>JAUIMM010000005.1:17920000-18520000 GCA_031769625.1 Taudactylus pleione | reverse complement strand
AGTTGTGTGGCAGACCCTGGCGCTGAAATGATTGATTTGTTAAAGTGTGCATGTCCTGTTTATACAACATAAGGGTGGGTGGGAGGGCCCAAGGACAATTCCATCTTGCACTTCTTTTTTTTCTTTGCATTATGTACAGTTTGGGGCCTAGTTTTTCTAACTGCCATCCTGTCTGCCACTGCAGTGTCACTCCTAGATGGGTCACGTGTTTGTGCCGCCCACTCGTGTCGCTTAGCATAGTCATCCAGCTACCTCGGTGCAACCTTTTGGACATGAAAACACTATTGTGAGGTGTGAGGTGTTCAGAATAGACTGGAAATGAGTGGAAATTAAGGTTATTGAGGTTAATAATAGCATAGGAGCAGAGAAACCAACAAATTCTGTGATTTTAGCTGTTTTTATGCTTTTTAAAAAAAAAATACAGATCCAAAACACAAAACCCAGAACCCAAAACACGGAAGGGTGGTTTTGGCAAAACCAATCCAGATCCAAAACACGAAGAAAGATCCAGATCCAAAACCAAAACACGAAAAGTGGCCGGTGCACACCCCTAATAAATACTTGTTGCTCCTAGTCCTAGTATTCAATACAGGCTTCAATCCGATGGGCAGTATGCAAATAAGACCACAATCTGATGGCTAGTGTACAACACAACACCCAAAATGACAATTAGTGTACAGTACAGGCTTCAATCCTATGATTTATTTGTACAATACAGATCCCAATGTAATAATAGATAAAACAGACCTTAAAGCATACTTGCCAACTCTCCCAGAATAGCCGGGAGGCTCCCTAAATTTGGTGGCACTCCCAGCCGCCAGGGAAAGTGGGCAAGTTTGCTGGCCGCCTACCCCATTGTGCCAACCTGGCTGTCCCCTCCTGGAGGAGGCATCCAGAATGCCAACAAGTATGCCTTAAAGAGAACAGATCAGTTTTTAATAAAATATATTTTTTTATTGCCTGGGACTATGTATATGTAAGACACCAGACAATAGAAAAAAAAGGAACGAGTTTTGCTACTTTTACATAGGCAAGGACATAGAAAACAGTGCATGTTCTATGCAAATTAACTGACCGTGCTCTATGCTCTCACCCAAGCAGCTTACTTCATTTACTTCCTCAACTCATGAAGAAAGAAAGTTGTGACATAGGAGAAGAGCAGTCTGGATGTCAGCACAGATCAGTAGCTGTCAGGGGTTTTCCTTATTGTTTTTCTAAAAAAGTCACTGATTCAGAGTTGTATGCTATTGCACAGTAGCTGCGTCCTTGGATGCAGGTACTATGCAACAACATGTGATTGCCGCAGCAGCACATTTTGTTTCAATAGACGCCTCTTGCCGGATTCTGTGATCCACAGCTGCGTCCAAGGACACAGCATCAGAATACTTTTCGTGATCATCAGCCATCGGAGTAGCCTTCAGCCTCAAGATGGCCAGTTCTTTCACGCAGCTGAAGCCAGTGAAGATGTGTACAAGGACGCCGTCACTGGCTTCAGCACACCCAGAAAACGGTTTCTGGCACACAGCCTGACGCCACCCCCACACGGATTTACAGGCTGCGGCATCTGGGCACTGCCAGCATGCTCACGGAAGGAAATCTGCACATGCGCAAGCGCCCCACCATCGGATTTGTACTTGTACTTGTAAATCATCGGGTTTGCATACAAATCTGAATCAAGCCCTATATTCACTACCAGTGGAGTCACAAGGGGGTGTCACCTGCCCAGGGGTGACACCAAAGTGTTGCCTCCTCCTCAGTGACAGGAACCGGGTGGTGCACTGTGCCATAACGTGCAGCACTCGGCTCCTGACACAGTAAGGGAGCTGGCACTTCACAAACGATGGTTCCCGGGGGCAGTCCACATCACCGGATGCCCGGTGTGACTAAAACGGGGGTTCAGGCCACGCCCCCTTTTTTACAGGCTTCACCGCGCGCTCTACTATCTCCCCTGATGTGCCCGCACCGGGTGTCACCAGGGTGAGTGATGCCACTGTTTACTAGTTAGAATCCAAGTAACCTACCACTATATTTTTGTCATACTTGCTGACTTTAAAAACCTTCTCTCTGGGAGAAGCTGGGCTATTTGTGACATTAATCCCCATCTCACTCACGTACCAAAAAATGGGAATCGTCTAAGAAGAGCAGGTAGGGCCAAATGAACAAATGATCATAGATTCACGTCATATTGGTCCTGTCCCCTTCACATGGATTAGGGATGGCCATCGTGTCCTCCATCGATAGTAAAAGTGGAATGCACCATTGATGGTATTAAACTATGCAATGCATGTTTTTACCATGGAAGATTTGCATATGTGCAAAAGAGATTCAGCCTGCGCTGAAGTCAGAAGACACAGAATGAGTGGGGCAATTTCTTCTGTGCATGCGCAGCAGGAGGCTATGAGCAGGAGCTGGACTGCTGACAGTTGAGCTCAGTCAGTGTCAAGTCAGTGAGGCGGCCAGCCCATCCCGACACGTCACACACAGTGACTGACTGTGTGTGTTATTAGATTGTAAACCGCCGGACACGAGCCGCAGCATAGGGCTACTGGCTGACAGCACAGATGCTTTGCGCTTCAGTGCAAGCATGAAAATGAAACCATGTAGCCCACGGCCACCATTGATGGCGGGAAACTATCTGGACCACTGCCATCGATGGTAAAACCAATTACCATTGATGGATGATCATCGGTAGTTTCTAACTATCAATGGCCGATGGCCATCCCTACCGTGGATTATTCTCCTGATCTTGACTACTTCACTAGTTATACTGCTTTTATACCTAAATTCCGGGTCTGACCCGGAGGTTGGAACAGGGTTCCAAACCGGATCGGACCCGGAATTTAGCCAGCGCTGACTCATTATATTCCCAAGTCGACACTGTTCACACCGGAGCCGGATCTGCAGTGACCTGGCTCTTCTGGCGTGGAAGTGTACGCTTGGAGATTACGTCATCTTTAAGTGCCACTGAAGCCGGCCATGTGGCGTGCTCCAGGTCATTGTGACCCGAATCGCGCCGTTTACACAGGGTTTCCCGGGTCATTCCTGTGTTAAACCCTGCAAGTTACTGGGTTGGATTGCCGGGTCACTCGACCCGGGAATCCAACCCTGTCCCCTTTTACACCAAGGAGCTACCTTGGTTAACCCTGCAATAACCCGTTTTTTAGCACGGTTGTAAAAGGGGTTTAGGTGGGTGGAATGAGGGAGGACCACCCACTCTGCTGTGACTCACCATAAATTTATGGGTCTTCAGGAGGTTTCATTAGAATTAAGTATTGTTTTCTGATTGTTGCAGGGGCGTTTCTAGAGAGGAGGGGGCCCGTGTGCAGTCTCCAACACGGGTCCCCTCCTCTCCACCCGGCAGCGCACTGAGCTGTGTGCGGCGGCGCCGGAGTTATAGACTCTGGGCACTAGAGTGTGCCCAGAGTCTATAGTGTATGCACAGGTCACCGGGAAAATGGCTGCGGCGGCCATTTTCCCTGTACTGCACATGCGCAAACGACGGGAAAATGGCCGCCGCTGCCATTTTCCAGTCGTTTTACAGCGCTGGACCCCCGCGCCGAAGTGGGACTTCGGAGAGGTAATATTATGGGTGCACGGTGCGGGGCCCCACTGGACCCAGGGGCCCGTGTTGCCCGCACACCCTGCACCCATTATAGATACGCCCCATGGATTGTGGGAGAAAACCTAAGTACACAGTGAAAACCCATGCAACTATGGGGGGAACATGCAAACTCCACATGATAGGACCTTGATGGAAATTGAACACTGATAACATATTGATAAACACTACGCCAATCCTGCAGCCTTTCTTCTACGAAATCTGTTTACAAATAAAAGTTTCAAGTCTTAATACTGCAAACGTATCTATCATGTGATCTGTTATACCATATTAACCATTTAGCTACAGTGATTTTTTCCCCCCCTTTAGTTCACCTAGTAATAACAGCTGCTGACTGTATTATAGCAGCAGCTGACCTTGCCTTATATTATAGAGCTACATACATACATACATACATACATACATATAGCATCCGTTTTCCAGGCTTCCCTCCCCCAACCCTTGCACTGCGGTGACCCATGAATTAGGAGCTGCTGGGCGGGATAAGCCGGCACCCTGGCCCTGCACGCTAACTGTGGGAGGAGCTGGGCATATCTCACTCGTGCTGTGCTATATGGGGGAGGCTCCAGTCCTGACCCTGTACACAGAGAGTTGCCGGCCGGGTTCTCGTTCTGCTGACCAGCTGAGAAGAGACGCAGTGACTGTTGTTGGGAGAAAGTCGGTATACTGTCGGAACACTGTAGCTGGAGGCGCCTGTGAGTGAGGTAAGCGCTGGGGACTACATTAGCCGTCCTCGGCAATTGTTTGTGACTTTAGTGTTACATTTGTATTTATGTGTCGCTGAAAAGGTTTCGTGTAACTAAGCACTGGGGAGTAACACAGACACTAAGCACTATATGGTGTCCCGACTATACATGTTTCTGCCGGGTGTAAACAATGCAGTGACTGTAGATAGGCGACGAGGCATGTAGTATGCACTGGGAGTAAAGAACCCCCCCACCCTATACATGAGGAATTGATTGCAGCAATCGTGCAATTTGCAATCGATTGTGTATAAAAATCTCTTCCCTTTTTCAATCGATTGCACGGTTGCTGCAATCAATTGCTGATGTATGGGGGGGGGGGGGGGGTCCTTAACACAGACACTAACAGGTGACCACAGACATGTAGTATGTACAGTGCAGTAGGTGACCAGGCATGTACACTATGCAGCGGAAAGTGACCAGGCATGGAGTATGTACAGTGCAGTGACTGTAGGTGACCAGGTATGTAGAATATGCAATGGAAGGTGACCAGGCATGTAGTATGTATAGTGGAGTGACTGTAGGTGACCAGGCATGGAGTATGTACAGTACAGTGCAGTGACTGTAGGTGACCAGGTATGTAGAATATGCAATGGAAGGTGACCAGGCATGTAGTATGTATAGTGGAGTGACTGTAGGTGACCAGGCATGGAGTATGTACAGTGCACTGACTGTAGATGACCAGGCATGGAGTAATTATTACAGTGCAGCAGGATAGAACTACTGGAGAAGTAACAAACCGATTGCTACATAAAAAGCGGGTACAGCTGTAAAACATTGACCAGTTATGTGATCTCTGTAAGGTCCATGACCATCCTCCATTGATTCCTGTTTATTGATTTGTTATTATAATGTAGGTTTGGGTGGACAGACGGGGGACAGGTTATGTAGACAGCTGCTAGGCCATGTGTTGCTGTGTTGGAGGTAGAGCTTGCATTCTTCCTTGTCCTCTGGAGGGATGCATTGAAATGCTAATCATGTTTGGGTCATCCCCTGGGACTGCAGGCAAGGGAGTGGGCTTTAACCATGTAATTGCCAGAGTGAGTGTCTAGTATGTTATCAGTTGTGGTACCAGCTGCAGTGGAGGTGTGCAACCTATGGAACTGACAAGGACCATGGGGCAGTGCAGATTTGCATTGAGTGCACGGAGCTAAATGTGCATATTCATCAATGTGCAGAGTTCAGGATATCTCTATGAGCAGTCTGCCCCTATTTGTACACTTGGTTATGTAGCTATCTTCCTTATCCGTGTGCACTGGCACCAGCCCTTTATATTTATGTTCCGCATAGCCCGCAATTCAGTTGGCACTCCCTCAGTGAACATTGCTTATGTGAGGAAAGCTGCGCCCATTCAGTCGCAAGTGAAGATTCAATGCAAAGTACTCTGTTCTGGAGCACATGCAATGCAAAACACAAGATATGCTCTGCAAATGGTCTTGTGTTCAACTCTGTATCATCCATTTGTGGCTGCTCACTTATGCTAGTCGATGTCTATTATGCAACTAGGATTTATTGAATACTAGCTGGAGTACCCGGTGTTGCCTGGGATTTTAAGAATGTTTGTGTACACATCATCCTCCAGCAAACCTCTCCTTAGGCAGGCCTCACGAAAAGTGTGACAAACTTCCCCATCCACAGTTCTAAGGTCTTCGAAGGAAGTAGAACCTGTAACTGTGTAAAGCAAACTTCGGAGATAGAAGCATTCAAAATTTGTCGGATGTACAGTGTAAACACGGCCATGAGCTTCTGTTGCTCTGATACCAGGATGACTGTGTACTTCCTGGTTGCTGGATCGCACTATGAAATGCACAGCAACTACTTCCAGTTCCTTGTGCAGCTGTTTCCGGCATTCAGGGTCTCCACGGTGTATAAGATTCATCCAATTGGTTTTACCCTTCAGGGGCTGACAAAGGAATGAACCGGAAGTAGCATCTGTGCGTTCCATAGTGCGGTCAAGCAACCAAGGAGGTAGACAAAAAAGTTTGGTTGACACCATCTAGTTGTGCAAATGATGGGTTAGAACTGCGCTCTGCTGCATGGGCAGATGGGATGTGAGATGTATTGTTTGTGTCGGGGTGCTGCACCTTCCTAAAAGCGGGAGTACCAGGTCCTGTGTAACGATATAATGGGGTAGAGGGTGCGGAGGGTGCGCTCGCACTATGGGTGTAATGCTGGAGTAATAGTGTGTTGTGGTCTTTTGTGTTCGATGTTGTGTGTGGAGTGATGGGGTGTAGGGAGGGAAGGGGGTCTAATGGACTGGAGGTGGTGGGTGAGGAAATGAAGACAGAGGCAGAAATGGGGGCCAAAGGGTTTATTGGAAAAAAACAGTACTAATCCTGTTCGGTCCCAGGCACCCTGGTGGGGTGAGCGATCTACTTGGGGGTGTGTGTGGGTGGAGACTGGGGAGGTGAGTGGACCCTTTTAGGGGGCTCCTTTCCGTGCAGTTCAATAGACCGGCACGTTACCCCTGCTGAACCTTTGGTCAACAGTCTTAGGATGTCTCGGGGGGAGGGGAGTGGTGGGTTGGCAGCGGGTCTGGCGGTTGTGGATGTACACCCTGGCGGCGTCCTGCGCAGGGGTATAAGTCTCGGAGTCACTTACCTACCGGTAGGATTTGTTGGTGAAAAAGGCTTGGGCTGCTGGTAGCTGGTGTTAGTTTCCTTTTGCAGATGCGGTGTTGGCTGGCTGCTGCGGTGTCAGCAATTGGAGGAAGCTCTGTATGTGGTAGTGGCTTGCTGGTGCACTGTGGGGCTTGGTGCACCGCGTTGCTGGCGTTCTGTTCCCGCTGCCTGATGGGTGCCTGCTGGTGTGGATCGCTTAGGGATTGCTGCTGGACGAACAGCTGTGAGTGGAGCTGGTGTTGGTTGCTCCCAGGGGGCGGTGCGTGGTCGCCTGGGTCTAGCAGGTGGAGTGGTGATCAAGAGGGGTGCGAAGGGCTTTGCTAGGTGTGATGCCCAGCCGGGCCCTGCGGGTGGTGGGTAGAGAGTGTTCTGGAAGCAGCAAGGCTCGACCGAGTTCTCCGCAGGAATGAAGAGCTCTGGTGTAAGCTGGCTGTGGTGTCAGAATGTAGGGGGTCTCAAACGCGTTTCGGCAGGGGCTCTGCCTTCTTCTTACCTCCTTGATCCACACCAGCAGACACCCATCAGGCAGCTGGAACAGAACGCCAGCAACGCGGTGCACCAAGCCCCACAGTGCACCAGCAAGCCACTACCACACACAGAGCTTCCTCCAACACAGATACAGTGTGTTACTGTGACAGCAGTGTCTGCAGAGCAGGGTTGCTGACTGTGGACTCAGAACATGGAATGGCAGTGAAGGGTACTGGCGATGTCGGCAGTGCGGGGTTGCCAGCGGTGTCCTCAGTGTAGGTTTGCTGACTCTGTCGGCAGTGCAAGGGTGCTCTCAATGCAGGGCGTCGGCAGAGCGGGGGTGCCAGCGGTGTCCTCAGTGCATGTGTGCTGACAGTGTCGGCAGTGCAGGGGTGCTGGTGGCGTCCTCAGTGTGGGAGTGACGGCAGTGTGGGGTCGCTAACTGTGTCCATAGTACATGGGGCAGCATTGCAGGGGTGCTGGGAGTGTGGACAGCGGGGGATGCTGCCAGTGGGGGTGCCGGCGGTGTCAGGCAGCAAGGGATTGCGGGCACCATCTTCTTTTTAAATGGGCTTAACACTGATTGGCTGAGAACCATGACAGACAGCTCTCTCAGGCAATCCGCTTTAAGCCCGCTCAATACAAAAC
The DNA here is from genome assembly GCA_031769625.1 of Taudactylus pleione. Lineage (NCBI taxonomy): Eukaryota > Metazoa > Chordata > Amphibia > Anura > Myobatrachidae > Taudactylus > Taudactylus pleione. Next base: position 18,511,901 of record JAUIMM010000005.1, on the reverse strand, counting down.
CTCGCGACCTGACAGCAGCATCGCAAGGTTTTGCCTCGGGTGAGGGATCCGGGGCAGGCAGGGAGATCCGAGCTTGGCTCGGATCGCCCCGGATCCCCGAAATTCGGGTGGGTTCGGTTCTCTGAGAACCGAACCCACTCATCCCTAATAAATTCATACAGCATTTAAAAGGTACTGTAAACTCCACGTGAGAGCCATAGTAAATGATGTTCAGAGACTTAAATTATATGCTACAGAATAAAATTCCATAATTCCTTATGCTGGGCATACACTATGCAATTATCTGTCCAATCTGGCTGGTGGGAATGAAAATCTGGTAATGTATGGGAGCAAATAACAATAGAAATTTGCTCCCAAACACTAGAAAATGGACCAGATTTTCCTTCCCACCAGACAGATATCTGACAGATAATTGTAGAGTGCATGCCCAGCATTAGTATGTAGCAGAATGCATGTAATAAAATTAAATTATGAAATTAAACAAAAATAAAATTGTATTATTTTTATTATTGACCTTGCAGATGGCCCAAGAAGAATGGTGTCCAAATCTACATCTAACAAAAACCAAACCGGACAATGCTTTTATTCTTCTTTGGTGTTTTAGGTGTAGAACCATGAGGGATCTTGGCTTGTAAACTGTGGGCTAAATCCTTTTCTAATTCCGTACCTGACCTGTAGAGGGCGAATGCTATGCAAAAATTGTGGTCTTTAAGTAATTACAAAATTAACAGTAATTTCGATTTTCCAATTTTTTTTTTTTTTTTTTTTTTTAGTTGCCTCCACCGTGTTTTAATATGCTCGTATGTAAAATTTCACGATCTTGGCTAGTAAACTGTGGATTTGTATAGAAAGACAGACAGAAGTACAAATGTTCACTTTTATATAGTAGATATATGTTCAATCACTTCTCTATCCATAATAGTATTAGTTGTCTATTTAAAAGGAAAACAAAAGTGGCACAAAAAACCCTTTTTTTCTTCACCGCTCTTCTCTTTGATATTTGCTGCATTTATATTTTTGAAGTGCCAGGACAGCCCTTTACTGGCCAGGACAGCCCTTGCGGTAAAGGGTTTTCCCGGCAAGGAGATTGCGAATATCTTTTGCATTTGTAAAGCCGTATGGGGGAGGGGGGCGGGGGCACAGAGGAGACTAGAACTGGCGGCACAATGTGGATGACTGAGCCGACCTGGGGGGCAGAGAAAAGCAAGAGAACACCTAATCCCTGCTTTTCTCCATTCCTACAAGTTAGAAGACGCATAATGCCATCTAGAGATGGAGTTCTTTTTGTCAAAAATAGCATTCCTGTGCAGCCCCCAGTTTATCTAATGGTCGATGCAAGAATGTGGCAGGAAAAATTAAAAGGGGGTAAAACCTGTGATTTCTCCTCGCTTTTCATGTAGCTATGTAGAGAGAAACCCAGGAGGTATTCAATTCGGAAAAGTAAGTGCTTCTAGTCCGTCTTAACAGCACGCTGTTAAGTCAGACTAGAAGCATTTAAGTTGGAGAATGCTGGGTAAGTGCAAGTAAGGCAGGGTGTTTAGTCACGAGAACAGACATTTTCCGACTTAAATGCTGGCCGAGATACTGTCGGCGCTGTGCTAAGCTGTAAAATAGCATTGTGGCTGGCACTTTAGTCGGATTACTGGGTGCAAGCTGAAATCCTCCATAGTCGGCTTAACATTTCAGTCAATTGAATAGCTCCAGGACCTCCTTCCAGGGGCTATTCAAAGTTAATTCATCCCAAAAAGTCTGTCTCCTCTAGTTAATAACATTGTCATTGTGTCTGTGTATAAATTTTATATGAAAGAATGTCGGTCGTGTAACTTTTTTTATGTTGTTACTACAATTTGTAATCTTAATTGCCAATCTCTGGTAGCGCTTGAAGTGATGATTTAATTTATAAGTGTTCTTGTTTCCATAAAAAGGTCTGTTGTGCGTGACGCCATTATATGAAGTTGTTAGTTTGATTAGGCAAGCTTACAGAAAACACAAACTGGTTTTGAATTGGGGGCACCTTCAAATGGGTTGGGTATGTACATCCCAGTGTTGCAGCGAATTCACTTACTTGGTAGTGACTCCAGTGATGCAACAGTGTATTCTGGGTCTAGCGGTCAGCTGATCCAACTGCGGTGAGTATGCTAACCCTCCCCTCTCTCAGCTTAAACCTAATATCAACTTAACACGAGCGACATTATAACTATCGACAATGTCATTGACATAATTTTGGATGACGACGTTGTGACTGAATCCCGTTCAAATCCCTTGTGAAACTGGGAGGCAGTCTTGACCTAAAGCTTTTTGAAGGTTGGTAGCATAAATGGAGTCTTTTATTATACTCTGCAAAAGGAGGCTTTCTAAAAGTATTACTTGTCCTAAGATTTAGGAAGTGCTACCTTCCTAGTTCTGCTGCATCACTAAACTGAACCATCTCTTAAAGGACAACTAAACCCCCAGAATTGATATGATCTCTCTGCCACACTTCAGATGGCTGAAGCTCCCCCACATCTTTAAGACCATATCCACTCTTGATGTGATATAGGTCAAAAAGTAATTTTTCAATCTGGGCTCCACTTGGATGCTGCCAGCAAAATATTGTTATTTGCATTATGCTAACATTTTCCATTGTGGTTTACAATTGGGCTCTAGTTGTGTGTAGCCAGGAGTGATCCAGCAAAGCCTCCCTGGATTTGGGGGGGGGGTCACTGTTAAATTAAGTTTAATCAATGACCTCATACATGTCTATGGAGATGGCGATAAGCGAGGCAAAAAGAGCGCATCAGAAATCTGTGGTTTAATTCTTAAATTGAGAGAAGCATTGATGTCCCCTTTCTGTGGGGATGTCGTTACCATCCCGGTAGTTGGTATGCTGGTGCTCAGAATACCGGCGCTGAAATCCTGACAGCAGCTGGAATCCCGGCGCCAGAATCTAGAGCACCGGCATCCAGACGGTAAGTATTGGTATTAGGGGAAGGGTTAGAGCTAGGCTGCGGCGGGGGGAGTTTGGTTTGGTGGGGGGATTTAGGATTAGGCAGCAGGGGGGGGGTTAGGATTAGGCTGCGGGGGAGAAGGGTTTCTGACCGCTGGCATCCCGAATTCCAGGATCCCGTACCCAACCCTTTGTATGGTCATCACTGCTTCTTAAATAAACTGCTTAGTTGCATGTGAACACTCCAGTCTTTTCATGTAATAGGCAGTCTTTTCTATATATCACTGTATTACTATTTAGTTTCCTTGCTCTTCAATGCTGGTTAGACATAGGGGGGGAATTCAGTTAGCCACTGGTTTTATGACTGGCTTTTAGATCCCGGGTTAAGAACTCTGAGATATTCATTCTATGCCTGGGGTAAGCCACAGGGTGTGAACAGAAATGCGCATTAAGTGCACCTCACATACGCATTAGCCGCATGGCTTACTGTGGGATATATTTGAATAGCTCTGGACAATAAACCCAGCAGCTAAAAGCTTGTGGTAAGTTCTACATGTGTCCACTCAGCTGTGATGTCAATCACCAGCGGCCTATGTAGCAAGTGTACGGGCGGCTGGTTGACCGCCCGTACACACAGCGCGATGCACCAATTTATCTTCCGATATATTGAGCATCGGCTGTGCAGCACAGCCACCGCAATATGTCTGTGAACTACATTCACAGACATATCGTCTGTACACACTAGCCGACGCACACAAGATATATTGGCGGTTGAATGGCCGATATATCCGCCAGTGTGTTCTCAGCATAAGACACTTCTGCTTCCAAACTGTCGAACTTGTGTCAGGATATTGCTTTGTATTGAATTTTCATTAATCATTATCAATTAAATTGACTTCCTTTGTGGCCAGGCTTTCTCCTGCTTGGATGTCTAGCGTCCATCTTAATGTTTTATATATATATATATATATATATATGTTTTTTCTTTTATATCTCAGTTGCTACAATTTGTTGCTGCTAAAATGCCATTGTGTAACTTTCTCTTCCATCTCAGAGACACCATGCCCCCATTTTATTTACCTCCTATAAGGACTGGGAAACAATATAAATCACCAATGATGAAACAACAGAAGAAAACATGTGACTGGATTTCTACTAACAAGGCATAAGAGTTGTCCCTCCTCACTTTCACAATACGCCTACTTTACTTTTTTGTAGTTCAGCTGCCACGTGTATATATATATATATATATCCTTAAGCTGGGTACACACTCTGCCGACCTGTCAACCTATCTGACGATTGGTAACCTACATTTATATAAATAAAAACCTGTTTATGAAATGAAATATCTTGCTTATTTTGATATCTAGCTTTGCTCATCTTCTTATAAAGTGCTTGTTTTGTAGATCCCTTTGGAAAGGATGATATAAATTTGAAATTGTTGAGGAGGTAATTTACTACCAGTTTTAAAGCGGATACAGACTATAGTAAGTGCTATATATATGATATGCTATAGCCATATCAAATGGTGTTTGGTACTATTTTTTTAGATATGCTGGGTGTGCAGATTGTTTTTCGGATTTCTATTTATAAAGTGGTCTTTGACTACTGTAGTAGATGCATATATCTGCTCTCTATTAGGTTTGACAATATCTGCAAGTACCAGCTTGTACCAAACTTATTTAACAATGTTTCTCCAGTTAGTTTTTATTTTTTGGGTGATTATGAATTAATGGATTCCCTTCTTATTTTAGCATTTTGATCTTCATAATTTCTGTAAATATCTGTGCACATGTTACTGAATGAGAACTTGAGTAAAACCTGCCTGTTTTTGTCAATGCACAAAGCATTTAAAGTACATTTGTATGTTGTGCACTTGTGAGGCAAAAAAAGGGTGTTATGTGGTGTGAACCAGCGTTTGTGGCATTGCAGCCAATGGGGGTGATTCAGTTGTTTTGGGTGCTTCAATAATGAATAGGTGCCCAATGTAGAACTCATTTGTTTTGGGCGCCCATTAATTATTGGGCTTGTCGCAACCAACTAGCAGCTGAAATGAATAGTCAATCTGTGGTGGACGTGCTTGGCCGCCCGGATCGCTGCTCATCTTGAACCTCCGTCCTGCCGTTTTCAAACGCAATGTACCAAACCTGTTTCAGTGACGTGATGTTATCACCGTACACCTCAACAAGTTGGCGATGAATTTCAGCTGCTGATGTGCCCTTTAGACATAAAGGGCACATCTGAAACAGAAATCTGATCACACTACGCACCTCAATGTTTGACCATGTGTCCGCCAGCTCTACCACCTTACACCTGATATTGGGATAGCATGACTGATATGAGGCGCAGTTTAATGGCCGTGAGGGGAAGCAATGGTCTACCTGCTCTGGTCTGGCAAGAAATTAGAATGAAGTAAAGAACATTACTCATGTGAGGGGTCTTGTTACCTTATTAAACCACCCTTGTATAATGTCAACATAATATTACAATACTGACGGAATACAGAACCTATTTTATGATTGCAATACATTTCTTAATAGTTAAGAGCATATTTTTATTATCACCCAAGTATCACATTCAATACTTCATTCAACAATTCCAACGTTCAGAAATTTAGTTAGGAACACTGACTGAATCTGTTTGTCAGGAATGTGTCCCAACAAGACTTTCTTGTTGTATAAGTCTGATGCTTTCCTGTTATTGCTGCATATAGTGGCTTAAAGATGACAGATGGTGAGCATTGGATGCAATATTAGTAAATAGGCCTCTTAGTATTTTTTATTAATTTGCCACTTGTATATAAAAACAAAGGGGATGATTTTTGGAGTTGAACGCAAGTCTGCCATAATTAAATCCTGCATTATGTGTACTGATAAAAATGTGAATATTCCTCTGTATGAAGAGCTGTGAGCGGCATCGCTACCCCTGTTCATACACCTGGTTTCATGACTGTCATCCTTATGGCTGCGCACTTTCATAAGCCCTATCCCAAGGGACTGGTCTGACTGCAGGAGTATATCAGCCTTTGCTCTCACTAAACTTTGCTAATACCCAATTGTGCCCTTTCCAGCTGCATATAACTTACAATCGCTCATAGAGGTGCAAGTTCTGCTTCAGAGTATGCCCAATACAAAAACACGCAAGATCCGTCCATAAAACTGACTTGTGTTCAACTCCGCATTAGACCCAACACTGCTATAATTTTATATAAAATATTGATGTGGGCAAATCACTGGGTCCAATAACATTTATTTTGTTAGTGCCTTGCTCACTGTGCACTACATACAAACAAACCTTCATCTACAAGTTGCAACCCAGGTGCTGTGGTTGCTGGAGATGGAGATGATCTGGATTAGTGCTCTGCAGTTAACTCAGTGGTGGTGTTTGGGTGTTGTCTGTCTGTCTGTTTCATTTACATAAGCAAAGCCTGTTCCCTCTCCATGACTAGATGAGAAGCAAAACTACTTCACTTGTGACACTGTAATCCTGTCTTGAATGCAAACATAGTTATTTGCAGGCAATTATCACTGACTAAAGCTGGGTACACACTTGTTGATATATTGCAAATGATATATCGCGAGTACATCAGTGGGTGTGTACATCCAATATGTCTGAATGACGCCGTCCCCAGACCTATCTGGTCGGCCTGTGACACAGCTGAGCTATATCGGTACGTCTGGCTGTGGGTACTGGTGACCTGCTAATCACCCGTACATTGGCTGCAGGGACTGCCGACACTGACATCACAACTGGGCAATGGGTCTATGGCACCTTATGCTTTATTATATTGTGTACAATTAGGGTAATGCGACTTTATAATTTACTGCAAACAAATTAAATTACTACCGGACTGTGAGACCACACCTTTTTCTGGGACATGCGCGCCAACTTACTATCTTATGTTTGAGGGGTCTGCATTTTCACTGTTCACAGTGGAAGCCCCCCGTCCTTAGAAACTGCCCTGTTTGTGTTGATAAAGTGGCTCTTTCACTTTGTAAATAGTAAAAAAAAATATGATTGTGTTTATCTTGGCAGAAGAACTACATTTCTGTGCGTTATTTATTTTTATTTTTTGTAAGAGTTGCCATATCGGATGCTTTGCAAAGTAAAAAAAAGAAACACTATCCAGCTAAACTGCAGCCAGTTTCCACATTCTTATAAATAAGGTAGAATTCTTAATTTGTAGTACTATGACTATAGCAAGTCTCCTACATTAGGCCCTTAGTTTTACTAAACGAAGGGCACGATTCTATTCTACGCGATGTGAATGGTCCCGGGAATCGGCTCCCGGAGCTACTCAATTCTGCACGAAGTTAGGTCGGGGGAGGCTCGTTCTCGCGAATTAAACAGGGTGTTTAGGTGTGAGAAGGACATTCTCTGACTAAACTTCTCGGCGAGATGCTGTTTTCCCGGCACTAAGGTCCGAAAACAGCATCGCGCCTGGACTTTTGTCGGATTTCTGCTCGCATCGCCGGAGAGGTGCCAGAAGAAATCCTTAGTCTGGCTTAGCAGCGCAGTGTATTGAATAGCTCCGGGAGCTCACTCCCGGCGCTATTCACATCGCGTAGAATAGAATCGAGCCCATAGTGTATACTAATAAAAATTGTAGTTTTGCCATATAAAGGAAAATTTTTTTTTTTTTTTGTCATTTGTTTTATTTAAACCTGACAAGCAAGTAATTGACGGCATTCTAAAGACTGAAGAAAGTGTCACCAATTCCTGATCTGCATGTTCTCGTGCTGGACATAATGAGACACTTCAGTGTGCGTCTAGACAGGTGTTTGTTGAGGTCAAGTAGTATCTGAATGAAATATCTGTTCTGAGGCCTTAAAGGAAACTTGATGCATATGTTAACAGCACCTTCCATTTCAGGCCCCTCTGCCTTTCAGCTGCTTTTAAATCGGTAGTCTGTTTTAGGGGCTGTTAAAGCTAAAATATGCATTGATCCGATTTCCCCCCATTGTAATGCCTGTTTGCTGGATTTAACACGTATTCGATCACTCTGCTGATCAGCCTAGTGCTGTGTCTCCTGCTTGACCCCTGCCAGCTGCCGCAGAGCCCCGAACACACTGTGCAGGCATATCTCAGTGTGTATGGGTTTCCATGGGATCGGGAAGTTGGGCCGACAAATATTAAATGGCTCATAAGATGCGACCTCCCGTTCCTGACCGTTGCATGAGCATTATAAGCCATTTATCAGCTGACGCTCCTGCAACGGTGCTACATACACACCTATACAATCGTCTGCCCTAATCACCCTACATCGGATTGTATAGGTGTGTACCCAGCTTTAGATATGTGACAAGTAGGAAGCCACAGCTATACAACAAAGGAGGCCAACAAGTATTCTAACTACTGCCGGACCTACAGCCTTCTGAAATGATGGGGTTGTATATACTACTCAAATATTGAGTATCTACATTTTTTTTTTTTTTTTTTCTTGTGGTCCTGACTAGCTGCATTATGTCTGTGTGAATGTTATTTGTGCTTCTAGCAAATCTACTTGGTTTAGGGGGGTCTACAAATTTTAAAAGGGACATAATTGTTTTACAAACATCCTAGTTCCTTTGTTCATTGCAAACGCACATAAAAAAGGAAGTGGCCTTTGTAACCCTGGGTCCAGGAAATAAGCTGTGTATGTATAAGTTTGTATGTATTCTAAACTAAAAGACACTGTTGACTACAGACTTTAGAGACTTTGGAAGATGAGTAACTCTAAAGCTATACTTTGCTGTGAAAGCACTTTTTGTTTTTTCTTTTTATATTTGTGATTTATTGTTTGGAATACATTATTTTAATGTCAAGAGGTCCTTGCTGGTTAGTTGGGTTAATAATTACTGCTAACTCAAATTGTTTGATATGTAACTTTGAACAAATACTACCAAGCAAATCTTTCTTTGAAGAGCAATTGATTACAGTCGTTACATAAGAGGAAGTGTTAAGAAGAACTGCAGTGTTTGCCACTATGTTTATATGAGATAAGTATGTTTCATTAGGCAATTGCATTATTCCCTGATTTAGTTATCTAATAGTCTTATGGAACATTCCCTCCCCCCCTCTCTTCATGAATATTGAAGTTTCATAAATCTCAAACCATGGGGCCAATTCAATTCAGCGCGCAGTTGGTAGCTCCCGGAGTTATTCAATCCTGCGTGCTGTTAGGGCAACTCCTGAGGGTGCGAGGAGAAACCTGACTAAAGTGCCGGGCCAGGAGGCTGTTTTCTGGCTTAGCGTGGCGCTAACAGCTTCGCGCATGAAACTTTAGTCGGAGAATGCCGGTTGTCGTGGCTAAACACCCAGGTTAAGTCGCAAAAACTGCCATTCTCTGACTTAACTTGTGTCGGACTAAACAGCGCACTGAATTGCAAAGCTTTGGGACCAACTTCCCGGCGCTATATACCTCCCGCTGAATTTATTTAATTTGACCCCCTATATTTGTGGCTTAACCTACTAGTCTATAAAAGAACAAAGAAAACCGATATTGGGAGCGCTGTGGTACCAGTATAAATGTATTTAATGTCTAAAATACAAAATATAAAATATCAATGCAATGCTGGCCATACACTGGACGATTTTTACCACGATTTTGGCAGTTTTCTTCTTCTTCTGCGACCCTGATGCGCGTCGCTGCCGTCGTCTAGTTGGATCGCAGATCAGATGGTTTTGAAGAGAGGTCTCAACTGATCGTGTACGATGTGATACACTTCTATGCATCTTATTCTATGATCTTAATAATCAATCGTAAACCATTTGACCATATCTAATGAAGAATTTCAAGAGAAATCGTACAACTGATCTTACCAACTTTGAATCTCACCATGTATGTGGGCCTTAAACATAGAAATGAAAAACAATTCCTATAGGTACAATATAATAATAGTAAATGTCTGACCTAATGACCCTAGGTGAACATGAGTAGCTGATAGCACTGGAATAACTAAATAAGTAAGCAACAATGTGGCCACATAAAAATAACCATAAAAATTTAAAAATGTATATAATAGGATGTGCAGGCTCGAATAGGTTAGAGTTTGCACGTTGAGTTCGGATTTTTCCCTCCAAAAAAACGGAACTCAGAAAGAGGCTAAACGTCATCTTACATGGACGAACATCATCATTCCTGGACAAAAGTCCAGGAATGATGATGTTCGTCCATGTAAGATAACGTTTAGCCTCTTTCTGAGTTCCGTTTTTTTTGGAGGGAAAAATCCGAACTCAACGTGCAAACTCTAACCTATCCGAGCCTGCACATCCCTAGATATGAAAAATAGTCCCCACAGAACCGATGAGGATCGAGACTACAGCTCCAACAGTAGTACAACAGCAAAAGTCACATAATAAAGAGCACAGGTAAAATCCAATTGGAGTAATGATCCAGCAGTGCAGGGATGGATACAGTTTGTAGTACTTGTAACTTAATTGGAATATATTTTTAGTATGACAGATGAATGCATAGTAAATATCCTGCAAGCGGGGAACAAATAGTAGGTAACACAATTAATAATCCACATTGGTGGATGTGTACCTGTGATCTCCAAGTGTGTCTGTGTCTCACCTCTGAGGAAACAGCCGGTTCCATTAGGCTGAGTAACTAGTCAGGACGTCCCCTCCTTCACTTTGATACACCTAGGACTCCTATGCTCAGCACCACTGTGGTCATTTCAGATCCACATGGAGCAGCTATACAGCAGACCTGTTGTTACCACGCAGACTTATAGGGGTGTTCAAATTGAAACGTAAACTTCGTTTTCGCCGCACATTGGAGCTTTTGCCGGTGAAAAAGTATCGTACGCCCAACCCCCCCCCTGCTTATACCTGTATTCAATTTGAAATTGTCAAACGGCACCTAGCGAAAGTGAAATCAGCGAAAACTTCGCTGATTTTTGGGGAAATCACCCTAACACCCCCAAAAAGATGCTCTGACATGGGGGATCACTCTGGATACCCCCGCTGAAGGTTTATGGGGTCTTGAAACGGGCTCGATTGCTGCTATTTTGGGGATTTGGGAAGGCGGTGAAGAATAGTATTTAGAAGTTTTTTTTTTTTTGCAGAAAATAAGTAGTCCCAGCAAATTTTAGGTACTTGAAAATGGGGGTGGGCATATTTAAAAGTTAAATTCCACCTGCCGCAAACCCCTGTAATGAAAATAAAAACCTGGGGCATACTTGGGGACCCCCCTAGATTGTAGTTCGCTAGTTTTAAACTTTGTACCCCCCAATTTTTTTTTTTCACCCCCAAAATGAAAGTGCTTTTTTTGGGGGTCTTCTGAGGTATTTTTTTGACAGTTTACCTTTTGGGGGACTGTCTGAAGGTTGCAGGGTGGTTTCCAAAATGTTGCCCCCCAAAACCCCAATTCTGCACTTTTTTTCGCCACCCATTCCTTGGTGATACTTTTTCGCAGGGTCGAATGCAATATACTTTTTGCATCGGCGAAAAGTTTTCAAATTGAATACGGTGTAAAAGCTGCGAAAATGACGTCATCTGAGCAAAAACATCGAAGAAACTGAGTTTTCGCTCCATATTGAATACCCCTATTAGTGTCTTACAGCTGACTTTTCTGTTCACTGAACTGTCTATACTTCACGGTGGAGCAGTGATCCTGCCACTCATGTGTACAGCCAACGGCATTTGTCAGACATCGCGGATCCCATCGGAGGTATGCGTAGAAGAGGCCTCTCCACTTTTAGTGCTGGTTTAGCACAATCACAGCAGGATTGTTTTGCATTATTCTCACAAGAGACTTCTGAGACACAGACACACTTGGAGATCACAGGTACACAGCCACCAATATGGATTATTAATTGTTACCCACTAATTGTTTCCTGCTTGCAGGATATTTACTATGCATTCATCTGTCGTAACTTAGAATACATTTTTTAGTATAAATACTACAAACTGTATCCATCCCTGCACTGCAGGATCATTACTCCAATTGGATTTTACCTGTGCTCTTTATTACGTGACTTTTGCTGTTGTACTAAAGGAGCTATATTCTCGATCCTCCATCAGTTCTGTGTGGTGTGTGTGTGTGTGTGTATATATATATATATATATATATATATATATATATATATATATATATATATATATATATATATATATATATATATATATATATAGCAACAATGTGGCCACATTGTTGCTATCAGCTACTCATGTTCACCTAGGTCCATTGGGTCAGACATTTACTATTATATTGTACCTATAGCATTTGTTTTTTATTTCTGTGCTCACACTGATATTTTATATTTTAGACATTAAATACATTTATACTGGTATCACAGCGCTCCCAATATCTGTTTTCTTTGTTCTTGTATTTGATAGGGGTTTGTACCCCACAACAGATTAACACTGAAGCGCCCAGTTTTTTTTTCCCTCCTCCTCTTTAGTCCATAAAAGCTTTAATAGTTTTATATTAAGATGGCGTTACACAGCTATGAAAAACAGTTTTTTGTTGCTTACTAAATTGTGATAAGCCTCCGTCGCCATAAAGGTCTTTTGAGAAAAGAAGTAAGCAACGCACACTTAGGGGCTAATTCTGAGTTGGGAGCAAAGCAAAAAAGAGCAAGCATCTCCTAACTTTTTCAAATCCTGATTTGGGATTACTCGGAGTGCTGAAGGCCATGCCACGACGTTTTCGGGGCATGTCCATGTGTCATGCACCTGTTTTTTGTCATGCTGGGGGCTTACCTTGTCCCGAGCCAGTCCCAGCACAGTATGGATGGCGCGCGTATGCGAGTCATCCATTCACCACTGCTCCGCTATGCAGATTGCATGTGACAGAATGCCTCCCCAACCGCAGGTGGGACAGTGCTATAAATGCGTGGCCGTCCTGCTGAAATTTAGGACTGTTGGAAGGGATGGCTGTGCACCTTTTCAAAACCATGTTGCACTGTAGGTGGGACAGATGTGAAATGTCCAGAGAGCTTTAGATTTGATCGAGGAGTCTTCAAACTAAATATAATTTGCAATGTAACAAAGCTGAAAGACTTTTGCTATTGGCACTAACAATAATATAGTGCAAATCTGTGTGCCAGCCCTTGTCTAGATGCTACCCTCTGTACCTGAGAGGTGAGTGCCTTTTACTACAAATGAATGTGCATATATTATAGTGTCGGAACTTGGGGTCCCTTGGCGACTGGCTGCAAGCTTAAATGTTTTGATCAAAATATGAGCAAAATCCCCATGCTTTTATTTGCTATATTCACACAGATTTGCAGTATAGTTTTGTTAGCACTGATGGCAAATCTTTCTGGTTTATATACACATATCGCATTGATACTACCACGCAGCTGGTTCCATGTACAGTATGGGTAAAACCGAGCACTGGCATACTTCTTTTCAGTTTATTTTAAAAAAATAAAGTTGCCCATCATTTCTAGGTAACATGCAAAAGCAGCCAGTATTTACTCTGCATACACAAAAATACAAGTACATATTTACACCCCTTGTATTGGTTGCTTTTTTGTTTGCTTTGCTCTCATCTAAAACTCCGGTGTTGAGGGAAAAACCCTTTTTCAGGTAAAAACAGAAGAAAGCATGGAATGGCTTCATAAGACGTTTCATGTTAAAATCTGTCTTTTGTTGTGAATAACAAGTTATGGTGCGTACACACTGTCAGATGAGCTGTCCGATTTGTACGATAACGATCCTATAGTTATCGTTTAAATGTGATAGCTTCTGGCCCTTCCAAATGAGGGTCGATGCGCGGCCACGTATGGTCGTTATCGACCATCGTCGGTAGTCCTTGCAAGGAGGCATACCTGTTTGATATCGACCAGGTTAGCCTGTTTACTATAGGGACCCGCGGTCGTTAATCGTGGGTCGTTATAGTTGTAAGGTGCTTGCAGCATGTGTTGGATGATCGATAACGATCATCCAGCACATACAGGACGATCAGATAATGATCCAAAAACTTGCCGTAATCTTCTTTATCCTAAACACAGGGCAATCGCATATGTCAGTGTCCTAATTGATGGTCCCACAACTGCCACGTGTTCCTGTGAGGCTGGTAATTACAGCAGGCTCGATGCTACCGTTGGACTTTCAGTTCAATCCAGAAAGCTTATGATGGGTATTTAATCATATCTAGAAGGTATTTTGGGACACCCAAAACTGCTAATTTGTAGTCTGTTCTTAAACTACTAATTTGGATGGCAACGTCAGTAGAAGGACCCAGCCATGAGATGACCTATACTCCGAGTACGCGGCCGCGTAGAGGGCCAGACTGAGGAGGGCGCCGCAGCAGTCACCCGGCCGGAAGCTCGAGCCCCTGGTGGAGGGGGAGGAGGGACCGCTCTCCTCCTCCTCTCATCTATAGAGCGATGGAGCGATTGGATTACCAAAAGTGATGATCCGCGGCCAGCTGCTGGATGCGGATCATCACTTTGGTAATCCGATCCGAGTAGTGCTGGCTGCAGGAAAGGGGCGCGGCCGGGTGACTGGTCATGTGACTACAGGCAAACTGTGTCACTGTGACACAGCTGCCTGCGCAGGGCGCCGCAGCGCCAGCCGACGTCACTGCCAGCCAGACCTATTCCCCGCCTTCAGTCCTCTGCTGCCACTGTTGGAGCCAGCAGGTAAGTCTGAGTAAGGGGCTGTGATGGAGGGGTTTGATTTTGATGGAGGTGACTGATGAGGGGGAGTGAGGGGCTATTTTGAGAGTCTGTGAAGAGGGGATATGAGGGGCTGTGATGGAGGGGACTGTGATGAGTGGGAATGACAGCGGCTATGTTCAGGGGATATCAGGGGCTGTGATGAAAGTGATATGAGGGGAGTGAGGGGGACTGTGATGAGTGAGGTTGTGATGAGGGGTGCTGGGCTGTGAGGGGCTCCAAGAGGGGGGGGGGAGATGAGGTTTTGTGCTAGGATGAAGGTCCACTGAGGGGCGCCAAAATCTGTTCCAGCTTACCAAAAAACTTTGGCTCGGGCCGGCCCTGGATGACCCTATATTTCCTTAACCAAATCTGATGCGACCAAGTCAGGCTGGGTTTTCCTTGACTTATCTGATGGTCACATGATCACTACCAGCAGTGGGTTCACAGGTGTCGGAAGTAATGTAAACGCTGCGATTTTCCGATATATATCAATTTAATTTTTTTTTTCTAAATACAGATGAGGGAAACATGGAAACATTTTTGATTATGGTTAAAGTGTTTCAAGTTAATGCACAGTATACCATTAAAAACGCTATTTATATGGTATTTTAAAAAAGAAAAAAAAAAAAAAAATATATATATATATATATATATATATATATTTATATATATATATTTTTTTTTTTTTCTAAAATTGTGGTCGACAAGTGTTAAAAATATGTTCTTGACCTAATTTAATCCATAAACAAAAATAAATGACAATTTCTGAGCTCTCTGCCATAGTAACTGAGGTATGTAATCAGCATCCCAGCGCACACAATGCCGGCGGTCAGAATCTCGGGACTGATTACTGACTGCTGCGATCCTGACTAGTATTAGGGAGA
The DNA here is from genome assembly GCA_031769625.1 of Taudactylus pleione. NCBI lineage: Eukaryota > Metazoa > Chordata > Amphibia > Anura > Myobatrachidae > Taudactylus > Taudactylus pleione. The sequence goes on along the minus strand of JAUIMM010000005.1, from coordinate 18,496,494 downwards.
GGTTTGGGTTAGGCCGTGGGAGGGGAGGGTAGGCTTTGGGGAGGGGGAGGGGGAGTTGTTAGGGTTACTTAGGCTTATGGTGCTCACACACTGGGCGATTAAAGTGGACGACAACGTTATCGTTCAGTCGTCCACTTTATCGTCCATTTTTAACAAAAACTAATGACAGCGACGCGCGTTCCCGCAGGTCGTTCGTCATCATCGTTCATCGGGTTGACATGCAGGCCAACCTGACGATGTGGTCAGGTTGCTGCATGTTATGGAATGGGGGAGAGAGCCCGGCGCTGAACGATATCGTTAATGATAACGTTCAGCGGGTGTTCTCAATGTCATGAAGGACATTGAGCACACCCTGCCGGGGACACACTAGACGATATTGCTCAGGGAGCATATCGTCTAGTGTGTACGCACCATTAGGCTGTGGGAGGGGTGTGTTAGGGGAAGGGTTGGAATACTTACCTGCATGTGTCGGGATGTCCACCTTCTGGATTCTGCTCGCAAGATTCTGACCGCCAGCATCATCAGTGCCAAGATCATGTACCCAACGAAAACTGAGCTGTGAGGATATCTATATCTATATATATATATATATATATCTATCTATCTCTCTATCCGAACCTAATCATAGCTTGCATAACTGTTCCAGGAGTCCTATGCGAAGCTGCCATATAGTTTGTGTAAACTGACTTTTTTTTTAATATTCGAAGGGGGAGATTCAGTTGTTTTGCCGCGATAGTTAATGGGCGCCCAGTGTTGCAATTCAATTGTTCTGGGCGCCCATTAATTATCGTGCCCTATTAGACCGGGTTTAGCTGCTTAACCTGTTTAAAGTCCTTGACAGTTTGGGCGCCCTAACCACACGGGTTTATTGCGCATATTTGTTGCAGAAATGCTGACCGCTATTGCGTCCAATCGGAGCAAGAGTTGAATTGCTCTGTCAGGGACCCAAAACAAATAGCCGCCCAATAAAACAATTGAATCGCCCCCAAATTAATGTAGTCTCGTAAACTGATTGTTTTGGGAAAGCGAATGTTTAGATGAAATTTAATGACTTAAATAGTTTCATTTTAGTTTAATGTTTGAATTGGTAAATATATTAAAAGGCATATTTGTGCTCTTTTAGTTAGCTGCGTAAATGGATTACTATAAAAAAGTGTACATAATAGTCTGAAAATGGCATATTTATATACATTTCCATATATTAAATGATTTAGCTACTAAATAACAGATTTTGCTATGTAGGTGGAATACATTATTCTGCTGAGTTGATTTGATTCTCAAACCACTGAAATGATTAGAACTAGAAATGTAAGCTGTGAAATGTCACTGGGTAAGGGTGAGTGCACTCTCCAGCAATAGTGCTTCAAGTACCATGAAGTTGATATTGCCCCTGTGTCATGTGAGTTGACATCATCTGTGTTTCTCTCTGATAATAAAGCAGAAGGATTAAGCCTGGGGTTTCCCAAAAATGTACAGTCAGCTCCCAATTAAGGAAAGAAAACACTTATTACTTTATCCCCACAGCAATACAGTAATAGCATGACCGTCTCTGTGAACTGTGGGATTTGCAGCACTGGAAACAAACTAAACCTGTTTTTCTTTTCAAAATCGTAGAAGACCATACTGTCGTTAAACACTGCCAGTATATAGCAATACAAATGTCACCAACCTGCACACACCCTGTTCTACGGTTTTATTTTTATGTTTGTGTTGGATAAACTGATCCTAGTTACCTTGTACAATGAAGTTCTGGCTTCATAGTTATCTACAATATAGCTCTTTAAAACTGATCTCCTATTCTAATTTTAATCCTAAATCTCATTTTGGTTAAAGCTGTTGAATTTCAAATTTTTGCTGGAACCCCCCCTCCATCCAACTTCTGAAAGTGTTGTTCGATTAATATTTTTTTTTTTTTTATTATTATTTATAAAATATCCTAACATCCCCTCCCGCCTCACCCGGGCACAAGTGTTGGCAGAACTGTAATTATTCTCTACACTACAGATCTATCTCAGAGGTATGTTCACTCATTTATATCACTCTGGAACATCATTGACTCATTCATGCAAAGGAGTTGTCAGTTAATTTATTTCTGTTACCTTTTAGCTAATGGCACTGTGTGTAGGGCCTTTCTGGATTTTACTATAGCCAGTTCCTTTACGGTAACCCCAGAGATGACATGAAAGAAACTGCTTAAAATGGATATTGGCTGCAGCACAGGAACCAGAGACATTTTACTAAACTTAAGGTGGCCATACATCTGCAACGGATCGTCACGATGCAATCGGAAATTTCTGATTGCCCACCGGAAACTTCTGATCGCCTACCATCGATGTTCTGCGATCCGTCGCCGTATCGCAGACATTTGTCATGTTAAATGTCGGCGATTTGACGATCGCGATAATTTTTTTTATCGCAATCGGCATAATCTAACATGTTGGATTTCTGCGATGTCAGGTTGCAGCATCGCGGGATCGCAGAAATCCATCGCAGATGGATGGGGCCCATTAGTTGCATTTCAAGTGTTCCACTTAAACAACGATAACTTTCCGAAATAAATGCAGTGAGACATTGTCATTATGCACGATAAAAATAATTCTAATTTTAAGAATTGGGACTGAGGTAGAAAAAAAATCTGTGAACATACAGGGTGATTTACTCGCTATTAGCCCAAAGTTTTTCTTAGAACTTTTAAAGTAATTGACGTAATTTAGTGAAATTTGACACAGACATACCTTGGTCTATGAGAAACATGAGGAAGTCATAGCAAGTTTTGAAAGTGTATGCCACTAGCATCCAGGCCAGCTTGAACTAGTCACTCCATGTTATAGAAGGTTTTACCAACATATTGGGGAGTCAGTCTCAATTTCCCGCTGACTGTTTTCTCTCAACACACACACGCAGGCACCACCGTATACAACCCCACTGTTAGAAGCAGGAATACCTACTGACCAGCAGTGGTGGCTCCGAAGGTGGGGTTGCAGCGCAGTCCAAAATTCAAATAGGGGAATCGCACCAACTGCCATCCTCACTGGTTATATCCTCACTGGCAGTTGGTGTGACTCCCCTATTTGAATTTTGGACTGTGCTGCTGACTGGGGAGGTGAACAGCTGGCCTGGATGCTAATGGCAAAAACTTTCAACACTTGCTATGACTTTCTCATGTTTCTCATAGACCAAGGTATGTCTGACGTAATTTTAGTGAAATTTGACACAATTACCTTTAAAAGTTATTAGAAAAACTTTGGGCCAACAGCGAGTGAAATACCCTGTATAAAATGGGAACAGTTCTCATACAAATTCTTTAAAAAAAAAAAATGGTAACTTTTCCTGGATATTAAGCCAACAACTGTCCGTGCGTGTGTAAATATCTGCACTCTTAAACTTCCAATTTAGCGTTATTGCACCATGGCGCTTAGTACATTTAATTATTGTCTCACTGAGACCAGTGGGGGAGTGAATACCCCCCCTAACATATATATTTTGGCACCTTCTTAATGATACGACTTTGAGATGTTTCAGCAGCCTTGAGTACAGCGTGGTGGCTCTACTTGTGACTGCAGAAGCGGCTCCTGCCTATATTTAATCTTCGAGAGCCTGGGGCATTCTGCCATTAGCTTGCACCCTGCTCCTAACAACTGAAATCGCAGACCCACGATCTCTAACTGGGTACTCAGCAGACTTTATCTGCATCAGACTACACAGCGCCACCATGGTTTTGTGAGTTCATGCAATAGTATTTTGCCATTCAGCGGCATGTATTGTTATGCAACTGGTGCCCATTTTGTTTTCTTTGTTACCCCCACTTCAAAACCTAATTGAGACGTGCAGTGAGATTTTTTGTTATTTATTAACAGTTTCTTATATAGCGCAGCATATTCCGTTGTGCTTTACAATTGGATACATTTATAGAACAAAACAGGGTAATAACAGACCGATATATAGGTAGGAAGGCCCTGCTCGCAAGCTTACAATCTAAAGATTTGCTACTTTTACAGTATTCAGTTGATTATCTAGGCTTCCCTCCTTTGTAAATGTGCTTGTAACTTGTCGTCTAGCATCACTGGTTGCTGGCAAGAATTAATTTCTAAATATGCATATGAGATCTGGCTATAAAAACAGGATTAATGTATGTAGCTACAGGTTGTAGGTATATGGTGCACTGATTAATAAGTCATTACTGAATGGACTGGGTGTGTACCCATGAATTGTTAGCTGGTTGCTAATATACAGTGCCTTGCAAAAGTATTCACCCCCTTTGCATTTTTTCATGTTTTGTTGCCTCACAACCTGGAATTAAAATGGATTGTTTGAAGGTGTGCATCATTCCATTCACAGAACATGCCTACAACTGTGAAGTTGTGTGTTTTTTTTTATTATTTAATATTGTGAATCAAACAACATTTAGGACAACATAACCGAATATTTCAGCATGCATAATCATTCACCCCCCTAAAGTCAGTACTTTGTCGAGCCACCTTTTACAGCAATTACAGCTGCAAGTTGCTTTGGATAAGTCTCTATGAGCTTGCCACATCTTGCCCATTCCTCAAGGCAAAACTGCTCCAGCTCCTTCATGTTGGATTGTTTCCGCTTGTGAATAGCAATCTTCAAGTCTGACTACAGATTCTCAGTTGGATTGAGATCTGGGCTTTGACTAGGCCATTCCAAAACATTTAAATGTTTCCCCTTAAACCACTTGAGTGTTGCTTTTAGCAGTATGCTTCGGGTCATTGTCAAGCTGGAAGGTGACCCTCCGTCCCAGTCTCAAATCACAGGCAGACTGAAACAGGTTTTGCTCAAGCTGTTTTTAGCACCATCCATCTTTCCCTCGACTCAATCTGTTTCCCAGTCCCTGCTGCTGAAAAACATCCCCACAGCATGATGCTGCCACCACGTTTCACTGTGGGGATGGTGTTCTTGGGGTGATGGGATGTGTTGGGCTTGCGCCAGACAGAGCATTTTCCTTGGTGGACGAAAAAAGTAAAATTTTAGTCTCATCTGACCAGAACACCTTCCTCCATACATTTGGGGAGTCGCCCACATGCCTTTTGGCAAACTCAAATCATGTCTTCTTATTTTTATCACCAAGTAATGGCTTTTTTCTGGCCACTCTTCCATAAAGCCCAGCTCTATGGAGTGTACGGCTTATTGTGGTCACATGCACAGAGTCACCAGTCTCTGCTGTGGAACTCTGCAGCTCCTTCAGGGTTACCTTTTTGGTCTCTGTGCTGCCTCATTGATTAATGCCCTCCTTGCCCGGTCTGTGAGTTTTGGTGGGCAGCCCTCTCTTGGCAGGTTTGTTGTGGTACCATGTTCTTTCCATTTTGATGATGATGGATTTGATGGTGCTCTGGGGGATTTGGATATTTTTTTTTTTTATAACCCAACCCAGAATTGTACTTCTCAACAACTTTGTCCCTAACTTGTTTGGAGAGCTCCTTGGTCTTCATGGTGTGATGCCTCTTGCTTAGTGGTCTTGCAGCCTCTGGGCCCTTTCAGAAAAGGTGTGTTTATACTGACAGATCATGTGACACTTAGATTTCACACAGGTGGACTTCATTTCACTAATTATGTGACTTCTGAAGGTAATTGGTTGCACTAGAACTTTTGAGGGGCTTCATAGCAAAGGGGGTGATTACATATGCACATGCCAAATTTCACAATTTTATTTATAAAGATTCTTTTTTATATATATTTTTCTCCTTTCACTTCACCAAATTAGACACTTTTGTGCAGATCCATCACATAAAATTCAGATTACAACCTGTAATTTTTTTTTTCTTTAATGTAACAAAAAGGTAAAAAGCCAAGGGTGGTGAATACTTTTGCAAGGTGCTGTATATGGATAGTATACTTCCTGTGTGTGTGTGTATGTATATGTGTGTATGTATGTATGTATATATATATATATGTGTATATATATATATATATATATAATTTTTATTTTTTTTTGGAATATACATTATGTAGAATTTTAAAATATTAACCCTAACTTTTTTTTTTTTTTTCTTTTGTAAATTTTTAAACACAAGAATGCTCTGCTGTGGTTTATGCCCGATCAATGTTTCTTATATTCCTTTTGTTTATATTGGTGGTTTCCAAACTGGGTGCTGTGGGGCACTTGCAGGGTTACCATGTGTTGGTGGTCCAGGGCCAAATTTAAAATATTTATGGTCAATGTGATAAGCAAAACCAGTGATAGTGGCTGCCAATTATAAAAAGTGTGAACAAATGAAAGCACAGCCCTATCCACCGCCATATAACGTAGTGTTCCTTCTAGGGTGGGCAGGGCGGCTGTCATTGAAGGGCATGTGTGACTGAAAAATGTGTGGTCAGTTTTCATCACTGTAGGGGCCGTGCCCAGCACTCAAGGAGATGCTGGGATGCCCCCAAACTCTGCCTGCAGTGTGGCATCTTTCCACTCGCCGGTGATTGTTTCATCAGGACTGCCCAATCCCCCACCCTTGCAGGACAATGTGGTCCACAGAAGGGGACAGCTGTTTCAGCGGTGATGTGCCATAAGGGCAGGGCACATTTCAGTGACTTCAAATCGGGCATGACGCAGTGACACTTTGAAACAGCCTAGCGGGAATACTATAACTGAACCTAAGGATGAATGTTGAGCACAATTTACAATATATTTTTTCTGAATTTCACAATAGTAAAGTTTTGGACTAGGAGTACACTAGAAAATGTTGATACTATAGGGCGCTATGATTGAGGAAAGTTTGGGAACCACTAATTTATATATTTCTTTTTGTATGACTACCTAGGTGACAACCTCGTATGGCTTGCCAACCATGTCGGTACATGCCTTGACATTGACTAGCTACACTAAAAAGAGAGTTCAGGATTGTGAAAGTACGGTACAGGTACGTGTCTCCTTTTATATTTTGTTCTGGGTATTGTTTTGCTATCACCCTTGATATTTCTTTGTTTGATTTCTAGTTGGTCTGTTACAGATCTAAAGGAAAGAGTAAAGATCTACCCAAAATAGACTTGCAGGATGTAACTTTTTATAGAACCTTTTGTGTATGTAAAATATTCCAGCTATGCATTCACATAAGCCTTTGGTCTTTGCACTGCTAGCATTGTGTAAAAAAGTGAGGATCTCTGTATGGGCCTGATTCAGAGGAGACTGCGTCTTTATGCTAATAGAGGACTGATTGCAAGCTACTGAGACATCCACTGGCAGCAGCCCTATTCCGTCTCATTGCGTATTTGAATGCACCGCCTGCTGCAACATCGAAGCTTGTAGCAGCCCTATGACAGGTGCGAGTTTGTCGTCTGAACGGGGCGAAGTGTTACACTGCAACTGAGTATTTAGACGCAGTCGCTGTCAGCGACATGCCAACGTCTGGATAGCAACCCCTATGTTACCTCCCAGGAATGCCCACTGAGATCCCCAGCTCTTTTGTCCAAAATCATACTACATATACCGGTAGTAATAATTGTTATGCATGCGTAGTGCGAATCAGATGCATGCGCAGACGGAAAACATTGGCCGCTTGTGTCCAACATAGTCACTGCATACACCTATGAATCAAGTCGTAAGTGAGCATGTGTGGGTTTATCCTTCCTTATCGTATTTAAACACAGAAACTTTTTTAGACTTTGATTTTGCCCAAGTTTGTAAATTACCGTTGCTCTTGCAGAGTCTAACCACCGTATTTATGTTAAATTCAAACTAAACCATACATTGCTATAAACTGTGTGCACAGAGTATTTAATTTCTCATTAGATATTCTGTAATTTATTTTTTGTTTCAGGTGACAAATGATATTAGTAAACGATACGCTGAAAGGAAAATGCTGAATGTTCCAGGTCCTCCCTTTACCATTATGCCAAAAATTCCTATATTATTTCCTACAGGTATTTATGCCTTTCATCATATCGTATATACCATTGTACAGGTTTGCAGAATGTTGTTCTGAATTAATATAATCTATAACACCTGTGTATTCAGCACACACTGAATAGGTAAATGTTGTGTGTTTCTTTTTTTTTTTCTCCAGAGATTTTAGCATTGGATGTAAGCTGATTATATTACGTGTTCATTTGCTTTGAGCAGCCTTATTGAAATAATGTCTTCTCTTGCAGATGAGGTACCAAGGCCTGCAGTTATCGGGTTAGGAAGCAGCCATGGGTCATATGTGGATAGTGCTACAGCAATTAAGGAAATTCTGGCTTCTGTTTTAAAGATTCCAAGTAGTATAAAAACCACGTTGCCTGTGACTGAAGATCTGCAGGACAGTGATGTAGAGGATGACGGCAATGGTGGCATTAATGATTGTTCTGACAACGATCCTGACTGTATTCCATTAATTCCCTGTGCACAAAATGACATCCGTATTAATAGGCACAAAGCATCATGGGAGAACACCCAGTCGGAATCTCCTAAATCTCATACAGCGGACCTACTCCCTCCCTCACCTAGGGTTCCCATCACAAGCACACGACATGTAACTGACCTGGAATTCTCACCATGCCTCAAATGCAGCAACTGTACAGAATTACCTTTTTCTGGATCCCCAGTTTCACAATTGAACTTGCCTTTGAGCTCACAAAAGGAAAATAGACGATATTCTTCACCCAGTCTTTCAAACTCCACCTTTAATTTAAATTTAAATTTAAACTCACCTGATACCCCTTCAGAACAATTCACTATTCCCTTAAATGAAACTCTAGCAGACCCTGAGCCTCGCACTGTAGAAGATGGTAAGACTTTCCATCATCGTAGGTCACAGTCCTTTTCAGTTCTCCTTGAAGGTAATTTTACTTTAATGTAATTTTTTTTTTTTTCTAAGTTTCTTAGTACAGTTGTTTCTTTACTTTTTATAATGGCTTGTAGTATGCAATAGTGAACGATGGCAGTAGATAGTGTACAGCTCAGACCAAAATATTTGTGAAATTATAATTACTTAATAACAAGTAGGCATTTTAGTGGTTGCTAAGTATTTCATCCATAACGTGTTTCAGAATTGTATCAAAAGGTGCAGGATTCCACTGAATCAATTTGTGATTTTGTATTTATATTTTTGTCTTTCATGGATATAACCTGTAGAGTGGGTGGTTTGAGAATGAATCGCTCAAAGGTTTCAAATAGAAATGGGCCTGCCACTAGACAAGGTGGTGGTCTTACAGCTGCCATTTCCTCTGGTACATGCTCTTCAATATCACACACTCTCAGTTCAGACAACAGACCACAAAACTGCAAATACATTTCTATACACTCCCATAAGCTGTTTTGTTTTTGTTTTGTTTTTTTACTTTAAAAAGCAGGAATTCAAGGTGGTGTTCCCCCTTAACACAGAGTGTCATTATGAACAGGTCTTTATTTTGGCTGATATTTACCTTGTATTTAGTTTCATCTCTGTATGGGAAGAGAAGTCACCTTACAGCCACCTGCTTTGATGTCACCCTATTAAAATGGCTGTGTCCAGTCCTCTTTGTGTGGAATGTAACTAAATAACCTTTTTACTAAAGCAGTTATTGTATTGTTTTAGGAGAATCTGTGCAGCCACACTAGTTTCAAACTGCCGCCTTCTTACATCTGGCCTGTCATTTCATAGATTTCTCAAAGCCAAACCAATCTGCTCCTAGCTGTCATTTTTCAAACACAGCCTGTAAAATGACAGGAGCTGATTGGTTGGTACTTTTTTCTCACGCCTCTCACTCTCTCTCCCCTCAGTATGTGGTTTCTCTTTCTTTCTGTTTTGCTTTGGGTCTATTCAGTATATGCCACCCCTTCTCCCTTTCTTAGTAGCAAGGAAACCTCAGCTACTACATAAAAGTTTTTTAATGAGATCTGTGGGTTCTGGACTGGGGGTGTGTGTATGTATATGTTATAGTTATTGTGTATATATTATTGTGTATGTGTTATTTATATACTGTAGCTCGCACATATTCTGCAGCTCTTTTACAGAGAATATTTGGCCGGTCACATCAGTCCCTGCCCCAGTGGAGCTTACAATCTATATTCCCTACCACATGCTCACACTCATATACGCACTAGGGTTATTTTTTATTTTTTTTGTTGGGGAGCCAATTAATCTACCAGTATATCTTTGGATTGTGGGAGGAAACCACAGTACCCGTAGGAAACCCACGCAAGCACAGATAGATTATACAAACTCCACACAGTTAGGGCCGTAGTGGGAATCAAACCCACAACCTCAGTGCTGTGAGGCAGTAATGCTAACAGTTACACAGTCTGTGCTGCCCATAATAAATATATACCTAAGACTAGTTAATATACAGTACTGTACAAACGCTTTAGGCAGGTGTGGAAAAAAATGCTGCAAAGTAAGAATGCTTTCAAAAATAATAGTTTATTTTTAACACTTCTATCAATTAACAATATGCAAAGTGAATGAACAGAAGAGAAATCTAAATCAAATCAACATTTGGTGTGACCACCCTTTGCCTTCAAAACAGCATCACTTCTTCTAGGTACACTTGCACAAGTCAGGGATATTGTAGGATTATAGTTAGGTTTCTGACTAACCAACAATACCAAACAGGTGGTGATTTTTTATATATATATATATATATATATATATATATATATATATATATATATATATATATATATATATATATATTTATTTATTTATTTTCTATTTTAGTAATGTGTCAGTGTAAAATAATCTTCTATACATGACTCTGTGTATATGTGTAAATGTTGGTATATAATAACTTCCCTCTTAATTGATTACTGATTTGGAATTTCCAGAAAGCTGTAATCTACATTCCTTAGCTACTTCCAAACGTGAGCATTGCATTACATTGCACATGGGTTTACAAAACAGGCTCCATTTTACAGACAAACAAATTAGAGGATGACGACCCTTCCCTTACAAATAGATCAAGTATTAAATAAATCTTTTTGGGTAAAGTTATTAAGCAGTACTTCTCAAAGCCATCACTGTTTCAGCATAGATTTGAAGGGACGTTAATGCAAATTCAAGAGTATTTCATATACTTGCCCCTTAAAATCAATCTACTGACAGCAGCCTTAAGAAGTGCTGCCTATTGACTTTACCCTATTGTTTTAAATTTAGGCATCAATCATCGTAATTTGCGATATGTACAGTAAGCCATCAACCAGGTGAATAGGGAAAGCATAAATACGCTACTGTAATGTACTTTGAGATTAAAGATTTTTAACAGGCAGTGTTCACAATGATTGTCGATTTGTGAGTTAAGGGATTCGGTCAGAATGTTGGCAGATTCTAAATGTCGACAGAATGTCGACTGACCTTTCAGTCAACATTCTAAATGTTGACCTGCTTAAAATGTTGACATGTTTGTAGGGGGAGATTTGATTTTTTTTTTTGGATGCCCATTGGAGCAATTCAATTGGTCTTCAGGGGACGAGTGTTGCGTATGCGTGCCTAGAAGCACCGGGTTTAGCTGCGCCAAATCTGTGTAAAGTACTGCTTTGGATGGCCAAAGTGCTGACTTATTTCTGCTCACCACCTCGGGAGGCTGTGAGCAGAAATGTTTACAGCTGAAGCCATTTGCGCCTGAAAGGAGCAACAATTGAATTGCTCCATCAGGCGGCCCAAAAGAAATTGCTGTGGCAAAAAGAATTTAATCGCCCCCATAATGTCAACATTTAACACCAGAATTTTGACATAGGCAGGGCAGGACTGGCCATCCAGCACTTCTGGCAAATGCCAGAAGGGCTGATGGGCTGGTCTGATTTTTGAGCCCCTGGGCTTAGGTCTTGGGTTAGGCTAAAATGAGCAAAAACTGCATGTTGACATTCTGGTGTCCACAAGTTAAATGTCAACATTTTGACTGTCGACATTCGGGATGTCGACTTTTCATACCACACCCGTGAGTTACCATTAGCTGATAGTGGACCTGCTTCTCTCTAATCAAGAGATTTCCTACATATACTGTAGCCTTGAGAGATACTGTTTGGGTAAGAGATTGACATGAGGCACCATGAGTGTTATCCACAGCTTCCAACTGCTACCCACCTATGGAATTCCCCTGATCAGTCTCCCCAGCCTTCACATCTCTTAAGCTGGGTAACCACTCCAGCTTCAATTAAATGTCGGTACACACTAGACAATATCTAGTATGTTCCGACCACGTTAGCGACGGAACTGGCTGGGGTGCCTGCATTGGCAGGTGCATACACAGTTGCCGATGCCGTCAGGGAGGTAACGGGGGGCCATGCAGCATGGCGTGCTAGCGACATCCTCAGATATTTCTGCATGTATAAAAGATCCGAGGATGCGACGGACGACCAGCAGGAGCGCGCATCAGGATCGTGATAGTGAGTACATGATTTGTGGTTCCAATGCGTCGGAATTGGCCAAATAGTTAAAAATATTGTCTAGTGTGGACCCAACATTAGAAGTGCACACGCCTCTGTGACTGGTTTGTTCAATTCTTCTCCCAGTTCATCCCTGTGAGTGGCACCTGGTCTGCCAAAGATTGGAAGAGTGTGTACGGTGACGCACTCCTTGAAGCAGATTGTTTCAGCAGGTGCAAAATTGGACAGGTGTGTAGGCATAGATTGGGTAGCTGCGACCAGATCTCCATTAGATTTGTGTCAACAGTCTCTGGTTTGGAGTTGGATCCCCGGGGTGTTTTGACAAATGTGTACCCAGCTTAAGAGGTCACATACTCATGACCACTATATGATTCATATAAGTGCCACCTAATGACTGTATTTCCACTCTGAGCCACACTCTCTCTTCTCTTGTCTACTATGCCCTTTTCCACTGTATTGTAAATTCTCTCATGTGCAGGGCCCTCCCTACCATTTGTTGTCATGTCTGCATCACGTGGGTTTATATTTTAATTGCGTTCATCCCCTCTGCCCAGCGCTGTGGAGGACTGTAGCACCTTACACATACATGTCAGTTTATATAGAAAATTATATTCAATATGCATTTCTGTCATATGAAGAATTAGTTATTCATAGCAGTGGGATCTTGCTCCCTAAATACACCCCGTTCCCTTCTTACTGCTTGTTTATACTTCAGTCTGATACGTTCAGTGTTTCTCGTGATCTTTTCTCCTCTCTATGTACTGCAGCTGGGCAGACTCTGGCTTCCAGCACAGAAACCATACATCACTCTGGGGAAAATATCTTTGAACCAACTGTGAACTTGGAGAAGGTAAGAAACCTGATGCCGGAGAGAGGCTGGTTTTGTAGCCTCTATTACTGGGTTTTCACTGCTCAAAGCTTAATAACTTTCGTCCCTATGTATGCACACTCAACGTATGGGAAGGTGTTTGTTTTGCTTTCTCTAGTGTTGACTGGGTGCTTGGTGCCCTTATTTTTGAGCCTAAGGATAGTGTCAGACAGGCACTTTGACAGCATTCAGTGTCTTCAGATTTTAATATCTTCCATGTGTCAGGGAATTGCATTCAGTTCAATATGTTGGCACAGAGCAGTGTGTATGCTGAAATGTTTTCTAGTAGGAAAAGGGCCTGTCTCTCCCCAGCCTTCAATCACAAAGCGTAAATCCTCATTTTACCAGACCTAATGAAATATAGATACGGTGTATGCAATGGATATTCGTTTTAGAAGATATTCAGCTGCACCAGGTAAACGCATTTCTCCATCTTCACAACTAGTCCTTATACTGTGTGTAATTATGGTGTCTTGTCCTTCATTTTGCTTTGTAACCTTGTAAGACCCTCTTCATGTATTATTCTGAGCTTGTGAGTCACACAAGACAAATAAAAACATTGACACGTGTGCGTTGCCATGAAACCTAATTTGCTACATTGATTTCTGCTTGCAGTAAGACTTTAGCAGACATTTATATATGTTGTGGAAAACTTTTTTATTTTTTTAAATGCACTTTTTTTTCCCCATTAATATTTAAAGATTTTTTTTTTACTTTTGGTTCAAGAATAAAAGTGGTTACTTTCAGGCACCATGAACTTGAAGAAAGCAAGGCTCTGACATTTAACTGTGCTTAGTGACAATGACATTTTATTGTGATAGCAAAACTTTACATCTATATCTATAAGATGTCAAGTAGGGCACAGAAACCAGTGTAATAACGCAATGGTTTTATTACTGTAATAAATGTGTGTATGTATAAGATTATATATATATATATATATATATATATATATATATATATATATATATATATATATATATATATATATATATATATATATATATATATATATATATTTTTTTTTTTTTTGTTTTAGTGCTTTATTTAATGGTATTGTTTTGCAGTAGAGCTAATGCTGTTAAGCTGCAGTGTGACTGTATGTGATACAGTCTACATAATGGTTAGAATTTAATTATTTTTTTCCCTTCCCCAAATTATTTTTGTACACTATTATTGTTGATGTGATGAGCACTGAATATTTAATTATTAAAAACATAGCACTTTTAATTTATCTATAAGTAGGCCGCACTGTGCAAACAAAGTTACTCCATAATCCTATCCTTTTGTTCAGAGTTGGTTAGGGGATAATTCTGATGCTCTTTAGGAAAACCGGCATTTCCTGGCGTCAGACCTGTTTATATCAATGGTTGAGAATATGAAGAGCAATTGGCAGTATGAGCAGTGGAAAGCAGAGGGAGGGATGCCGTGGTTGAAGGATCCAGAGGAACCTTGTTTCTACCATAGGAAAAAAGCCAATTCAGAATCCGCAGCTTCTGTTGACAGTGGTTATGACGGTAAATAGTTTTTTTCTTTCTCGTTTTTCTTTGCACCTCCAACACAAAGTAAATTGCTCTTTTTATAGACTGTATTGAGAAGGGACAGGTCCATCTGCTTAATTACGTTTCTAAAACTTTTTTATGCTTTCTATTTGCACACTGAATTGGGTATTTTTTTTTTTATTATTATATTGTCCTATAATTCATGTGATTTTTAGTGTAACTGATCTATTTGGTACACTTTATGCATTATAAATCTGTTTACTGGCAGTATGAGTAGAGGTTTTGTAGACTGTCAGTAGAAAATTAGAATTCCGAAGGGACATATGATCTTTATTTAGCTGGTAGTGCAGGAAATGGGGATCTCAATGTCTATTTGCTTTTCATTTGTACAATTTCAGGCTTACCTGCCCTGCAGAATTCTCCTGCAGAAACCATATTTGAGGAAGAGGAGGAGAAAGAGGAGGAAGAAAAAGAGGAGTCTGAATGCTCTAAAGACTACAAAGTTTATGAGTATGAGGATTTTGTGATCATCGGTAAATATAGATTTTATTCTTGCATGTGATTTTGCTAATCGCAAGGCAGCATAGCCTGACCTAATTCTTGCAGAATGTTTTTCATGCACTCTTCTATCAAGAAGTTAATCTGTATGCTGCATTCTTGCAACCGCTTGCCGATCTTCTGACAACTTGAAGTGACCATGACGGCTGCTTTTCCCTCTTTAGTTTCAAATGACAGACAGAAACTGGAGACTAGTCTTCCGGGAGTGCATAGACTATGTCAGAAACAGGGGCCAGAAACTTGTGTCTCCTGGCTGCAAGTACTAATGGGTCTATGCAATCTAATAGAAGCTTCTCTATTAGATCCAGTTTACACCGAATCCTTTGGAACTGACCGGGCATCACCCATGTTTAAATATAAGAATTTAAAATAAAGATAATTTAAAATACACTACTTCTGTTCATAGCTCTATCATGGATTCTTCGTGATGGGGTTAATAATGTGGTTGCACAATGTTTAGTAGACCACAATAATTAATACGTTGTGGACCATAGACTTCTCCAGATGTTTTAACTTGAAGAAATTTGAATGGCATTTTCTGCACACTTCTACAGAACAAGAAGACCATACGGAACTATACATGCATCAGCAATCCAGTGACCTGCCTGCAAGGTATGATTGGTTGTAATATATTATTTTTATCACTTTCTGTATCTTGTTGGCTGGGACAGGCGGTAACAATGTCTAAATATTTCCAGACCCATCCCTGTACCAGGCTCCAACTCTGCTGAACAAACAGCCAGGAATTTATACAGAGCTTTCCAGCAGCAGTGGGGTGAGGTTGTAGCAGAAGTGTGGCCATCAGCAAGATCAACCATTACAACAGTACGTTTCATTAGACCAGCTAATCAATAGCTCTTCTTCTGATGGATGTTAAGGCTAATGTCCTAGCCATAATTTAGAGCTCAAGGCACACATCCACTAGGCAACTAGGGAAAGACAGTAGGATTACAACATCGTAATCGTACCGTCGTTCCCCATCCCTGGCAGTGCTTACACTGAACGAATATTCAGTCAGTGTAGGCATCCTCCCTCATCCCCCAAACCTGCTCAATCTGTCGTTATCGGCAGATTGACCGGCATGTTCGGGCGATGATTGATGTCAGAAAAGGCCAGCAGGAGAACGCATCGCTGGTCATTTCCGATATTCTAGTGCACGATTAATGAGTGATTGCATGATTACGATGTCGTAATCGTGCAATCGCACATTAATATCGCCTAGTGGATGTTTGCCTAAAGTCGCACGTGCAATATATACCTCAATAGTAAGTGTAATGTATTGTATTTTATTTTAGTTGGATAGTGACCATGCCATACCAGAGGAATTTGAGTCCAGTGTTAGCCTGGTAGAAGAGATAAAACTGTTCAGCATGAGGGAGACAGAAAATTGGACCCCTCCACGGTTTCAGATTATTAGCGACGTGCACCCTTACATCAAGTAAGTGCTCAACGTGTCATTGATCCGATCATAGAGATTTTCCTGACTTACAAAAAGCAACTTCCAAATGACTGATCGGAATGGGACTTATTTACAAGATAATTGCTTCAAGCCCAAAACAAGTTGCTTTATAAATGCAATTTGTTGCAATCAATTTAAATACTAGTTAGATGCATGTGTATTGAGTTGTTTTTGTAAATGCAATGTCTATAGTGCTATACCTATTCTCCATGAACCCTTATTTAGCTGCTGCACCTTTAAGCCTTGTTTTATCATGGTAGTCAGGGTGCATTAGGATACTACATGATCTGAAACTTTGAGCCTTGAAAGTGCTAGTAGCTCTTCAAGGGAGCAGCAAGTCCAGGGGCCCAGTCTTTGTGTCTAAAGCTGGGTAAACACTATACAATAAGTTGTATTATATAGCGTTCCATTGCGGGAAGGAACACTGTCGTTTGAATTGTGCTGCGTGTTCACTTGATCCAATGTTTGTGTTGGTGGTCCATCGCATTGTCCCATGTGCTGTTCTGCACAGCAGATGGGTCGATGAAATGAACAACGCTATGCTGCTACATGCAACACGGAATGATACATTTCGCCATCTTACACCAGACTATGTAGTGTGTACATATACATGCGTTATGTTTAGTTACACCGTGTCGTTCCAGCTCTGTTCCCAGCTTAAAGCATGAGTAAATATTGGGTAGAACTGGCCACCATAGCTGAACACAGAAACCACATTATAAGAACTTTTATCAAAATATTTCTGATTTCCTAAATTTATTCTTTGTACAAACATTGATAAGCCATAGGAAAGAACTTTCACACACAGCTGTTTAGTTTGGTGCACTTTGCACTTTGAATTTGTGTTATGGTACCATTTTTATGGCATTGTTTTTAAACTGTTGAAAAGATAGGATGATGTGATGTAGCTATACATACACATCCTGCAAATTTGGCACATTTTTGTCCTGTCTTATATTGACTTTGCTGAAGTCATGTCTTGTCAGGAAAGCAAGATATGTGAATTGTTTGTGGGTCATGAGGTTGAAATGCCTAGTCAGTGTGCCTGACATACTGGTGAAGAAGGTACAATTCTGAACATTCATTTAGGATTGATTGCTACTATATTTACATATTTAATCATGAAGTGTATCTTTGTATATTTCAGTTTTAATAGTTAAAAAAAAGAAAACCTGCATTTTCTTACATACATATGCACACGCCTTCACACCAATTATAAACTACTAAAAAGTAGTATATTGTTAAGATATTTAAACCTCCCCATGAGCTAATGTCTTACTCCAGGGCTCGATGAATGTTTCTAAATTCTAGGAGCCATCTTAAAAGTGTAGGAGCCAAATCATTGTCCGTGGCCAAAATATATGAAAACTTGTGTAGATTACCACACATACCCTTTCAGTGGTCATCCAATTCTACCACATGTCCATATCTGCCCCAATGCATATTATGCGACACAGTAGGGCCCAAGTTAATATAATGCCACACAGTAGGGCCAAATATTATGCCACAGTAGGACCCAAATTAATTGGTACATTATGCCACAGTAGAACTGAAATTCAGTGAAGCCCATTTTCACAACCCTACACACAACACATATCTGTTCCCTGAATTAATAAAGCACCCACATCTAAAACAGCACTAACAATGGTTTATCTATCTAGCACTGACTAGCTACAGGGGTAGGCAGTGTGCGGCCCTCTGGCTGTTTTTCTAGAACTACACATACTAGCATGTCTTGCAACAATTTGGCTGCTGGGAAGTGTAGTTCCACATCAGCTGGAGTGCCACACTGCCTATCCTTGGTCTAGCACATTTCAGACATCTCCTTTATGAAGTAACTATTGCAGGGCTTCTCTACATATATGGAGATTACTCTTTGGGTTAGCTGGATGGCAGGCCTCAGTACAAAGGTGGGGGTGGTAGATAGTCCATGTAAACCCCTCCTCCAGAAAGGCCCCACGCTGTGGGAGCTAGGAGGGGTATCAGCCACTTCCGTTCAAAGTTGGAGTCCTCTTCCTGCTACTCCCTGTTAGACTCTGTCTGCATGGACTCCCCATCAAAGTTAACCCCATTGGCCGGGTCGTGGCACCATCCTGCAGCTGGCGAACTCCACCAGGTCCTGAAGCCTCTGGCAGAGAACATCTACCATATAGCCCTGCAGCAAACTCAGTCCCCCCGTCCGCCCCCCCTGTCTACATGGGTACACAGTTCCCCTCATGTAACCACCTATGTGTACTATACTTGGCTTTTGTAAAACTTAGTTGCCAGGACTAAAATCTTGGTTGCTTCGGCAACCGGGATTTGTCGAGCCCTGATTTTGCTCCATGGTACTAGATCAAGGCACTTTCACAAGCCTCAATTGATTACTCAAACCATGTCTATGCGTGAGGACTCCCTCTGCCCATAGTCAGCAGACAGTGACACCATAGCCAGGTATAATAGAGTAATCTGTGATACTCAGGATTATTACTAGGCACAGTGACCTCTACAATACACACAACGAACAAGCCTGACACACTATCCTTGTAGAATGCTGTTCAGGCTAGCACATCAGACCACATACTGGTCTGTGTAGACTGCAGATCCTCAAGAACGATGGCTCTCACAAATATAATTTTTTTTTTTTTTTGTCCCTTGGGGTGATGTACCAAAAGTACTTATCAGGTCAAGTTTGCTTTTCATATTATTAGTATTATCCACCTGTTTGTTTATTAAACATATATATTGTGTAGGCAAGCATGGGATTTTAAAAACTTTTTACTTTATATTTTTCAGGAGAGATGTAGTTGTAGCGTCACAAAACTATTTATGTGCTGGCTGTGGAACAAAGGTTGAGCTAAGTAAGTAAATAGAAATAAATCTCTATATAAATGTCATAATACATATGTCTCATTCACCTGCTTTGTTCACTCTGCACTGTTTGTTGGGTACCACAAACCTCTGCAGTCCCATTTGCATGATTCCAGGCAGAACTGTTGTCACTGTCTCCCCACTGTTTTCCCCGGTGCATGATTTGACTCTTGCACTGGGATGGGTATTGACCACAGCTATGTCTCTTTTGTATTGGGTGACATGGAGGAAGTATACAAGAAAGCAATATGGGATTGTTGGAAAAGAGAGGCAAACCATGCATCACATAAGACCCCATATATATTGTTAACATGATAAAGACCCTTTGAAATGGGCCACTTGCGATGCTGCAACCTGTATTGTGCACCTGGCCCAATACATTGGTTTGTGGCCCCACAATGCAGATATGCTGTTAAAGAAATAAAAAAGTCCAATTCACATCAATAAGATTGTTATTGTACATCTTGGTAATTAACATCAGAAGATGAACACTATTCTACTATTCTGTGTGTGCAGGGTTATACTCTGACTGCAGTAACGAACTGCCAGGATCCTAGAAGTAATGAAGCTCTTAATTCCTACAAAACCAGTACACTTCAGGGATTTCTGTAAAATGTTTTTACTCAAAGATAGCACAGCAGGTTTTGAAAAAAAAAAAAAAACAATTCATGGATAGTACAATTTAAGAACATTATATGGTAGATGTTTTGATCAAATACTCCATACATTTTTTTTTCACAGTTGATGTAAAATCATACGTCCACTTCAGTGGACATCGTGCAATGCAAAGATCCATACTTTAATTTTATACGTCCACATCAGTGAACGTTGTGCAATAAAATCGGTGAATTCAGTGCACAAAAGTGAAAAAGGCTAGCTTTCTGGTATGATGCAAACTAACACACAAATATTTTCAATTATTTCTTAAACACTGAGGGCATTTTTATTTAAGGACAAATATATCCATAAATAAGCTTAAAAAATGTAGGTTTTCAACTTAAAATAAGCAACATGATAAGAAATTGTAACCATACCAGAATTTTTTATTTTTACCTTACTTTTTTGCAAAAAAAAAAACCATGGTAAAAATACTCTACCACATTTTGCACCCTTTGTTATAGCTTTTGATTATCTCAATAAAAACTTTTAATGCAAAAAAAAAATACTCTTCCACAATATTGAGGCAATTTTTTTTATGTTGAAGATGACTATTGTCCACTCGAGTGGATGTGTATACCTTCTTTTAGTATTACAGTTTACAAAAAAAAAATGTTTACTTTTATAAGCCAGGACGACTAATACAGATTTTTTTTTTTTTAAATCCCTGCATTAGGTTATCATAATTCATGTATGAAAGGATTGACTATTATATCAGCAATCGCAAATTTATTTTTAGACTATATATTACTAGGTTATTGTACCTGGCATATGCCAAGTCACTTCAGTCTCCGCATTGTCCTGCCCCGCCACTCTGTCCTGTAGCACCCGCCCTTCCTCCCTGGCTCCCACACTTATCTTGTTCCTGGCAGCCAGTCATCCTCTTCCAAAACTGCCCCGTCTCCCTCGTAGTGGGAGCCATTGGGGCGCACTCCTAGACTTTCACGCGCGCCTGGATTGAGGATACTGAACAGACCTTACACAATTCTTATGTAGAAGAGGCCTGCCTGCAAGTAATCTCCTTTCCAAAATCTCAAGGACCCAGCTCTCCGCATGTCATGTCAGAGGGTAGTATTTTACAGGGCATAAAGAGCTCAGAGGAGTGTTCCAATGCGACTGCTCACTATAGCATGTGTCACGTGACTGCTGCTTTGGTATTCACATTACAGAACCATAGAACTTTAATCATTAATAGCAGCCTGAAATAAACCAAGAAAAATGGTGTTTACTAAGATGCTACTTGTAGCTTGCCACTAATTTTATGACAAAAAAATCTCATTGTTTCATGGAATTGCTGCTTTAAAACTAGAATATAATAATATAATATTATTATTATGAAACGTGACACTCTGCCTTTAGTCAATCCACTGTAGTTGAACGAAGCAGTTATATTCATGTTTGAATAGTGGTTTATATGTTTTTGTCTGGTGACAGCTGGAAATAATCCAACGAATACCAATGAATAGTGTTGACATCAGCCTGAATATTGTTCTTGTGTTTATTAAGAGCAAACATGCGGGTAATTAGGTTTTGTACAGAATACCTAAAGGCCATATGACGTGTTTGTTTTTTGTTTTGATTTATTTTCACCTCTACAAATGCTCAATGAATCAGAAATTTAATTTTTTTTCTGGGTATATTGTATAAGTTTTCCCATCTGAAAGTTTTTTTTTTTTTTAATCAAAAACCAGCATCAGTAACAATGCTGGGGCATGGATGGTTACCGTTCCTGGAAACAGGGGCATCGTCCCAGTTTTCCGGGAGGTACGAGGCCAGGGTCTGCGTTGGCGGATGCAGATTCCTGACCTCTGAAGTGATCAGCAACTGGTCAGACTGCGGGAAGCTCCAGCAGCCAGAACAAAGGAGCAATGATGGTTACGTTGGTGCTCACAAATGCAGCAAGGAGGTATATGACCTCTCTTTATGCATTTGCATTAAGATGGACGGAATTGCAAAGCTGGCTTGTGTGCGGCACTGCAATTCCAGCCATCACTGAATCGGGCCCTATACTATTATTAAGTTGACTGGGAATTTTTTATTTTTGTTTTGTAAAATGTTTTACTTATGAAAACGTGACTATTATGGATTGAGGCTATGTGACTTGTTATGTTTTCAGGGTACACCAATAGACTGCGATATTGTGATTACTTGGGGAAGTATTTCTGCGATTGCTGTCACAGTTACTCAGAGAGCTTCATTCCAGGCCGCATTCTCTCAGAGTGGAAATTCAGTAAATATTATGTCAGCAACTTTTCTAAAAGTGTTGTAGACAAAATATGGGACAGCCACAGATTCAATGTGCAAAGCGAGAACCCAGCACTGTACAACAAAGTGAAAGACCTGGCCAGAGTCCAAGTAAGCTTTGTATTTTTGTTTTTAATTCTTTTTTGTTTTTTAAACAGTCCGTTTTCCATTAGATTGTTAAAATAAAGCTGCTCCTACACGTTACCCCCTTGATTTGAAAGAAATCATATAGTAGTGCCCCCATATAATGCCCCTGTAGTAGTTTCCCCATATAATGCCCCTGTGGTGCCGCTTGTACAAAAAAAAAACCCACTTACCTTAATCCCCGCTCCTGCATCCGCCGCCGTCCTGTCTGCCCGTCTGCTTCTCGGAACTATGAGAGAGACGTCATGACTTTTCTCCCATAGTGTGCATGGAGAGAGGTGGAAGCTGCAGTTCAGAAGAGAACTCCAGCCTCTGGCTAATGTGGCGCTGCAGGGAAGGAGCCAGGCACCCCCTGGTAATAACATCTCAGCAGGCATCCGGCTTGGAGCCTCCCTGCGGTACAGCCGGGCATGCATATGTATCAGTCTATATTATAGAATGATTCATATGTATGCCCAGACGGCTGTCCGTCCATTACCCCCAGGAATTAAATTTTTACCACATGTGGGGTACTTTACCCCTGTTCCCCGACCACTGGTATAGTTCCAAACAGACGCCAATGCCTAATTCTCAAACAATTCTTATTGTTTTTGAGACTGGTGGGAAATGCAGTGGGAAGAGGAGAGCTCTATCTGTGTATGCAGTCTTCTTCCAGCCCCAATGTTTGTTGCATGTGACCCAGCCGGATATGGACTGATTTTTGGACACCCCCTTAGTGGCAAGTTAGTCCATGACCCCAGTAGACTGGCTTTCAGAATAAAGTTGGACATGTCTGTTATTGTTCCTGCAGTTGGACTGCTTCTGGGCCCTTTATGTGTAAACAAGGAAAATGTTTTTCTGTACTTGATAAGTCTTACTTTCACAAGCAGGGACATTGGTAAAGCAGGGGAGCAATATCTAGAATACTAAAGGTTAACCTGGTGTATAGGTACTTTTGTAATGCATTGAATTTTAATCAAATCCCTATGTAAATAAATCACATAGACTGTGTGTGACTATACTTACTATGTGGGCATTATTCTTGTGTAGGAGGTGCAACAGCAGCTGATTTACATAAAGAAGATGCTGAATTTGTGCCGTTTTGCAGACAGGTAAGGTCCACGTCTGTGCTGAGAACAGCTACTCTATAGATTTTTGGTTTGTTCAGTTGATTAATAAATTCAAATTTTATACCTATATTTTTTCATTCTTTAGAAATGAATGGATTTGGGTAAAAATGTTAGAGACCTGATTAATGGTTGTTACCAAATAGCGTTTTGTAAAGAAGAGAAGTATTCTGGTTATTGTAGAACTGTATATACAATCTAAAGAAACCATTTAATGCACAGTAGTAATCATTGCTTGGTGCTCATCATAGAAAATAGGGATTGTCAAATTTATAAACATTAATGGCCAACTATCTTAAAAAGATGTGTTCTCCTTATGAACACCTAAAATACAGAGAAGCATTTCTCTTTGTCAACCAAGGTGGTGGTACTGCCTAGAATAATAGTTTTTCTAAAGTGCCTCCATTTCTCCCAGTCCTGGAGGCGGAGGGGTGTGAGCAGGAGAGACCCATCACTAGCCGCAATCTAGAGCTTCCTCCTGCTCTCTGGTAACTAAATGAGCTGGCAGAGGCCTGAGTAAAATGGCTGCATTTAGGGTAGGAAGAGGGCACCTTAGGAAATCCCCAGTCCCCCCAGGTAATAGAACAGCTTAGAGAGGTTTAAAGCTAAAACAAAGTGCAAGAATCAGAAGTGATGAAGCCAATTAAACTAAAAATCCTGCTGAGTTTAAACATCTGGAGAGATTATGTATGTAGGGTTTGTCACAGAGTGGCACTTGTTAGATATAAATGTGTCTGGTTTAGAGCTGGTGAACAATTTTGGGAAAGCATTAGAGTATGGTGAGGATTGCTCTGTTCTGGATAGCTCTCCAGAGATCTTGGCCTAGATCTAAATCTCTGTATTCTATTTAGTGGGTTGTGGTGTGTTTTGCTTCTTTATTTACTTTCTGTGTCTTGAAATGGGGGGAAAAAACAAGGAACTCAAGCTAGATTAGTCCCTAGGACAGAGTTTCTGTACTGTATTGGTTTCTGTCCATGTGCTGTAGACACAATTGTGTAATCCTGTACAAAGCACCTAAAATCATCCTTTTTTTTTTTTTTTTTTTCTTTCACACAAGTGTTGTAAAGGCCTTTGAAGAAGTGCCCCCTCATCTGACAGAAGAGCTGCATCTCTTCACCTTAAGTGACCTTTATGATGTCAAGCAGAGGACCCTCTTGCCAGATCTCCGTGAGCTTCTGGCCCACTGTGTAGCACATGTGGAGGAATGTGAGGTATTTTTTTTTCTCATAGAATTTTGGAAATCTTACTCCTACTACATAGACTCAAAGACCACAAATATCCTAAAATCATGGCCAGTAGGGTTGCCGGCGTTCTAAACCCCTTATTCTTTTGACAGTCTACACTGAATCCATCAATGTGGGGAGACCTGAGACAGACGTCCTGATGTATCTTGTGGTAAACCTCCTAGCATAGTGCTAATTGGACAGATGGAACTATAGGGCCATATTGCGGAGAAAAAGCTGCTCTTGCTCCGCCTGTTATCGGTGGTGGCGTCTGCCTCCTTCAGACGCACCCTGCAGTATTTTTATATTTGCTGGCCAGTACTGCACACCCGCTTCCTTCTGGCTGTGCAACACCGTCCAGACCTGAGTCAGGCCCACTGTGCACATACCAAAGAAAAAAATGGGAGCGCTGTCCGATGGCTGCTGATTTGAAAAATATTTAGAATTTATTGCACATAATCACATTAAAACCTAGATCAATCAATCTATAGTACACAGATGGATAATAATTACTAAAAATATTATTATCATCAAATAGAACAAGCACGGATCCGGCTCTATAAAAATATTAGAAAGTGAACTTCTTCTCAATTATTCTGGGTCAGAGCACATCGGTTATCACATCACCAGTAGTTCAAAAAAGTCAAATATAGCGAAGCACAGTGTTAGATGTTATAATTTATAGTCAGTCAGTAAGCAGATATTGTTAGTAGGCAGTCGCAGCCAGTTAGTATGAATAGGTTAGTATTTGGTGGACAGTCAGCAAGACTTTAAGATGATTTGATAAACAGTACATTACCAACCAACTGAATAATCGATGTCCAGTGTGGTGAATCTTGCCCTCACCTCTACCCCTAACATATAGGGGGAGGATTTGAAAAGCTGCTGCCGACATTTGTAGAATGTCTCATGGACGCTTAGAAATCATGTCTACTGTGCACATCTAGCGATCCGGGGTGCTGAGGTATCAGGCAGAGGGACCTCTACTGCTGGTCCACGACACTCGAGGCCGCTGGCAGCGCTGTGTGTGATGTAATTCACTGGTGCCTCGCGTTTCACTACTTCCACTTTCGGGCTTCCGGTATTGCGGTCCACATGCATTCCAAATGTCACCTACATAGATTCAAAGACCACAAATATCCTAAAATCATGGCCAGTAGGGTTGCCGGCGTTCTAAACCCCTTATTCTTTAGACAGTCTACACTGAATCCATCAATGTGGGGAGACCTGAGACAGACGTCCTGATGTATCTTGTGGTAAACCTCTAGCATAGTGCTAATTGGACAGATGGAACTATAGGGTCATATTGCGGAGAAAAAGCTGCTCTTGCTCCGCCTGTTATCGGTGGTGGCGTCTGCCTCCTTCAGACGCACCCTGCAGTATTTTTATATTTGCTGGCCAGTACTGCACACCCGCTTCCTTCTGGCTGTGCAATACCGTCCAGACCTGAGTCAGGCCCACTGTGCACATGCAGTGTCTGATTTCCCTGGATTTACACCTCAAATTTGCTGGGAAAGTAACTTGCAGGGTCGACAGTTAGCACTGCCGCTGTTCCTGCGAGTAGAGGCAAACATCCACTAGATGATTAAATTGAGCGATAACTATATATCGTTATCGTTCAATAATCGTTTGAAAATCGTTCACAGATAGTTTAAAAAAAAAAGTCATAAATGGCCAGCGATGCGCGCTCCCGCTGGTCGTTTAGACATCTCTATCTTCGTACAAATATGTTGTCCAACCTGACGATAACATCAGGTACATGTTTGCAGATGATTGATGTGCCTTCACTGAACGACTGCTCGTTCAGTGTAGGCACATCGGACTGACAAATGACTGCACGATTAAAATGTCTTAATCGTGCAGTCGTTTTTGAGGTCTTTTAGTGGTTGTGTGCCTTTACAGTTATAGTGCATAGCGGGGATATTTTCATTCAAGATGAAGAAAATGCCCGTTGGGATACGGAGTGATAACACTGATCAACACTTATTTTATTGCCAATCATATTGGAGTGAGTTGGGGGTAACTTTGTGGCGCTGAATTCGATAATGACATCAGTTTTGCTAGATTGGCTCAAATTTTTGACATACACGGAGAAGAAACAAGAACAATACAGTAGACAATGGTCAACAGACTACTGGTTGGCTGGCCGATCACTTATATATGGAGGGGGAATATTCTTGAACGCAGAGTGAACACCTAGAACATTTGCGTGTCTCATTATCTCAAGAACTAGAGCCAGTTTGAATATAAATTTCATTTTTGAATTCAGCAACCCCAAAATTCCCTAAATTCATTCAAATATTCTTGGCAACTTAACACTTTTTTTTTTTTTTTTCTTGTTGGGCTGTGTAATAGTTGCAGCGGGGCCAAGATTATTAATACATAGGCCCCCAAATCATAGATCTGATGGACTTTTTAATGGTGAATATGTATGGAATGTTGAGATCGGGTTGAAAGATATTGGCCAGCCTACAATGGGAATTGTACATTCCGGTCGGCTGCAGACCACATGCAAATCTGTTTTGAGGTTTTGCCAGGCTGAAATAGCTGCCTATTGGTAATAGTGATTGCACAAATGGGTCTGCGTGAGGTAGTCATTTTATAGACCTGCGGACACTTGCTTGACCTGCTCCACGTTTTATACCATTAAACTAAGATTCAGTATTATGTCTGCAATGCTTGCATTTATTTATTTATCTATGTATGTGTAATAAATTGTATGTGTATGTGTGTGTGTATAGATATATATGTGTAATATGTATATTATGCATGTGTATATATTAAAATATATATATAAATGATATATAATGTTTTTGGTAGAGTCAAATTACACTTTTATTTTTTAAATGTATAGTGGTCAGACGTTGGTCTTCCTTTTTACCTAATATAGGTAGCAGGATTTTGGCATTTTAAAGTTAGTAAGTACAAAATAATTAGTCAGCCCATTTATTATTTTGTTTTGTAGTTATGCCAAGCCAAGGGCTTTATATGTGAATTTTGCCAGAGTGCCGACGTGATCTTTCCATTCCAGACAGATATATGTAGGAGGTGTGAAGGTATGTATTAAAAATAGAACAAGTGTTGTTTTGTTTTTTCTTTTTCCATTTCACTGAGTGCAGTGGTTAGTGGAATGGTTATCGCATCACCTTTTTATAGCATAGTAGTGCTAACCAAATGTGTGATTGACCACACACCAATTGAGAGCAGAACTTTGTTAGTTTACTTTAACCTATTCCATAAACATCACTGACCCCACAACTTCCTCAGAAAAATACATACAGTTGCTGTAATAAGTTTTACATTCAGCTACTAAATCGCTGCAAAGTGACCAAAGATGATTTCTGTAACGGGATACTATGCCCTTGCCAATGATTTTAGTGGAATGTGAAAAGTTGAGCTAAAAACAAGGGGTATCATGGTGATCACAGCATTGTGTTCTTGAGTTCAATTCAATGTAGGACCTTATATGCATGTAGTATCCAAATATACACCGAAGTGTCAAAAGTCATGGGATAGCAGGATGAAAAGTTAATGGTAGGTGGCGTCACTGTACTGTGTCGTCCTGGAAATGACAAGATCTGCATCAGTTATAATCTGACATTTCGTGAATCAGTTTGAACACACGGCTAGGCTGCTCATGGCAAGGCAACATTTATTATCAGAGTTCAAACTGGGCATGATAGTGGGTGCCCAATGGATAATACATTCCCTTTCCAAAGTGGATCCCAGTTTTCAACATGTCACCGTGCGGGGTGATTGGTTTCATTATGGTGTGGAGTGTGTTCACTTGGCATGGGTTGGGTCCGCTTGAACATGTCATTGACTGGTAACTACTACGTTGCATTGCTTGATGACCACTTGCAGCTCTTCATGGACTTCATGTACCCCCACAAAGAATATTGCAGCAGGATAATGCACTGTCATCTGTCCCAAGTTGTCCAGAATTAGTTCGAGGAACATTCTGGAGAGTTCAGATGAATGGTGTGGCCACCACGTTTGCCCAATATGAACCCAATTGAGCATTTATGGGACATGGTGGAGAGGTCCATTTGCAGCCACGATCCTGCACCTACAAATATCAAGGAGCTATGGGAAGCTATCCAGATGGCATAGGTCAAGATCTCTCCAGATGTCTTCCGCCCACTTGTGGAATCAATGCCACATCAAGTTGCTGCACTTTGCTGGGCTAGAGGGTGTCCTACACGATACTAAGCATGTATCCCATAACTTTTGGCACTTCAGTGTATACTGGTATGTTTATTGGCCCCTAGCAATTGAAAAATATGCTCTATATTCCCTACCACATGGACAGACATACAGACTAGGTTTAAACTTCACTGGGGCGGGGACTGATGTGAATAACTAAATATTTTCTGTAAAGTGTCACGTAATATGTGTGTGCTATATAAATAACTAAAATGGTTCTCTAAAGTCGTTATTTTATCAAATAAAAAGGGTTTTGCTTTGCTTGTTTTACCTCTTATGTATTTTGGATTCTTAATTACCTTTCATTTCTAATACTATGTTTTCTTATATTAAACCAGACTGCAAAGCATGCTATCACAAGCAATGTTTTAAGAATAGTGATTGCCCAAAATGTGTAAGGATCAAGGCGCGGGAAGCGCTGAAGTTAGACTCCCCAATTACATCAAGTGGTGAAATGGACTTGAACTCCTCAACTTGAGTGCCATAGTGTTTTATAATTGATTTTGTTTTTATTTTGTATATAAGTGTGTTTGAATGTACAAAGTACTGTATCGATCTAAGGAAGTATTGTAGGCTTCAATTGGCTGAACATATTTTCATATTGAATGAATGTATAATTTAAAATGAGCATTTTAACATGCTTATGTTTTATAGTTTGTTACATTTTATTCTTTTTTTTTTTTTTTTTTACTCTTATTTCTAATTCTACAATGTGCCTTAATTCTATGTGATGTCACACTAGGCAGCCAACAGTGTCTCCTCACAGGTCACCTTTCCAGGGTTAGGCGAGTTTCATGCTTTCGGCGTGTACAAAACTATAGTGATCAGTGCCTTGTGCTAACAGAGGGAATTCCTAACGTCTAACATGCATAACTTTCCTATGGAATCTATCTTCTCTCTTGTAAATGCTATAACTGACATCGATTAGAAAATTGGGGCATTGTCTTCTACCAAAAGTGGAGTGTTGTGCAATGGACTGATTTTATAATCTTTCATTACCAAAGTCTTAAGCAAAAAGGTAATAATGAATTAGACTTTATTTTTAAATCTGGTTTTATGTGAGCAGGTGTATTGGAATATTCATACAGTTTTAGATGTTTATACAAACTTACTCAGGATCTGTTGAACAAAGTGAAAGTTTTATAAAAATATAAATAGTGTTTCTATGTCTCATTAATAAAAGAAAAACCTCTGTTCTTGTTTCTTTTCTGCTGTTATTCTGAAATCACTTTGTGTAATATCATGGTCTAGAAAAAGGATGTGATTTAATTCTCGAAGTTCAGAAGATATAAATGCAGTTTGATTACGTTTCCTGGATCCATCTAAACTTACGTCCAGGTGCTTAGTGCCTAGGTTCTGTTGTTCACATGCTCTTTCTGTCTGACCATAGCATGCAGTGTGTCATTCCTGCCATTTAGAGCACCGATAATGCACACACTACAAATTATGCCTGCTGGCAAATGGAAAATGTGAACAATAGTTTTAATATGTGGGAGCACAAAATCAGGCCTTGGAAGTTTTAGAAGTCGGAAAGCCACTGAAAATCCTTTTTATAGCACATGCTTAATTGTACTTCTGTAGATGAACTCATAGGGGTATGTTTACTAAGCAGTTCTAGTCGAAAGATGTAAAATGGCAATATTACTCTTGGTTTTGTATTTAATATTATTGACTTTTAAATCCTGTGGCCAGAACCACCAATGAGAAGCGGCTTTGAAAAGCAGTCACTGAAATATACCCCCTACTTTAATTTCACCTGAAGGGTGTGCTATATATCAGACATCTGAAGACCCTCATCATGTGTTTAATGAATTATGCAAGAGGATCACATGTCCATTTTCATATATCACTAATAGATAAAAACGATGAATGACAATCGGAATTGAAATAACCATTTTAAAATGTTAATTACATACTGGGTGAGATGCATGATGCTTCGCATTCGGGGTGCGATGCATCCTGACACTTCGCATGCATGCCGGAGTTAGTTACGCCAGTATGCATGAACAAAAACGCAAAGGACCGCTCTCTCGGTAAGAGCGGTCATTTATGAAAGAACAACTTTCAGGTCTATGACCCAGAAGTCCCTCTGGTGTCCTTCTGTGCATGCAAAGGACGACGCATGCGCCTTTAAGGGTGCTTGGAGGAATCCGATTGGGTCCCTCCCACAGGACTCTCCGAAAAAAGCCCATAGGCTAACTCCATCAGAAGATGGCGTTACCCACCGCATCCAAGCCTCGGAGTGCATCACATTCGGAGGCTTGGTGAATATGAGAAATGCGGTCAAACCCGCAGTTTGGGGGTTTGACCACCTTTCTCCCGTTGCTGCATCCCGTCTGGTGTGTTGATATATTGCAAATGCATATTTCCTAGCTATCCTGATCTTGGGCAGGACAATTTGAAAGTGCATTACAGTTTGCTCAGATTCCAGGACAATTAGTTGGTGTCCCTTCATCACCGAGCAACACTGAAGTGGTGGTTTGGTTTGTTTTCTATTTCAGGGAAAGGGTTGGGCTTCTCCAGCTTATGTGCGCATTTCACAGCACCGTGCCTACAGTCCCAGTTAGAGACAGCTATAAGTTGGGAGGTATGTAAAAGAACTAAGGCATATATTTACTAAGGTGTGGGTTTTTAGAACTGTAGTTGTTGCCCATAGCAACCAATGAGTTTCTACTTCTCATTTATCTAGCACCTCCTAAAATAGAATTGCTATAATCTGGTTGTATTGGCAACAACTCCACTTCTAAAAATCCACACTTTATAGCCGTTATACTTACCTGTCTGTTGTCTCCAGAGTGCTGCTCTGTAACACTGGCGCTGCAGAGCAGCAAAAATCACTGGGAAAATGGCAGCAGCCATTTTTCTGGTGACTTGCGCATGTGCAGTACTGCTGTCCCCAGGAAAACAGCACGGGTGCCATTTTCCCGGAGACCCACGAATGCGCACTAGATTCTGGCACTTAGCCAGAATCTACTGCACCCGCAGCACCGCCAGAGAGAAGAGGGGGTCCACACTGAGTATGCACACGGCCCCCCTCCTCTCTTAAAACGCCTCTGCCTAAATGTCTACCAGGAACTATATTTTTCAAATAAAGTTTTATCAATTGTTACAACAACTATGTGATTCTGTTAATTGAATTGAGTCTTTATAGATCATACCACTTGCAATGTCTGACGTTTTTCTTGTACAACCTTAAGTAAGTGTTAAATCATATTATTCCCAATGGGGAGATGGGATAGTATTACTGTAAAAGTGATTGAAAATGTGATCTAAAAACAATCACATGACAGATCTCCAAACTTATTTTCCTTATTCTTTGCAAGAAAGCAAAGACAAAAAAACAGCTTTTTGGGACACACATTAAACAAAATAATTTCATCAAAATTAGCGATTTGTCCTTTTAAAATATAATTTTAATGGAATGCTACCCCCTAAAAATAGTCCCAAGGTTTCAAAGGTTGGGGTACATCAAAAAGTATAAATATATATATAAATAAAAAAAAGTATTAAATGTTGATGGGTTCTGTGAAGTATTTAAACAATATCCCTCGTTATTTATTCAAAGGGCTGTTACTTATACTTCACTCCTATCAAAACCCACTCAGAGTACCTAATAATTAGATACAAATTGTATATTCATCAAACACATCTCATGTGTGAGCATATCTAGTTAGAATGTAAAAAAAAAAATTAAATCAATATACAAACAGAGGACATATAGGTGCCAGTAGTTCAAGTGCAACATATCAATAAATATATACAGAGATATATTCACTCTTAATGTAAAAAGTATCAAGGCTTTTAAACATCTACGTAGCAGGAGCAGGCCATTTGGATACAATTATATTAATGCAAAACGAAAATTGAAACAGACACACTCTCATCTAGCGTCCGATGCATTTGATGTATGACGTTAGACAGCAAAAATGACTGAATTGCAAATGTCTACTGACCCAAACAGTATTTTTTTTTTTCCATTGTCTGCTGTTCACTCGCTATCTTTTCCTTTTTGACCTATCATTGTTCATTTCAACACAGTTTTCTGTCAGCCTGGAGGATTATTGTTACCCTGCAATGCTGTTAGCAACAGGCACTTCCTACCATTAGATTGAACAGTTAAGATGTGTGTCTCAATCTTTCTTAAGACAATACTGATTTCCTTTTATTTCTGCATTTTGTGTCTGAGGCATTTGCATGAGTATTCGAATTTGACACTGTTGGCTCGGTTTCAATTTTTTTGTTTTGAGTCAATATAATTGTATCCAACTAGCCTGCTCCTGCTACATAATGTAAAAAGTATCTAGGCTTTTAAACATCTAAGGGGCATATTCAATTAGGTGCGAAAAGTCCCGGACTTTTCGCATGCTGGACTTTTCGCCGGCATCGCTGGTTTTCAATGCGGAAAAGTATCGCGCTTATCCCCGTACTCAATTAAAAACCGGAACCTGGCGAATTTGGACCTGGCAAAGTGCTGTCAGATTTGGGGAAATCAGGCTGACACCCCCCAAAACATGCACTGACAGTGGGGATCACTTTAGATACCCTAAATAGGCCTGCTGAAGGTATTTGGGGTACTTAAATTATCTCAGTGGCTGCTAATTAGCATCTTCGCAAAAGTGGTGAAGAATAGTATTTTGCAGGGGTTTTATTTTTTTCAGAAAATAGGTAGTCCCAGCAGATTTGGGGTAAACAAAAATGGGTACAAGCATATTTTAAAGTTGCTAACGTGAAGTTTAAAAAAAAAAAAAAAAAACGTAAAAACTCCACCTGCCACAAGCATCTGCAATTTTAAAAACACCTGGAGCATCCTTGGGGACCCCCTGGAGTCTATTTCTCTAGTTTTTAAGTTTGTCCCCCAACTTCTTTTTTTTTTTTGCCCCCTTTTTCAAAGTTTTTTTGGGTGTCAAGGGGGGGGGGTGGTGGGGTGTCTGGTGCATTTCCCCAAATCTGACAGCAATTTTCACCAGGTCCGAATTCGTCGGGTCCTGTTTTCGCAGATTTGGGAGCGAGCGTGATACTTTTTCCCATGGAAAACCAGCGATGTCAGCCAAAAGTACAGGACTTTTCGCACCTAATTGAATATGGCCCTTAATTGTAAACTGATCTTGTGTGGACTCTACTTTTGTATATGAAGGTCTCCAAACTTCTCGAATACATTTGAATAATAAATACCATTTTCTGAACACCATTTAAACATTGATGGAGGAGCAAATATTAATACATTGGCTAAAATATACCCAAGCTTCTTAGGAATCCTCTGCAGTAAAGGAAGTATACAGGCAGTATTGGCATCATTATAAAACTTTGAGAGACCCCTCAGCAGCTGCTGAACTAAAAAGATAAGATGGAAAAATGTGTATTACTAAATTGTAAACAAAATAAATCATTTATGAACTGCTCCACTGAGCTAGGTGAGAATAAAGTGTAGAATAAAGTATTGTAGTTCTACTTCTAAGGTTCACAATAATACATTATGTGAAAAAGTACAAAATATTCTGTAGGGTGTTTATAAAGAAGAAAAAGTAAAATAAACTTGGTTAACCTTTGAGGGGACCAGAGTGCATGCAACTGTGGTGTTTATTTTATTTTTTTAAATGTCTTCATGAACACCCTGCATTAGGGGGTGTGGCTTAGCATGGTGGATGTGGTTTACCTCAGCTCCCTGAAGCTCTGATAATACTTGTCCTGTCTGCCCAGCTTGCCCCTTATCTAGTTAAATATTTAGTTAAGTTCTGATTATCTCAGCTCCGGCTATACTCTGAGCCTACTGTACCTGCCCGGGATGAAGTATGGTCTCAGGAATCAGAGTCCTGCACAGTATATGCCAGGAGTTTCCGGCACCATCTTGTAGAGATAGCCCGGCCGACCTGTTATTGCAGATTGCCAGTTCAGTGTGCAGCTTGTAGGTTCAAAGCCCTATGTGATCTCCGAGAGCAACAGGACAATGTACGTCCTCTGGGATCTGAGCCCTGTGCAGTGTGTGGAAGAAGGTGGAGGGAGCCCGGCCTCCCTGTTGGTGGTGGGAGATCTTTACACTATTACCGCTGCCTCCTCAGGTACCCTGGAGCAACAGTATTTTAACTCCTGTAAACAATATTTTGCTCACCACTGATTTAAAATATACACTATACACCAAGATAAAAGTAAAAAGAAAAAAAAAAAGTATACATAACCGCATTAATATATTTGATGATCAGCAGAACTTACTGCTATGTGTGGAGAAAGCAGTGCTGCTGCAGTCAGGGATTCATTCCCACAAAACAGTTTATCACTGACTGTCCAAAGTAAAATAGATATAAAATCCATATAGTATTGTCAGTGACGCTGTGGGTTCATACTGCAGTGCAGTATTATTATTTTATTATTATCCTTTATATGGTGCCACAAGTGTTCTGCAGCGCCTTGCATAGTACATAAAACTAGTAAGTGAACAAGAAACAAGTAACTTACAGTACAGTGCAGGACAAGGACACGATTTATATACATTGCTGCAACAGTGATCAAAGCACTCACAATAAGCAGCAGGGAGCTGGCAGTCATGTGTTAGGTGCCCTTATGGGGAGTATGGAGTAGAAGAAAATGTAAAGAGAAGCACATGAGGGAAGAGGTTCCTGCTTGTGAGTAGTCCAATCTGGAGATGACCAGTGAGTGGATGAGGGTTTTAGTGGCATTCTGGGTGAGGAAGGGTCTAATCCTGGAGATATGTTTAGGTGGAAACGGCAGGACTGCGAGAGGTGCTAAATGTGTGGTTTAAAGGAGAGAGAGGAGTCTAGAATAACTCCAAGGCAGCGCACTTTGGGGCTAGAGGAGATAGTTGTGCCATCAATAGATAATGAAATTGTGGGAAGTGAGGTAGTGGAAGAGGGTGGGAATATGATCAGCTCAGTTTTAGACATGTTTAGTTTAAGAAAGCGCTGGGACATCGATGAAGAGACAGCAGGAGACACAGGTGAGGAGCGAGGGGGAGAGCTCAGGGGTGGAAAGGTAAATTTGAGTATCATCAGCATAGAGATGATATTGGAGGTCAAAGGAGTTTATGAGTTCACCTAAAGAGGATGTATAAAGGGAGAAAAGGAGAGGTCCAAGAACAGAACCTTGGGAACTCCTACTGTTAGTGGAAGTGGGGGGTAAGAGGAGTCATGATAGGAGTCAGAGAAGGAACAATCATAGAGGTAGGAGGAAAGCCAGGAGAGGGCAGTGCCACATAAACCAAGAGAGTGAAGGATTTGCAGGAGGAGAGGGTGATCTACAGTGTCAAATGCAGCAAAGAGGTCAAGGAGAATGAGCAGAGAGTAGTGGCCCTTGGATTTGGCAGCAAGGAGGTCATTGCTGACTATAATGAGGGCAGTTTCAGTGGAGTGGAGAGAATGGAAGCCAGATTGAAATGAGTCAAGAAGGGAGTGGGAGGAAAGAAAGGTGGTAAGGCGCTTGTAAACAATATGCTCAAGGAGTTTGGAAGCAAAAGGGAGAAGAGAGATGGGTCAGTAGTTGGAGAGTACGTTAGGATCAAGGGTAGGTTTTTTAAGAATGGGGGAGACAAGGGCATGTTTGAATGCAGAAGGGACAGTGCCAGATGAGAGGGAGAGATTAAGGAGGTGGGCAAGATGATAACAGGCAGAAGGAGACAGGAGAGGATACAGGAAGCGAATGGGTCGAGGGGAGGACTGGATGAGGGCCATGACTTCCTCTCCAGAAACAAGGGAGAAGGATGTCAGTTGGTGAGGCAGAAGGGGAGGAGTGCTGAGAGTCTGATGGGATATGATGTCCTCATGTAAGGAATCAATTGCGGATGTAAAGTAGGTGGCAAAGTCAAGGGCAGAGAGGGAGGAGGGGAAGGGTAGAGGAGGGAGTTGAAAGTGGCAGAGATACGCTGGGGGTTTGAGGACTGGGAGGAGATGAGGTTCTTGAAATATGTTTGTTTGGAGAGGGACAGGGCAGCACTGTAGGATGAGAGAATACATTTGAAATGGAGGAAGTCAGCCTTAGAGTGTGATTTTCTCCATTGACGCTCGGCAATTCTTGAACACTTTTGCAGGTACCTGGTGCATTTGGAATGCCAGGGTTGTGGTGTGGATCTGTGAGGGTGAGTAGTTATTGCCGGAGCAACAGAGTCAAGAGCAGAAGTAAGGGAGGAATTGTACAGGGAAGTGGCTTGTTCAGGACAGGAGAGAGAAAGGATAGGAGAGAGAAGAGAGTCCGGCAGCATTGTGAGTGATGCTGTGAGTTCATTATACCACAGTGTGGAATTCATGCAGGTGTTGCTGAGGTTCACATTAAAAACATTTAAAAAAAAAAATATAATAGAGGGACTATTCTTCCTGATTCCTCCCATTCTGTGCAGCCTTGCTACTGTCTGGTTCATATTGGGTTGCTCACTTAGGGCCTGATTCAGACCCGGATGCTAAGCCACGATCGCTTGCTATGGGGGCGATTGTCTTTTCAACACGAGCTTGCCAAAGCTCTCAATGATTTTAAATCAGAAATTTCCTGCCTAGGTGCGAGAACAAACACATTTCAATCAAAGACATGATCTCTGTCACTCTCATGCAGTCCTCGATAAAGAGCTCTCACGTTTACATGCTGAGGTCGAATCTCTCAAGGAAAAACAAGAGGACTTTGAGAACCGCTCCCGTCGTAATAGCCTCAGAATCCGTAATGTGTCGGAAACACACTCTGCTTTAGACCTGCAGTCTTTCCTGTGTAGCCTCTTTCAGCATATCCTCCCACATCTCTCAGTAGCTGATTGCTTAATGGATAGAGCTCATAGGGCCCTCAGGGCTAGACCGTTTTCAGTCCAACCTCCCCGTGATATAATTGTCAGACTGCATTATTACCAAACCAAGGAACGGTTACTTCAGAATACTAGAGACTCACATGTTATCACCTTTCGGAATATGGATATCTAACTGTTCCAGGATTTGGCCCCCTCCACCATTCAGAAATGACAAGACCTTCAACCTATCACTTGAATCTTTCGTCAACATAATATCAGATATCGTTGGGGCTTTTCCTTCCAACTCCAGGTGTTTACAGCTAATTCATCATTTTCTGTTAAGTCTCCGCAACAAGGCCAAGATCTCTTAGCAAAATTGGATCTACTTCCTGTGCCATCACTCCCACCACTAACGTCACCCAAACCCCAGCGTTCCTGCCCTCCGGCACCTTAGTGGTCTACTGTCAACAGTCATCGTGATACCACTCCTCCCTGGTTGAGACTCTTGCTCCTTATGGTTATGCTACTTCCTGATTGTTTCCACCTGAGCCTTCCCCTTGGATGACGCTCATTGTGGCTCTTATTTACCTATGTGATTTATTTATGTTTTTTCCTGCCTCTTCTAGACTGTCTGGTTATCATTGATATGCTATCATTATTTTGATAATTTGTTCTCAAAAATGTTTTTGTTTGATGTTCTACACGTGTTTGCTCTTTTAACAACTCCTTACATTTATGTATCATTTTGCTAAGGCCCTAGGTCCCCATAAGGCAGTGTTTTTCAATCACTGTGCTGTGGCACACTAGTGTGCCTCGAATGTTTGTCAAGTGTGCCACGGCGGTCAGCTCAGAGCATTTGTACTGTAGTGTGTTTTATTCCTGTGGAGGCCAATATGTGTGTATAATTTTTATGTGGGAGCCAATGTGTATGTATTTTCATTATTCACGCACACCGCATAGCCGGGTAGTGTGCCTTGGCAATTTTAAAATCTTGTGTAGTGTGCCTCGAGTTGAAAATCACTGCCATAAGGGGTTTCTCCTCTCAAATTGCAAATGTCCTACCCCCTATGCTCCCTGTACTTATTATA
The DNA here is from genome assembly GCA_031769625.1 of Taudactylus pleione. Lineage (NCBI taxonomy): Eukaryota > Metazoa > Chordata > Amphibia > Anura > Myobatrachidae > Taudactylus > Taudactylus pleione. Next base: position 18,457,581 of record JAUIMM010000005.1, on the reverse strand, counting down.
CTTTATTTCACTTGCTATGTTTTTCACTATTTTGAACTCTTTAAGGGTTCCTTTGTTTCAGAGTTTTCGCCTGCTTGGGCTCCTGTCTATCTTTTCCATTTCCCTTTTCTTTTGTGGTTATTTTCTTTCTCTTTCTTTCTCCCCTCTCAGCTCTGTGTTTGGTGGAACTGAGGGCATGATTCAGACCCGGTCACAAGCGCTGAGTGGTCGCAACAGGGTCGATGGTGGCCCACAGCGCATGAGCACGATGGAGCCGGCATCCGTCGTGCGGGTCTCGCACCAAAGGGGGCGAGCTGTCGATGTTGAGTGACAGCTCGCCCCGTTTGGTGGGCGGGCCGGGGGGGTGGCTGCCCAAATGGAGGCATTCCCATGAGAACGCCTGCCGTTTGGGGGCGGCCCCACTGACATCACAAGTGAGGCTCTGTTAGAGCCGAAAGCTCTCTGGGGCTTGCGATGAATGAGACCCTACCACAAGGGTCTCGTCGCAAGCCTAAAGGTCGTGATGGTCTTGACCATTGCGACCATAATCTCGGCCGCTCACTATAGAGGCCGCTCCAAAATGAAAAAAAAACCCCGGTCCTGATTCAGAGCGAGCGCTCTGTCAGAGCGAGCGGCTCTGAATCAGGCCCTGAGTCTCTGTATTTTCTTAATTATCTAACAGTTTTCTCTTTAGAAGCAGTTACGCCTTTAGTGCCATGGGGGAAATGTATTATAGCGGCACTTAACGTGCTGCTATAGCGCTTCCTGCTTCGCCTCTTTACCGAGGTGAAGCAGGAAGTACTAACGATGATATGTATTAACATCTCATCGGCCGGAGTGGGGGAGTGATAACTCCCCCTCCACCGATCCCTGCCTGAGTGCACAGCGCATCAGCCCCGATCTGGCTTGCAGCCCTGGAGCCGGCAGCCTCCGCAGCAGGGACAGCGCCCCTGTCATTTACCACCCAGCACTCCAATCATACATGGGAAAGAAGCGGTATCAGCGCACATAACGTGCGCTGATGCCGCTTCAGCGGTTAATACATCTGCCCCCAAGTCTGTTAAACTACTATCTATCAATGTGAATGGCCTCAACTCACAGCAAAAACGTACTGTGGTACTGGGAGCCTGCAGAGGTGAAAAAACGGATATTGTGTTTCTTCAGGAAACTCACCTTACAGGTACCCACACTTAATTACAGGGGAAACCGTTTCCCAAAACTTTGTTTTATCTCAACTGATTGCAAGAAACTTGGTGTTGCAATATTAATCCACAATAAAAAACCTTATTTTTCATTCGGTCACCTTCTCTGATCCAGAGGGTTGTTTTCTTATAGTGGGTGGCTCCTTACGCTCCATCACTGTCACCTTAGATCTCCGTATACCCCCGAACCAGGTTCATGGTTCCTTTCTTACTAAATTATTTAGGAGCATTGAGCGACTGGCGCAGGGACATCTTATTATGGCAGGGGCAGGGCCAGTCTTACCATAAGGGAACCTAGGCGCCCGCCTAGGGCCCGTCAGCTTCCAAGGGGCCCGTGGCCAGGCCCCCACCCCTCGAAATCCAGCCCTGAAGTGAATCTGCTGAGCTGTACATTTAAGTTGAACTGTTGCTGCTACTGGGCCGGAGAAGAGACACACAGCAGCAGCAGCACGGTCCGGGGCCCTGCCCCTACTATGCGAGTATGAACTGCTGTATTCACACTTCTCCTCTGCGGTCTCCTCTGCATCCCCCACCCCCCCACAGTGTAGCGTAGACAGCGCCTCCTCCCCGCAGCAACTAGCGAGCCGCAGGCAGTCGCCCCCTTCCTCAGTCACACACACGTGAGTGCAGCCATCTTCCGCCTCCATCACTCCCCCCTCCGCAGTATGACAAGCAGCCTCCTCCGGCTCCAAGCCTCCGATCACCTGCTCCCCCGCAATGAAGCAAGCATCCTCCTCCGGCTCCAACCACCTGCCCCCCCCAACCAGTGTCCTCCAGGTCCAACCACCTGCCGCAAAAGAGTAACATCCTCCCTGCTTCGACTACTAGTGTACTACCAGGTGCAGCAACATGACCCAGTCAGGACACAGCTGGGTAAGTTTAACTGAAAACTTATTCTTATGGTGTTAAACTATACAGCTATATATATATATATATATATATATATATACAGGTTGAGTCTCCCATATCCAAATATTCCGAAATACGGAATATTCCGAAATACGGAATAATTTTGGCATGACTGAGATAATGAAACCTTTGATTTTTGATGGTTCAATGTACAAAAACTTTGTCTAAGGCACAAATTATTAAACATATTGTATAAAATTACCTTCAGGCTTTGTGCATAAGGTGTATATGAAACATAAATGAATTTCATGTATGTACACAAACTTTTTTTGAGCCACAAAATTATTGAAAATATTGTATAAAAGTACCTGCAGGCTGTGTGTATAAGGTGTATATAACATATAAATGCATTCTGTGTGTATATTGGGGTCCCATTCCCAAGATATCTCATTATGATATGCAATTATTCTAAAATACGGAATATTCCGTTATCCAAAATACCCCTGGTCCCAAGCATTTTGGATATGGGAGACTCAACCTGTATGTATGTATATATATATATATATATATGTGTGTGTGTGTATATATACTGTGTGTGTATATATATATATATATATATATATATATATACTATATGTGTATTAAAATGCTGTCATATACTGTGTGTGTGTGTATATATATATATATATATATATTCACTGAGTCTACCTCTGTTCGTCCCCGTCTCACCATGTTCTTCCCCTTTCCTCTCTTCTCCCTCTGTTTGTCCCCCTCTCCTCCTGTCTCCCTCTGTTTGTCCACCTCTCCTCCTGTCTCCCTCTGTTTGTCCCCCTCTCCTCCTGTCTCCCTCTGTTTGTCCCCCATTCCTCCAACTCTACATTGCAGGCTTGCAAAAGGAGGTCCGTGACCGTTCAATTTTCACACTACAATTGTTAAGGCCCCCATACACGGTGCAATTTTTTACATGATGTGCACGATTTCGATCTATCATAACGATCAATTGTGCATATTGTGTGTTGTTTCAGTGTGCATACGATGCGCCTCCCAGCAGTCGTATAGTTGGATCATGGATCTTACTGCAAAACAGTAAGATCTACAATCTGGAGTATAATTTGTAATACACTTCAATGCATCGTATTGGAAGATCGTAACAATCAATCGTACACCATTTGGCCACATCGTATGAAGAATTTCAAGGGATGAATTTAAAGGGAAATCGTACTACACATCTTACCAACTTTGAATCGCACCATGTATGGGGCCCTATAGTGTATGTGTGCGCAAGTAGTATTAATCTGTGTCATATTTGATGTTTTGCCTTGCTCTCATGTGTTTTTAAATTAGTGTTTCCAGTGTGTATTTGATTACACCTCAGGCAAGAACTGCATATATTACAGTAGTGTCTGGAGCAAGTTAAACACACACATATCTATCTATTTATCTATCTATCTATCTATCTATCTATCTATCTATCTATCTATCTATCTATCTATCTATCTATCTATGTTGTGTGTATATAATTTGATAATTGATGTGTGTATCTTGCTCAAGTGATACCTACTGTAATATATGCACAGAATTGTTTGAGGGTGGTGGGCCCCAAACTGGTATCTTGCCTAGGGCCCCATGAGGTCTAAATCCAGCTCTGGGCAGGGGACTTTAATATCACCCTTAATTTGGATCTTAATCGATCCTCACCTCCTGCCCAGAAGTCCAATACTCATTCATCCAAAGACGCCATGGTTTTAACTTCCCTGCTCAAACAGTATAACCTATAAGACTCATGGCGCCTCAAAAATTCCACGGCTAGGGCCACTACTCTGCCACCCACCAAATATATACACGCATCAACATGATTTTTGTTTCCCACTCGCTGACTCCGGTGCCTACACATGCTGGGATCTGTCCCTTTTCATGGACACATCACGCAGGTGTTTTCATTCTCCTCGACTTACTTCAACAGTACCCTCACCCTCGTAGGTGGCGTCTAGATGACTCACTTTTAACTAATCCAACAACTTTTGCTACCATCAAACAGGCAATCTCTAATTATTTTGCTGAAAATTCTTCGTTAGATGTTGCGCCTGGGGTAGTGTGGCCAATTCATTAATTCAGCATCGGCTGCTCGCAGGCGTGCAACTGCAGAAGTATCTGCCCTTGAAAAGCAACTCTCTGCGCTCTTAGATCATCATAAGCATAACCCAACCTCTGATTTGTTAGCCCAGATTGAATCGACCCAGGGCCAGCTTAATACTCTACTCTCCTGGAGAGCAGTGTCCATTTTGTAGAAACTCCAGCAACCCTTTTACGACAAAGCCAACAAGGCAGATTCTATGTTGGCTAGAAAGTTGAGACAGAAACATGCCCTCAACTTGATCGATAAAATTAAATCACAACATACTAACACTCTCACGTATGACCCTGCTAACATTGTTCATAAATTTAGAGAATTCTACTCCTAGTTGTATAATCTCCCAACCTCTTCTCATCAGACTTCCTCTCATTTTGGCAATCTGGAATCATATTTGGCTAATACCCATCTCCCCAAACTTACCTCTGCCCAACTTTGCTCACTAAATCAGGATATTACTCAAGAAGATCTGGCCGTCAAACACATGGGGACACCCTGCCTTCAAAGAAGGTGTAATTATTTGTGTTGTTTATAAAAATAAATAAAATCACCTTTGCGTTAGGTTCACTTTATTGAAATTTCTGGAACATCCAGGAAGAGAGAGCAGAGAAACAGTTGGAGATATGAGTGAGGAGAGAGGGGGAGAGGTCAGAGAAGGAAAGGTAGATCTGAGTACCATCAGCATAGAGATGATATTGGATGCCAAAAGAGCTGAAGGGAGAATAGGAGAGGTCCAAGAACAGAGCCTTAGGGGACACCTACTGTTAATGGGAGTGGGGGGAAGTGGAGTCATGAGAGGAGACAGAGAAGAAGTGGTGAGAGAGGTAGAAGGGCAGCCAATAGAGGGCAGTATGGCCAAGAGAGTGAAGGATTTGCAGGAGGGGAGAGAGGTCCACTGTGACAAAAGCAGCAGAGAGGTCGAGAAGAATGAGCAGAGAGTTATGGCCCTTGGACTTGGCAGCAAGGAGATCATTGTTACTTTTGTCATGGCGGTTTCAGTGGAGTGGAGAGGATGGAAGCCAAACTGAAATGGGTCAAGTAGGGAGTAGGAGGAAAGAAAGGCGTTTGTAAACCATATGCTTAAGGACGAGACGAAAGAGAGGAGAGAGATGGGTGTGTAGTTTGAGAGAGTGTTGGGATCAAGGGATGGATTTTTAAGAATGGGGGAGAAAAGGGCATGCTTGAATGCAGAGGGGACAGTGCCTGATGAGAGGGAGAGTTTTAGGAGGCTGGCAAGATGGGAACAGGTAGAAGGAGAGGTAGCGGAGGAGGTGGGAAGTGAAAGGGTCAAGAAGGGAGGTGAAGGGGGGGGACCAGATGAGGGCCATGACTTCATCTCCAGATACAGGGGAAAAAGAAGTCAGAGTTGGCAAGATGGATGGGTATGGGTAGGCTGTCAATGGAAAGGGCAGGGTGCTGAAGATCTGGTCGGATATGATGTCTTGACGTAGGTAGCAAAGTCCAGGGCAAAAGATTGAGGAGGGGTGGGCAGAGAAGGGAGTTGAAGGTGGTGAAGGGGTTGATTGACTGGGAGGAGATGAGGTTATTGAAATATGACTATTTTGAGAGGTAAAGGGCAGCACTGTAGGATGAGAGCAATAATTTTAAGTGAAGAAAGTCAGCCTTAGAGTGAGATTTCCTCCATTGTTGCTCAGCAGTACATGAACATTTTTGTAGGTATTTGGCGCATTTAGAATGCCAGGGTTGAAGTGGGGATCTGCAAGGGTGAGTAATAATTGCCATAGCAACAGAGTCAAGAGCAGAAGTAAGGGAGACATTGTGTAGGGAAGTGCTTGTCCAGAGCAGGAAAGAGAGAAGTGAGTCAAGCAGGGAACATAATGAAACAGTGTTGTTAGCCTCAATGTTATGTTTAGCGATAGTAGCCTTAGGAGTTGAGAGGGATTAGCTAAAAGTGAGGTGATGGTCAGAGAGGGGAAAAGGGGAATATGTGAAATCAGAGATATTACAATGGTGAGTGAAAACCAGGTCAAGTGAGTGCCCACTCACATGGAAGGATGAGTTGGTCCATTGGGCGAGCCCAAACGATGATGTGAGAGTAAGGAGTCTAGAGACAAAAGATTCTGTGGGGCTATTGATAGGGATATTGAAGTCACCTAAGGTAATAGAGGAAAGATCTGAAGAAAGGAAGTGAGAGACCCAGGAAGCAAAGTTGTCAAGGAATTTGGAGGGAGAGCCAGGGGGACAGTAAATGACAACTACAAATGTGTCTACACATATCTTACCTCCGTGCACTGCAAGTCATGTTAAACATAACGCGTGAGCGCTGTGCGACTAGGTAGCACCAATCGCCTTTTAGTGACTTTTTACCTTCAAATTAATTTTATTAGCAAAGCGATGTAAATAAGCTCATCTGATTAAAATGATATGCTGCATGCCTATATTCTGTGTGCGACAGCAGGCGTATCAGCATGTGAAACACTACGTTACAGTGTCAGCAGCTGTGACACTTGCGTAGCATTTCGCATGCAGATATAACTACAGTCACTTTGCGAATAAGACGCATTTGAAGGTAAAAAGTTGCACAGAAAGATGCTTTGTGCTACAGAGTCACGCAATGGCTTGGCGCAACTAGAAGGGCTGTTTAACATGCAAGGAAGTAAGATGTATATGGACAAATCTGTATGTGGAGGTGAACAGGTTGGAGGAGGCGTATAGCATGAACCTCAAATGTAGAGAATTTAAGGGACGGTTCAGAGGTTCAGAATGAGTTGGTAGGAGTGATCACCACCATCATGGTGACCCCCAGGCCGGGGTGTGTGAGAGAATGTGAGGCCCCCAGAGAGAGCCGTGGGAGAAGTGGTCTCAGAGGGAAAAATCTGACAATTCTGCTGTTTGAGACCATCTGATCAATGTCTTGACAGTAATTACCACTAAGTGGTCTTTCTAGTTGCTTTTACATCAGCGAGAATAACTTCTGACATAGAGGGCTATGTTGATAAGTGAATCTTATATATGATTATGTTCTTTCTAGTTAAATTGATTCTAAGGGGTAAATTTACTAAGGGTCGAGTTTGTACGAGATTAAACTCGCCATGATTCGCAGGAACTCGCTCTAGTTTTTCACAACTGATTACGTTAATTTACTAAGGTGCGAGTTTTGTCTTTTCAAGTTTTTCGATGGAGAATGGATTCGAGTTTTTTGATAAGAAACTTGCACGAGCCCAAACTCTTGTGCAGATATCTCTTGTTTTTAAGTACTCGTGCGAGTCAAAATACTTGGCCAAACAGAAGTGAGTGTGTAAAACTCGCGTGAGAATGCATGAATTTTCCAAACAAAGTACTCTGATTGGTTGAATCAGTCACATGTTAAATACACACTGGCCAAGCATATAAAAACGCCCCAAACAGACACACCTTTGAGGGTTTTGGAAGGAGTTTGCAGAGGGATAGTGAGGAGTGTATCTAGTGGTGTTGTTGATTTATCAGGATTTGGATTTGATTGGTGATTGGTGTGTGAAAGTTGTTTTGTGGTTATTTGTTGTCTTGTAAGTTATATGTTTGTCTTGCTTTTCAGTCTCTATAGTTTTTTTTTTTGGTCCTGTCAGTGTTTTGTGTGTGTGGTGTGTGTGAGTGTAGTAGGAGAGGAGGTTTGTGTTTGTTTATTTTTTTTCTTTTTCTGTGTTCTGTGTTTGTGTAGGGAGGTGTTTTGGATTATGTCCAGGCCAGAGGATAGGCAGGGAGAGAGTGAGGTGGAGGTGGTTGGGATTATGTCCAGGGCAGAGGATAGGCAGGGAGAGAGTGAGGTGGAGGTGGTTGGGATTATGTCCAGGGCAGAGGATAGGCAGGGAGAGAGTGAGGTGGAGGTGTTTGCTGCTCAAGCAGCCAGAGAGAGTAGTTCAGGCAGCAGTGATGAGGGGTCCAGGCAGAGGAGCAAGACCAAGACAGGGCGCAATGTGAAGTTTACGTGGGAGGAAAACATAGCCCTAGCTCAGGAGGTAATGAAACACTACCACCTGCTGTTTGGCTGTAAGTCTGCCAGCACGTCTGCCCGTCGCAAGAATGCCATCTGGGCATCCGTAGAGAGTGCAGTAAATGCAGAGGGTACCACTTGCCGCACTCTGGATAATATTAAAAAGCGTTTTTCTGACATAAAACATTGTGTCAAAGAAAAGATGGCGACCGAGCACCAGGCAGCCAGAGAAAGTGGTGGAGGATCACCCACTAGGCAGACTACCTTGACTATGAGGAAGTCGTTAAACCCATGATACCACCAGAGGTGGTCAGACATCTGAATGTCCGAGATACCGATGCCCCCAGGCGCAGTGGTAAGTTTTTTATATTTTAAAATTGTTTTTTTTTTCTTTTTATTTGGGGGTGTGATTTTTTGGCCTGTTTTACATTTCCATTTCGTGTTTGTTGACTAATCAGTTTGTCCTGTTGTTTTTTTGTCCAGGTTTTTTTTGGGGGGGATTTGGGGCACAGTCTTCTTTTTTTCAAAGAGTGTCATTGTTGTTCTAATTTTTTTAACATTGTAAAGGAGTCATATTATTGTGTCACCCAGGGGTGCTTAATATGCATTACTCCAGCTGTTGTGAAACTACATATACCAGCAAGGTATGCTACAGTGTTGGCATATCCTCATATGTTATCTGTTGTAGACCATACTGGGATGTATAGTCCCACAGCAGCTTGGGAAGGGGGGGGGGGGGGGGGGGGTGAGGTCGTGTTTTGCGTAATGTTTAATGTGTTTTATTTCCCTCATCTTAGTTTTTTTTTTTGTCTTTTTAAGCTAAAATGTAGCCCTGGCTTGACATGTTTTTTTTGGCCAAAGGCTCACACACATGAACTCAGTATTAATATGCAAAGCACACTACACCAGATTTGACACTTCACACACCACTATGGCTTGTGCTTGTTTGGTTATTTATACATTTTAAAGTAGGTGTCTCACATGGAGCAATTTTTAGAAAGATCACCTACCTGCTCTATTCTTACTCTGATCTTGGTTTTTGTGCTCTATAGACTAATGTTAAAGTTATGTGCTTGTGGTGTGTTTATTATTGTGTATGCTACTGAAATCATGTGTATAATGTTATTGTTTGCCTACATACATCTAAGTGGTAAACATACATATTTTACCCACACAACAAAACTAATGTACATTACCAACCAAAAATCAGCTTTTATTGACTAGCTTCAAAAAAATGTGCAAAACATTTACATTGTTTTTTGGCCAAATTACAAATTACACCTTCAAACTCTGATTTATAACACACACTTAATAATATTATTTTGCTATGCATTTTTAAACAGGCAAGAAATTATCTGCCAAAAAAAGAAAACTAAAGGTGCCCACACACATACCGACTTTTCATCCAATTTGGCCGATTTCGACGAATCGTGACGACAGATCATGTAAAAAATGCCCAAATCGTGAGTTTCTAGACTTGATCACGATGCCGATGCGCGTCCCCGCTCGTCGTACATCGCATCTTCAGATCTGCCATGCTGTAGGGCAGATTAGCCAATCTGGGACACAATGCACTGGCTGCAAGATAGATCTTAAGTCAGATTGGACATTTTTAACTCCAAATCGTGACCACGACTGCCTGGGGAGAGTTCAGGGTAAGTCGTGTATATCGGCTGATTGGGAGCAAGTCAGTATGTGTGTGGGCACGTTTAGGCAACAGAAGGATACCGATTTGGAAGAGGCCGGTAAATAATAGCACAAAGTGTTTCCACTTCTACACAACAGTAAGAAGAAGCCTGGTAACATAGGTCACTGTAATTCTTTCAGGCCCATCCAGACAAGAGCAAACAACAGCAGGAAGAAGGCTACGTAGCCAAGTGCGGGCCGAGGGCACTGATGCTACAGGTAATTAATGTCTAACATTGTTGCCTGTGCTGTCAACATTTAGAAGTACAAATGTAAGCATTGAAATGTTTGTCATTAAGCTCCAGGCAGGCCACAGCAACCATCAATGACCAAAAGCCACTCCAGGCAACTTCACGTTTTGGCTTTGGATGATGAAGGTAATTTAATGGAAACTGTATTTGACTACCTGCAGACAAGATTACAAAAGTAAACATTAATGTATTTGTTTTCATTTTTAAAGGGCCCTCCTTGCCTCCAGCACAAGTTACCCCGTCAACACACCTACAGCAAGGCACCGGTCCAACAATGTCCTCACTGAACCTGACTTCTGGTCCGGAATCCCCACTTCTGGAAGGAGAGTCTGCGATTACAGTAAAGATACAATTACACTGCACACTATAACATTTGGATCTGTCCGCCAAAGGTTTCCATACACATACTTTTATTTTTTTATAGGGAATTGACTTGTCATTGCGTGCTTACATTGCTCTTTTTTTAAAAATTTATTTTTCTGGTAGTATTTTTATGTAGGGAGTATTGTTGTGGGCAAATAAGGTCCAGTTTCTAGGTGAGGGGACACTCACCAGCATGGGTACACCCCATCTTTTTTGCACAATGTTATAACTTAAACATCCTTTACTTACATTACCTTAAAACTGCCTGAAACATGTAGAAACTAACCAACATACATATAAATCAGGACATTCATTATTTACAAAATTTAACAAGTTTACATCCTACTTAGAAGACATTTGTGTCCATATTACCGGCTAAAAGTGGATGAAGTTTCTATGGTCAAAGTTTTAGATTTCATTTATGAGCCAAATGTTGACTTAGGAAATGACAATAGACCCAGCTGTTGGCCCTAGAAAAGAAACAAAGGTAACTAAAGGTGCGTACACACTGGGCGATCAGGAAAGACAGTACGATTACGACATCGTAATCGTACCGTCGTTCCTGATCCCCTGTAGTGTCTGCACTGAACGATCAGTCATTCAGTGCAGGCACTGTCCATCATTCCTGAACATGCCAATCTGTCGTTATCGTCAGGTTGTGCTGCATGTTCAGGCGATGGACAATGTCGGAAACGACCAGTGGGAGTGCGCATTGCTGGTAGTTGTGCACGATTTGTGCACGATTACTGAGCGATTGCACAATTACGATGTCGTAATCGTGCAATCGCTCAGTAATATCGCCCAGTGTGTACCCACCTTTAGATGTTATTAGATTATCCGTAAACAACACTATTTGGTAAATTTATAAAACAACATTTGGCCAGTTTACATCACCACAAAACCTCCTACTGTGAAGGCCATTTGTAAGTCTTCAGATTACTTAATGGGGAGGTGTTCATTGACTAATACATTATGAACATGCAAGATTGAAATATACATTTAGATGCACTTGTTTACACTTGCTTGATACATTTAGCCAAACCAACATTATGAAAAATGGAGATGTTTGTCCATGGGCTCGGACCCAAAGTGGATATTTAAATATAGTGTGTGTTTGCCAAACTGGAGATGTTGCATTGTTTAATCTAAACATTTCAGATATCCGGGATAAATATGACAAACAAGTGCAAAAATAGAACTAGCCTTTTTCACAGTTTCAAAAGCACTCCTTCAAACAACATACACTCTTACACCTACACCCCAAAGTGTGGAAACAGTTTCAAACTTGTTATAACATTGACTGTGATTCGGTAAATAATGCCCTCCCCGTACATTTGTAAGGATGTAGAAATATAGCATTAAAGCAAGGTAGATTTGAACATTTGCAGCTTATTGATGGTTTAAATGACTTGAAATATGAAATTCTGTTTGGTTCCGTCAAATTAAGTCTAAAAGCATGGTGTAATTTAACAATATATGTGTGTTAAAACAATACTAACCCTAAATTTATGTTTAGACTTGCATGACACACCTGCGGATCTGGTGGGAGACATCAACAATTTGGAGCCTGCAGAAGCAGATGATGATGACGTTACTCTAACAATGGTACCGGTGTCTCCATCCATGACCAACACAGCATACAGAACATCATACAACACCAGAACTGCAGGCAACCCCTACTCCTCCTCCTCCTGGTCAGCCTGACCTGTCCTATTACCATGCTATGTTAGAGTATCAAAAGCAGAAGCTCAATCTTCTCACCACACAAATTTGTCAAATGAATATGTTAAACAAACATTCTCACAGTTGTAATAGGTCCGTGTCGGGTCAAACAGTACAACACACAGGGCTGTCTTAACAGCAGTGTGGGCCCTGGGCAAAGCAATGCACTGGGGCCCCTACCTACCCATTCACGAGAAAAAAAATGTAAATGGTCAATAAAATTAAACCCTCCTGCAAGCCCATCAGACCACCCACACATGCAGAGATACTCTGTCTGACTGGTAAGAAGCCGGCGGATGAAGTGAAACTGGGATTGACGTGAGTACTCGTCACTGGGGGGGTGATGGGGTGGGGGAGATTATATCAGAATACAGTGCATCGGCGACCGGCTTATAAAGATGTAACAAATTTACCAACTGGCTGCAGCGAGGCGGGTTGGTGGGCCCCTACAAGCTACGGGCCCTTGGGCAACTGCCCAACAAGCCCAATGGAAGAGATGGCCCTGACAACACACACGATTGGCCAACTGCCTTGAGAAAATTAGAGAGGGCAATAGTAGGTTCCAAAACACACTTTTATTGATGCAGGAAAATGAAGAAAGACATCAGGAGGCTAATAACCACTTTCATGCAACTTTCTTTCATCTACTTGAGAATCAAAACACTGCTCTACAGGACATAAATGCCAAATGGTTAATTTTGGCATACAAATCTTAGGGCGCTTACCAGGGCCAGATTTACCACAAAGCAGTATAGGCGCCTGCCTAGGGCCCGCCTCTCTCTGCCAGTAAAATATGTAGAAAAAAAAAAGTTTTTTAAAAAAAATTAACAATGATTGTTTCCACCCGCCTGCAGGCAGAGCAGGGCAGCTGTACAGAAACTGGGTGGACGGGTGTGTGGGAGGGAATTACCCCCTTCAGCAAGCTGGCAGACATTGCTGCTTTCAAGCAGGGGGCGGGTGTGGGCGGAGCCGTCAGTGTTGATGGAGAGTTGGGGGCAGGCACAGTGATGCATTGTGCCCATCAACTTTAGCCCCGCCCCCAGCACAGAGGGATAGTGGAAAATGACGGGACCCCTCCATTGAAGACCCACAACTGGCCACACACACACACTAAAGTACTGTAAGTGTAATTGTATTGTGCTTTGCTCCTTCTCCCCTCTGTCCTTTGTGTCTCAGCACATCTGCCCCGTGCCTGGCTCTCTTTCCTTCACATTAAATGCCTGTCCCCCTCCCCCAGTCATATATGTGTATGTCTCCATGCCCCCCTCCCCCCACAGCAGTGTCTGTTTCCATGTCCCCCTCCCCCCCACAGCAGTGTCTATGTCTCCATGTCCCCCTCCCCCCACAGCAGTGTGTATGTCTCCATGTCCCCCTCCCCCCACAGCAGTGTGTATGTCTCCATGTCCCCCTCCCCCCACAGCAGTGTCTATGTCTCCATGTCCCCCTCCCCCCCACAACAGTGTGTATGTCTCCATGTCCCCCTCCTCCACCAGCAGTGTGTATGTCTCCATGTCTCCTCCCCCCACAGCAGTGTCTGTCTCCATGCCCCCCTCTCCCCCACAGCAGTGTGTGTGTCTCCATGCCCCCCTCTCCCCCACAGCAGTGTCTATGTCTCCATGTCCCCCTCCCCCCACAGCAGTGTGTGTCTCCATGTCCCCCTCCCCCCCACAGCAATGTGTGTGTCTCCATGTCCCCCTCTCCCCACAGCAGTGTGTATGTCTCCATGTCCCCCTCCCCCCACCAGCAGTGTGTATGTTTCCATGTCCCCCTCCCCCCACAGCAGTGTCTATGTCTCCGTGTCCCCCTCCCCCCACAGCAGTGTCTATGTCTCCATGTCCCCCTCCCCCACCAGCAGTGTGTGTGTCTCCATGTCCCCTCCCCCCACAGCAGTGTGTGTGTCTCCATGTCCCCCTCCCCCCACAGCAGTGTGTGTGTCTCCATGTCCCCCTCCCCCCACAGCAGTGTGTGTGTCTCCATGCCCCCCTCTCCCCACAGCAGTGTCTGTCTCCATGTCCCCCTCCCCCCACAGCAGTGTCTATGTCTCCATGTCCCCCTCCCCCCACAGCAGTGTCTCTGTCTCCATGCCCCCCTCTTCCCACAGCAGTGTCTATGTCTCCATGTCCCCATCCCCCCACAGCAGTGACTATGTCTCCATGTCTCCCTCCCCCCACAGCAGTGTGTATGTCTCCATGTCCCCCTCCCCCCACAGCAGTGTGTATATCTCCATGTCCCCCTCCCCCCACAGCAGTGTCTATGTCTCCATGTCCCCCTCCCCCCACAGCAGTGTCTATGTCTCCGTGCCCCCCTCCCCCCACAGCAGTGTGTATGTCTCCATGCCCCCTCTCCCCACAGCAGTGTCTATGTCTCCATGTTCCCCTCCCCCCACAGCAGTGTCTATGTCTCCATATCCCCCTCCCCCAACAGCAGTGTCTGTGTCTCCGTGTCCCCCTCCCCCCACAGCAGTGTGTGTCTCCGTGTCCCCCTCCCCCCACAGCAGTGTGTATGTCTCCGTGACCCCTCTCCCCACAGCAGTGTGTGTCTCCGTGTCCCCCTCCCCCCACAGCAGTGTCTGTCTCCGTGTCCCCCTCCCCCCACAGCAGTGTGTGTGTCTCCATGTCCCCCTCCCCCCACAGCAGTGTGTGTGTCTCCATGTCCCCCTCCCCCCACAGCAGTGTGTGTGTCTCCATGCCCCCCTCCCCCCACAGCAGTGTCTATGTCTCCATGTCCCCCTCCCCCCACAGCAGTGTGTATGTCTCCATGTCCCCCTCCCCCCACAGCAGTGTGTATGTCTCTGTGTCGCCCTCTCCCCACAGCAGTGTGTGTGTCTCCATGTCCCCCTCCCCCCACAGCAGTGTGTATGTCTCCATGTCTCCCTCCCTCCACAGCAGTGTGTATGTCTCCGTGTCCCCCTCCCCCCACAACAGTGTGTATGTCTCCGTGTCCCCCTCCCCCCACAGCCGTGTCTATGTCTCCATGCCCCCTCTCCTCACAGCAGTGTGTATGTCTCCATGTCCCCCTCCCCCCACAGCAGTGTGTATGTCCCCATGCTCCCCTCTCCCCACAGCAGTGTCTTTTTTTCTCCATGTCCCCCTCCCCCCACAGCAGTGTGTATGTCTCCATGTCCCCCTTCCCCCCACAGCAGCGTCTATGTCTCCATGTCCCCCTCCCCCCACAGCAGTGTCTATGTCTCCATGTGCTCCCCCGAGTCACAGGTGTGTATGTCTCCATGTCCCCCTCCCCCCACAGCAGTATGTATGTCTCCATGTCCCCTCCCCCCCACCAGCAGTGTGTATGTCTCCATGTCCTCTCCCCCCCCACCAGCAGTGTCTATGTCTCCATGTGCTCCCCCGAGTCACAGGTGTGTATGTCTCCAAGGCTGGGATGCATAACGCATTGTATTCGGGATACGATGCATCCCGCCACTCTTTGCATGCATGCTGGCGTTGGTTACGCCGCTATGCATGAAGAGAATGCAAAGGATAGCTCTCTCAGGGGCCCATTTATCAAAGATCATTTGAGTTAAATTCCCCGAAAACACCTGTTTTCGGGGGTTTACCTCAAATACTTAGTATCCCCCGAATGTATCCCCCGATACCTGCTGCGATCCCTCCATTGCCGCTGGCAGCCGCCTCCCCCATAGGTTTCTATGGGGGATGCGATGCTGCCAAATGTATCAATATCGGGAATGCTTCGCATCTGCAGATAGCGTTAGCCGCTGTGTCCTATGGGCACTCACCGCATTTCAGCCGGCGGAGGGATCTCCCAGATCCCTCCGCCGGCAATGGGCGCCGTTCATGTGCAGTCCACGGGACTGCGCATGCGCGGCAGCCCGGAATGCGCTCTGGCCACATCGCAGGGACGGGCTCTTTTCGGAGCCCATCTCCGTGCATGTGCCGGGTCATACATTCGGCCGGTATGATCACATTTTGCAATGCGATCATGGGCGGTAATGCATGCCCTGATCGCATTGCAAAATGCGATCCTTAATAAATGTGCCCCTCAGTAAGAATGGTCCTTTGCAAATTAAGTCCCTCTGGCATCCTTCTGCGCATGCGCAGAAGGACACGTGCTGTGGGAGGTTGCTGGGAGGTATCCGATTGGATTCCTCCCAGTGGGGCACTCGCGAATAGAAGTCTATTGGGCATCTGAAGATGGTGTTGCCCACTGCATCAAAGCCCTGGAATGTATCGTATTCTGGGGGTTTGACCGCATTTTTGACGTTAGTGCATCCCGCCCCATTGTATCCCTGTATCATCTTTGTGTGTGCCTGGCCTGTGTTTTCCTCCTTCATTTGACTGTCTTCCATTACTCCTTTTATATCTGTCCCCCACCTACTTCTGTCTTCCTCCACCACCCACCTTTACATTGTGCCCCTCACAAACCACTGTTCCTCTTACCCTGTTCCTCCTTTCACCACCCCCTTTCTTCTTTTACTTGTCCCTCCTTCACCCCTTACCTTCCGCCTCCTTTTCTACTGAAGGTGACGGAGCCCTGATGGTGGACGATCAGAAGGGGCGAGGAGAAAACTGAGAATGGCAGGTAAGCACAATCTTCTGTTTTACATTTTTTATTCTCTTTAATGCTGCTGTCACTGCCATATTTTATGGCCATCAGGGTTTTTGCCAGTGACAGCAGCATTATCGAGAAAAAAATAATTTAAAACAGAAGATTGTGTTTACCTGACATTCTCAGGTTTCTCCTCGCCCCTTCTGATCGTCCACCATCAGGACTCTGTCACCTTCAGTTAAACTGAGGATGGCAGGTAAGAACAATCTTCTGTTTTAAATTATTTTTTTTCTCTATAATGCTGCCCGTGCTGGCAAAAACCCTGATGGCAGAAAAATATGCCAGTTTTTGCCAGTGAGGTTTCCCCTTATTAACAGCACAAGTATTATGGTGGTACTTGTATCGCCACAATACCTGTTCTTTCAGCAAATTAAAATAAATTTTTAAAAAATGCTTTATTCCTTCCAGAATAACTTTAGTTTATGTAAATTTTTTAAGTATTTTTTCTTGTAGGGGTGGGTGGGGGGACCCAGACCAGTAACTTGCCTAGGGCCCCATGAAGTGTAAATCCGGCTCTGGCGCTTACCCGACCCAAGCGTAAGCACTTCTGGAGCCAGCACTTCACAGACAAATACACCTGCAAGCACACCTCCAAGACGGACACCACGCACTAGAGGTGGAATGCAAGTGGCACGGGGTGGTAAAGTCCCACCTAGTAGGGGAAGGTTTTAAAATTTAAATTTTAGGCCCAAACACCAAGCATTCATCTTATGTGAAAGTTGGCCATGATGCTTTCATTGTTAACAAAAAATAAAAAATTCTAATGTGCAGTTGTGGCGGCCTTACAAGTTTACACCAAATTTGGATCCAAAACAAACATAGGTATACGGTGTAAATTGTGGGCCTGATTCAGAGCCGGACTCTCTGACCAGAGCGCTCGCTCTGAATCAGTGCCCTCCTACCTAAAAATGGAGCGGCCTCCCGGCCGCTCGCATGGCTGTGGGTGACCACCCACAGCATATGCGAGCGGCCAAAAAGATGGTCGCGGTGGTCAAGACCATCGCGACCATCGGGCTTACGACGAGACCCTGCGGTAGGGTCTCGTGACCGCAAGCCCTGGAGTGATTTTGGCTCTATCAGAGCCAAAATCACTCCCACTGACATCACTAGTGATGTCAGTGGGGCCGGACCCAGACGGTAGGCGTTCCCATGGGAACGCCTCCTTCTCGCAGCCACGCCCCTGGCACGCCCACCAAAGGGGGCGTGCTGTCAGTCACCATCGACAGCACGCCCCCTTTGGTGCGAGACCCGGAGCGACAGCTTGGCTGTCGCTGTCCGGGTCTCGCACATGCGTACGACGGAGCTCCCTCCATCGTGCGCATGCGCATTGGGGTAACATCAACCCGCTTGCGAGCGTCCTGCCCTGTGTTGTGTACATTCTTTGGGAATATGCTTTATACTTTTATAGTCCACCATTTCATTTTAAATATACACAATTTAAAAACATTAAGTCAAATTAATATTGTGTTGATATATGTATGTGTTTTACATACCTTAAGGGAAGATGCATGTGTTTTTCTCATGTATGTTTAAAAGAATGTTAAATTTTTTAGCTCCAAACAACAAATATACTTATGTGTACATGTCAAATACATTATAGTGCTTAAAGAAAATGTTATTTGTTTAACACATTTCAGCCACAAAGGGGACTGTGCATGTTGGCTTGAAAATTAATACACACTGTTTTATATTTGTGGAGTTAACTTTTCGAAAAGAAAAAAAAAAAAAAAAAACAATACAAAAGGAAACAACTTACCTTTTGCCCACAAGGAGATTGCTGAGGATGAGATAAAAACAAATAAAGGGTTAATTAAAAATTGCAATTTAAATGACAACATTTGACTATTTTTAAAAAAGTTGGTATTGTATTTGAATATTTTACCAATTGATTAAACATAACCAAAAAACAATTCTCAAATAAAGAGAAATGAGCAAAGTGATGCTTGTGTTTTCCTTATTTATGAAACAACTAAAATATTTATGGCGCACAATACTAATAAATTGGTCTTGGTTAGTTTGTAATGATCACCCTAACATTAACATTACCTAGAAAAATGGTGTTTGCAAACCTATTGCACCTTAGCAGAAGGATATTATAATGCTGATAGATCCAATGAGATTGTTTGAAAAGGAGAAGACCTACACAAGTAAGGAAGCCACAATCAAATTATGGGGCCACATTTAATGGGGCATACATGGTTTAGGGTGAACATTTGAAATGTTGGAATTTACCTTAAAAACATGTGTACACTACTGGCAAAATGATAACTCAAATTACAAAGGTGATCTGATCTTTTTAAGCCTAAAACAGGGGTAGGTAACTACACACAAAAAAGGGTAAAGCTTACCCTGGAAATGCTGAGTGATGAGTTGGAGCCTGATCTGCCTCCTACTCTCTCAGCTCAAATTGTCACCAGATACAACAGAGTCTCCTGCTAGCTCACTGTCTAATGCATAATCAGCCGGAAGCAGCTGCTGCAAACACAAATTATGCAGAAAACAGCAGCTGAGCACAATATCTGACAGAAGAATATAACAAAAGGCCACCCCAAGACATCTGAAACGACGTTTAGCAGGCCAAATGTACGCTCTATCACAGATCGAATGGACTTATGTGCACCATTATAATTATGCTCAGCAGGAGAATCCGGAAGTGCCAATGGAGTCAGAAGCCAACTTAAACACCCATACCAGCATCACCTGAAAGAAAAACAGAGTAAATAAATAAACATTAACAAAATACATAGACATCACAGAAAAGTGACAAAGGTACTGACCCAGCAACCCCAGCAACCATCCCTCCGGCATTTGTCCGCCCTCAAAACGTGCATGAAGGGATGATTGCCTGAGGATGAAGGCATCATGACATGACTCATGGTAGCCGATTAGAACACTCATGATTTTAATTTTAGCATCACAAACCACCTGCACATTTGTGGAATGAGCATGATGCCTATTGAGGTAAATGTGCGCACGCCCTCTAGGTGGTCTCAGCTCAATGTGTGTGCAGTCAATAGTACCCAAGACATTTGGCATGCCTGTCATGTTATAAAAAGCTACCCTGACTGCCTGCCACTGTGCGTCGTGGTTTGGGAAGAAGATGCAGTAATCAATTAGTGGCTGAAATGCCACTGGTACCTGGTTGAGGTATCTTGATAATGTGGACTGGGATATACCGAGAACTCTACCAGTGACAGACTGAAAATTCCCAGTAGCCAAAAAGTGCAGCACAGCCAGAAGCTTATGCAGGCCTGAGACAGGGGACATCATTCAGAGTCTGTCGTAACAGCCGCACGGTCGTACGCATCCGATGTTTTTCTTTCTGCGCCTGGCTAGCTGTGCGCATGTGCGTACGAGCTCTACCAATAAAAAATACTGTCGGTCGTAGGGCTTCCGACACGGAAGTGGATTGCTAAAGTTGATTGACAGGAAAGTCCGTTTGTGGGAGTACACGGGGGTGGTGGTCTGCAAACGGAGGAGTTCTTCAGCGTTTCCAGGCGTTTTAGGGGAGTGCATAAATTATCTGCTTCGTACGATCAAGACAACGTCACTCTACGAACAGGATGATCGTCCAGGCTAAGGTAGGCATGAAGCGTCCGTAAGCCACAACAGTACAATCGTTAATCCGATGTTACTTGCGATGTTTCTAATTGGAACCACACAAACCAAGCAGCTAAGATTGGTGCATTGTAACTATTAACACTGCTAATTACCTTGTAACTGATTTCACTTGCGTGTGCATTAGGGAATTCGTAACACAAATGTTTATTTGTGCTTTTTAAACTTATTTTTTTAAAACAGTTTTTAAAACATCTAGCATTGTGTTTTGCGTAGTAGCCTTTTCAGATACCACACTTTTTAAACCTTGTATACATTGATATAGTTAAATATAGACATTTTTGCTAAAAAAAATAATTTTTTTGAAATTCGCCTTTCAGCACAATTGAACTAACAATTGTTAGGGCAACATTTGCATTTAATTAAAATAATAATAATAAAAAACACAATTCAGAATAAATCATTTTTTAAAAAAAAAAAAAAGCTTGAGACATTGGTGACAAGAAATATGGGGACTGAACAACAGGTGAGGGAGGAGATATCCAGGGCTACTTTCGTCGTTTTGGCCGGCTCGGAGGAAGAGGTAAGCTACGGACAGCTGACTGGCGTGTAACACGCCGACTGGCCTGGCCAGAGGTAGATGAGATTTCCTCTGGCCTAGGCATAGGGCTCTCCATACTTCCGGGGGTGGCTGTTGGGCTGCCAGAGGTGGTGGTCCTGGGAGGAAGGGAGTCTCGCTCCATCATGGCAGGGGGGTTTGCCTGCTCCTGGGTATTGGCCCAACGATCAAAGGCCCCAGCAATGGTCTCCAGGGCCACCGCCACCCTCATCAGAGTGGTCTCCATCCTCAGAAGAACACATCTGTTCTCCTGAGTTTGGGAGACCAACCTGGTGAGGAGAGGTACTGCTCGGTCCGATGGTTGCCCTGGAGTAGACTCCACAGGGTCCCCAGATCGACTACTTGGATCCTCCCCTGCAGAGTCTCCATCTGTGCTGGACCCAGACCTGACCTCAGGAGCAGGCGCTACCTCCTCTCAGTCTGGAAAAAAAACATTTGTATTTTTCTTTAAAAAAAAAAACCGCTTACACGTTTTAGCTTTATACTGTTTTGAGTCTTAAAAATATTTACATTCTTGCACATATGGAACGTTGAAGTCGGCCATGTCAGTGTCCATAGTGGACACGCCGACTATCTCCTCTTCCGTCACACATCCCTGAGCCAACGTCTCCAACCTCGTCAAGGCCAGCTCCTCAGGGATGGGACCACCACCTGTCCCCGCAGCATGGTCCACCCTACTCCGTAGCTTCCTCTTCAGTTGGTACTTGAAATCAGTCCAGCTGGCAATGTGATTTGGCATTTTTTAAGGGTTAGTTTTTTAAAATAAGATCAAGCTTTAGACTTCAGTACACTCACAATATCATTTTCTTACCGTTTTTTAACGACTTTCATGGTTCTGTGGGTTGTCCCCATAGCATTAACAGCCCTGGATATCTCCTCCCAAATCCTGTCTTTGGCTCCAGCCCCCATATTTCTTGGGGCATGGACAAGATTATCCATTGTCATGATCACCAATGTCTCAAGCTCGATCCGTGAAAACGGAGGGTTTCTTGGCCTTGGCCTGCTTGGGCCCGCCTCCTCCTCCTCTAGTGGTGGAATTGGATTCCCAGCACCTACAACATGTTTAAATTTAGATAAAATTAAAAAAAGATATTTTTGGAAATCTGAACTGTTCTTGTGCTTTTTAAAAAATGTGATTCGCACTTACCTGCCTCAGTTGGCCTCTGCTCACCATGCTCCTCGCTTGACATTTTACAAACATGTGAGAGAGCATGAAGAATACTGCTTGTGCAGACTTTTTTATAGATGTGAGCGCATCCCTGGATTGGTTACCCGTGCATCCCTATTTGCCCACGTATAATGCACACCTTGCCTGCATTCCGTAATCACTGCGTGGGTTGGGCTAGATGTGAGCGCATCCCTGGATTGGTTACCCGTGCATCCCTATTTGCCTACGTACAATGCACACCTTGCCTGCATTCCGTAATCACTGCGTGGGTTGGGCTAGATGTGAGCGCATCCCTGGATTGGTTACCCGTGCATCCCTATTTGCCTAAGTACAATGCACACCTTGTCTGCATTCCGTAATCACTGCATGGGTTGGGCTAGATGTGAGCGCATCCCTGGATTGGTTACCCGTGCATCCCTATTTGCCTACGTACAATGCACACCTTGCCTGCATTCCGTAATCACTGCATGGGTCGGGCTAGATGTGAGCGCATCCCTGGATTGGTTACCCGTGCATCCCTATTTGCCTACGTACAATGCACACCTTGCCTGCATTCCGTAATCACTGCGTGGGTTGGGCTAGATGTGAGCGCATCCCTGAATTGGTTACCCGTGCATCCCTATTTGCCTACGTATAATGCACACCTTGCCTGCATTCCGTAATCACTGCGTGGGTTGTGCTAGATGTGAGCGCATCCCTGGATTGGTTACCCGTGCATCCCTATTTGCCTACGTACAATGCACACATTGCCTGCATTCCGTAATCACTGCGTGGGTTGGGCTAGATGTGAGTGCATCCCTGGATTGATTACTCGTGCATCCCTATTTGCCTACGTACAATGCACACCTTGCCTGCATGAATCAATAATTGAGGTTTTTTTGCCTTATTTAAGGCAAAGCCAAATGTTCCCTTGCTTGTGGGTTGTAGTTGGAGTGATTTGTGGTGCAGGAAGGGATTGCTAGTGGTTACATCGTTTGGCGTTGTTTGAGTGGTGCTTGTGTGTTGTTTGAGTGGTGCTTTTGTGTGTTGTTTGAGTGGTGTTTTTGTGTGTTGTTTGAGTGGTGCTTTTGTGTGTTATTTGAGTGGTGCTTGTGTGTGTTGTTTGAGTGGTGCTTTTGTGTGTTGTTTGAGTGTTTTTTTTTTTTTTTTTTGGGTGGTTGTTTTTTCTTTCTTATTTTTTGGGTGTTTTTTTGTTTATTTTTTGGTTTGGGTGGTGGTTTTATATTTTTAATTTTATTTTGGGTGGTTGTTTTTTCTTTCTTATTTTTTGGGTGTTTTTTTGTTTATTTTTTGGTTTGGGTGGTGGTTTTATATTTTTAATTTTATTTTGGGTGTTTTTTTTTTTTTTGGGTGCTTGTTTTTTCTTTCTTTTTTGGGGGGTATTTTTATTTTTTTTTGTTTGGGTGGTAGTTTTATATTTTTGATTTTATTTTGGGTGGTGGATTTTTTTTTTTTGGATTGGGTTGTTTTTTTATTTCTAATTTTGTTTGGAGCATACATTTCCCAAACCTGGTTACTATGTGTGTTTGGGTGGCCATGCTTTTGGAGGATCAAAAATCCAACATTATTTGAAGACTCCAGTAAGTGTGCCAGCCTACTGCAAGTTTTTTTTTTTTTTTTTTTTGTTATATAAACCCAAAAAAGTACATTATTCTAAAAAATGTATTCATGTTTTTTAAATTTTTTTAAGGTGTTTAACAGTCCATTTTATACTTGAATCAGGTAAGTGTCTATTTATACAAACCTAAAAGTTTGTTTATTTTAATTATGAAGTGATTTTTGCAGTTTTTTTTAACATTTAATAATGCAGTTTTAAA
The DNA here is from genome assembly GCA_031769625.1 of Taudactylus pleione. NCBI lineage: Eukaryota > Metazoa > Chordata > Amphibia > Anura > Myobatrachidae > Taudactylus > Taudactylus pleione. The sequence goes on along the minus strand of JAUIMM010000005.1, from coordinate 18,433,739 downwards.
ATATTTTGAAAAAACAATTTCAAGTTTTTAAAAATTAATATTGGCCATTTTAAAAGTTAAGGTTTGTTTTAACAATAATAGTAGTAATAGTGTTTTTAAAAAAAAATATAACATTATTTTCTTTTTCTTCCCCCCCAAAAAAACCGTACACCAAATACACCTGTAGGGATTCCTGAAAATGGCACTGCCCGACCCTGTAAGAATATGCACCATTATTACAAAGCTAAGTATTTTGGGGCAAATATTCAAAAATCATTCTCAAAAACTTTTCTTTTTTTTAAATTTACAGAGCGAAGTGGGCCAGCTAATAGGGGCCATGTTGCCCTCCACCAACCTTCCTAAGCCTCTTCCTGGGTGTAGGCATAGGAGGCATGCAAGGGCAAAGATATATAGAACATGTGTTACCCTTTTGGAATGCCTGATGATGTGGTTGTAACCACTTATCGCCTGCCTCCAAATATTATCCTAGACACTCTTTCAATAATAAAGAATGATCTAGAAAGTCAGATTCACAATCTCACCACTTACACAGTTGTTGGCGGTGTTACATTTCTGCGCCTCAGGGTCCTTCCAAACCACTGTGGGGCTGGTGGGTGGACTCTCCCAGCCCTCATTTTCACGAATCCTGAGGCGTGTGCTAGATGCATTCTTTAATCATATAGCACATTTTATTAGTATGCCTTTGGATACAGAAGCCCTTGATGTGGTAAAGCAGAAGTTTTTTGAGATTGCAGGCTTTCCACATGTCATAGGGGTAGTGGATGGCACTCACATAGCACTTCAGCCCCCTGCATGCAGGGAACAAATATATAGGAACCAAAAACATTTCCATTCGCTAAATGTAATGGTGCTATGTGATGCCTCCCTCCAGATCCTTTCCCTGAATGCCAAATTTCCAGGCAGCAGCCATGATGCGTACGTGATCCAGCATTCAGGGATTTGGCCAAATTAAGCACACTGCAAGCTGGTGACGTGTGACTTCTTGGTAAGTATAAATCAAGGATGTAGCTATAGTAATAGTGGCAACATGTTTTCATGGTCAATTTATGTATCTTTTGGTGTTCCATTTCCATCAGGTGACAGTGGATATCCTTGCATGCCCTGGCTGCTGACTCCTTATTTGAATCCCACACCAGGGCCCCAAACTCTATATAATGCCGCGTTTACTGCCACCAGGCAGGTGGTGGAGCGCTGTATCAGCCTTTTAAAGGGCCGCTTCCGGTGTCTCCATCACTCTGGTGGTGCCCTCATGTACTCGCCGGATATGGTTTCTCACATTGTGGTCCTGTGTGGGATTTTACACAACATTGCAATAAGGAGTCCTGTACCCATGCAGCCAGAGTATGCCTTGCCTGGGGATGGCCCCCCGGAGGAAGGTGTTGTGATGCTGTCGGGGGGGGCCAGACGTGAATCTGTTGTTTCTCGATTTTTTAGGTAATAATTTTTACATTTAGTTTGTTTTTTACACTTCGAGCAAATGTATTTTAAGGTGTACCTAATTTTTTGTTTTCTTTTTCTTCCACCAAAATCAAAACACTTTCCAAAACTGCAAAACTAATGGAACCCATTGGCAATACCCTGTACTGTTTTTGGACAACAAATTTTAACTGGATATACCCCTACATGTTTAGTTAATTTGCCTTTTCTTTTATTATTTTGTATTTTTCTGTCAAAATTTTCTATTTGTTTTTTACTACTGTTGTTTATGTCTGAGTAAGCCAGATATTTTATTTGGAAAAACCATGTGGACATTTTTATGTGTGATTCTGTGATGAAATGCTTTATACAAGTAAAAGCATGTTGGCAACATGTTTGTTAGTTAATAAAAAAATTTCCTAAAAAAAAAATGTTTGTTGTGATTTTTTTTAGCAAAGCCATTTTGAGGTGGATAATGTAGGCCAAACCCAAACAAAACTTTTAAACAACATTACTGCAAATGTTCTTAAGGTTCTTAAACATTTTTGAATTTGTTACACTATGGAAAGGCACCCAGCTTTGTTCACAAAGTGTTTGAAATGCTGAATTACACCCTTTAATTTTGAAAATAAGAGGACAAATGTTTTTGCAACAAAAACTTTACTGTAATATAATACATTTTTTAATGTACATAGATGAAAAAAAAACTATAAATGCTCCAAACTCCCCACAATATGCTGGAGGCAGCAGTAGGCCTCCAATAAATGGCCACTTGTTCTTCTCAGCTCCTCCCTAATTTTCACCATGATGTGGGTTAAATCTGTGGACAGAAACATGTATTTGTAGGTTAAAAACTTCTTAAAAATGACCTACATTTGAACATTAAACATTAATCAATGTCCCAAAAAGTGGGAAAACACAATGATGTTAGGGTGTATTTGAAAGTTTCATCCACACAACATTATTAATATCTTGATACTTTTATGGTGTAAAAACAATTGGAAACCCTAACTATGTGGCATAAGCAAAAAATCCCTATGATGTTGTTAAAAAAAATGGGAGGTGTATTCTTAAGTCATGATGGCCATATCCTTAAAACACAATGCACGTATTCGCTTCTAGAATGTTCTTGATAATCCAAAAATACAATGTGTTTGTTTGCTATGGCAAACATAACTTTTCCTAATGAAGTTACATCTTATTATATTTTAAACACAGTGTACACAACATTAACAAGGGTAGTCTGGTTCCTATCACCTTCCCAAGTTCTGTGACATGTTTTATTTAAATATAAAATACTAATCCAAATGTAATAATTTTTTACACCAATAAAAAAGCATTTTGTAAACCCCAAAAGGCATACATTTTTGGGCTCCCCCCCCAAAAAAAGGCCCAGGCACAAAATATAAGCACAAAATATTGAATAACAGCATTACTGCGCAATGATTTTGACACCCATACTGACATTTAAAACAAATAAACAACGCCCAAAATTGTTTAAAAAAACATGGATAACAACAACACCAAAAAAATAAAACCAAAAAAATATATTACAAAACACATACCATCAGAGCGTTGTAGCAAAACCCCCGATGTAGATGGTGCAGGAGATGGTGCTGGAGATGGGGAGTAATTTGGAGTTGGGGGAATGGTGGGAGGGGAAATGGAGTGGCAAACATCAAAGGGAGGGGATATTTGGGATTGGACTCGGGCACGGGAGTGGATATTTGGGATGAGTGGGCAGGGGAGGGAGGGTTACTGGGGGAGTATGGTAGTGGGGAGGGAGGGCTGGGTTGAGAGGATGGGGAAGGTGAGGGTGAGGGCTGCAGGTTGGGACCTGCATTTCCACCAAATCTGTGGGCCCTTCTCTGTCTCCGCTGTGTTTCTAAAATTTAAAGATATTTTAAAAAAAAAGTTTAGTTTTCAATTTCGGCTACACAATACAAGTACACTTTACACATTCAGGACAATAGGGACAACATACAGGAGGTTTTTTTTACATTGACTAAAAGAATTGGAAAAGGAACATATATTTTTAACAGTCCACTAATTATAACATTTACACAAATGCAAACTTACGTCTGCGTAGTCGCGCCCGCAAATTCCACAAAAGGACAGGCAACCGGCGGCGCAGATCTGACCACCGCCTCTCTAGTTGCGCTATATTGCGCCTGTATCCCGCACTTCGAAGGGCTTGCCTCACCTCCGCATAGGCCGCCCGCTTTATGCGGTTTGAAATAGGAGGCTGGGCGGTCGTAATCCGCCTGTCCATGATCTGATTCAGGATCATCAATTCCCGATGGGTAAAGGCCACGGCTCTCATGATGGCAATGGCCGATTTTTACAGAAAACATGAAATACACATGGGGTAAAATAAATATGATTGGCTAAAATATTTACTCAATTTCCTAAAAAAAAACACTATTGGCCAATCCTTTAAGCATGTGACCCGAAAAATAAGGTCAGATTTGATTGGATAAAACACGCAGTGTGCAATTGCAAACATAAGAGTGCAAATGATCCTAACGCAAAATGCACATGCATTTTTAAAGTTAACACAATTAGCAACAGTACATTCACAGATAATAAACATTACTTTGTTTTGGAAATTTAGAAAAAAAAAGACAACGGAGAAAACACCCACGAAATGAACAATAAAGTTTATTGACACATGAAAAAAAACTGGAAAAAAAGAACAGCAAGAGTTAAACACTCTTAATTAGATAATTGACAACAAGCTAATAACAAGCTGAATGATAGTCCATGTAAACATGACATGTGACCATCAATACAACACATACGGCCGCAAACATCAGAACATAATTAGCATACAGCGACTGACAGCGTCTGACTACGATTGTCTTGGTCGTTCGATCAGATCAGTCGGTAGCTAGAGGAGGTGCAGTGCTAACGAATGGGTGTCACTTTGTTTACGATCGCCCTGCTGTACGATCAAATTTTGCGGTCGTAGCCCGTACGACCGTGCGGCCGCTACGACCGACTCTGAATGATGTCCAGAGTGTGAACGTGCTGTCAGGGTCTAGGTCCAGTTTGACTTGGTCATACAGATGGAATATGTTGTTATGATTCAGCCAGAACATCTGTATGACCTCGACATCGGCCAATGCGTTCAGGTTCAAACGCCTTCTAGAAAAATGTGGCCTGCGCAGCCTTTCTGGTACCTGCATTACCTCCTGAGCCTGCTCAGTTTCTTGCTCCTGGTTATTTTCAGCCTGCTGGTAGAGCCTCTGAAATCCCAGCCACATGAAGTTGCAAGCAGTGGAACTAAACTCCGCCATTTCTGCTGCACACAAAGATAGGCAGCAATTTGGGATCCTTTTATATGCAACATCAATGTGTGGCCAGTGATTGCAAGTTGAAACACATGTGAAGAGTTTCAAACACATCCAAACTCACGCAAACACTCACCTCAGGAGGTCGTCTGTTTGAAAAGTCTATTTTGGAGTGAGTTTGCGAAATTCCCGTGCGAGTTTCAAAACTCGAATCTTGGTAAATTTGCGAGTTGTATTAGATTCTGTGGGAAGTACTTGCGAGTTTTGACGATGGTGTATTTTGTCGAGTTTAGAAAACTCATGCGAGTTTTTATGTCTGTTTAGTGCTAGTTCACTTGTGTTTGCCCTTAGTAAATTTGCGAGGCGGAAAAACAGGCTAAACTCACGTGAGAATGCAAACTCACGCAAACTCGATTCTTAGTAAATTTACCCCTCGGGGTATATTTTGAGAGTATATTTACTACAGTCAGTTTTTTTGAAACAAAGATGTTGCTCATAGCAACCAATCAGATTCTACTTAACATTTAACTAGCATCTTCTAGAAGATAATAGCTAGAATCTGGTTGCTATGGGCAACATCTCTACTTTACTAAACTCTCACTTTAGTAAATATACACCTAAGACTGATGCAGGACTTTCTTTCTAAACTGGTCTCTCCATTTTATAAACAGATATTATTAGGTGTTTCCTGGAACATATGTATAACAGCTAATTGGACTAATAATACTGTACATGTATACAAACTAAGATAGATGTGGATGAGGCTGCTTCCTTTAATGTATTCTATGAAAGGCGCCCTGCATTGGTTGTACAATTAAACCTGTGTCCTAGTTGGCTCTTGAATGTTTTCTTCTTTGGCTTTGTTAAAACCCATATGCATGCTGCCATGTGATTATCTCTTCATGGTGCTTCGGAAAAAGCCACAGCAATTAATTTAACTTGTTAAAGTGGTAAAACTTTCCTGTGAGCACCTAGAATAGGCAATGTTGGCATCTATTGGCTGTGGTGGGGAGCAGCCAAATGTGCTCATCAACTGGTCCTAGTCACTCGAATGGAAATGTGATCGAATTTTTATTACTATCTTTTCTATGAATTCGTCTTTAGTTTTACCAATGTAAGATTGAACATAATTTGTACATCATAAATGGGGTTGGGTATGAAATGCCAACAGCCAGGATCCCGACAGGGTTAGCATACTGACACTTGTTGGTTGGTATGCTAACCCTCCCCCTCTTTCTGCCCTGACACTCCCTCTTTGGTATTTAACTCTAACCTCCCCCTCTCTGCACCCTAAACATAAACCCCCCTATAACCTACAGCATATATCAAATAAGATAGGCAGCTTCTAGTTACTGATGCTCAATTAGCACGGGATCTGAATTACACATATACCACAAACAAATGTAAAGAGGGTGCCGAAATATAGTATAAAAAAAAATACTACTGATGACAAACCTTGTGCTATATACTCTATAATACATTTCTAAAGTGCTTTTAGGAGAACAGTTCAACAGCATAATTTTTTTTCTTTAATTAACCAGAAAGGTTGTGAAAAAAAGAGTACTTAGTTTAAAACACTCCTTCTTTGAATAGTCTTTTTATAGGATGGAACAATGGATGTATATCTTATTGTGGATCCTGGAATCAGACCCTCCTAGCACAAAAGCACCAGAAGAAATCTGATAACTCACTGGAGATCACACCTGACTACTGGAAGTTAAGCTGTAAATGCAGTGGGATAGTTAACATACATTTCCAGCTACTATCTCTTTTACCCCTGAAGAAGTCTTGTTTACAGACAAAACGTGTTGGGTGAATTTGCAGATATACCAACTACGTGATGTTGCCCTATGTGTAAGCTCATACCCAGTCAGGGTGAGACAGAAGGCTAATTACAACCCACAAACAGTGGGGCATTACTACTACTTATGCTATGTTATGTAAGCATGTTCTTGAATTGAATAATAATTATATAAGAATAAAACATTTTAAAATAGTATCTAATATGTGGCATTCTTGTTATGAGAGTCTGATTCCAGGATCCACAAAGAGAGATACATCCATTCATCCATCATATAAGAAGACAATTCAAGAAGGAGTGTTTTACACCAAGAACTCTTGTTTTTCCCAACCTTCCTGGTTGATTAAAGAAGAATCATTTATGCTGTTGAACTAATGTTCTCTTAAAAGGACTACAGAGAAGTATGATAGAGTGCGTAGCACAAGGGTTGTCACCAATGGTGATACACCATTGGGAGCCTATATATATATATATATATATATATATATATATATATATATATATATATATGTTAATAAATAAATGCATTTTAAAAGGTCTAGTCTGTGGTATAATTTTGTTTTTGGCCGCTTATCCCTAATCATACATTGCAGACAAGGATAACAGCTCTTCATAATGATGTTTATTGCCCATCACATATATATTTTTAAACAAACTGGGGGGTTTTAGGTTTCTGGTCCTCCTTTAAGCAATAGTAAGGGCCTGATTCTGAGTCACACACAATGGCGAGGATTACATAGCTGAGCGTTTATACGCATGCATGAAAAGTTCTGTAAACCCCTACGGTGCATGTATCACACAGGCTACACACAAAGGCGCTGTTGTCATCCAGATGAACGGAATCAGAAATGTGGCAGAAAAGTGATGGGTGATCCTGGGTGGTGCCTACTAGTGCCGCTCAGTTGGAGTACTATGGGAGTGTCACAGGCGTGTCAGTGCACAGCCACGGGCATAGGAGGCCATGGTCAGAGAAACTGTATCTTCCACAGGGCTGGTGCAAATTTCAATGGTGCAACCGACGGGGACGTATAAGGTCGTACCAATCAGTATTACAGCATGGGCGCTATAAGTGGGCATCTCAGTCCTTGAACATTTGGCCGTAGGATGTACACAAGGGAAGGGGTTGGTAATGGCAGGGCATAAACTCACAGACAGGCAACCACCAATAGATGCTGCTGTGTGCAACACAGAATCAAGCCCTAAGTGTTTTGGAATTACATGGTCTAATGTTTGGAAATAGTAGACTTAATTTCATACAACCTTTACTATTATCTGGTGATAAAAGGGCAAATAAAGTCACTCCCTTTTGACAAATGAATGTGTCTCAGTGATAATCAGGGGTGTATCTAGGGATCCGAGGGCCCTGGCAAGGTAATGGACTGGCGTCCTCCTCCCCCCATAATTTCAGGAAGTGCCCCCAGTACGAGTCCCCCCTATGCAGTGTCCCCAGTAGTAGTCCCCTCTATGCAGTGCCCCCAGTAGTAGTACACCCTATGCAGTGACCCTAGTAGTCCCCCCTATGCATTGACCCCAGTAGTAGTAGTCCCTATACAGTGCCCGCAGTAGCGGCCATCCCCCTATCATAAAGTGGCCCCAGTAGCGGCCCCCCTATACAGTGTAGTGGTCATCCCCCCATAACATGCTCCCAGTAGCAGCCCCCCATATACAGTGCCCTCTAGTAGCCACACTCCCCCCTGTGCTGTGCCAGAAAAAAAAAACATACTCACACAAAGAAAACAAAAGCAACTCACCTGATCCCCGCTCCTGCCGACGTCCGCTGCTGTCCACTCCTCCGGGCCTTCTCTCGCTCTGCACTATGGGATGGGAGAGACGTCATGACGTCTCTCCCATCACCCACTGCTGGGGGAGCTCCAGCCGGCTCCCTCCGTGGACGCAGCAGCCAATGAGAGTCTGTCTGACGGCTGTGTGTGTTTGTTACTGTGCAGGGAAGACCGCTCTCACTGCGGTCTGCCCTATATTTGTGGGGCCCGGGGGACTAGCGGGGATAGTTCAAGCCCCTGGGGTAGTCCACCCATTGGCTGCTGGTGGCACTGCCGGATGGCGCCCCCCCTTTGGCCGGTGCCCCTGGTGAGTTCCATCCTGGCCAATGGGTAGATACGCCTCTGGTGATAATGTATTGGATCCTACAGCCAAGTGTATTCTAAGCAAAAAGATTATACGGTTGATGACATTGCGGTTTGTTAAAAGTTTTTGTCAATTGCCTGTTGAATAGTTTAGTTATGATACAGCTTCACACACTACTGTGAACGCTTAAGAAAAGAAAAATGTAATACCCTGGGTCTACCACTGGAGGGTGTCAACAGACAACCTATTTTATATTTGCATTTTTATTTTGTGCATGTGACATGTCTCCAATATAATCATTGTTTTCTTCAATAAATTTCAATCAGTTATTGGTTAAATGATAAAAAAAAAAACATTTAAACAACAATTAAGCAAAGATAACGATCTGCTGAATCAACACAGAGAAGTAGGAAAGTGAGAAAAATATATATTTTTTTTCTCATGATCTTCTGTAATAGGTTGTGATTTATTTTTGTAAATTTTATTTAACATTTGAAAATAGCAAATTAGTTGTAAGCAGTCTGTATTACACTACTGTTAATATTCTATACTACTTGTTTTAATTACTTCCAGTGATTTAATCCTCTGCATTTTCATTATGCAGTAAGCATCCACATATAGCTTAAGTAAATTGCAGTTTAGAGCTTATCCCGTGGGAAAAGGCAGTTTTATTGAATAGGAGCTTTTCCTCGCGCAGCAAAACCCACCACGGTTTGGATTCCGCCCCTATGTGTTCCATGATTGGTGATGCCACCTGGTGTATATCTGGTGCCATGTATGCACTAGAAGAGGAATTATTACAGTTGTCGGCTCTTTGTCTATCTGGAAGCCCAGATTGTTTTGGTAGATAAGTCAGCTACTGGGTTCAGTGCCGCAGGCTGTGGAGATATTGGAGAGCAGGAGCCTAAAATCAGTATCTAGGTCCCAGTTAGTAGAAGTGGTAGATGGACGTGGGTAATGCTCCTTACACAAAGGCATCAAACACTATGTATTTACTAGCATTTTATTTTTAATGCCAGTAAAAGTATGTTACCAGGTATGGGAATGGAGCGCATTGCCTGGTTTTCCACACTCCCGGATGCAGAACATTTAAACTATTTTTTTCTGGTCAACTTTAAACAAAAGAATAATAATAATAAATCATTATTTTACACTTCTGATCGTAGTCCCTGCACATTGGATGAGATGCAGTAAAAAGAACATGACACTTTGCTTTCTATGCTCTCATTCCCTCCTACTCACAGATAGAACATAAATGAGAAAGATACAGCTGTGGACATAGCCTTAGGCTATCTGCTTCCATATTGGCAAATAGTGATGGATTGAGTTGCAAACCACACGAATGTATGCAGTATTTTTAAAGCGCATCAGTGGTTGCTGTGAAAATCTATTTATCAGTGTGTGTCAGTGTAGGAGCGATCACTGGACATGTCTAACACTAGCCTTTTGCTGAAGGTTGGTTTGGCGTTACATGCTGATATCTTGCTTGTCAAACATCGACAAGTTACTTAGAAGAGAATTCCAAATGAGCTGTCTGACTTGCTGAGAACACCACTTGTCACTATTGTCAGGCAATGTACTGTACGTGTGTTATGCTGATATTTATTTTAGTAAAACTAAACATAAACCAATATAAACACTTCACCATTCATTAAAGCCCTACGTATTGGGAATGTATTTAGACAAGACGAATGAAAATATGTTCTGCATATCACTCATGAGCCTAGGGGGTAAAGTTACTAAGATTCGAGATAGGTCGAGATGACCATCTGGAGTGATTTATTAATTTTTTCCCTGCTTGCAAATTTACTAAAGGCAAAAGTCGGGTGAGTTAGAGAGAGATTTCTCTCATCTCACTCGTAAAACTCGGGTGAGATAGCAATTTCGAATCAAATCACCATCGGGCCAAATCGGAAGAACTTTTCACCTAAAACATACATCTCTCAAATTTACCAAGAATCGGGATGACAAGCTCGGGTGAGATAGGAGCAAACTCTCTGTCAAAATCACTTTTCAACCTCTCAACCCCCCTGAGCTGGTGATGGTCAGAAACATACACAAATCATTGTGATTTGTGTATGTTTCTTTCTGTAAATGGTTAAAATAGGGTTCATTCTTCCAAAAAATGATGTGAGGTCCCCCCCAAAACACTAACCAGCTCCGTACTTGGCAGCTAGTCCTGGTTCTTAACATTGCAGGGAACAAAATGTGTAGGGTTCCACAGTAATTTAAGAACCAGCACCAGGCAGCAGGGACAGAGCTGGTTTTAAATATACAGAGAAAAAAATTGGCGTGAAGTACCCCGTATATTTAAAACCAGCCCTGGACCCTAACGGGGGTCGCAGCATCAGCCCTGACCGCTAGCCAGCCCAGGCCAGGGATCCCTGGGGAGTGGGGGACCCCTCCAATAAAGGGGTCCCCCTTTCTATGGCACCCCTGGGCTGATAGCCGGGGCTATCCCCGCCACCCCTGGGCGGTGGGTGATGGGTTGATAGTGTTAGGTGTAGTGTAAAAATTATAATTTTCATAATTGTCTTTACAGTGGCAGAACCACAAGTACCAGCATGTGGGGCATTAAGGGCCCACTGGTACCTGTAGTTCACCTGTAAAGAAATGGTTAATAAAACACACAACACACTGTGAAAATAAAGCTGTATTGCATCCATAAACATACTTACACATACTCACCTGTTTCCAGATGTTCACATTCCCTTGTCAACGTAAAGTATCCAAACGAAGTACCTGTTAAAAAAGATCCAATACTCACCTTTATGTCCCATGATGTTCTCCGCAGAAATCCAATATGTGCCCCGGATACAGTGTAAAAACATGCTTCTGTATGCTATTACAGTGCGCTAATAAAAGCTCGTGGGAAAAAGTTGACATTAGTCCCGGGCCACCAGCCAATCAGCGGCTTATACATCTCTCACTGATATGTGCAGGCTGCTTGCTAGGGAGAATGGTGCTGAGAGAATTCACTGCAATCTCAGGTGATATACCTCACTCAATCTTGTTTTAAAATCACCCGAGAATCTCGATCTACATCACCATCGGCAAACTAAGTTTTCAACAAATCGCCTGTTAAATTTGGTACAAAAAAAAAGTTAAAAAATCACCAGAGTTCAGGCGAGTTATGCCGAGATGAATCACTTTGAAAATCGGGTCAATCCTGATTTTTAGTAAATTTACCCCTAGGTATGTTATTCATAAATTAAATAATAACCCCCCCCCCCAAAAAAAAAATAAAAATGCTTAACAAGTACTGATGTTTTCTATATGCTTCTTGTTTGTGATGATTGTCTTTTCACTAGCCAGGGAGCTTGCTATCACCTGGCGGGATGTAGTGAATTTACCGGCGGCCGGGACCCTAGGGGGAGATTAGGGTTAGGCACCCCCCAGGAAGGGTTAGGCTATGGAGAAGGGGAGTTAGAGTTAGGCACCCCCCAGGGAGGGTTAGGTTTAGGGTGCAGGAAGGAGGGGTTAGAGTTAGGCACCCCTGGGGGGAGGATAAGGTTAGCATCACCGGGGGGGTGGTCAGGGTTAGGCACCGCTAAGGGAGGGTTAGGGGGGGAAGAGTGGTAGGGTCAGGCTACTTACTGCCCTTGACGGCATCTTGCTTGTTTGGCCTTGCGGAGTCGGGATATGAACCGGCGGCTGTTCATGCTGCCAGTGGAAGGGTGCAAGATCAGCAACTCTATATAAGCAGAAGAAATCTGGGGACCATCCCAATAACCTGAACAATATACCCAAGATAAGTAGCCTTTGGTGAGCAGGTTGTAGTTAGGATATAATTGTGGGTGCACCTCTATAGTTATTGTGTCTGAGGGTTAGATACAGATGTGTCCTTGCTCATCTAGCCTCAATACACATGCAGCGCGATATGCCTGGTGTGAGTGAGCCGCCAGGTCCCATGCTACTCTGCTGCCGCTGGGCGTCTTTTTTAGCAGAAAATATGTCTAAGTTGCAATGCGATGTGGCTAGGGCGCAGCAGGAGACTGTGCTGATTACTTAGATGTGACATTTGTATATCTGTGTGCGACTAAGACTGAAAACGAAGCAGGCGTGGAAAAAAGCTTCCAACACATCAACTTTAGGAACTTACTGTACACTTGCTACCTAATATATTCAACCCTATGACAGGTGCAATTTTAACAAGACAATCAATGTTATTCACTTCACCAAACAGTGGTGTTAATGTTATGGCTGAGCAGTGTATAAGACCATCTTGTGTCCACACGTTGGACAGTTGGATCATTGCTTCTTGTTTCTAGTTCTAAAAGATTGGCCATGAATTAAAAGGTCTAGGCCTGTTATTAGTCATGTGAGTGTTTGGCCCAAGGGGACTTTATTAAAACTACAGGGTGGCCTAGAGTTTACAGGTTGGAATTTGTTATAGAGGAGGCCATGGTGGACTTGCTGGGTTTTGATGTATATCAAATGCTGTATTTAAAGTGTTAAGGTGCATACACACTCAACGATTTTTTGAACGATTATAGTTAAACGATAATCGTTTGTAAAAATCGTTCACTTTCTGAGTCAAACGATGAACGATTTTCGTTCATGCGCGTTCACGCTTGTAGTTCAGTCAGACTTGTCAACAACGATTTTCAGTAAGGGAATATGCAAAAATCGTTTGTAGTTCTAAAAAATCGTTCATTACATTTAAGTGAACATAGTAAATGAACAACTTTAGTAAACGATTTTAGTTCATTTTTTTCAAGGGAGAAAATCGTTTACTAAAATCGTTCATTAACTAAATCGTTGTGTGTGTATGCAGCTTTACTCTTTGAAAAATCAATTAGGGTTTTTTCCTAATGAGAAACTTTGGATGAAAAGTGAAGTTTCTTCCCTGTTAAGATTAAGGGATAGTGCATTTAGATCAAAGGATTGTGCAGCATAAACATATTGTATTCCAGGTAGAATTTTGCCTGAGTGCGCTGACCAGTTAGTATTTTTACTAGGATTTTTAATCTTTCATTAGCTCAGCATGTTATGCCTGGATGTTTCAAAACAATCATGATTGTTCCTGTGCCTTAAACCTCATTGGTATTTGGTTTAAACCATTATCTTCACATTGCTCTGAGGGCCTGATTCAGAGCCGTTCGTAAGCGGCCACTCGTTCGTTCTGAGCGATGTTTGCCCAACTGCGCATGCGAACGGATCGTAATACGCATGCGCGAACCAGTCAGTGCGGCCGAAAATCGTTTGTTCGCTAAATAGCGAATGCCTGCTAATATGAGTGACAGAATGAGGCGTATGTGGGTGGTAACAGGGGAAGGTGCTTGAAAACGGGGAGTGGAGATCAGAACGCAGGCGTTTTATGGGTGTGCATAATTAATACAGCAGCGTCACTGACCACGTCACTGGGTTATTTTATAGTCAGAACTGCTCACAAATTTGTGGTAGGAAAAACCAACCACAAGAATAGCGAGCAGTTCATACGCTGGTCGATGTACTCCATTAATCTAATAAATAGCGGACATGACGTAGGATGCGAGCGGCCAGGGGGCGTAGTTATCCAAAAAACGACCGCAAGTTTTGTTCGTTCGTTCAAACATAGAGGCGTGAACAGACCGCAAAGAGCGAACGGTTCATTTGAATAGCCACCCCTTTTTTCTGAACGAACGACCTCAAATAGCGTCCGGCTCTGAATCAGGCCCTGACTTTGTTAGTTATAAAGTGTTTTGAGCAAATGATTTTAGGGCACCTTACAAATGGTCTTACGGTGGGTTTTGATTGGCATCAGTTTGCATATAGAGCAAATAGATCCCCAGAGTATGCTGTTTTTATGGTTCTCCACAAAGTTCTGTCATCTAGAGAACAGGGATTCATACAGGTAATTGTTTGTAGATTACAGTTTCATTTTAAATACCGTTGTACCTGCTGTGCTAATTAGCAAGCTTCAGGAGATTGGTTATAGTGTGCCCATGTGTAACTGGTTGTTAGATTTTTTGATTGATCATTCGTGGACGGTCAAGATGGCACTGCATTCTCGCTGGAGCTTTTATTTAATACAGGAGGCCCCCAGGAGTGTGTTTTAATCATATTTTTGTATTCTTTGTATACTTGATTGTGGTTCAAGCTCAGAGTTTATACAATAGTAACATTTGCAGATGACACTACTGCAGTGCGTCTGATTACTGGTGGAACAAGGCTGGTTTTAGGAAAGAGTCTCCTTGTTAAGTTGGGAGAGGATAATTACCTGCCTTTGAATGGCAAGAAAACCAATGAATGGCAAGAAGGTAGTACAAGAAATATAAGAAAATTACCCCACAGCCCTTATATTTGAACAGCACAGAGGTGATGATTAGCGGTTTTACATCTTTAGTTATCAATCTTACTGATGGTTTATCATGGTCTTCACTCATTTCATGTGTAGTTGAGAAGACTCAGCAATGTCTGTTCTTTCCGAGAAGGCTGTAGTATATTTTTTAAATTTTTTATCATTGTTATTGAAAGTCTTTTAACCCACGTTATTACAGCGTAGTACAGCAACTATATGCGTACTGACCTATAATCTATGACCTGGATGATTAAAACGGCTGAGAGACCCATTGGTCAAGTTTTGCCCCAGTATTTTTGCTAGGAGACGCTTATTAAAAGCTAATAAGATCATTGCTGATCCTAGTCATCCATATGTCTACCTATTTTCCTTATTGCCCTCTAAAAAACCCACATAGGTGTATTAAATACTGTACCAGTAGGTTGTGGAATAGTTTCCTTCCTTCTGTGATGGTTAGTTTAAATTTATAATATTCTGTTTTAACATTTTATATTCATACCAGTTTGCAAGATAACAATGTCATTTCACTCAATGCATTTTTTAATGTTGTAGTGACAATAAATTGAATGGTCGAACCATCGATGGTTTGCATCTGCTCATGCACTTGCAAGACAACCATCGAGACCCCACCATCAAATAGTAACAACTTCGACAACGGGCGCAAAACATTAATGGTTTCCAACTTTCGACCATCGATGGATAACCCTAGATTGTATTACTGAGAACAGATCTGCATGTGACTAAGCTATAACATGATGAGAAAAGGGAAATGGAGTCAAGCAAGTAGCCACTGACTGAGTGCTAGATAGCAGGAGGAGCAGGGTGCTGCTGTACCAGCAGTACAGTAATGGGAGTCTCTCAGCATACTGGAGCTGGAAAACTGATGGTGAGCAATGGACTACTGGTGACGTAGTTCTTGAGGACCGAATAGAGTGAATACTTTCTAGGTCATGGGGTGATAAAAGGGGTCAACATTACGTAGTTTCATATTCCGCCATATACTATATGTATGGGCATACTAGATATAAGGATGGAACAGGTCAGATTTACATACTGTATACATTAAATATTTACATTCTCATAAAGATTGTATGATATGTGTTTTTGATTGCGATTATATACACATGAAACTATGGGGGTCATTCAGACCCACTCGCAAGCGGCAGTACGCTCGCAAGTGGGTCAATGTTCCCCACTGCGCATGCGCACGACGGAGCTCCCTCCGTCGTGCGCATGCGCGAGACCCGGACTGCGACAGCCAAGCTGTCGCTCCGGGTCTCGCACCAAAGGGGACGTGCTGTCGATGTTGCCGGGGGCGTGCCTGCCAGACGGAGGCGTTCCCATGGGAACGCCTACTGTCTGAAGCTGGCCCTACTGACATCACTAGTGATGTCAGTGGGAGTGATTTTGGCTCTGATAGAGCCAAAATCACTCCAGGGCTTGTGGCAGGGAGACCCTACCGCAGGGTCTCCGTCGCAAGTCCGATGGTCGCAATGGTCAAGACCATCGCGACCATCTTTTTGAACGCTCGTATATGCTGTGGGTGGTGACCCACAGCTATACGAGCGTCCAGGAGGACGCTCCATTTTAATGGAGGAGGGCCCTGATTCAGAGCGAGCGCTCTGGTCAGAGCGTCCGGCTCTGAATCAGGCCCTATGTCAGATTCTCAGAGCTGTAACTAGACTTTTTGGTGCCCTGTGCCAGAGAGAGCACTGGCGGGCCTCCACCCCATTTTTTAAATAGGGACATAAGATAGTGCACCTGAAAAAGAGCCATAGCCTCATGGAGAAGGGCCAGGGAAGAGATAGGGGAGGCCAGGAGATGCTGGGGATGAAATAAGAGAAAGCTACAAGCGAGAATGACAATAAACAGGAAAATTGACAGGCCCAAACAGCGCCCCCTGCCCTGCGGTGCCCTGTGCCATGGCACTGGTCGCACTACCCTAGTTATGGTCCTGTAGATTCTTGTAAACAAAAATTGCTCCTGTCACTGTATAATAATCACATCATAACCTTCACTATTACAGCAGTTACATCATAAATGCTGCAGACTTCCAATATTATCCCTAAAAAATACTTAATGCCCATTTTATGTATTGACGTTCTAAGTCATTTTCCACGGGCGGCAATGTATAAATGGTTAATACACTATTGTTATACAGGTGGCAAAACATTAGGTTACTAAGCTGCTCATATATAGCAATAGGAGCACGAATCAACTTCCATACAGGTGCTGAGTTAGAGAGTCCGTCTCAGACATGAAACATCTGTAACAGGACGGTGAGCAGGAGTGAAATGCAAATGGTAGCTTGCGGATCCCAAAGATTTTGTCACAAGGTCGGATAAAGTGAAGTCCATCTCCTGATAGGACTCCTTTGCAGCAATCACAGATCTTCAGACTGAATGGAAAAAATAAAGACATTTAAACTTGGCCCTCTCCTAATTTGGAGCTATTACTGCCGCACATCAAATACACCACAAAGCAGGGGCGGAACTAGCGGCGGTGCAGCCGGGGCATTGCACCGGGGCCCGCTGTGGTGCAGGGGCCCATAGCCACTCCTGCACCGCCGCTAGTCCCCCGGGCCCCACAAGTGTAGGGCAGACCGCAGTGAGAGCAGTCTGCCCTACACAGTTTACAAACACACAGCTGCCAGCAGCGGCTGTGTGTTTGTAATAGCAACCGATGAGAGTCAGACATACTCTCATTGGCTGCTGCATTGTCCACGGAGGGAGCCGGCTGGAACTCACTCATAAGCTCCGTTTTCCAGCTCCCTCTGCAGCGGGTGATGGGAGAGACATCACGTCATGATGTCTCTCTCATCCCATGGTGCAGAGCGAGAGCGGGCCGGGAGGAGCGTCCGGACAGCGGTGGTCGGTGGTGGCAGGAGCGGGGATTCAGGTAAGTTGTGTTTTTTTTTTTTGTTTGTTTGTGTAAGGGGGCACTTGCACAGCAGAAGGGGAGGGGGTGCTATATGGGGCCATTGGCACAGCATATGAGCTACTGGGGAAACTTTATAGGGTGGGGGGTGCTACTATGGCCAATGTATAGGGGGAGCGCTACTGGTGGCATTGCATGGGGGGGCTGCACACTACTGGGGTCACTGTATAGGGGGGACTTCTACTGGGGGCACTGCATATGGGCTACTACTGGGGGCACTGCATAGGGGGGATTACAACTGGGGGAACTGCATAGAGGGGCGACTACTGGGAGCACTGCATAGGGTGGGTTACAACTGGGGGGACTACTACTGGGGGCACTGCATAGGAGGGACCACTACTCGGGGCACTGCATAGGGGGGACTACTACTGGGGTCACTGCATAGGGGGGACTACTACTGGGGACACTGCATAGGGGGGACTACTACTGGGGTCACTGCATAGGGGGGAGCACTTCTGGAGGCACTGCATGGGGGGGCCCAAAGCATATTCTTGCACCTGGGCCCACCATTCTCTAGGTATGCCACTGCCACAAAGGTAATTTGAATGAAATTGAAGATGAAAGGAAATTGGTAGTTACCCTCAAGTGACTTACCAGCGTAGTATGTGTTTGACTTCTCTGGGAATTGTGAAATAGCGAAACATGTTGTTTTTGGCAAATGACATGGCTGCTAAATCAGCTAGGCGTTGTGGTCGTATGTGCGTATTTTCTGCCCAGAACAAGGGGTGCATCTGATTATTCCCCACACGCAGGTGTTTCAGCCTTAGTTTTAGTGCCCCACAAGGTAAGGCCGGCAGGCGGTTTCCTTCCACATTCAGAAACTCCAGAGCCCTAGAAATATACACATTATACAATTCACAACTTGGGAAAATAACTCAGGTACTGTATGTATTTTTTTATATAATCCCCCACAAATTTAATTTAGTCTGCTTCAAAATCTGAAGACTGGAATTAGGGTGATACAATCATACAGTAGAATACACCACAGAAGCATAAAATAATCCCAAAATCAAGATACTGTATATATAGGGCTGCAAATGTTTCATTTTAGTGTGTTCCATAAAAAAGGGGTTCGGAAAACATATAGGTTTCCATTACTTGTAGTCTCATGTATTAATGTAATTGGACGCTGCTTTATTTCTAAGGTAAACTATTAAGCAGAATAATTGGCAGACATTAGCAATCAATAGAGTGTGAATAAATAATTGATTTAGACCAGACAGTTAAGAAACATGCAATGTTTTCAAAATAATTAATATTTCAGAAGTAAACTGAACAGTGTCCAGAAAGGAAGTTTAAAGGCACATTAACACTGCTTCAATTTATATTTGTCTTGCAGTGCTGAGACATTTATTTATTAACAGTTTCTTATATAGCGCAACATATTCCGTTGTCCTTTTGGAAACAACATAAATACAACAAAACTGGGAAGTAACAGACAGACAGACATAAAGGTAAGAGGGTCCTGCTCGCAAACTTACAATCTATAGGGAAATAGGTGTTGATACACAAGGATAGGTGCTTTATATTGCAAATTCTTCCAACCAGATTGAGAGGCTATTGGTGAGCTGTGTTATCCAGTCTCACAGGAAAGTTGGCTTATGCTGGGTACACACTAGACGATATGTCGACCACTCCGGCCTGACCGGACGACATATCGGGCACATCGTCTAATGTATAGCCTCAATGTCACTGACGATGTGCTCTCCCGTCAAATCGTTAGTGGCAGTATGGCACCTGCCATCACCAACAAGTGTGTATGGACTTGCCTATGCCTATGGTAGCAGATAAAGTAAAACTAAGTGTACCTATGCCCTGGCAGATATGGCTTTTCTGCCTGCTTGTGACTAAATTTAGTACATTCATAATGTTTCACTAATTAGGCTGGTGGTCAGACTCTGACATGAATATAGAGAATGCCCACATACTGGTTGGGTAAGATGCCATACCTATGTACATGTGTGTTATTGGCTGAATTTTTCATTAGACCAGATTTCGATTGAACAGGATTGTTATCAACAACAATCAGCCTAACTTCGTATCAGCCTAACTTCGTCAAAATTTGCGTTCTTTGTGTGATGAAAGGAAAACAGCAGATGACAGAAATGAAACCAAAGGCTGGACACAAGGATAGCCGGGAAGACAAGCCATTGTGACTAACAGCCTTTACCTACACAATTAGTAAGGGAGAAGGAATAACATATCAGTAAAATTGGGCTACAAAAATGCATGGGTCCTTGACCAATATAGTGTTCCCTTGTGATAAAATATATCAATATAAAAGGTGGCATACTGTATTGCCTTTAAAATAACCATTGGCTATCAGTGAAGTATTATGCGTGTTTACTAACACTCATACTTCGTATCCTAGTGATCATTATAGGACCCTGCACCTGTCACAACCCATGCCAGGGGTGTAGCTCTCTGCTCTGGTGCTTTTAGCCCACTCTTGTCTGTATCTCAGCCGTTTGAGTATGCTAGAAACACTAGGGCAGAAAGCGACATCCCAGGCAGGAAAGAGGAACCGCACAGGTTGTGACAGGTGCAGGGTGCTAGAATGAACACTAGTATTCTCATATACAACTAAGCACAGGGTTGGATTGACCAACAGGTGTACAGGGGAAATCCCAGGTGGGCCCCACCCCCTACTCTAGGGGTCAGTAACTTGGTGGAGCAGGATCATGGGTGGTTTGTTTCTATGAAAATTACACCAAGATTAGCCTTCCTGCCAACCATAGTGGGTGATCCTGACATACCCCTGTACCCTCCTTATAAAGGGGCCCTGGTCTTTTGCATGTCCTCTCTAGTGGTTGACCAATTCCATTTGATGGCTAGTCGCACCCCTTAAGCTTGGGCCCCTACCACTGCATTCCCTGATGGGCCCTTCAATCCCATATCCAACACTGACTAAGCACATCAGTATACCTACTCCTCTTCTCACATACACTGAGCAGCGCACAGTGGAGCTGATTCAGACCCGCTTGCAAGCGGGTCGATGTTTTCCCCCTGCGCATGCGCCGCCTCCGGCGTTTGCATGTGCGAGGCCCGGCCAGCGAAGGGCACTCCGTCGCTACGGGTCTCGCACCAAAATGGGGCGGCTGTCGATTGTGATTGACAGCTCGCCCCGTTTTGGAGGCAGGCAGGGGGGGTAACTACACAAACGGAGGCGTTCCCGAAGGAATGCCTGCCGTTTGTGGGAGGCACCACTGACATCACCAGTGATGTCAGTGGTGAGCTTCCGGCTCTATTTATAGCCGGAAGCTCACTGGGGCTTGCGGGAACGAGACACTACCACAAGGGTATCGTCGCAAGCCCCGATGGTCGCGACAATAGCGACCATCACCTGGCCGCTCGCAAAAGCAGTGGGTGGCGAGCGGCCAGGAGGCCGAAACAAAAAAAAAAGCCCTGATTCAGAGTGAGCGCTCTGAAAGAGCGTCCAGCTCTGAATCAGGGCCAGTGGCTACACCTCTTGCAGACCTGCATCTCAGCAGCTGCTGTGGTACTAGAGATTCTGGCTGGCAAGGCCTGCTGGTACATGAAGTTCCACAACTGCGGGGAAGCCACAGTCTAGTCTGTGGCTCAGCAATAAACTTATGACAATTTCAGGAGAAGTGAGCTGGGGAAATATGAATAATTTCTCCTTCCACTGTTCTGATCAGAGCTAACTCATAAATAATTACACAGGCAGCTGTAACAGACTGATGTGACGTGGGCTTATTCCCTGCTACACTTTTACCTCTGTTAGTCTGTGCAGCAAGGCACACTCTGTTCCTTTTCCAACAGATGACACAATTATTTGCTGTGACACATTTTGCAACACAGCACATTATCTGCAGGGCTCAGCAAAACAGTATTAACTCATCTCTATTCATAGGAGATTATAGATATGGGAATGCCAGATAGCAGAGACGTGCAGAGCCTAGAACTGAAGAGTTCTGCATAATGCAATTGCTGAATGAACAGTAACAATTACCATGTCTCAAACGATGTATGATGCACACATAGGGGCTGATTCTGAGTTTGGAGCAAAGCAAAACAGCAAATAACTGTGCACCTAGAACAAACCATGTCGCAATCCAACAAGGGGTGCAAATACATTTATTTTTTAAAGATCTTCTTTACAGGATGATACTTAAAGGGGTTTTCTACTTTACGTATGATTTCAACTAAACCCCCTCCTGGAATGCCGGCGTTAGGATATGAGGTCCCGGCGGGTATCATATCCCGACACCGGCAGCCCAAAGGGAGAAGATCCCGACAGGGCAGGTAAGAAATGATGCAGAAGAGCATTTAGCTTTTTTTTTTTTTTTTAAAAGTGGTCCCATCAAATTTGGGGTACATGAAAATGGGTACTAGCATATTTTGAAGTCCCTAAACGCATTTTTTTTTAAATTCTGCAAAAATGCACCTGCCGTCGCTATATGAAACCCCGACTTCCTACAGGAGATAAAAATGGGGGTACCCATAGTGATCCCCTATGTCTATACATCTTTAGGGGTGTCCCTGTAATATTTACCGAAAATTCCCGTTGTGTTTTACCTGTAAAAAAACTGGTTAAAAATAATTAAAAAAAATGAAACAGGGCCCCCCCCTTCCCAAAAGCTAAACCTGCCCCAGGCTTGCCAGCCAGTCCTGGTTTCTAAAAATACGGGGAACAAAATGTGTAGGGTTCCACCGTATTTTAGAAACCAACACCAGGCTGCAGGGACCAGTCCTGGTTTTAAATATAGGGGGAAAAAAAGACGTGGGGATCCCCCTATATTTAAGACCAGCACCAGACCCAACCGACTGGGGTGTAATGCCACAGCCCGGAGACGCAATCACCGGGGCTCCAGGTCCAAAGCATTAGCACCCCAAGTCAGTCAGCGCAAGCTGGTAATTTCGGGGGAGTCGGGGACCCCCCAAAGAAGGGTCCCCCCCCCCTCCCGAGCACCACAGGCTTACGCTGAAGCTCTGGGCTCTTCCCCATACCCCTGGAGTGGTGGGTATGGGGGTAATGGGGGGCCAAATTATTTAAAACTATTGTATTTTACAGTGGAACTACAAGTGCCAGCATGCCTGCCATTTTGCACTTGTGGAACTACAAGTGCCAGCAGACATGCGGCACCTGTAACTTCACTGTAAAATAAATAGTTAAATAAAGACAAAACACACACACCGTGATTAGTATAACTTTATTACACACACCTACCCATTCACACATACTTACCTATACCAGATGTTTCTGTCCCCTTGTCCAGTAGAATATCCTTAATGACTGGCCCTGCAAACAAAAAAAACATACTCACCTATATCCTGGCGCTGGTCTCCGCAGTTATCCATGAACTTGGCAAAACAAAAAAACGAGTTCACAATCCACGTACCCAGGATCTGTATGTGTGTTGGCACACATACAGATCCCTCCCGAATGCCAGCTGATGGGACTGCACGGAGCTTGCACGTCCCATCAGCCAATCAGCGGCCGCGCTGACTGTAGAGTGGCCGCTGATTGGGTCCGGCTACTGACAGTTCCCACGTGGGAACTGTCAGTAGGAGCCAATTAGCGGCCGCTCTACAGTCAGTCCGGCCGAATATTGGCTGACGGGACGTGCAAGTTCCGGGCAGTCCAGTCAGCTGGCATTCGTGAGGGATCTGTATGTGTGGTAACACACATACAGATCCTGGGTACGTGGATCGTAAACTCGTTTTTTTGGCACAGGCGCCATTTTCCTGGAGACCCGCACATGCGCAGTAGATTCTGGCACTAAGCCAGAATCTACTGCACCGCGGCATCACCACAGGGAGGAGGGGGCCCACACTGAGTCCGCAGACAGGCCCCATCTTCTCTTAAAACGCACCTGACGCCCACTTTGAGCATCTTCAGAAGCTGCAATCATGCTTGACGCATACACCATCATTCTCACCATTGGAACATGGACCAGACCTATGCTAGGTGCAGATTCTTCAAGTATGGCCTCCAATGTGAGCGACCAAGCGTCTGTGTGTGTAACCACTTCAATGAAACGCCCGCAACACTCCCATAAGACAGATCATCTCCGTGTGTCGGAATAACCATCTCCCTGTCACCACCCAGGGTGAATACACTTTTGTGTGCATGTCTGGAATAACAACTGCGACTCTGTATGCACACAACTGGGGTGACTTAGGGCCTGATTCAGAGATGGACTCAGTTAGCATCGCTGGTTGTGTCTTTGGAGGCAGCAGTGATGCCAACATATGGTAATGCAGCGGGAGGGCACCTGTAGGAAAAAGATGCCTCCTGCCAGCATCTGCAATCCGAGTGCTATCTTTTTTAGGGGAACTGACCCCATAGAATTAATAGTAAGACATATACTTGACCATTACGGTTGCGCACAGTTAAATCAAATTAGATGTAACAACAAATATAGAAAGACAAATAAGGTTACACAGATTGTAACTGTATGAGGCTGGATCCAAAAGTCTGTGTCCTGATGTAGTAGTAGATGTTGCCCCGTAATGACTTTCTGTATGTCTGTACTAGAGGTCTTAGTAGAACACTGTGGAAAATTACAGCACAATTCTTCTTTTATTTTTGCAGATATTGAATAATAAATGGAACAACATCACTAACAGTTGGGAACAACATCACTAAGGGGTCTATTTACTAAGCTGTGTTAGGAGATAAAGTGAAAGGTGATAAGGTGCCAGCCAATCAGCTCCTACCTGCCATTTTTCAAACACAGTCTGTGACATGGCAGTTTGGAGCTGATTGGCTGGTACCTTATCACTGTTCACTTTATCTCCGAACAAAAGCTTAGTAAATAGAGCTCTTAAAGTTGGGAACAGCATC
Organism: Taudactylus pleione; assembly: GCA_031769625.1. NCBI lineage: Eukaryota > Metazoa > Chordata > Amphibia > Anura > Myobatrachidae > Taudactylus > Taudactylus pleione. The sequence goes on along the minus strand of JAUIMM010000005.1, from coordinate 18,409,113 downwards.
ACTAAAAGTTGAAAAATGGAAAATAGGGAAAAATGGAGAAAACTAATATTCAAACTGTTGTTAAATATTCGCCTACTGAAATTCACACACGCGTTCAAGGAACGATGATGATGTCACGACTGCTGTACAGGACTGGTTTGAGGACCAATCACCAGACTTTTTCCTGAATGGACAATAGGTTGATGCATCGATGGGAGAAGTGTATTGAAGTAAATGAAGACTATGGGCGGTATTCAATTAGTTTTGCACCCACGATAAAGATTCGCATGCCGGGCTTTTCGCCTACATCGCATCTTTTGGCCGCGGAATCTTATCGTGCACGTCCCCACTATTCGCCCTATTCAATTCCAAAAGACGCGAAAACGGAGATACACAAAGCCAAAACAGGCGGAAAGTGGTGTCAGAATCGGGGAAATCAGCCTGAACCCCCCCCAAAAAATGTAGAAACATTGGGGATCAATGTAGCAGTGCTCGAATAGCCCTAATAAAACAGTTTGGGGTACTTAAGTTGGTACAATTGCCTCTAATTAGCGTCTTTGCACAAGTGGTGAAGAATGGCATAAAACAGTATTTTTTGGAGAAAATAAGTAGTCCTGGCAAATTTGGGGTACCTGAAAATGGGTGCAAGCATCTTTTAATGTCTCTAAAGTAAAGTTTTAAAGAAAGTGAAATTCCTCCCTAATAAAAGCACCTGCAAACCCCAAAACACTTGACCCCTTCTTAGAGCACCCCCAGAACCTTATTTCGCTAGTTTGCGAACTTGTCCCCCCACTTTGTGCTTTTTCACCCCCATATTCAAAGTACTTTTTCGGAGTGTACGTAAGTTTTTTCTGGAATTTTTTTGACACAGTTGTCCTTTGGGGGCTGTCCCAAGGGTTCTGAGAGGTTTCCCCACCTTTGCACCCCAAAACAAAAATTTTGCACTTCTTTTCTCCTGCTATTCAGAGGTGAATCTTTTTAGCCTATTACATTGCATTGACTTTCCGCGAAAAGCGGCTGGAATTGAATACAGCGATAATTTTCCGACAGGTGAAAAGTCGCAATCGGTGATACTTTTTCGCAGATCTCCGCTTTTCGCTTCTAATTGAATACGGCCCTATATCGAAAATAAATACCATTTGAACTTAAATTTCTCTGTTATTCATGGTCAGGACACCGACATTTGGATCCACCATTGTAGATCAAGTCTCCGTACATTGAATCATTTATTGCCACAGTGTAAAGTACACTGGATAAAATCAAGGACAGTCTGACAGATCAAAAAAAAAAGATTTCAATCCCAAACCAACGATCATGATCGTTATCTGGTTTTTATCGATCATGTACATACACTGAATAATACACAATAGTTACCTGAGATTGGATATATCATTGGGAATAGATGTAATGTTATTGTAGGACACATCTAGAACCTGCAGATATTGCAGCTGAAACAACCTACAAAAGAAGCCAAAAATAAAAGATGAATATATAAATTTGCATTTTAGAAATTAATAAACCAATTTTTGAAAAAAATGAATTTGGTGCTATCAATGTTTGACAGTATATACTCCAATACAATGATGTGGGAGGTTTCATACAATATTACTTTGTCATATTATAAAAAAAAAAGTTTTTTTTTTTTTGAGTTAACTATACAGTCTTATCTCATTAGACGATATTTCAACATACATCATAATAAGTTATGTTGTACATGATTCTTTACATGTTTAAAAAAAGCAACATGGACAAAAGTACCCGTAACTAAAGATAGCAGCGACTAAATTCATTGCAGAATGCAGGCTAGGAGCAGTACTCTAGCTAGTAATTCCTGTTTTCCACCAAAAACCCGGGTCCGACCTGGGCTCAGACACAGTTTACACAACACCATCGATCTGGGTTCTTCTCAGGTCAGCCCCGTTCACACTGAAACTGGGTCTGCCCTACTAAACTTGTGAGGTCATACAAAGTGGGAGGTGACTGCTCCACAGCCACCAATCAGCTCATTTTAGGCATGACCCAGGTCGGATAACCCGGGTTGCGCCGTTTACACTGGACCATTACCCAGGTCCATCCTGGGTCCAACCCTGGTAGCTACCTGGGCTGGATTGAAGGGTCACTTGACCCGGGTTATTTTTCAGGGACCCTTTTACACTGAGCTGCGACCAGGGTAGACCCAGCAATAACCCAGGTTTTTGTTCTGGTGTAAAAGTGGAATAATATACTTGTTATTGTGCCCATAGGCAAAAAACTAATTTCATGCTGTGGGGCAATATATTAAAATAACCATCCAGGTTTGGAGATGGCGTATTTAACGCTATGCTTCAAAATAACCGGTCCTCTTTTCACGGCTAAATGATTGTAAATCTAATAATTATGTGGTCGCCATACCCAGCAGGAAGAGAGGACAAAGAACAAAATGATATGATGAAGGTTCTGAGTTTCTTCAGGTTGTGGACACCATTTGGGATCTCCTTGATTGGGTTGTTTCTCAGTTTAAGTGACTCCAAATGTTCAAGCTTGTACACCTGAAACATGCAACCAACATTCAGTCCTAGCAGGAAGGTTGGAAGACATGAGTGACTCAACAACTGCCCTGGAGCAAAGACAACACACAACCCATCTAGCTCTGTCTCATCCTAAATTGGCCCTCACAAATCATATCCAATGATAACAAAATAGTCTTATTGGTCGAGAAAAAATACTAAATAACATTTTATTTTAAATTGTTAATAACAATGAGCTATCAGTTTAAACTACAAAAGACAAAACGTTAAGAATTATTTGACTACTATATAATTTATCTCTTGTCATAGCAATCCATGTATAGGGCCATAGAAATGAATGAACCATTATGTCATGCATGCTAGTTACATGTACTGATCTGTATATGCCCTGCTGCAACATTTTATAATGTACATTGTGGCTTCCTTCTGTAGTTTTCACCAAATCCAAAGCCGTATAAGGCCTCCGGAATAATTTGGGCTGGCTCTCGGAGCTTTGTTCTGCTAGCCTCATCTGGCTTGAAGGGTGCCTAGACTGGCACCATACAGCCAGAATCTATGCAGCAGTGCCGCCTGGAGTGTCCTTAGGACCAGTGGCGGCTCCAGAAGTGGGGCTGCAGCGCAGTCCAAAATTCAAATAGGGGAGCAACACCAACTACCCTTTCAAATGTTGCCAAACATTACTGGCTGGGACTCACTGGCAGTTGATGTGGCACCCCTATTTGAATTTTGGACTGCGCTGCAGCCCCACCTCTGGAGCCGCCACTGCTTAGGACGCTTCAGATGGTCACACTGCTGCCCTTACTGCTCCCGGTAAACACCAGCAATTGTGACCCCGCCCCCATGTGATGTCACACGGAGGGGGCGTGGCCTGCTCCAGGCCAGCAAACAATGTTCTATATATCAAAATGGCCCTCGTCAGAAAAAGGTTCCCCACCCCTACTTCATATCATCTAGGTACGGTTATTTATCTGGTGCCCTTATATATGAAACCAATTGCACTTTGGATTCATTTTATTCAATGCACTAAGCAGAAGGGGAAACACTGGCTGACTGATATAAAGGCATTTGTGAAAAACACAAAAGGAACCCAGACATTTAAAGCAACGTATTTAGTACTGGAGCTCACTGGTCATCACTACTCCTGTCTAGCAGAACTGCAGAAAGGCCACATTTTATACCAATAGTTACGTCTGCTCCTTACCTCTGAGGGAAATTGCCAGAATTCATTAAAAGACAAATTCAGGTAAAATAAAGTGTTATGTAGCGGGGTGAGGTCTGGAAGTTTGGATACAAAATAGGCCTAAAAAAGAAAAATGTTTCACAGTTGTTTATAATACAGTAGGTAACCATGTAACTAAATAGTATAGATGGCAATAAAAATATTTCCAAAGTTGTCAAAGGGCAAAGGTATCATTCATAACATATATTCATATCAATCATATATTTAACATATGTTTACCTTAAAAGGTCAGTTTTGTTAATGAAATACCTTATTAGTTGGCCTGAAAGATTAATTCTCCAATAAAGTGTATCAAATGGATGGCTGATTTCCAATACAAAAGTTTATTCCAGTTCAAATGTGTAATACGTGTACATCTCATGCATAAACGGAGGCAAAATATACATACATTTGTATTAGAGCCTCAGAGCCAGATTACATTATGGATATATCTGTGTAAATGATTTATAGGGAGTGTTAGATGCTGGTAATGGAAGGGGTAGGAGTGGGATAGTGAAGAATAGGTAAGAATGGGTAGTAGGAGCTAGGGCAGGCCTGGCCAACCTGTGGCTCTGCAGCTGTTGTGAAACTACAAGTCCCAGTATACCCTCCCACCGATCAGCTGGTAAAGCATGTGGGGACGTATAGTTTCACAACAGCTGGTGAGCCACCGGTTGGCCAGGCCTAAGCTAGGGAGTCACTGGTGGGCAAGGGCATTCTAAATATTTTGGGATTATAATTAGAGATCTGAAAGGTATTTCTGATACACTGGAACCAGATACCCAATATCTGGAAAAATGTACGGGTTTTATTATATAGGTAAGTGGTAATTATTTCCATGGCCACCACATGCCATATTTATTGTGTAGTAGGGGTAAGTGTGTACAGCTCTCAGTATTCCCAATGGCTTGAAAGTAAGCATTTAGCTGCATTCAGGATCTGGACAGCCATATTTGTCATTTGTGACTCTCTTTATTGGTAGCTCCAAGAGAAAAGAGGATAGGGCATTTTGTCCCACAAAGCTGACATATTGGAACGGGTCCACAAGCAGTAGAAGAAGGAGGCGACGTGTAGATATTAGGAGAGGCTGAGTTGGAGAGTTTTTGTAGGATGGTGGGCACCATGTGCCATCTGTGGAAGATCATTTACTAGTCAAGACAGAAGCTTTATCTGCCTATTCTTTGCTTATTATCAATTATTTATGCAAACTCAAGTTTAAGCTGTTGTATACAGACGCATTATTCTCTGTACATCGCAGTGTTTCAGATCCACAGTGTACAAAGTAAACAATAAGGCAACAGCAGCAACACAAATGAGTGAAAAAAAAATAAAATCCAGGACTTCTTACCTTTAGACTCAGAGAACGTCCTCCATGTACAAAGCACTCCAACATGGCAAGATCACAGTGTGTTGCTATTATTTTGCTCTGATCCTGGTACAATGTTCCAGAGTCTTGCAAACTTTGTGATTTAAAGAACTGTTGTATGGAGCCATCTTCTTCAAATAGACAGACAAGAATGTTAAACATTGATGAACATGGTATTTAACTGAATGAATTAGCTACTTTTACCTGTATATAACCTATGATGCAAAAATAGAACATTGCATTAGAACTGAATTAAAACATTATATTGTCTAAATACTGTAATTGAAGACTTAGGCATATATTTATTATGGGCAGCACAGACAGTGTAATGGTTAGCATTACTGCCTCACAACACTGAGGTTGTGGGTTCAATTTCCACCACGGCCCTAACTGTGTGGAGTTTGTATATTCTCCCTGTGCTTGCGTGGGTTTCCTCCGGGAACTCCGGTTTCCTCCAACACTCCAAAAATATACAGGTAGGTTAATTGGCTCCCACCAAAATTAACCCTCGTGTGTGTCTGTGTGTGAGCGTGTGATAGGGAATATAGATTGTAAGCTCCACTGGGGCAGGGACTTATGTGAATGGCCAAATATTCTCTGTAAAGCGCTGCGGAATATATGTGCGCTATATAAATAACTGGTAATAATAACTGGTAATAAGACTTGTCTTATCTATACTTCTAAACACAGCATTTACAATACAATAATAAAATTAAGCTGTCTAGTGACTCCGACATCTGAAAGTTCTGCACAACGAAGACCAACATTTTGCTAAGTGAAGGATAGATATACGATATTAAAAATCATTTTAACAGCATTTGAAAATATGCAAATAAATATATTCAGAAGCTGCATTTTCAGCATTATTGTATTGGAGAAGTACATATAGTTACATAGTAAATAAGCGGGAAGCTAGTATTTGCTAATTATTATGTGTGTGGTGAGATGATGCAGTTGATTTTCTAGTTTATAAAACACAATCTAATTATTCATTAATTATTCATTTTTATAGAAGAAACAAATTATTATTTCAATAACGTTTAAGTCTGCCCAATATTTGCCATATTTATTCTGCGTTTCTGGTCTAAATTAATAATCCAAAGACTAAAACCATATTACGATAACAAAAACAAAAAGTTACTAACCTATAGTTTGAATACATTCCACCCCTCCCTCTTTTATACGTGCTAGCTGCTGTTCTGTTAAGAAAAAAACAATATAACAATTAGTAGCACATTTAATAGACCGCAAAAGAATATAATTTTATAGTGGTAACAGTTACCTATTCTGTTCGTAAGCAAAGACATGTCTGCAGTGGAAAAGTTCTTAAAGGATATATCCATACACTTTGAGTAATAGACCATTGTGATTCCCCTCTTGGGATACCATCCTTTCCCCAATGTAGATGTCTTAGGTACCAACATATACTGGGGTCCTCTCCTGGAAATCTGCTGGAGAGCCAATGTAATGCACTGACAAACATGACACCTTCAGTTATCCAATCAGGAGCTGTCTGTCATTTATGTTAGTGGTCTGATCCCTCTCCACATTTGGCTCTCTAGCAGATTTCCTCAGTAGAAACGAGTAATGGGGTCAGCTATGATGGAAAAATAATGTATGCTCTAGTACAGTTGGGGATAGCTATATCTGCAAAATGGCTGCAGAGGAACCCCATCAATGATATGGCGTGACGTAAGAAAGGGTCATGCAATAAAAAAGGTGGAAAACACATGTAGCTATGTTAAAACTAACCTGACACACACTTTGGCCCGTATTCAATTAGCCGCGAAAAGTCGGAATCCGCAAAAAAGTATCGCCGATTGCAACTTTTTGCCATGCGGAAACTTATCTCCATATTCAATTGCAAACTCTTTTCCCGTACGCGAAACGCAATGCAATGTAATTGGTGAAAAAGATTCGCCTCTGAATAGGTGGAGAAAAAAAGTGCAAATTCTCTATTTTGGGGTGCAAAGGTGGGGAAACCACTCAGCACCCTTGGGACAGCCCCCCCCCCAAAGGATAACTGCGTCATAAAAAACCTATATAAAATTGAGGAACACCCCAAAAAAGCACTTTGAAAATGGGGGTGAAAAAGTGCAAAGTGGGTGTACAAACTTAAAAACTAGTGAAATAGACTTTTGGGGGGTCTGCAAGTATGGGTGAGGTGTTTTTTTGATTGCAGGTGCTTGTTTCAGGTGCGTTTTTATTTTTATTTTTAAACTATACTTTAGCGACTTTAAACCATGCTTGCACCCATTTTCAAGTACCCCAAATTTGACAGGACTACTTATTTTCACAAAAAAAACTGCTTAATGCTATTCTTCACCACTTGTGCAAAGACGCTAATTAGAAGAAATTGACACACCTTAAGTACCCCAAATAGCTTTATTAGGACTATTCGGGGGCATGTACATTGATCCCCAATGTTAGTGCATCTTTTAGGGGGTGTCAGGCTGATTTCCCCAAATCTAACTGCACTTTTTCGCCTGGTTTGTATTCGCCGGGTTGCGTTTTCTCGTCTTTTGGAATTGAATAGGGCGAATCGTGGGTAAGCACGCAAAAAGTTTCCTCGGCTAAAATATGCGATATAGGCAAAAATCCGCAGACGAAAAAGTATCGCGGGTGCGAAACTAATTGAATATGGGCCTTTATATAAGTAAGAAACATTTCTAAAACCATAATAACAATCTATACATTTCACAAACAATTAGTGACAATAAGTATTTTTAATGTTTTCTAGAGACAGTTTGGTTCTACTCGGTTATGTTCGGATCTGAAAAATGGCTTGTTATTGGTAATCCTGGATCACACATGCTTTGGATAGCCAATAGGATAAATCCAAACTTTCTCTAATTTGGCGAAAAGAACCGAGTAGAACTGAAGCGCTCATCGTGTTACACTTACAGCAGCATTTGAAACAGTTTTAGGTGAAAAATGTACTTTATCATAACATCAACATTTATTCAGGAGTTCTACTTTAAGCAGCAGGCATCTTCCGGCTCTACAGAGGCAAAGTAAAGAAACCAACTGGTAATTATAATTCATCCTCTTTCTCCATCTTCATACGTTTCTCTCAGTGCAGGATGAATACATACAGTATTTACCCTACAATCACCACATACAAGAGAAGAAGGAAAGAGTGGGAGCAGATAATGCAAAGAAAAAAACAGAAACACAGTACTGATGGCAGAAGTTACATTTATACCCCTTTTACACCAAAGCAAAAACCTGGGTTTTTGCAGGGTCTACCCGGGTTGCAGCTCAGTGTAAAAGGATACCTGAAAAATAACCTGGGTCAAGTGACCCAGCAATCCAACCCAGGTAGCTACCAGGGTTGGACCCAGGATGGACCCAGGTAATGGTGCAGTGTAAACGGTGCAACCCAGGTTATCTGATCTGGATCATGCCTAAAATGAGCGGATTGGTGGTTGTGGAGCATTCACCTCCCACTTTTTATGATCTCACAGGTTTAGCAGGGCAGACCAAAGTTCAGTGTGAACAGGGCTGACCTGGGAATAACCCAGATCAAAGGTACAGTGTAAATGGGTCTGACCTGGGTCTGACCAGGGTTGGAACCATGTCCAAACACCCAGGTCGGACCTGGGTTTTTGGTGGAAAAGAGGTATTAGTCAGGGTTACTGTCATAGCTAAACAAGCTCAATTAAGTAGCCAAAAGTAATAATCAAATGCAGCTGTACTTCTAAGTCACACATGTAATATTTGTGGTGTCAGACAATTGCAATATAAGGAAAATGTCTCACTTATATGCATGGTATGGATGATGTCACCATTCACCCACTGATACAGACGTTCACGCTAATAGACTGTGGTCACACTGTAACCCTGCCTGGCTGTAAGGCAGTCACTAAACACACAGCTCTGGGAGAGCAGTCACAGCTGCTGCAATATCTCTGGGGCTGGGTGGGGCACTTTTTAGGAATACACAGGGTGATATTGCGTCTCATTCAACAAGTAAAGCATTTATATGTGCAAAATGTATTTAGAGTAAATGTCCTTTGATTAATTTTAATATACAAAACAAATATGGTAAGCAAAATATTTCAGAACTTTCAATAGGAATCTTCTATTTACTAATCCATATTTCACAAATAGAGTGTCCTCTCCCTCTTTATGACACCCCCAAAATAACATCTGGCTACCTGCTGGTATATTCACTGTACAATATAATGTACTTAAATGTATTAAGTACATCATATGTCACCCTCTTCCCAATATAAGCCAACTTTGGCCTTGGTTTTAAGATAGCGGCATAAAGTTACAGCACCATCAATAAATAATAGCCCCACAATATATAGATGAATAATATGCATAGGGACCTATAAAGGCATAAATCTAGCTGAAAACAGATTATAGCAAATTCTATTTAAACTATGGTTTAGCAATCCTCTAAGACCATAGTGCATCTTTCCAACACTACAACCAAACTGCTAGGAATTTGAATTAACAGATTATTCTATGGGTAACACAGAGTAGTACATTTATCAAGTTGCAATCTTGTAAAATAAACAATTTTTGCCTTTTAATTTTGCTGGCTATCACACTGCCAGGATTATTAATGTCAAACTGCTGGAAAATCGCAGCAAAACTTTAATTTTCAGCCCCCCAAAAATCGCTACAGTATGCCCATTTATTGCATGTAAATAATCCAAACATCTTTATATATCAACCTTCAGTTTCAGTAGCATGTTATCATGTGTCACAAAAACTCACAAAGCCTCCCTCTCCCTTACTAATGGGCTGTGCTACTCATACGTTCTGTCTTCTGGGGGCGGCCAGCATAACTTTCAGTCCTCTGCACCTAGAGATGTCCGACACAATGCCAAGTAGCATTGGGCCCTTCCAGGGAGTCAATCCAAACGCTTGCGAAGGGTGCAAGTTGCCGTTACAACGGCGTTAAAATGCCGGCAATGGCACGGCATGTTGCACTCCTCGGCATCTTGCACTTTTATGCAAATTCAGGTTGCTGTCAAGTGTGCCCGTTGTCGCAATGACTCGCACCTGCGGGTACATCACGTGTAATTGGATTGACCACTAGGTATCCCTGATCTGCGGGCACAAGGTAACAAAAAGAAAGGTAAAAACAAATCCCCTTCATATTGCTGTTAAAAAACAGCACAGCTCAATTCATTTCTATAAATCATAGAGCCCCTTGTTACTTTAATAACTAATAATGCCCCCTTTATTTAAGCAAATAACTGTATTTTCCTTATTTTAATAATTAATTGTGCCTCTGTACTTTGTGTTATACTTTTGCCTCCATCTATTGTTCCCTATTATTTTCCATAGTGTCAAGACCACAGGGAGGGGTGTGCGAGCGGTGCTGTCACCCAGGATGCAGGGTCCTGAAAACGGCACTGTTGCTGCCCCATGACCCCAGCATCTGGCTAGCAGGGTGCCTGAAACAGCACCGGGGCCAGTAGCGCTGCTTTAGTGCAGTATTCACTGCAGCCCCAAAGCGTCCGGGCATCTTTCCACTTTTACTGCCCCAAGCCACGCCCCCTCACGGGCTGCTGCATATTGTAGTGGTATCGCTACTCATCTACGCTTTTCTTGATTTCTTGATCAAATGTAAAATGAGTTAATGTACGGTATGCCCGCCTACTTAATAGAGAAACAGCCAATTAGGAGTTGTCTCTCATTTCTGATTGTTTGAGCTCACCCTTGAGGACAAGGACCATTGCTCAGTAGCCAGCCCACTAGAGAAGGGAGGTTTTTTTTTTACTTTACTAATGACAGTTCTTGCTAAACCGACTGCGGATTGGGTTAATCTGCATGCAATTTAAAGGCTTCAAAACAGCAGCACATTGAGGCGATTCATGTTCAGACGAATCACTGGATGATCAATCAGAGTTAAAAATAGCTGCCAATGTACAGTAATTTGCAGCTGTTTCAAACCCCACCAAAAATACAATGCTTAATAAATTTACCCCAGGGACAGTTACTCATGTGGCTAACTTTGTAGCTGCAACTTGTCATTATTATCATTGGGACATATTACCAGAAGGTGGTTTTGTGGGAGAAGAGGCATTAGTGTCGGTAAACAACAAGTTTACAAATAGAACCTTCAGTGTTATGTTGTAATTAGTGTCACAGGAAAATCTTTAGCAACTTGTAGTTGCAACAAAAGCCACTTATGTAAAAAATAAACCTCTTATTGCACAGACTTGGCAGTCTTTTTATCATACTGGCCGAAAGAAAGGTTTTCTACTGCCGCTTATGGCAGCAATAGACAATCGTGTATGCAAGTATCTTACAGATCATAACTGTGCTTCAGCCATGTCTCTGAGATTAGTTTGCTAATTTGAGTGATTGAACGTTCCTGCTACCTCACTATTCGGTTCCTTCCTTATCCGAGGGCCTGATTCATTACAGATCACAACTGCGATTGCAATAGAGATTACGCACGCAGTCTCACTGTGATAGTATGCTAATCCACTGAAATCGCTATGACATAGCAGTACAACATAAAGACGCCCACCTTACCGTACACACATACGTAATAGCTAGCAAGCCTGCAAAACCATCGGTAACATCGAGTACCATCGCAGCCTCACGCACACTTGCACATGCTCTGACCTTACTCAGGAATTGCTAACCTCATCACACGCTATGAGTACTCAAGCTGTATATGTAGTGGATAATTTATGCACGCCCATGCAACGGCGTTCAAATGCACTGGCACGTCTGTGCTCCACCGACCACCCCCCACCCCATTACCACCCACAAACGGCACTTCCTGTCAATCACTCTGCGATGGGTTTGCGTAGTCACTGCGATTGCAGTACCGATCCGCAGTGGCTGGTTCGCGCACTGCGATGCATACACATGCGCAGTACTTGTATGCGCAGTACAACTTCTATGTATTTTTCAAAAGACACACTAGTATCATTGTAATTTATATATATATAAATTCACCCATTAGCATTATTTTCAGGGCAGTTGGAAGATCATGTGGGGACGTGACCATTCAGAACACTGTGGCTCTTTTTACATGCTGCGCTTACTTTCTGAAGGAGGCGTTGTGACGTACCCCTCCCCCTCTCGGCGCTCATAGCTGATTGTATTTTCCAATTTATCAACAGGTAACACGGCACCTGATACTACAGTGGTGATGTGATTTAGAAATTATCATCTATCATCGTAATCAGCGCCACAGGGATTCTATACATATATTTTTTATTGCTAAGAATACGTTCCTAGCAGCAATATGTCATATTTGTAGTGAGTGCAAAAGCAAATGTCACTGGTGGTGTAGAAATAAATGGCATAACAGATTACCTAGAACAAGTTGATGCTGTGGGACTCGTTTTGATATCTCGGGGATGCTGCGAGATGATAACACCACACTATGGACCTTGTTTTGTATTTTCTGCTGTAGCCTAGCAATGTTGTCTTCCATGCTGGTATAGTTCAGTCTAGAGACCATGTGCTTATCTGTCACATCGGTCACATTTCCTGCGTGATGAGCTGACCTCGCACTGATGTCCTGGAAAGTAAACTCTGGAGCGGAATTCCGGTAGTGGTGGCTCTCGCTAACACTCGGCAGAACATTTACTATTCGTTGTCTGTGGCGCCTCTTTGATGGAAAGTCTGCGTGTCCTCTGTGCATTAACTCTCCATCTTGTGTTTGCTCAGAGAGAGCATATTTGTGCTGCCCCTGGATACGGCTCAGTATGCTCAGGTTGTTCCAGTCTGCAGGGTAATCATCACTGTTTAATCTACTAGCAGCCGGTGTAGGGGCTTGCTGATCAAGTGTCCAATCTGTCAAGCAAATAGCAAGTTATTGTTTATATATTATATATTGCATACATTTAAAATTAATTTGTCATAAGTGCTTTCTGCATGGGTCACCATTAAGAGTCTTTGTTTGTTTTTGTTTTGCTTTAGTATTTTATTGTCTTTGCACCTACAATGGACCAGAGATTGCTGCAGGTAGTAGATCCTGGAACCCCTGCATCCATTACCATAGCCGAATATCACAGTCACAGAGTGGTTTGTTGTGCACTTCCAGTCTACATACAGAGTTTATCTTTCTCAGCATCACTCTTCCATCCATCTACACAGTGCTGGTCCTCCTCTACCAGGCCTGCAGTAATGTGGAGGAGAGATGTTACACTCACTATACAGCCCAACAAATACATGGTGACTCACTGAGGGGAGAAGCTAAAGGAGGATTGATGCTGGTGGGGCAAAGGGTAGACAGGGTGACATTAGGTGTAGGAAAGAGGGGAGGGTACAATTAAGAACAAGTATCTCATTGTGTGTAAATAGGACTCTGGTGACAGGAAAGATATTATGGGATACTGGATACCAGGAGAGAGATGGGATATGTAAACGGGGCAAGGGAGCAGATAATTGGGGGGGGAGAGGAAGGTAATATCCACGACCCCACAAAAATTCAAACCATCAGAGATACATGGATGTAAGAAGATTGGCAGGCTAGGAGGAAACAGAGCAGAAGAGATGAGCCAGCCAGCAGGCCTGACACCGTACAAAGGGAACAGACAGCAGTGGAGGAGATAACGTTTGGAGAAGTTACAAGGTGAGGCTGTAATAACAGTGGGCGCAGTAATACATAGCAGAGACCACCATATGTTTTTATTGAATTTACTATGCACTTTTTCATAGATTGCACTTTTACCTTTATCATTTATTGTACTGAGACTGCATATTATTATTAACACATATAAATAGAAAACAGGTTTGTGCAAATTGCAAACTTTAAACACATAATTGCAGTTAGAAAATGGGAATGAGCCCATTACAAACTATTATATATTATTCTTTCATTGACTTTTCAGGTGTTAGATGCCCTGTGTACACTGATTTCCATTGCCAGAAACAGATTGAATTGGTAAAAGAACAATGCATGAAAACTTAAAGCTGTACTATCAACTAAGACAACATTTTACGATTATACCCATTCATCCTACCGGTAAAAAAGGCAGATCATTTAAGCTAACCGTCTGTTAATAGTAGCATAGTGTCACACTCTGGCCCTTAAAAACCACTTTCTTACCTCTTCGGTGCCTGTCCAGACTAGCACAGAGGTCTGCTCACGCTGCACGTCGCTCCCAGCTGGTACTGAGGCTTGTCTGTGCTGCTCCTGCCCTGTCCACTCAGTGTCCTATAGCTGAGCATTAAGATGTATCTCCACAGCCCCTTGCTCACAGCGTGTCTTCCAGGGGCGGATTGGGCCACCGGGACAGCGGGAAAGTCCCCGCTGGGCCGGTCCCATCTCCCCTCTGATGGGCCGCTTTACACTGACCGCTGGCCGGCCGCTCTGAAGGCCGCTACCGCGATCGGAGCTCAGCTCAGATCGGGCAGCAGTCATGAATGAGCTTCTGCACATGCGCAGAAGCTCATTCAGCAGTAATATGTGAAATGGCCGCGGGAGGGCTGCTGTAGCAGCTCCTCCCATGGGCCAATGCGGAGCACGTGAGTGTCACCTCACGGCTCCGCCTCCGAGTCCATCAGCCACCACACCCGCCAGAGCAGGAGCCGGGGATCTGGCTAAGCCTATAACCGAGCCGGGAATGGGGCAGAGCAGTGACCGCAGCGAGTGGCCGCGACTGGCACCGGCAGTGGCACTGTAAGTCATATACTGCCTGTAATATATAGGCTTAAATAAAGACTGCACTCCTAGCTTCTTGTAAATGCATATATTGGCATCAACGTTTCAGAGCCCCTGTGGCTATGTTTACTTGATTGCCTAGAAAAAAGAGCCACAAGGGGCTCTGAAATGTTGGTGGTGTATGCCAATACATGTATGATTATTTTCAATAATCTTGGGGTGCCGCAGTCTTTATTTAAGCCTGACCATCTTACTACTGAGGCCATCCAACAACCCAAGGAGTTGTCTTTACCAGAGTGCCAGTCCAGACATATATATATATATATATATACATATATATACACAGGGGCGTATCTATAATGGGTGCAGGGTGTGCGGGGAACATGGGCCCCTGGGTCCAGAGGGGCCCCGCACCGCACACCCTGCACCCATAATAATACTTACCTCTCCGGAGTCCCACATCGGTGCGGGTGTCCGGTGCTGTAAACGACTGAAAAATGGCCGCGGTGGCCATTTTCCCGTCATTTGCGCATGCGCAGTACAGGGAAAATAGCCGCGGCGGCCATTTTCCCGGTGACCTGAGCATATACTATAGACTCTGGGCACACTGTAGTGCCCAGAGTCTATAACTCCGACGGTGGCCGCGCACAGCTCAGTGCGCTGCCGGCCGCCGGACAGAGAGGAGGGGGCCAGTGTCGGAGACTGCACAGGGGCTCCCTCCTTTCTAGAAACGCCCCTGTGTGTGTGTATGTATATATATATATATATATATATATATATACACATATACATATACACACACACAGTGGGAATGGGCGGTACTCGAGTCTTGTACAGAATAAAACACCACACTGTTACAGCATTTCGGTTTTAATAAAGTGAGGTTTAATAAAATGAGGTCTTAGCTAAAGGATGATGTCCTCTACATATTAAACAAAGCTAGTCATGGAGAGAATATTGGGAATATGAGCGAGCTGGTTCTGTCTGGTAATGCCTAGAACATAGTTTATTCCACAGACGGAACTGCAGCAAAAGACACAAGGAAGGCCGCAACTGCGTCAACTCAGAATCAGGCCCTATGGCGAGGGACCGACCCCGCCCCCTCATTAGACCACGCCCCTATTAGGACTGCTCCCATAAATTTTCCGGGCTGGTTTTCCATCCCAATCCGCCCCTGGTGTCTTCCCAGCATGATGGCACACAAGCTGCACGCCAGACTTCCCTCCTAAACCACAGTATGGGCGCAGCCATATTGCACTCTGACTCTGACGCTCTTCCTCCACTCAGAGCGCTGCTCCCAGACCAGCTGATCGCAGCATCCAATGCTTGGGGATCCTCCCCTATAAATTCCATTTCCTTACTGGCCTCTGTTGCCAGTACAATGTCGCTTCTGCTGAAGTTACAGCTCTGTGCTGAGCTCCCAGGTACTCTTTATCTGAATGATCCCAGCACGTTATATTCCAGTTCCAAGTCTGGTTATCGAGTCTCCTATCCAATCTAACATTCCAGTCTAGTTTTATCACAGAGACTTAACATTAACCTATATCGGTTCCAGCCGATACCTCTAACCATCGGTCCCAAACTGATCCAGTACTGCAATTCATCATCATCAGTCCCAACCCGATCTAGTACTACAATACATCAACATCGGTCTCAACCGATCAAGTTCTTCAATTCATCAACATTGCTCTCAAACCAATCAAGTTCTTCAATTCATCAACATCGGTCTCAAACCGTGCGACTGGCACCGGCAGTGGCACTGTAAGTCATATACTGCCTGTAATATATAGGCTTAAATAAAGACTGCACTCCTAGCTTCTTGTAAATGCATATATTGGCATCAACGTTTCAGAGCCCCTGTGGCTATGTTTACTTGATTGCCTAGAAAAAAGAGCCACAAGGGGCTCTGAAATGTTGGTGGTGTATGCCAATACATGTATGATTATTTTCAATAATCTTGGGGTGCCGCAGTCTTTATTTAAGCCTGACCATCTTACTACTGAGGCCATCCAACAACCCAAGGAGTTGTCTTTACCAGAGTGCCAGTCCAGACATATATATATATATATATATATATATATACACAGGGGCGTATCTATAATGGGTGCAGGGTGTGCGGGGAACATGGGCCCCTGGGTCCAGAGGGGCCCCGCACCGCACACCCTGCACCCATAATAATACTTAACTCTCCGGAGTCCCACATCGGTGCGGGTGTCCGGTGCTGTAAACGACTGAAAAATGGCCGCGGTGGCCATTTTCCCGTCATTTGCGCATGCGCAGTACAGGGAAAATAGCCGCGGCGGCCATTTTCCCGGTGACCTGAGCATATACTATAGACTCTGGGCACACTGTAGTGCCCAGAGTCTATAACTCCGACGGTGGCCGCGCACAGCTCAGTGCGCTGCCGGCCGCCGGACAGAGAGGAGGGGGCCAGTGTCGGAGACTGCACAGGGGCTCCCTCCTTTCTAGAAACGCCCCTGTGTGTGTGTATGTATATATATATATATATATATATATATACACATATACATATACACACACACAGTGGGAATGGGCGGTACTCGAGTCTTGTACAGAATAAAACACCACACTGTTACAGCATTTCGGTTTTAATAAAGTGAGGTTTAATAAAATGAGGTCTTAGCTAAAGGATGATGTCCTCTACATATTAAACAAAGCTAGTCATGGAGAGAATATTGGGAATATGAGCGAGCTGGTTCTGTCTGGTAATGCCTAGAACATAGTTTATTCCACAGACGGAACTGCAGCAAAAGACACAAGGAAGGCCGCAACTGCGTCAACTCAGAATCAGGCCCTATGGCGAGGGACCGACCCCGCCCCCTCATTAGACCACGCCCCTATTAGGACTGCTCCCATAAATTTTCCGGGCTGGTTTTCCATCCCAATCCGCCCCTGGTGTCTTCCCAGCATGATGGCACACAAGCTGCACGCCAGACTTCCCTCCTAAACCACAGTATGGGCGCAGCCATATTGCACTCTGACTCTGACGCTCTTCCTCCACTCAGAGCGCTGCTCCCAGACCAGCTGATTGCAGCATCCAATGCTTGGGGATCCTCCCCTATAAATTCCATTTCCTTACTGGCCTCTGTTGCCAGTACAATGTCGCTTCTGCTGAAGTTACAGCTCTGTGCTGAGCTCCCAGGTACTCTTTATCTGAATGATCCCAGCACGTTATATTCCAGTTCCAAGTCTGGTTATCGAGTCTCCTATCCAATCTAACATTCCAGTCTAGTTTTATCACAGAGACTTAACATTAACCTATATCGGTTCCAGCCGATACCTCTAACCATCGGTCCCAAACTGATCCAGTACTGCAATTCATCATCATCAGTCCCAACCCGATCTAGTACTACAATACATCAACATCGGTCTCAACCGATCAAGTTCTTCAATTCATCAACATTGGTCTCAAACCAATCAAGTTCTTCAATTCATCAACATCGGTCTCAAACCGATCAAGTTCTTCAACTCAACACCAGTCTGAGGGCCTGATTCAGCTTTGGGAATAGAGTGAGAAACAGTACATAACTGATCATCTTGGTGAAACCATGCTGTACTGCAGGTGGGGCAGATGTAAAATGTGCAGAGAGATTTAGGGGTCTATTTATCAAGCAATGAAAAGTATCCCAGTGGAACAGTTACCCATAGCAACCAATCAGCTCCTACCTATTATTTTATAGTCTGTACTTCATAAATGCTACTTGAAAGCTGATTGGTTGTTATGGGCAACTTCTCCACACTTTTCACTACTTGATAAACTGACCCCTTAGATTTGGGACGAGGGTGTCTAAACTGACATCTAAATTGCAGTGTAAAAATAAAGCTGTGCAGTATTTGTGGGTTACATGAAAAAGCAGCCCGTATTTACCCTACATGCAAAATAAATGTATGTATTTGCACCGATTGCATTGCAACATGGTTTGTCCTGGTTCACAGTTACCTGTTCTTTCTCACGCTATTCCCAAAGCTGAATCAGGCCCTCAAACCAATCAAGTTCTTCAATTCATCAACATCGGGTCTCAAACCGATCAAGTTCTTCAATTTATTAACATCAGTCTCAAACCGATCAAGTTCTTCAATTCATCAATATCGGTCTGAAACCAGTCCATCTCTCAATCCAGCATCATCGATCCCAATCCGGTTCTGTCCATCTCTTCAGTATTATATATCCAGTTCCCATTCCAATCTGCTGCTCAATAAAGACTTTAAAGTGGGCCACACAGTGTCATTGTACACGGGGTGAGGCAGCACAGTACCAGTGTACATGGGGTAAGAGCACAGAAGAGGCTACATACACAGAGTCAGTTTACACAGCATGGGGGCACAGATGGGCTGAACAATGTCAGTGTACACAGGGTGGGTGTACAGGTATGATTTCACTACGCCAATGTAAACAGGGTGAAGGCACAGGTGGGTTACAAACAGTATACTGCTTACCTGCTCTAGTTTGCAGACAGCTGCTGCACAGCAGGACTCCCACTGCAATCACTCTGGAGGTGAAGCTGGCACAGATTATTTGTGCACAGGTTAAAATAACATTATTCCACCCCTAACTCCATAGCCTTCTGCGACCACTAGCAGCTGGCTGCCTGTACAAACTCCGAAGCATGCAGAGCAGCCTGACGGCAGCCAGTGCTAGGGGGGGGAGAGGGGAGTGCTGCAGGCTGCAAACTCTGTACTGCAGAGATTTCATTACTCCTCGGAGGGGGAAGACCACGGCAGGGGCACAGGAGGAGAGGGAGGCAAAGTATGCAGCCAACCCTTTCTGTCTCCAAGTCACTGTGCAAATGGCCGCACACTGAAGCTGCTATGGCTAAATAAAAAAGCAGCGTGCGGCCAGTCTAATAACTCGCCCGCCCACCTAATTTGGGACCAGACTGGACCACCGGGCTATGGCACCCCTGTAATAGCACGCTGTGGCGCAGTTTGGGAAACACTGGACTACACAGTAAACTTGCTGAGCTGACTTACCAGCAAGTTGGATAACCTTTGTTAATTTTCTTCTCAACCAGCTCAGTTGCAGCTCATGCCCCAGCAGCCCGGAAGCCCTGCTCCTTGCCTTCCGCAAAGGAAGAGGAGGAGTTAAGGGAGAGAGAGCAGAGCAGGCAGGGGCGGGCTCCCACACTTGTATACAGTCCGCACCGGATGTCAGCACGTAAGTGCTGACAGCTGGGGCAGACGTGGCGGGGAGACCTCTCACTGGCAGTGCCAGTGACTTCTGGTCACTTGTGGGTAAGGTGCCACCGGTAACTGGTTAGACCCGACACCGCCGCTAGCACAATATAGAGGAAGGATGTCTCTTTGAGGCATCCTTCATTAGTTCAATGATCTCAGCGGCGCCCTCCAGTGGCCAGCGCCCTTAGCAGTTGCCTAAAGCTGCCTAATGGTGGCGCTGGCCCTGCCTTTAATATACAGTGTGTGGGCCACGGCTGCAATGGATGGAGTAAGGAGCTTCTTATCTGAGCTCTCCTGCCATTTATCCGTGCTATATAAATCCTGCTCACTGTGACAGTCCTGGTGGAACCAGCCGACTTGACTGCCTTCCGTGCCCCTGATGACCTACCTGTGAAGACTGCCGGTGTTGCCGTCTGCCTGGGAGCTGTCCCCTTGTCTGCGGCCTCCTTCACAGCCGGCTCGCGGCATACATCCGGGATCAGGGGGAGACTGTCTCTCCTCACTGCTGCAGCGGCTGACATCCCGTCGGGAGCAGCTCTACTGTCCGTGGTCACCTCTGCGGCCGCATCCGGCAAGCGGCGTGGCCCGCGATCTCCTGCTGCGGCGGCTGTCTCCCACGTGTCTCCGGACCTGAAGGGGATCGAATTCCCTCATTGCTGCTGCGGATGGGGCACCCCTGCTGTGGCCTCCTACACACCTGCTTATAACAACTTCAGCGGCCTGCTGAGGTAGCTGCCGCCCACGTGTCTCCAGACTCTGAGGAAGACGCTCTCCCCCATCGCTGCTGAGCCTGCTGTCATCTCCCCGGGTGAAGCTCTCCTATTGTGACCTCTCACTCAGCCGCATTTTATACAGCTGGCAACTAGGTGACCTCAGACCAGCTGGGTCTAATCCTTATTTTATTTTATTTTTTTCACTCCTGCAGCAGGTGCTGCATAGAAGAACTGCCTCTCCCCACATCACAGGCTACAGGTACATCTCTCTATTACACCCTGTAGAGGCCCACACTGCTTGGCAGCCATATTTAATACTGTGTGCCTATCCTTAATACTAGCTTCAGTACTGACAGTGCAATCCAGTTTTTTCCCATAATTATGGGTAAAACTGGTCAAGCAGCTGCGGCTGCTAAATTGGAGCGGTTTGCACGCTCCACTACGCCGCAACCTCCATCTGCGTCCAAAGATGCACCATTAGAGAGCTCTTAAGGTTCTACAGATGCGACACCCCCTGAAGTTACCTTGCAACAAGTTCTGGATGCCGTTACAGTAAATGGCAAACATTTATCAGATAAAATTGAAAAGGTACAATGTGACGTCTCTTTGCTCCATCAAGATATGCAACGCATCCGTGAGCGTATGGAGGAAGTTGAAACTCGTATCTCTTCACTGGAAGACTCGCATGGCCCTTTACAGGAACGTGTCTCTAATATGTGTCAACAGATGTCCGTTATGCAAAGCAAGCTGTCTGACATGGAAGGAAGACTTTGTCGCAACAATATACGATTCGTTGAGCTACCTGAAAAAGAGGAGGGTTCCTCGCCTGAATCCTTCCTTGAGACGTGGCTTTCGACTACTTATGGCAGAGAGTCCTTTTCTTCTCAATTTGCAGTTGAGCGGGCGCACCGAATTCCATCTAGACCTCTGCCTCCTGGTACTCCGCTTCGCACGTTCATCACTAAATTCCTGCATTATAAGGATCGGGACACTGTACTACGGCTGGCCCGTACTAAAGGTCCGCTAGTACGAAACGGAGTGCGCATTTCAGTGTTTCCGGATTTTGCGGTAGAGGTCCAGAAAGATAGGGCTAAATTTCTTCCCATTAAACGCAGACTGCGGGACTTGAACCTCTCATACGCCATGCTATTTCCTTCAAGTTGCGTGTGGTGGCTGACGGGGAGACCCGCTTCTTTACCTCTCCACGTGAGGCGGCTGTCTGGCTGGATCGCTATGCCCCGGGCGATGGACAGCTAGCTCCTGATTGAATTACCTCTGATATAATATCCACTTCGTGCCATTATCTGTCATTTATTTTCAGATTATAACTATCTGTTTGATTCCAGAGGCGAAAACTCTACTAGTATTTTATCTACTATTGTATGATTATTATGAAGGTCCCCGATTGCCTTGGGGTAGGAGGGTAGTCTATGTAATTTCTTCTATATACAAAAAGTTGAATGCTTTCACTGTCACAGTTTCTAATGGAGAGCTCCCATGTTTTGGTGGCTATTTTTGTTCATTGCCCCTGCTACTTGTAGGGAATTTAATTGGTTTATGTTATTTTAGTTTTAGGTAGTTGCAATTTTGGGATCCAAGTATGCCTAGGTTCGGAGGGGTATACAGGGAGGGGGGTTGGCTAGGATTGTTTAGAATGTTAAGTTTTTTTTTGTTTGTTTTATTTTTTTGTTTTTCTTTATCTACTATGTATATGCTGGCTGTCAGGTCACACATTTTTTGTTTTTCTCTTGGAACTTTGCTATATATCTATTCTCGCTTCCTTAGATATTCTCTATTTTTATTATGGTACGACTACTTACGTGGAATGTGAGGGGACTCAATGACAGACTCATTTGATTGGAAGCAGGATTTTATCTCTTAAACGTCCCTGGGTGGGGTGGGCATATCACGCCTCACACACTTCGTCCTCAAGGGGGGTCTCTGTCCTTATCAAAAAATCGGTAACGTTTGTATGTAACGCTGTTAGGATTGACCCTTATGGGCGCTATGTCTTTCTTGATTGTAAGGTTCACACTGTCCCTATTTTTTTACTTGCTGTTTATATACCCCCTCCATTCTCATATGAGGTGTTAAAAAAAGCAGCAGAATTTATTGCTTTGTCTCCTGCCACCCCCATGATCTGTTTAGGTGATTTTAACAACTATCTGAATCCCCTTTTAGATAAATGGCGTGAGGCCCATACGACTGGTCTAGTGGGGGGTGAGAGTGGATTTGCTAAATTTGTGGCTGGTCTGGGATGGGTAGATGCCTGGAGGATGAAGCATCCGGGGACGCAACAGTATTCATGTTTTTCCTCCTCTTATTGCTCGTTCTCCAGAATTGATTTGGCTCTAGTCTCCCCTAGTTTGATTCCCAAAATATCTGGTGCGGAGTATAAGACGAGGGGTATATCAGATCATTCTCCCCTTATATTGAATGTGGACCTGAATGGTCCAAGAGGGCAGACATTATGGAAGTTACATCCCTCCTGGCTTCTGCAGATGGGGGCAGGTTTGGAACTTGAAGCGGCTTGGAGGAGCTTTTCTATTGATAATGCTGGCCCTGCTCCAATTGACATAATTTGGGATGCATTTAAAGCCTTTATGCGAGGGACTTTGCTTAAACGGGTTGCTGACCTTAAAAAGTATTATAGAGAGAAGGAGGTTGAACTTGAGAATACTTGCCGTTCACTGGAGTCTGAATATTTACAAAATAGGCTTGAAGAGACTCGAGTCCGATGGTTGGCGGCTCAGTCTGCTTGGACTACCCATCTTACTGATAGGAATACCCGCCGGCTGTTGTTCCAGTCTCATTCCCACTATATGTCTGCAGATAAGACAGGCAGTTTTTTAGCTCATTTAGTCCATGCTGACCGTCCTTCCACAACTGTCCCTGAAATATTTACTGCAGATGGGTTGCTGGTTTCCAACACCTCTGACATTGCTGACACCTTTCTTAACTTTTATAAAAATATTTATAGCTCTGGGCTGTCTTGCGCTCCAGCTGATCTGATGTCTTATGTAGCAGCAATTGGTCTCCCACATTTGGCTCATGAGGAAAGGTCCTTCTTAGATGCCCCGCTTACACTAGAAGAGGTCGAAATTGCTATCAACTCCTTCCCAGGTGGTAAGTCTCCTGGTTCTGATGGTATCCCCTTGGAGGTTTACAAGAAACATGCTGGTCTATTTATACAGCAACTTTTAGAACTCTTTAATAATCTATATGATAAAGGTGTATTTCCAGCTTCCATGTCAGAAGCCATCATTATTGTGATACCAAAATCTGGGAAGGACCCTAAATTTCCCGATGCATACCGTCCTATTTCATTAATATCCACGGATGCAAAAATACTCGCTAAAATTCTATCAATCCGTCTTAATCAGGTTATTGCGAAGATTGTACATCCGGATCAGACTGGCTTTATGCCGGGATAGTCGACATCTATTAATATGAGGCGTCTTTATTCTCATCTCCAGGCTTCTCATGGTGGAGGGTCCTCCTCTGTAGTAGTCTCTCTAGATGCAGCAAAAGCATTTGATTTGGTGGAGTGGCCCTTCCTATGGGAGGTCATGAGATGTATGGGTGTGGGTCCAGTATTTCTGAGATGGGTTCAGTTGCTGTATTACAGGCCAACTGCTCGTATCTCTGTGAATGGTTTCATTTCGCCCTCATTTGCATTGTCCAGAGGTACTAGGCAGGGTTGTCCCTTGTCTCCGAGCCTATTTGCTTTAGCTATTGAGCCACTGGCGTGTCTTCTGCGTACACATCCTGATATCGTTGGCCTTACTCTGGGTAACAGGATGCATACAATAGCTTTATATGCAGACGACATGCTATTATTCCTCCGGAACTACGTGACTGCTATGCCCCTGGTTCTGCAGGTGATAGACAGGTTTAGTAATTATTCTGGCCTTGCCATTAATTGGGACAAATCCTCCATTCTCCCCCTTAGAGGATGCCTTCCTGTTAACCCATTAATTTCCCTACCTCTACGTTGGGTTGACTCCTTTAAATACTTGGGTATTTGTGTGTCTAATATTATGGAGGATTATTCTTGTCTGAATATTTTGCCTCTGTTTTCATTTTGAAAGATAGGATTAAAATTTGGCGCAAACTTCCCCTGACAGTAACAGGACGGGTTAATTTAATTAAAATGATAGTGCAACCTAAGTTTTTATATATTTTTCAACAAGCCCCAATTTATCTTCCTAAATCATTGTTTCGGAAGTTGAACAGTTTAATTTCTTCCCTGATTTGGTTATATAAACGGTCACGAATAAAGTTGGATGTACTTACTAGGTCAAGGACTTCAGGAGGATTAGCACTTCCCCATTTTCAATACTATTATTATGCAGCGCAACTGGCTCATCTGCGGCTGTGGGTGCAGGACGGTTCAGTTGACTCCCTTCCGGCTCTGTTAGTTTCTCAGGTGTCAGCGGGACATACACCCCTACAAGCTCTCCTCAGTGCTTCGCTCACTCGTAACGGTCCCCCTTTAGTTTTGCAGGCTTTGAGAATTTGGCGTGCTGCTCATGCACTAATACAATTTAGCGAGATTGACCCAGATACATCTCTTTGGGGCTCCAGACAGCTGTCAGAACTTTCTTCTCTTAATGCCAGAGAGATTTGGGGTAGTAAAGGTATTATTAAGATTAATCAGCTGTATCAAGATGGGATTCTTAAATCTTTTACTCAGCTGGTGGACGAATTTAAACTCCCATCTACTTATTTTTTTAGGTATTTACAGCTTCGCCATGCACTGAATACTCAATTTGCTAGTAAGACTCTCTCATTGCAACACTCCCCCTTAAAATCTTTTCTTGTACATTTAGGCCCTAAACGGACACTCTCCTGTTTATATTCATTTTTGATATCATATCATCATGCTTCTAATTTGTCTCATTTGAAACAGTGTTGGGAATTGGAGTTGGGTGGTCTCACTGATGACGAGTGGAGTGGAGCACTTGCTTGTCCTCGTGTATCTACTGCCTCTGTTCGGTTCCAGCAGATTCAGCTATTTCTACTTCATAGAACCTATTTCACACCAGCCCGGTTGGTGAAGTTTGGAGGGAGGGCTTCGGATGTTTGCCCAAAGTGTAATACAGCCTCTGGAACCTTTTGGCATATGTTATGGGAATGTCCTAAGGTGCAATTATTTTGGAGCCGGGTTCTCAGGGCGATATCTGATACCGGTATTCCTCATTCTATTCTTACTCCAAGATTCTGTTGCCTTGGGATTATAGACGATGATATTTTAGATAAATATAAATTGCAATGTGCGATAAATTTATGTGTATTAGCTAAAGTTTGTATAGCAAGACTTTGGATGGCCCCTATTGGTCCTGACTTCCAGGAATGGGTGTCCTTGGTTGCACTAACTGTGCAACATGAACGTTATATGTATATAACACGAAAAGCAGAATCTAAATATGAAAAGATTTGGGCCGGTTGGCTAGATTCAAGATATGCTTCCCCAAATTAATCTGTCTGAGTACTATATAACAGGTCTGGGATGTGACAATGTTTCTGGTATATTAATGATATGCAAATCTCCACTTGTTCCATATATTTGATATTCTTTCACATATTTTATGTGATTGTATAGCAATTTGTCTCTTTATGTCATTAATAATTGTATATGATGCTGGTATTTTTTATTTTTTTTGGCCTGTTTGCTGGCAGCTATTAATTATGTATTTTGTATTTAAGTTTTATTAGCTGTTTTTTTTTTTTTTTACGTTTTTTGTTTTGTTCTTGTTTTGTATATGCAAAATCTCTTAATAAAAAAATTACTCAACTAATATACAGTGTGTATTTTTTTTTTCTTTTAAATCTAATAATTATAACAAGTCAAGAATAATTCCCAACCATAAAGGTGAAACAATAAGGAAATGATCGATGCATATATAACACTTACAGATATTACAGTATTTTGAAATGTATTATAAAAATAAAGAACATGTGTGGTCTAATTAGTCACATGACCAGCCACATCACAATTAGTATGACATCACAGTAATACATTTATAAAATCAACCACATCACAAAAAAAAAATCATATTACAATATTTGCCACATTAGGGCAGACTGTATTCATTAGTAAAAAACTAAATATGAACTTCACTAGCCCAGTCAACCAGAGTCCTAAATATAATCAGCATGAATTCCAAGTGCAATTAATAAAACACAATAATTTATTAAAACTATCTGTTAGATACAATGATGAATGGGTTCCAGCACAATTAAAATAACACAAACATAAAATAGAAAGAAAAAAGCAGTTTTAAATCTTGTGGGTAAAATTACCCGTTCCCCTTCACAATCAATTTATCTGGTGTGAATAGGGGAATGGTAAATACGGCACTGTTCCAATCCAGCTCAATAAAGGATGGTGAGCATAGACTGCATTTATATTATATATAGTACTTGGATTGTTTCCATAAAATAGTCGGCAGTATCCACATTAATATTCAATGGGGTGTAAGATGTCTTGCCCAATAGACCGAACAGTCACTCAGGTAAGGTTCCAGCTGTTGGAAGTGTATAAGCTGCTTGCCTGACAGCAGCGCTTGTGGTGGAATCCCGATCCGGTCAGCCACCAGTGTAATGGCGGATCCTCTGACACAATTACACGTTGGTAAAGAAATGCGTTAGTAAGCCTGCTAGATTTCCACCAATTGTTATTATTAGCAGGGACCCAGCATCTATGTTATATTTCGGCACTGGTGAACCACCCTATGCATGAGGATAGACTGCCGGTAATTCGGGAAAACCCCCCGTTTGAACACAGCCTACCCAGCATCCACCGCCCCCCTCAAGGGAGAGACGGGGGTCTCAATGGAGTGAGTCAGCGGGAGTGCTGAAATAAGCCACTGTTACACTGGTGGCTGACAGGATCGGGATTCCACCACAAGTGCTGCTATCGGGGTAAGCAGCTTTTACAGTTCCAACAGCTGAGACTGTTTGTGGACCTTACTGGAGTGACTGTGCGGTCTATTGGGTGACACATCTTACACCCCATTGAATATTATTGTGGATACTGCCAACTATTATATGGAAACAATCCAAGTACTATATAGAACATAAGTGCTGTCTATGGTCACCATCCTTTATTGTGCTGGATTGGAACAGTGCCGTAATTACCATTCCCCTATTCTTTGGAGTCTGGAAACCAGATACAGGTGTGTCCTCATACATCTAGCCTCCTTGCGCGCTAAACAGCATGGCGTGTCTCGGTAGTGCCGAGCGTCTATTTGTGTGACTTTTACCTTCAAATGCGTCTTATTCGCACAGTGATGCATATAATTAGCACAAGCAGCTTCTGCGGATTAACATGACATGCAGCATGCCTATATTCTGTGCGCGACTGCGGGTGTATCTGCATGCAAAACACCACATTACAGTGTCAGCGGCTGTAACACTGTAGCATAGCATTTCGTATGCAGATACACCCGCCGTCGCACACAGAACATGGTGGTAAAAAGTCACACAAAAAGACGCTCGGCGCTAGCTAGTCACACGTAGCGCCCGCGTTATGTGTAGGGCGACTTGTAGCACACGGAGGATAGATGTATGTGGACACATCTGTAAATTGATTGTGAAGGGGAAAGGGAAATTTTACCCACAAGATTTAAAACCACTTTTTTCTTTCTATTTTATGTTTGTGTTATTTTAATTGTGCTGGAACCCATTCATCATTGTAGATAGTTTTAATAAATGAATGTATTTTATTAATTGCACATGGAATTTATACTGGTTATATTTAGGACTCTGGTTGACTGGTCTAGCGAAGTTCATATTTAGTTTTTTTTTTGCAATATATTTTAAAACTGCAGTTTTAATTCTGAACAGCTACTTAATCAGTCCATTACTCTACTCATATAGGCATAATCAGCGCCCATTGCTTGTATTTGTGTTTTGTGTTATATTGTATTAATTATTAACCCCTATAATTTGAAATATCAATAACTATAGTTTTGTAATGAACAATGCAAATAAAAGTTTATAGAATAAATGTAAATAATGAATTATGACAAAAGACAATCAAGACACTATGAAGCCAACTGAGTGAATAATAAGCAATATAGGATATGCTTGGTGGTTTACCTATTGCAGTTTCCCCATAAAAGGATCATAAAGGTATAAAAAATTTTGCAACCACCTCCACCATGCAGCCCGTCTGCTCTACCATGCAGCCCGTCTGCTCTACCATGCAGCCCGTCTGCTCCACCCTGCAGCCTGCTCTACCATGCAGCCTGCTCTACCATGCAGCCCGTCTGCCCCACCATGCAGCTCGTCTGCTCCACCATGCAGCCTGCTCTAGCATGCCGCCCGTCTGCTCCACCATGCAGCCCGTCTGCTCCAACATGCAGCCTGCTCTACCATGCAGCCCATCTGCTCCACCATGCAGCCCGTCTGCTCCACCATGCAGCCTGCTCTACCATGCCGCCCGTCTGCTCCACCATGCAGCCCGTCTGCTCCACCATGCAGCATGCTCTACCATGCCGCCCGTCTGCTCCACCATGCAGCCCGTCTGCTCCAACATGCAGCCTGCTCTACCATGCAGCCCATCTTCTCCACCATGCAGCCCATCTGCTCCACCATGCAGCCTGCTCTACCATGCCGCCCGTCTGCTCCAACATGCAGCTTGCTCTACCATGCAGCCCGTCTGCTCCACCATGCAGCCTGTCTGCTCCACCATGCAGCCTGCTCTACCATGCCGCCCGTCTGCTCCAACATGCAGCCTGCTCTACCATGCAGCCCGTCTGCTCCACCATGCAGCCTGCTCTACCATGCAGCCCGTCTGCTCCACCATGCAGCCCGTCTGCTCCACCATGCAGCCCGTCTGCTCCACCATGCAGCCTGCTCTACCATGCCGCCCGTCTGCTCCAACATGCAGCCTGCTCTACCATGCAGCCCGTCTGCTCCACCATGCCTGCTCCACCATGCAGCCTGCTCTACCATGCCGCCCGTCTGCTCCACCATGCACCCCGTCTGCTCCATCATGCAGCCTGCTCTACCATGCTGCCCGCCTGCTCCACCATGCCAACCACCTGCTCCACCATGCCGCCCACCTGCTCCATCATGCCACCCGCCTGCTCCACCATGCCGCCCGCCTGCTCCACCATGCCGCCCGCCTGCTCCACCATGCAGCATCCTCTACTGTACACCTACTTTTGCTGAGCAGATTTTCCTTTTTCACAGTAAACATGATTGGTGACTCATTGCTGTCAAGATCCAATATTTGTACTGAAGAGGGCTCCTGATATTGTTGTTGTACATATACAGGGGTAACTCCTAGATAAAATAACAATAGGTACAACATAAGTAGATTTCTTATTGCTTTATTTTACATAAACCATTGCACACTTACCAAGTATTCCTCTTTTGTAAGGACAGTAAGTTATCTGTCCCAGGGGCATCATTAATATGTGCCCTTGTTTTGGAAATAATATAAAGACACCTAGTCCAACACTAGTTGCAAAAAATGTCTGGTTCCTAACATTATAATCCATTGTATGCTCTGTATGTCACTAAGAATGACACTGTTGACCATTGTTACGGAAAACAGTCATCGTGTTGACTATCAAAATGTCAACATTCACAATGTCGACATCAGAAGGTCGACTGATTATGCTGACACATCAACCATGCTAATTTTCAACATCTGCAAATGTCGACATTGATGGAACGTAGACATTAGGGTTAGGGTTAATGTTACGGTTATGGACAGTAATTAGACTAAAAACACATTGTCGACATTACATATGTGAAAACGGTGAATGTCGGCATTAGGAATATGTCAACATGTTTACTGTTGCCATTACAACCATGTTGACATAATGAACGTTGACAAAATATATGTAATACTCCATCGAGACTGTAATCCATATCAATACAGTGTGTTTAAGGATACTAAAAAGAACATGATTAATTTTTCATACATTCTGAAGTCTGATTTGCTTCAGTCTTATAAGCATTACTACAAGGGCTGGCGCTACCACTAGCAAACTTAGGCCGCTGCCTAAGAGCGCCGGCCGCTGCAGGGCGCTGCTGGATTGATGTGTAGTGTGGACCGCACATAAGTGCAGCCCGCACTACACTACTAGTAACAAACACACAGCCGCCGGCGTCGGCAGCTGTGTGTCTGTTTTAGCAGCCGATGAGAGTCAGACAGACTCATCGGCTACTACGCCCACTGCCGGAGCAGGGCTGGAGCTTACTCATGAGGTCCATTTTCCGGCTCCCGCAGTGGGTTATGGGCTTGTGTAGGGGGATAGCTACATGAAGAAATGCCTAGGGTGTCAAAAAACCTTGCACCGGGCCTGGTTACAACAACTGACATAATTGAATAGAGTTACTGTATTGGGGAATCCTGACATGCTGCAGGTTACAAGCGTGGCTACAGTTAAGCCATTTAGAGCACCTAAAGACATCTTATAATTATATCTGTGTGACTTCCCACTCCAACATTTACATGATCATTGTTTTGTCATATTTGTCAACATCTTTTAATATACAATAAATTGTTTAAATTTTAGATAAATTACGCACTGATTGCATATTTAATCTAAGATAAACACTCAGTGCTTCTATATTTTTTCCTTAATTGCCCTTGGGGGTCAGTGAACCAATTTGTAATCAATTATCTCTTTTTATTTAATTTTAGATACAAATTCTTAAACTTTTTTTTTGGCTTGTCAAAGACTTGTATGTAAGCACCGTGTTATATTGTTTAACTGTTTTGTACTTAGCCACCAAAATAGACAATAGACTTAACTATGGAGGGAACTCAATTCTGTTCGCAAGGGATGTAGCTCTCGGGTAAAGTGCCCAGAGCTATTCAATTGCTCATGCGGTAAAGCCCTGACTAGTGGATTTCTGCTCGAGATGCGAGCAGAAATCCGCACTAACTAGTGCCTCGGGGCTAGTCGCGGTGTTACCATGTGCTGTAACAATATCGCGCTCTGCACTTAAGCTGAGAGATGCAGTTTACAGCAACTAATCTCCGGGCTGCTGGGTTAAGTGCTGGGCACAATGCAGTAAACTGAATGGCCCCGGACACTTAAACCAAGTGCTACATCCCTGAGGTGAAATTTGAATTCCCCCAATGATAGAAGATTGCACATTTTCATATATTTGCCATATATTCATATCACAGATCCTGTTCTGCATCACAGTTATATTCTACATACATTTAATATCCAGGGTTATGATGTATTTATTAATATTAAGAGTTATACCTTTTTCCTTAATGGTAACTGGCCTCTTTACATTGAGCACAGGTAACACTTTAGGAGGAAGAGGCCTGCGAAGCAGCTTTGGGGGTTCCAGTGACAGACAGGGAAACTCCATAACTATGTAAAAAGGAAACAGACAACTAAATAATAATAATAAATACATAACAAGTATAGTAACATATCCACAAAAATAAGAGTTATGGTGACTTACTTAGAAATCTCCTTTTCTTCGAGGTCCATAGGGTCCACAAGGATACCATGGGGAATATTATGGTTGGAGACCAGGCACCAAACAGTTAAAGCTTCAGCTCCCAGGATGCCTTGGGTCCTCCTCCATATATACCCCGCCCATAGCCATACTCCTTCAGTTTAGTTAACAAGCCTCAAGGCAGGAGAAGGAAAAAGGAGAAGGAAGAGCAATCGTAATAAAAAATTTACCCATGCAGCCAGGTGCATCAGGGTGGGTGCCCTGTGGACCCTATGGACCTTGAAGAAAAGGAGTTATCTAGGTAAGTCTACTATAACTTATTTTCTTCTTCAGGGTTCATAGGGATCCACAGGGATAGCATGGGTATGTTCAAAAGCAGTTCCTCTAGGGTGGGGGACGCTCCTGAGCTGAAAGGAGAACTAATCGCCCAAAGGAAGCATCCTGAGAGACAAAGTATCAAAGGCATAGAACCTAAGAAAAATGTGGACAAAAGACTACTTAGCTGCCCTGCACAATTGTTCATCAGAGGCACCACGGCTAAATGCCCATGATGGCCGTACAGACTGAGTAGAATGTGCTGTCACCGTGCTTGGGACAGGGAGATCAGCCTGTGTGTACACCTAAGAGATAGTCATGCATAGTCATCTCGCCAGAATCTGCTTATTAGCTGGCCATCCTCGTTTGTGAAAACCATATAATACAAAAAGAACATCTGATTTTCAAACAGAGTTTGTACGCTCCACATAGATACAGAGAGCACGAACTACATCCAGGGAGGCTTCACCTACAGAATCATCTGGAGCCTGAAAAGCTGGAACAACAATTTCTTCATTCACATGAAAACGGGACACTACCTTAAGAAGGTAACCCTCCCTTGTACGAAGAACAGCTTTATTCTAGTGAAAACTCACAAATGGAGAGCAACAAGAGAGCGATGCCAAATCAGAGACTCTGCATGCAGAAGAGTTCATTTAAAATCTACAGAGTTCAGGGGTTCAAATGGAGGAGCTTGTAGCCCCTTAAGAACCAACGATAAATCCCACGGGGCTACTGGTGGAACAAAAGGAGGCTGAACTCGCAGAACTCCCTGAAAAAAAAATTATAATATCTGGTAATTGAGGCAATCTTCCTCAGGAACCAGACTGACAGTGCAGGCACCTTCAAAGTGGCCAGGCGGAGACCAGGGTCTAAACCCGCCAGAAGAAAAGCCAGTATCCTGGAAATCCTGAACACCTTAGGATCATACTTTCTGTGGGCACACCACTGACAAAAGAATGCCCAACCCTCTAACAGATGAGTGCAAAGGCAGGCTTTCGTGCCTTAAGCATTGTCTGAATTACAGAACTGGAAAAACCTTTTGCAAATTCAAGAGCCACGCCGTCAAAGCCAGATGAGGTAAGTCCGGATACTGGTAGGGACCCTGCAATAGCAGATCCTGCCACAGCGGAAGAAGATACGGACTGTCTATGGATAGATTCTGTATGTCAGTGAGCCAGTGACATGTGGGCCAAACTGGAGCCACCAATATTATTGTTCAGCCTTCCTGCTTTTATGTCCTGAGAACTCTTGGAAGGAGGGAAATTGGAAAAAAAAGATAGGCCAGCTTACTGGCAGCGCGTCCACAAAGGCTGCTGAATGGTCTATGAACCTGGACCTGTACCTGAGGACCTTGTGGTTCTGATGTGACGCCATGAAATCTATTTCTAGCAGACCCCATTTATTTATCAGGAGCTGAACCAATCCCGTATGGAGAGACCACTCTCCGGCGTGTATGTCCTGGCAACCTAGCAAGTCTGTTTCCCAATTGAGTACCTCCAGTATGAATATTGCCGAGATAGCCGTACTGCCCAAACCAGAACCCTTGTCACTTCTTTCATGGCTGCGTAACTTCCTGTGCCTCCCTGATGATTGAGGTAGGCCACTGTTGTCGCAATATATCTGGACCAGCTTGCCCTGGAGCAGGTCCTGTGCCATGACAAGTGCTCTGTATACCGCTCGCAGTTCCCAAATGTTTTTTGGCAGATGACTTTCCTGATTTGTCCACCTTCCCTGAAAGGTGTGATGACATGTCACTGCTCCCCATCTGCGAAGACTGGTGTCTGTGGTGAGAAATCCAGAATGGGTGCCCTTTTTTCAGATGATCCTTTCTCAGCCACCACAGGAGGGAGTGATGATCCTGTGGAGTAAGAAAGATCCTCTGAGACTTGATTTGATGATACTGTCCGTTCCACTTGGAGTGAATCAATCTTTGCAGAGACCTGGAATGGAACTGAGCATATACCACCATGTCAAAGGTAGATACCATTTATCACAGGACCTGCATTGCTAGCAGAATGTATATCCTTCGTTTGTGAAACAGCTTGCGTATTTGCAACAATAGGGCCACAATCTTGTCCTCTGGCAGAAACACCGTCTGTGTCCGAGAGAATCCAGAAGAGTTCCCAGATGTACCATCTGTTGTGTTGGAGAAAGTGATGATTTCTTCCAATTGATGATCCAGCCGTGCAGGCTATGGTCAGTTGAAAATGGTTTTGTAAAACGACCGGAGTCTGTGCCATTATCAGAAGGTCGTGCAGATATGGCACAATTCTGACTCCCTGATGCCTGAGATGGGCCATTGTGACTGCCGTTATTTTTGGTAAATACCCGGGGAGCCGTAGAGCCTGAAGTTGGTAATGTTGTTGAAGGACAGCAAACCGCAAAAATTGCTGGTGGTATGGTATAATAGGAACATGCAGATATGCATCCTGAATGTCCAGGGAAATCATGTAGTCCCCCGGCTCCATTGTCAAAATAATTGACCGGAGATTTTCCATATGAAACTTGGGCACATTGATATTTTGCGAAAACTAGACGTCTTAGAGAAAGGCAACGATAGGGCCACAATCTTGTCCTCGTCCCTGAGAACGGAAGGACCGAAAATAAACCTATCCAGACTTTATAGTCGCCGTAGATGGCAGACCTGCTCACTTTGAAGCTGCCAGAGTAGCTATCATTTTATCCAACTCTGCTCGAAAAAGTACTTTTCCATAAAAAGGTAAAACTTCCAGCGCCTTCTTTGATCCTGTATCAGCTTTCGAGGATCTTAACCAAAGGGCCCTGCGTGCCACTATTGAAGCTGCTGATGCTTTAGAAGCTTAAATACCAACATCTACAGCAGCTCCTCCCAGATAGGAAGCGGCTTCCCGTATATGGGAGATATACATCATCTGTTATCTGGTAGCATTTGGTAGAGAATTTTCCAATGCTCCCATCCATTCTTCAACATTCTTGGCTACCCAGGCTCCAGCCATAGCTGGACGGGTAACAACTCCAAATGATGAATAGATCGTTTAGAGAAATGCTTAAATCTTTTTATCCGTGGAATCCTCAGGGAAGGTGCCAACGGAATATGCAATGTAGCATTTCCAATTAAATGCGTCACATGGGCATCCACAGTAGGAGGCAGCGCAGAACTATGGGAGACAATGGAGGCGCCTGCCGCCGGGCTCTAGCACTGAAGGGGCACTTTCTCTATTACCCACAATATATTCACCTCACTTAGGGCTGTAACTATGTACCCGGAGTGTACATAGCACGTGGTCAATCCTGAGCCCTGACAGCAGCGGCTTCTGGTGCGTCTCGGACACCAGAACCAAGGACTGCCGTGTGCGATTCCCTGTAAGCGAGGAATCGCCTTACCTGACATCTCCGTGCGTTCTGTTGCAGTCCAGGTCGGAGCATTGCGGCTAGCAAGCATAGCCGCGACCCGCCAAAATCACCAGCCCAGGTACTGGTGCTGCGGCCCGGCGGAGGTAGATGGAGTTGAAGTACTGTACATGCGTCTTAATTCAGACGCTTAGTACTGCCAACCCAAAAACATACAATAAAACATAAAATAAAAGCTTAATCTGCCAGACCAGTCCCCTGTTTCAAAGGTGTATCTTGATCCAGCCGCACCAAACAAACAACTGAAGACCTATGGCTAGGGGCGGGGTACAGGGGCGCCGAGGGGGGAGTAGCGGGTACATATTACCCGAGTCCCCCCCCCCCTCACTCACAGCAGCCCACAGAGCTGCAGTGGGAGACTGCTAGTGGCTGCTGAGCAGCAGCCACAGCAGTCTCCTATGCCTGTGGGGGCAGCGGTCACACTTATCGCGCCCCCCCTGGCTTTGCGCCAGGCTGAGGGGGCTCAGAGTCCCCCCCTCGCCAGCGCACAGCGCCGCTGAAAATCTTTTTTTCCCCCGAAGGGGGCGTAGCCACGCCTCTCCCGATTAGGTCACGCTCCCTGTTACCCGAGCCCGCCGCGGCTCTTGGCGGGGTATATATGGAGGAGGACCTAAGGCATCCTGGGAGCTGAAGCTTTAACTGTTTGGTGCCTGGTCTCCAACCATAATATTCCCCATGGTATCCCTGTGGAGCCCTATGGACCCTGAAGAAGAAAAAATAATATTCTCCTATTTACTTCTTCAGCCTATTGAAAATTAATTTTGAGTTGAACCCAATTATGATTTCTTTACATTTTTCTGTATTGTGAAAGACTTATTTAATAGAACCGGTAATGCCTTCTTAAATAAAACCTGTACTGATGAGTTTAAAATGTCACCATCATAAGGAATGAGGGTAAATGAAAAGTTAAAACCTTTAAAATTAAACAAATAGATATATATCTATATATAAAAAAATTTATATTTCACCATCAAAACATTATTAACATACTGTAGTTTCTGGAACCTCTGCTTCCGTCCTCTTTGATCATTAATCAGCACATAGATCTCTTAGCGCTTTCCACAACAAGAAGCAAAAACCTATACGAGTTTCTATAGAAAATGGCTGTCACCACATATATGCAGATTATGATCTGTCATTAAAAGATAAATCCATCTTTTATTAACTGTATATGACTGAAATACTTAGGTCCTGAGGATCCTATTTTTCATAAGAAACCCTTAGATAGGGCATCTATTAGAAAAGCCGAGCTGCTATGAAAATGAGAATATTAATTTATAAAGAAATTCTATAAAAGCTATCACCATTTGTTGTGCTTAATATAGGCCTCAGAAAAGGGGATGTAGTCAGGTAGCCAACGGTCTAAATACCGACTCTCTAATCCCGGCGTGGTACTAATGACAGGTGTCGAAAACTCAACGCCTGTCATTATCCATATGCTGGAAGACCGACGCCAGCCATACTGAACGAAGGTAAGCCGGGGTCCGGGCGCGGACAGCGGCGGGGGGGTGGGGAGGGTTAGTTAGAAGTTTTAGGGCTCTCGGGGGGACTTAGGGATAGGCACCCCCCCAAGAGGGTTAGGTTTAGGCTAGGTGAAGGGGGGGTTAGGGTTAGGTACCCCTGGGGGGAGGTTAGGGTTAGGCACCCCTGGGGGGAGGTTAGGGTTAGGCACCCCTGGGGGGAGGTTAGGGTTAGGCACCCCCCCGGGAGACTTAGGTTTAGGCTACGGGGAAGGGGGGGATAGGTTTAGGAACATGGGGAGGGGGGGGTTAGGGTTAAGCACCCCTAAGGGAGGGTTAGGGGGTAGAATTAGGTTAGCGATACTTACCTTTTGACGATCTGGATTTTCACCCTTGCCAGGCTGCCGCAGTCGGCCGGCGGTAATACCTACTACACCCTCAGAGAAGATGTGGGTATCAGGTCATGGTTAGCATGCACTGAGAAAGTATAAACAAGACAAGTAGTACAAGTTTAAATAAACCAACCCTACATCACATTAAGTTGATCTATATAGTCTTATTTATATACACACAAGAACTGCACTATCGGACAATGACATCAACTGTTTATAACTGAAAAGAATATCTGAAATAATTGGCGTGTTTCTGATTAATAAAGCCTGCTGAGTATGCTGTATGTTCTAAGAAAGCAAACATTGGTGTTTCTTTATATACTGCATTACTTTGGAGCAATGCATTCACACAACGGTGGTGATGCAGCAGAGGACGCAAGTGCTATGGTAGCAGCTGCGATAACACTACTATGGCAAAGCAACAGAAGGCGTCACACTTTCTGCATGCGTTACTTATCTGAGCTGAATTGGACAATCTGCGATCCCATCAGCGGGCTGAGTGACCCATGGATCATGCAAGCAACCCCCTCAGAAGCAAAAAAGAGACCAGGAAATCTCTGTCTGTCGACGTAGATCCTGGTCTCTTCCCAACCCCCCACCTCCACCCCAAAGGCAGCGACCTGCCTCAGTTTACGGAAACGTAGGTTGTGGACCCCCCTCTCCCCACCTACAAACGGCAGAAGACTGTCAATCACTGACAGTCTGCTGTCGCTCTGCATGCGATCATGCAGGACCCGTTCTGCACATGAGCAGAACGGGTGCTGTGCACGTGCAGATTCCCAACTATCAGGAATCTGAGTGCAGACACACATCTGCTTCCTCTGCTGAATCACCCTCACAGTGGCAGGTGAGAGATATAACAGCAAGCAAAACTGACACTGACATACTCTGTCTAATAATTTCAGCCTTTTATCAACCACATGTTAGACAGTGTTATGAAACTGTTGGAGTAGATATAGCGGTTTGCAAAGAAAGTATAAGACTGAACTACGTATTTTACTTTTTCTTACAGTAATATATTTAATGTTATTTAAGACCAATGGTGTAAGTTCATACCAGGAGCATTCACTGCCAACACTACGGCAGCACCCAGACACACACTCCCCACCCCCCTGCATTCACTGCCAACACCCCAGCAGCACCCAGACACACACCCTCTCCCCCTGCATTCACTGCCAACACTACAGCAGCACCCAACACACTCTCCCCACCCCCCTGCATTCACTGCGAACACCCCAGCAGCACCCAGACACACACTCCACCAGCTAACTACCAACACCACAGCAAAAAATACTTCCTGATGCTGATCAGGGCCTTCCATTCTTGCTATTTGCTTCTCCCATAGCAACAGCAGAGGAAGCAAGTCCCGTGTGTGTGTGTGAGGGGGAAAAACCCACAATGGAGGAAGGGGCCATGCACTACATTCTCTGCCTGATCCATTTTTGTACATTGGTGTGGTTTCCTTGTTGGAAATATGGGCCTGATTCAGAGCAGGACGCTCTGAATCAGAGCGGTTTTTTTTGTTTGTTTGTTTCGGCCTCCTGGCCGCTCGCATAGCTGTGGGTGACCACCCACAGCTTTTGCGAGTGACCAGGTGATGGTCATGATGGTCGCGACCATCGGGGCTTGCGACGAGAGCCTTGTGGTAGGGTTTTGTTCCCGCAAGCCCCAGTGAGCTTCTGGCTCTAAATAGCGCCGGAAGCTCACCAAGACGGCAGGCGTTCCTTTGGGAACGCCTCCGTTTGTGTAGCCACCCCCCCTGCCCGCCTCCAACGGGGCGAGCTGTCAATCATAATCGACAGCCGCCCTGTTTTGGAGCAAGACCCGTAGCGACGGAGCCCCCATCGCTGGGCGGGTCTCGCACATGCGCACACTGCCGCTGGCTCTGGCGTGCGCATGCGCAGTGGGGGACCATCTACCCGCTTGCGAGCGCTGTGCCCTATATCCCTAGAGATGGGACACCAAGGGAGAGGTAGGACTGCAGCACATGCCCCCTGGACTTCCTGCTTATTCAGAGTTGTCCATTGTCACTTCTATTTCCACCCATATTTAAGACAGAGGTGTGCCAAGCAATTCTGCTACTTAAAAAGGAAATGTAAATATTAACTTCCCAGCAAGTGTAGATGTGTCCACTTTAAAGACATTGTGCCTGATTCATTACCGATCGCAACTGCGATTGCAATAACGATTACGCACGCAGTCTCACTGCGATAGTATGATAATCCATTGCGATTGCTATACCGTCGCAGCACAACATAAGGAAGCCCACTTTACCTTACACTCATCCGTAATGTTTAGCAAGACTGTGAAACCATAGGTACAATAGAGTACCATCGCAGCCTCATACACACTTGCACAAGCTCTGACCTTACTCGGGAATTGCTAACTTCATTGCACACTATGAGTGCTCAGGCTGCATACGGCATCGCAGTGGATAATTTATGCATGGCCATGAAACGGCATCCAAACGCACTGGCACGCCTGTGTCACGGCCAGGGTATTTCAGCATGGTGCTAGGCGAGTGTTACCTGTGAGGTCGTTGTGGCGCGGGCTGTCTGGTGGCGGAGCTGGTGTCTGGCGGGGGGCTTTGGCTGTGCGCGTTGTTGTGCGGGTCTGTTGTCACTCTGCGCTGGTAAGGCCTGGCGGGGTCTCCGTTCCGTTTGGCATCTTGCCTTCTGGCCATGTGATGCGGCTGGCCAATCCTGGTGAGTCACATGTTCCCTCCGGCCAGTAACAGCACGGCATGGGGTATTTAGGAAGGGTCAGTGCCTTCCTTCTTTGCCAGTGCAACGTGTATCTCAGCCTAGCTGAGAGGGAGTTCTCTGTGCTTATCCTGTTCCTGTGAATTCGCTGTCTGCCAGTCTGCCTGTCAGCTCCTAGCTTCCGCTGGACTACCCCGCTTCCTCCATCACCCTTGCCCATACCTGAGTGCCTGAGCCTGCTGACATCCTGCTCATTGCCTTAGTTCACTACCTGCATACCTGGCTATTATTTTCCTGCATCACTACCTGCATACCTGGTTGATTATTTTCAGTCTCACTACCTGCACACCTGGACAGCTCTAATTGTTTCTACTTGGACATTAACCCATTACTCCCACCACAGAACTCTTGTGCACATTTATATATTCCTGGACTTTTATTTACTGCCATATTTTATGTCTACTCAAGCACTTATTAAAAAACCTAGTTTTTTATTCAAACCCGCTTCTGTGATCACTCCTGCTACCACCCCGGGTCCACAAATAACCCAGAACATAACAGTCTGCAATTCACCGAAAACTCCCCCCCGTCACCAACCACAAACGGCACTTTCTGTTAATCACTCTGCGATGGGTCTCTGTAGTCACAACGATCGCAGTCCCGTTCGCAGTGGCCGGTTCATGCTCGCTCACTGCGATGCATACGCATGGGCAGAACGGAACAATAGGCCGATTGCGTGCATAATCGCAGTTGCGATCGGTAATGAATCAGGCCCTTTGTCACTTTTGAAGCAATATTAGAGCTACCATCAAAGAGAACACCACTATGTTAGAGTTAAGCATTAGAATATTTGTCTTTTTCTTTCTTTTTTTTAAATAAAATAAATTCCCTGCAATTTGAACAGTCAATGAATCCGTCTACATCAATTTAGAATTAGGGCCCTGATTCAGACCCGTTCGCGAGCGCATAGTGCTCACAAGCGGGTCGATGGTCGGTCAGTGCGTGCGCGCGAGCCTCGGAGAGAGTGAGAACTTCACTCGCTCCAGGGCTCGCTACAAAACCGGGCGGCTGTCGATGTTGATCGACAGCTCGCCCCGTTTTGTAGCGGGGAGGGGGGGTGGCTGGACAAATGGAACTCCTGCCGTTTGTGGGCGGCCCTACTGACATCATTCGTAATGTCAGTAGTGAACTTTCTGCTCTATTAGAGCAGGGAGTTCACTCGGGCTTGCGGGAAACGAGACCCTACCACAAAGGTCTCGTCGCAAGCCCGATGGTCGCGATAATCACAACCATCGCCAGGCCACTCGCAAAAGCTGTGGGTGGTCACCCACAGCTATGCGAGCGGCCTGGAGGCGGATTTTTTTTTTTTTAAATCTGCCCCGATTCAGAGCGAGCGCCTCTGAATCAGGCCCCATGTCTACACATTGAACATAGAACCTTTGAGATAAGTTTTAATTTTTAATTACCTCTTCTAAGGGTGAGGTTTTCATTTCACTAGGTCATACAACTGTTAGTCAAATAAATAAGTAATAGTGGTGCGCTCTGGGGGAATTATAATGTGTTGATGATAAACCCAAAAAGAAGTCACTTTCTTGATGTTTAAACTGTAAATGTCCTGCTAATGTCTAAAACATAAAGTCCCAACTTGAATCTGTAGGTAGGGTGTTCTTAAAGATAATTAAACAACTGAGAAGATGACGTGCGCTCCTTATCCCTGACCGGGAATGTGTACACCAAAACATCCTGCTGTCTCTTATGGATATGGATCTTTAAATAGTCCCAGGAAATATGTGGCTCCTAAAAAGTTAATTTCATGATGTCTGTAGGATGGATGTTCTTATAATGTGCTTGATGGCACCACAAGCCTCCTTAATCGCATTCCACCTCAAATACAATACATTGGCACAGTATCAGGGATCATGGTGAACACAATGATGCAGGTAGGTAAGAAATGGCTTGTACTTACCCAATATGTTGTGTCACTCCTGTTGGTTCTCCTTGTCCCGGTGCTTTTGCAAATGCTAATAAGGGTACTGGATACGTGGGATATGCTGCTGCACACTTGGTGATATGATGTAAATTACACTACAGACTTCAGTCTAGTAAAACTAATTTATTTAAGTATATCCTATGACTCAGGAGAGTCTCTAAATAAACATCCTGATTACAGGAACCATAAAACTGTTGATAAAGTCTCAAAGTGGCTAAACATGTAAGAAAAGTTCTCTCATGAAAAATCCTGTAGGTAGGGGACCTGGACCAACGCGTTTCATCCGGTTTGCGGACTTTTTCAAGGTACCCACCCTTCTCTTTACTGCCTTTATATAGAGTGTGGAATTATTCTGTCTGGGGCTCCGGCGAGTGCCCGCACTTCCGGGTTGAGCGCACAAGCGCGTCATAGCCGGTGAATGCAGACAATGCTTCTGACGCTAGAGTGTGCATAGGAGTCCCTGTTTCGATTTCGCGCATGCACCGTCTCCGGCGGCCATTTTGTCATAGGTTTTTGTAATGTAGTAGTGTGCCAGGCTGCTCTTGATGTTAATACTACTAGCACTAGAGTCTGTGCTGGGTGTCAACCTCCAGCACTGACACCCAGCACAGACTCTAGTGCTAGTAGTATTAACATCAAGAGCAGGCTGGCACACTACTACATGACAAAATGGCCGCGGGAACTCGCCGGAGCCCCAGACAGAATAATTCCACACTCTATATAAAGGCAGTAAAGTGAAGGGTGGTTACCTTGAAAAAGTCTGCAAACCAGATGAAACGCTTTGGACAACGTCCCCTACCTACAGGATTTTTCATGAGAGAACTTTTCTGAGACTTTATCAACAGTTTTATGGTTCCTGTAATCAGGATGTTTATTTAGAGACTCTCCTGAGTCATAGGATATACTTAAATAAATTAGTTTTACTAGACTGAAGTCTGTAGTGTAATTTACATCATATCAATAAGTGTGCAGCAGCATATCCCACGTATCCAGTACCCTCATTAGCATTTGCAAAAGCACCGTGACAAGGAGAACCAGCAGGAGTGACACAACATATTGGGTAAGTACAAGCCATTTCTTACCTACCTGCATCATTGTGTTCACCATGATCCCTGATACTGTACCAATGTATTGTATTTGAGGTGGAATGCGATTAAGGAGGCTTGTGGTGCCATCAAGCACATTATAAGAACATCCATCCTACAGACATCACGAAATTAACTTT
Source organism: Taudactylus pleione (assembly GCA_031769625.1). Classification (NCBI taxonomy): domain Eukaryota; kingdom Metazoa; phylum Chordata; class Amphibia; order Anura; family Myobatrachidae; genus Taudactylus; species Taudactylus pleione. Next base: position 18,365,613 of record JAUIMM010000005.1, on the reverse strand, counting down.
TTAGGAGCCACATATTTCCTGGGACTATTTAAAGATCCATATCCATAAGAGACAGCAGGATGTTTTGGTGTACACATTCCCGGTCAGGGATAAGGAGCGCACGTCATCTTCTCAGTTGTTTAATTATCTTTAAGAACACCCTACCTACAGATTCAAGTTGGGACTTTATGTTTTAGACATTAGCAGGACATTTATAGTTTAAACATCAAGAAAGTGACTTCTTTTTGGGTTTATCATCAACACATTATAATTCCCCCAGAGCGCACCACTATTATTTATTTGACTAATCATTTTAGAGGTCGGGATACCTCTACTAGTGGAGCAGCTAGGGACAAGTTCATGATAGGACTGAGAGCGCTATAAAACCCCCTATTTTCATACAACTGTTGCTTACTTATCTTGCTTCACCAAATATGAGCTTCTGTAACATACAATCAACATATCAAGTCACGTTATGTTTGAACACATCATTTGTTTATATGTTATTGTGTATAATTAATAATACTTATATAAAACTATGTTGGGCACACTTATGCAACCAGGTATTGGAGGCTTTGTATTTCATTTATATGTTATTAAACGGCTGTGTTAAATATTATTGTTATTACCTTATATATACTCACAAAATGGCTACTTTAATGACCACTTCACCACTTTCTTAAACATATATATATATATATAAATATATATATATATATACATACATACATACACACACACACACACACACACACACACACACACACACACAACCCAGAACAGAGAAGGGAGGGGGGGCAGCTCACCCCCTCCAAATATTTGAGAGGTGCCAGTCAATGTACTGGGTCACGGGGGGCAGTGTGAACACTGTCTAGGGTTACACCTACCACAGTCACAGAGAGAATCCCCTTTCTGGTTGCTCCAACTCCTCCCTCCCCACAGCCCTTCTCTGCCCACCTCCTCCCCCTCCACCTAGCTTCGACCCCTACAGTGTGTGACTGGTAACTGTGGGCTGCCACTCCTCTGGGACCAGCCTGTGCCCTTCAACCCTCCCACTTCATATATTCCTCCCCTCTTCCCCCTCAGCTCCACCTTCGTCCTTTCTCTCCCCCCTTTGACCCAAAGACCCCAATCAATGGACGCCTTATTGTTGTAATTTTATACTAATACACTATTATCTGCATGTGCTGTATAGGGAGCTTTGTCCATCCGCAAAGTGTCTTTTTTTTATATATATATATATATATATATATATATATATATATATGTGTGTATAAATGTATTATATATACATATATATATAAATACATATATATATATATATATATATATTATATATATATATTTTGTACCCTGATGAAAAGGCTTATGAGCCTTGAAACGTCGGCCTAAATAAACCACGTTTATATTTTTCCAGTCCAGATGAGTGCCGCCTGGTCTATCGTTCTGACATAGACATTTATTTTATGTTACTTACATTGGGAAGGCGTCCCGGCAGTTGGAATATCCTGTACCAAGAGTGCCATTCTACATGTATGTATGTATGTATGTTTGTATATATATATATATATATGTGTATATATATATATATATATATATATATATATAGATAAATATATATATATATATATACACACATGCAACTATTTAAATTATATCTTGGCCCCCCCAAACCTAATAAGGTTGTGGCGCCCCTGTATATATACATACACACACTACAGCTCATTAATTTCAATAAACCCCCAAATTTGTTGATTTCTCTGTAAAGGATGAACTGTTTTGCACATAAAGAAGGCCACCTGCTGTTACTTGCGGGTGCTGCATTCCCCGTGAAGCCACGCCCCCTAACCACGAGGCTATGGCCCTAACCACAAGGCCAAGCCCCCTAATTTCAGGCACACGGTTGCGCCATGCGCAAGTGTCCCCCTGCCCGAGTTACAGAAGTTGTGAGGTATGGTAACAGACAAATAATGGGGGTCATTCAGACCCGCTCGCGAGCGCAGGACGCTCGCAAGCGGGTCGATGTTCCCCCACTGCGCATGCGCGTGATGGAGGGAGCTCCGTCGTGCGCATGCGCGAGACCCGACGAGCGACGGGCTCTCCATCGCTCCGGGTCTCGCACCAAAGGGGGCGTGCTGTCGATGTTGATTGACAGCACGCCCCCTTTGGTGGGCGTGCCGGGGGCGTGCCTGTCAGCCGGAGGCGTTCCCATGGGAACGCCTACCGTCTGAAGCCGGCCCCACTGACATCACTAGTGACCATCGCGACCATCATCATGGACCATCGCGACCATCATCATGGTCATCATCGCGACCATCATCATGGACGCTCGCATATGCTGTGGGTGGTCACCCACAGCTATGCGAGCGGCCAGGAGGCCGCTCCATTTTCATGGAGGAGGGCCCTGATTCAGAGCGAGCACTCTGGTCAGAGCGTTCGGCTCTGAATCAGGCCCAATGTCTGATCCCTGAAAATTAACAAATTACACCCTCAAGGTCATGAGGTGCTCGTAGTGATATCAGATACATGCCCAAAGTTGTTTTGAAACCAATTCGTCAACACATACTCAGTGGAAGAATTCCGTTGTTCGCCTTCTATTGTGATACTGTAAACTCTTCTGAAAGAATGTAAAGCAGACTCATAAATGACCCCTAGGAAGGATTTATCAATTGAAAAGCTATCTGCCATAGTCACTTTGAGAAACGCAGGGCATAGTTTGAGTGAAATTGCTCGCCTGGAGAAGGTTTTCCTTAGTGACATGTAATGTACCCTCAAGAGATTCACCGTGAAAAAACAGTGTACATGATCGCACACGATCTGGATAACTTCGAGTGACCACAAAAGAGGAGGACAAATTTATCAGAGTGTGTTCCAAATGGGACAGATTCCAAACAGCTTGTCAGATCCATACTGCTCTGATGAGAATGAGGAAGAAGAGCATATCAATCGCGACCGTCAACTGCCGCCTTGTAGTCCGTGGCTTGAAGAGATGTGTTGCAGCCCGAAAACCATTGCTTAGGCACATAAATAAAAAGAAGAGGCTTTTGTGGGCAAAAAAAAAATCACAGGAGCTGGACCACTAGTCAGTGGAAGAAGGTTCTTTTCACAAATGAATCGAAGTTTGAGGTGTTTGGCTCAAGAGGCGCAAGTCTATTCGTGGTGCGACAGACGAGCGCATGCTTCCTGCTTGCATTCAGCCCACAGTCAAGCATGGAGGAGGTTCCAATATGGTCTGTGGATGTTTCCAAGTTCGTGTGGTTGGTGTCTTCGAAAAAATGTATGAATCATTGGCTCCAAACGCTACCACATCATCATGGTGCGCCATGCCATCCCTTCCGGCACCCACCTTATTGGTTGTGGTTTCATACTACAGCAAGATAAAAACCCAAAACATATCTCCAGCTTTGACCATCACAGAGTCCTGAACTGAACTACTATGGGATCATCTAAACAGGTGTGTTCGAGATGTGCAAGTAACGAGCCAAAATCACCATTGGGAGTTGCTACAAGACAAGTGGGTTGCAATCAGAGCTAAAACTTTACACAAGCTGACCGACAGAATGCCCCGCATTTGCACTACTGTGATCACCGCTAAAGGTGGATACTTTGATGAGAGAACTATTTAAAGGAAATCCAAACTCAATTTATTTGTTAACAATGTGTATGAGTACAAAACATGTTTATTTGCCAAAATAAATATATATTAATTAAACTAGCTTCTTTTTTTCATTACTTTCTGAAAAATTGACGATTTGGTTGGTGTATTGAAATTAATTAGATGTAGTGTATATCATTTTGAATATTGTTTAGCTCAGTGAATCAGAACAGGGGGCATGGAAACCCCACCCAAGCTCCTGTTTCAGGGTACAATGCTGTCCCGATTGGGAAGGCAGGACCGAGCTCTCAAACCGGGATACTTGGGAGATATGGGTTATGCTCACAATATACCACACCCTGTGCAAGTAACAGTCATACCTAAATATATATCTTCAGTGCTTTTGATTTACTAAAAAATAGTTTTCAATTTTAGTTTTCTTTCTTCTACTCATACAGATGTGCGGATGTAAAGCACAATGCATGCAGAGAGGGTTTCCGTTTTTACCACAAATGATGAGAGTTACAGCCCTCTGCAGTTAGAGACTGGAGTCACAGCAGAGCTTGCATATTAGGGAGAAGGGGATGAACAGTTGGACTAAGGAGTATACAAGGTGGAGGGTAGAGAAAATGAATGTCAAGTTATAATGAGGACTGATAAGCATTAATAAAAAGGACCTCATTCAGAGTCGGTTGTTGCGGCCACTCGGTCGTACGCCACCAATGTTCGCTAAACTGCGCATGCGTAAATTTCGCAATGCGCGTGCGCAAACTGGCTATTACGATCAGAACTTGCTCTCTCCTTGAACACAGCCAGGTCGTTAGTTTGAGTGACAGGATGAGGTGTTTGTGGGTGGTAACAGGGGAAGGTGCTTGTGAACGGGGGAGTGGAGATCCGAACGCAGGCGAGCCTGACTATGCAAACGGCGTTTTATGGGAGTGCATAATTAACTAAGTAGTGTCATGGCACATGTGACATGGGAGGTTTTTACACTGACTAGATCGTAGTGCTTAACAGAGGGTATGGTCAACCTTAAGCTCTACGAGCAGCTCCCATGGTCTCGATTAATCCTTATATGCCCGGAGATGACGTGTAATGCGAACGAGAAGGGGGCGTATTTTTAGTCTTAAGGCCGCATCCTCCCCTCGCTCGTCCAGCTAACGATCCCATCTTAACGACGCAACTTGCGAGCGCTTCTTTGCATATCCGGCCCCTTTTACCTTACGACCGTGCGGCAACGACCGACTCTGAATGAGGTCCTGAGTTCCAGAGGTGGGGGCATATGAAGCGAAATCCTGGAGGCAAGTGTATCCTACTGACTTGGCCTTCTCGGACAATGGCACCCACCACTGCTCATCGTCTTCTGTGGAATGATTCCTTGTTGTGGCTAAGGGTCTGATTCCCTACGGATTGCAATATAGCGTACGCACGCAGATCAACTGCAATAGTATGCTAATCTATAGCGATCGCAATGCTGCCGCAGCACTACAAGAGGACGCCTACTTCACCTACACGCATATCCGTAATGGTTAGCAAGACTGCGAAAACATCGGTACAATCGAGTACCATCGGACCCATACGCACAGTTAAGGCAGGTCAGAACTCGGGAATTGCTAACTTCAGCACACGCTATGAGGCCTTAGGATGTGTATGGTATTGCAGTGGATAGTTTATGCACGCCCATGCAACGGCGTTAAAACGCATTGGCACACCTGCGTTCGGCGAATCACCCCCCCGTCAACACCCACAAACGGCACTTACTTTCAATCACTCTGCGAGGGGCCTGTGTAGCCTCTGCGATCGCAGTCCCGATTGCAATAGCTAGTTCGCACACTGCGATGCATACATAGAATGCAACAATCGCCCGATTGCATACGCATTAGCAACTACGATCCTTGCTGAATCAGGCCCTAAGTGCTATAAAATGATGTCCACTCCCTTTAAGTAACAACTTTTCATGTTAGTCCATATATGTGTCACCGATCACCATTATAATGGCTGCTTAAGTTGGATACACCCTGACATATATATTGGTCGATCAATTGATCGGCCAATATATCTGGTGCCCGTCAGCCAGTGTGTACCAGCGAGATGTCTGTGAACTACGTTGTTCACAGACATATCGCGTTGGCTGTGCTGCACAGCCGATGGACAGATATATCTGCAGCCACGGTTGCCTGGAAGATGATGGTCGTTCACTGTGTATGAACGACCATCATCTACAGATATATCTTTGCAGTGTGTACCCACCTTAAGAATCTACTACTTGCAGCGGAGTTTAACCACTTGTATCAGATGCGACCACACCAGGCTGGGCTTTCCCTGACATGGTTGCATCTGATGCGACCAGTCAGAAACGCCAAGTGGGAGGCTGCTGACCGCCAATCTCAGAGGGACCTCCCGGTCCCTCTGCACCAGCGGCTCTACCCCCAATGTGTCCCGGTCACTGCTGGCCCCAGTCATTAGGCAGTCCGGCTGTACCCTTCATCCAGCAGCAGCTGGCTTTGCTGTGGAAAGCAGTGATCGGGCTGTCCGCCAACTGTGCAACCCGGCGGCAGCCACCAGGAAATATAAGTAGCGTTCCCGGTAGGCTGTTTTAGCGGGGCGCGGCGCCCTGCCATCCTTCTGGAGGGCAAAAAGCACCCTGCCCTCCAGAAGGAGGCCAAAAAGCTCCCAGCCCTCACAGCCTGCGGGTGCCGTCTTCACCCGCGGGTCGCAGTGTTCCGCGGGCGGAGAAATGTGCGGTGACCCGATCACCGCCGGAGAATAGACACCGGGCGCATGCGCCCGGCATCTATTCTCCCTGTCTGCAGCGCTTGGGGGTGCCAGACTTGTCCGTAAGTGCCGGGCACGCCCCCAAGAATGACGAAAAGGGGACGCGTCTTATAGACACGCCCCCTTTTCGATGACCACACCCCCTTTCTGGACGCGCTAAGGTGCCCTCTCTAGCTCCGGCGCCCTGCCTGCCGCTGGAGCTAGAGTGAACACTATATAAGCGCTGCCCTCCCCACTCCTAACACTCGGCGGCTGCCGAGAACACCAAGTGCTGCTCGTTGGCTCCCCCCTCCTAACACCAGGCGGCAGTAAGTGCTGCCCGCCAGTTCCCCCTCCTAAGGGCTATTTCACACACACCGGTTTTGACTCACACCAGTTTACTAATTTTAGCAAACTATGTAAATAGATGGGTCCTTTCAGACGGCACGGACACGGCACGGTTGCCGTGTTACAGCCGGGAATATCCACTGACAAGAACGGCTGCCGTGCCATGTTCGTGCCGTCACTGCAAGTCAGTGAAATATATGTTACTATGTTTGCTTTCACACATGCGGCTTTTCTGAGCTTGTACCCACCCACAACTCCATAAGTGTTGTGGTACCTGAGTGTCAACATGAGTGACAACTTTAACATAGATACTGAGAGGCTGATATCATTAGTAGCATCCAGACCAGTTTTATGGGACAAAACACAACATATTTATAAAGATAGAAATGGCAAAAGGTTTGCTTTGCATTGAAAGAATATTTTAGTGTGTTGGGATAAAGGGCCTAATTCAGACCCACTCGCGAGCGGCTGTCCGCTCGCAAGTGGGTTGATGGTGCGCATGCGCGAGACGCGACGAGCGAAGGACTTTCCTTCGCTCGTTGTGACTGATCAAAGGGGGCGTGCTGTCGATGTTGATTGACAGCACGCCCCCTTTGGTGGACGTGCCGGGGGCGTGCCTCCCAGACGGGGGCACTCCCAAGGGAACGCCTACCGTCAGAAGCCGGCCCCACTGACATCACTAGTGATGTCAGTGGGAGTGATTTTGGCTCTGATACAGCCAAAATCACTCCGGGCCTTGCGGTTGAGAAACTCAACCGCAGGCTCCGGCTCGCAGTGGCGATGGTCGCGATGGTCAAGACCATCGCGACCATCAACCTGCACGCTCGTATAGGCTGTGGGTGGTGACCCACAGCTATACGAGCGTCCAGGAGGACGCTCCATAATTATGGAGGTGGGCCCTGATTCAGAGCGAGCGCTCTGGTCAGAGCGTCCGGCTCTGAATCAGGGCCATAGATAGATATATATGGTTAGTACTTTTATTTGTAGCACGGTTTTCAATTATTGTGTATAAACTAGTATTATCTTTGAATAGATCTGCTGCGCATGCCACCTACATTAAGAAAACAGACCACAACATTAAAAATGGCTCAAAGCCGTTGCATGTGAAAGGCACTGATTGCCGGCAAAAAACCTTCTGGCTTTGGCCGATTTTTGCCAGCCGGTCAAAACCGTTGTGCGTGAAATAGCCCTAACACACGGAAACTGCATAGAGGAGCCGTTACCGGGAACAGTGACACTGCCCGCCGGCTACCCCCTCTGAGAACCCGGCAGCTGCAGACAGTAGCAGCTGCCAGGAAAAGTCACACTGTCCCCAGCCCCCCTCTGTGCACAGAAAAATCCATCACTGCTGAACCGGCGTTGGAGATGAGATCATCGCCAAGTGCCGGCTCTTCCTATGCAGTTAAAGGGACACGGGTCGCCTCGACCTGGGTTACCCCGTTCACACAGCACTGCGAGCCGGGTTGAACTCGTGTTCATCCCTGCTCGTTACCCGAGTTGAAATGCCAAGTTATTTCAACTGGGCCCTTTCACACTGCACTTTTCGGAGTTTAGCCTCAGTAGTTTACACCATCTTCTGATGATTTAAACTACCGTAAGCCTATGGAGGCTCCAGGTGCAGGAGAGAGATCTTTCGATCTCTCCCCCGTAGCCTCCGGCCAGCTCCGGTAGCCGACAGTGTGCGCATGCGCAGTGTCAGCTTCCCCCAGAGAAGTTTTTTACATTTGTGAAAAACCTCTTTTAAATGCCGAGGATATAACTCGCAGGGACAGCGATTATCGCAACCACTGTCCCTGCGAGTTTCCCTTGGTACATAATGGGGATATTTTCATTAAGAATGAAAATATACCGGCGAGATGGATATATAATAATTGCGGCAGTGCCGCAATTATTAGTACATAGACCCCCAAGTCTTCATTTCACCTGGTTTTAATCAACCACAGAACATGTGTAATTCACGTGTCCTAAAGAATAGGGACGACATGGCAATCCTACATATAACCAATGTAAGACACGATCTAACCAATGCTAAGATAGCACATATAACCAGCATTGTACCACACCTACCTAGGCAATGACCTATACCCCTTTTACACTGGCTAAATAACCCGGGTTATTGCTTTCGGCTGTGGTATAAGAGATAGACAGTAATAAGTTAGACAATGTCTAGATAGACACCAGATGTTACACAGTTAATAGTTAAGGGGGGTATCTACTAGATGATTAAGTTGAACGATTGAACAATAACACTCGTCTGATCGTTCAATCATTTGCAAATCGTTTGCAAAAAAGTGTCTAAAACGACCAGCGATGCGCGTGCCCGCTGGTCGTTTAGACATCTATCATCTTTCCAACATGCTGGTCAACCTGACGATATCGTCAGGTTCAGCATGTTTCCAGATGATTGATGACCCTGCACTGAATGACTGCTCGTTCAGTGCAGGCTCATCACACGACTGACAAACGACTGAACGATTACAATGTCGTAATCGTGCAGTCGTTATCAGATCTTGTAGTGGATACCCGCCTTTAGACAAGGATAAAAGTTCGACACAGACAAAAGTCAGACACACTAATGTTAGACATGTAAAAAGTTTGACAGGTAAAAAAGGTCAACAGGGTCAAAACTTTGACATGAAAATGGTCGACACAAAAATGGTCGACAATTTTTTTTTTTTCTGTTTTAGCCCTAATCTTCACCCTAACCCTAACCCTCACCTTGGTGCCTAACCCTAACCCTCCTGGTGCCTAACCCTAACCGTCTGGGTAAGTACCTAGCCCTAACTGTGTGGGTAAGTAACTAACCCTAACCCTCTAGTAAGTGCCTAACCCTAACACTAAACCTAACCCTAATCTTAAAAAAAAAAAAAAAATATTGACCATGTCTGTGTCAATCATTTTCATGTCGAACTTTTGACCCTGTCGACCTTTTGTACCTGTCGAACTTTTTACATGTCTAAATTTAGTGTGTCTGACTTTTGTCTGTGTCGAATGTTTATCCTTGTCTAACTATTGACTGTCTAACATCTGGTGTCTATCTAGACATTGTCTAATTACTGTCTATCTATAGTCCGGAACCCATTGCTGTCATGGGTCATGGCTCAGTGTAAAAGGGTCCCTGAAAAATAACCTGGGTCCAGTGACCTGGCAATCCAACCTGGGTAGCAAGCAGGGTTGGACCCGGGTTACGGAGCAGTATAAATGGGTGACATCAACAGCATAGGAACAGCCGGCTCACCGGCACTTGGAGATAATGTAATCTCCAAATGCCGGCAGAGGAGAAGCCCCGGCAATAATACGGGTCCAGCCTTCCATGTAAAAAGAGTTTCAAGCCCTGTGACACAGCTTGAAACCAGTATTCAATGACCCGTGTTGGATTGGGGAAAATGTTGTAAAAGGGGTATAATATAGTATATGTAACAATGTAACACAGCTAACCAATGATTTACGTAACAGATATGACCTATCCTGTCACTTGCAATAGGTGATTAAGTGGTATTAGTTTTATGTGAAGTTTTTTCTTTTTCCTATAAATAAAACTTATTTAATATATAAATATAGCATAGCTAAACAATGACTGATAAGAATAGCTAACAAATGAATAACAAATAAAGCACATGTAATCAAATAAATAGACTCAATTTCCCTTTCGTGCCACTAACAGCACAAGCCTTGGTTTGAAATATTTGTACATTTAAATGTCCCTATTTTTATAGTATAGCTTAACTATGCTATTCTCACTGTCTATCCCTATTTTGAAGGTCCCCATCATGACAGATGCTGTATTGGCCCCATCTCCTGTGTATAATGTGATAGGGGTCTAGGTAAATTCTTCCAAAATGCTGCCAATTAGGTAATGAATAAACACAAACAAGACATGGGGCAGCTGAAAGAACAATTAAACATTTCATGGGTTAGTTCCTTAGGTACAGTGACATCTGCAAATAGCTCATTATTACAATACAAGCGCTCTGCATATATGCAATGTGTCTCATGTAGTAGAGAACGTGCATATGTGCCCACATGTTCTGTATGTTAAAAAAAACTTGCTGTTATTCGTTGGTTCTGTCCATGCTGTGTATATGACCGTGTGACAGACATTAACACACACAGATCACCCACCGGCGCCCACCTCGCTGTGTCCGCATCCGCAGCTTCGCTGTCTCCCCGGTGAGTACTGATCCCTGGGCACCGAGAGCTCAGGAAGTCCTTAGCAACCGGGCCTAGGTAACGGGTCAACACCGCCGCCTCTCCCCAGGGAGCATGCGCAGGAGGCAGCGCCGGACTCGTATTTTTTGCATACAGTACTTCCAGCCCGCTGCCCGGCTCATAAGTGTGGTGACCTCAGCGTAATGAGGGAGTGAGTGCTACTATTGTCTACTGCAGGTGAACATTTAGAAATAAGTCACGGGGAAACGACGAGAGCTGGGAGTGTTGGAGTGTGGCCAACTGGGGAGGGGGGGGTAGCAGTTTGGCAGTTTAAGTATTAGGGGCATAGATATGTCATATGTGTCAAACTGTTAGTTGCATAAGAGGCAGTTTCTGCATAATTATTGTTACTATGAGGATGTAGTCATGTGAGTGTCGGTCACAATCCGACAGCGAGATACCAACGCCTATCATAATACCAACGCCGAGGACGCCTGCCTGAACGAAGGTAAGTCTGGTGAGCCCTTATGGTGCGTACACACTGGGCGATAAAGTGGACGACTGAACGATATCGTTATCGTTCAGTCGTCCACTTTATCGTCCATTTTTAACACCAAAAAGATGAACGATGACGACGACGCGCGTTCCCGCGGGTCGTTCGTCATCATCGTTCATTGGGCTGACATGCAGGCCAACCTGACGACCTCGTCAGGTTGCTGCATGTCAGGGAATGGGGGAGAGAGCCCGGCACTGAACGATATCGTTAATGATATCGTTCAGCGGCTGTGCTCAATGTCATGAACGACATTGAGCACAGCCCTTCGGGGACAACACTACACGATATCGCTCAGGGAGCATATCGTGTAGTGTGTACCCACCATTAAGCTGCATACACACACAACGATTGAATTAATGAACGATTTTAGTAAATGATTTTTTCCCTTGAAAAAAATAACTAAAATTGTTTACTAAAGTTGTTCATTTACTAACTGTAATGAACGATTTTTTAGAACTACAAACGATTTTTGCATATTAACTTACTGAAAATCGTTCAGTTGCCAAGTCTGACTGAACTACAAATTACAAACTACAAACGTGAACGCGCATGAACTATAATCGTTCATCGTTTGACTCAGAAAGTGAACGATTTTTTCAAACGATTATCGTTAAACGATATAGTTTAACGATAATCGTTCAAAAAATCGTTGTGTGTGTATGCACCTTTAGCGTTAGCCGTGGAAGGGGGGGGAGGTTAGTATTAGTGAGTCCAGCGGGTTAGGGTTAGTTTTTTGGGGGAAGATCAGGGTTAGGCACCCCTAGAGGGGAGGGTTAGGGTTAGGCACCCCCAGGGAGAGGTCAGGGCTAGGCATCTCGCCCCCCCACCCCGAGAGGGTTAGGTTCAGGGAGCGGGAGGGGGGATTAGGGTTAGGCACCCCCGGGGGTAGGTTATGGTTAGGCACTAAGGGGGGAGGTTAGGCATCCCTAAGGGAGGGTTAGGGGGGGACAGGGGAGGTTAGGGTACTTACCTGCCCCTGTCGGGATCTTGATCCCGTCGTGCATCCGCTGTCCGGATTTGAACCAGCGGCTAAACCGCCGGCATTTCAATCCCATTCTGTTCCTATGTACTAATGGCACAATGCAGGAGATTTCACAGAAATCTCCGGTAAAGTGCTAATTAGCACTGCTGATCGCAATCCCCATTATTATCAATGGGTACTACAATCTGCCCCTATGTACTAAGCTCCAAAAAGCGAAGATTTTCGGAGTTTAGCACCGAAGATGGTGTAAAATACTGTAAGCCTATGGGGGCTCCAGGTGCAGGAGAGAACTTTCAATCTCTACCTCGTAGCCCACTGCCAGTTCCGGAAGCTGACGCTGTGCGCATGTGCAGTGTTAGCTTCCCCTGGTGAAGTATTTCACTTCTGTGAAAGACTTATCCTAAATGCTGGGGATATAACTCGCGGGGGCAGCAGTTACCGCAACCACTGTCCCTGCGAGTTCCCTTTAGTACATAGCCAGGATATTTTTATTGAAAATTAAATTATTCCCGGCGTGTTAGGTACATAATAATCGCGGCTGTACCACAATTATTAGTACATAGATCTAGGAGCATCTTTAGAGAGGAGGGGATCCGTGTGCATCCCCCGTCACAGGCCCCCTCCAGTAGACTCTGGGCACTAGAGTGTGCACAGAGTCTACTGCGCATGCGCAGATTGCCGTGGAAACATTTTTCCGTCGATTTCCTCAGCGGATGCACAGAATGCCGTGGTGGCCATTTTACAGGGTTTTCAGCAGCTCGGAGAGACCCACCGGCAGATCCAGGGGAGGGCGATAAGGGCGATCGCCCCCGTACACACAGCCCCGGTCTCCAAAAGTCCCGCCCTCTTATTTACACCAGTCGCGACTAGTGTGTCCTGTCAGTCGGCTTTACTGCTGCTGCTGCCTGTAAGCAAAGTAGTGCAGGCGCCACGGCGCAGCACCAGCTCAATGATCTGTCGTGTGACAGACACAAATGCAGAGTCTACGATGTCTCCATTCCTGGCTGGCAGGACTGCGAGCGGCGCGGTGCGGCGGATCAGCTGGCTCCCCTGTCCTTCTTTGCACATGCGCAAGGTCAGCGCAGTGAGGACGCTGGGATCCGTCGAGGCAACCACCATATTCACTTGAGCAGCAGAGCAGACTGTCACTGGGCTGGGCTGGCTGACGGACACTGCAGTCGAGTCTTCAACTGCCTGTCACTTTTCTGAAGAGTGCTGTGAGTGTTTGTGGAGCACGTTGGGGGGGAGGTGTGGTGCACATATGGGGCTGGGGGGAGCCTTTGTGCAGCCACTTATATTGGGGGGGGCAGTGCACATGTGGGGCTGGGGGGAGTCAGCTTGCTCTGTGGGGAATAATATTGTTGTGGGGGTCTGGTCACGGTGCACATGCGGGGCTGGGTGGAGCGTTTGGGAGGGGCAGAACTGTAAGTGGGAGGAGTAATGAGTAGAGAGGGGAGGAGTCAGTGTTAATTCTTAAACCACCCCCCCCTAAAAGTAAAGTCTCAATCCGCCACTGGAGAGACCCGATGCGGGACCTCGGAGAGGTAAGTGTAAGATAATATGGGTGCAGGGTGTGCGGTGCAGGCCTCCTCTGGACCCCTACCGCCTCTAAAACGGCGTTGAAACACCAAGGCACGCCTGCGTTCGCATCTCCAACCCCCCGTTATTAGTGTCCTGCCCCTGTTACCACCCACAAACGGCCTCTCCTGTCACTCATTACCCTGGGCTGCCTTTGCTGGGTGAGCGAGAGGGTTGCGAACGCAGTGTGTAGTTCGGGCACGCACAGAACGAAGCGTGCGCATGCATGTACACAGAACATCGGGCCGCTTGTGAATGAACAGCGCTAGCGAGCGGCTGTGAATCAGGTCCCCTGTCCCCTCTCCCCAGCAGCTCGCCTTCTTACCTCTCCCGTGATCTCTACAATATAGTAACTATATATAGATCCCCATTTATCATTGTATATTTGCCACTTAGGGCCTGATTCAAACCCGGTCGCAAGCGCTGAGCGCTCGCAACCAGGTCGATGGTGGCCCAGAGCGCATGCGCACGACGGAGCTGGCTCTGTCGTGCGCATGCGCGAGACCCGGATAGCGACGGGCAATCCGTCCCTCCGGGTCTCGCACCAAAGGGGGCGTGCTGTCGATGTTGAGTGACAGCACGCCCCCTTTGGTGGGCGGGCCCCGGGGGTGGCTGCCCAGACGGAGGCGTTCCCGTGAGAATGCCTACCGTCTGGAGGCAGCCCCACTGACATCACAAGTGATGTCAGTGGGAGAGCTTTCGGGCCTGCTAGAGCCAAAAGCTCTCTGGGGCTTGCGGCCACGAGACCCTACCACAAGGGACTCCTCGCAAGCCCGATGGTCGCGATGGTCTTGACCATCGCGACCATCATCATGGCCACTCGCATTAGCTGTGGGTGGTCACCCACAGCAATGCGAGCGGCCAGGAGGCCGCTCCATTAAAAAAAAAAAAAAGACGCCCTGATTCAGAGCGAGCGCTCTGTCCGAGCGTCCCGCTCTGAATCAGGGCCATAATCCGTTTTCTAGGGTTAACTGCAAATATTACATTTCCCCCTGATGTATGAAGGAGGAGAGGTTGGTTTAGCCGTGAAAAACGACTTAACCCGACCAAAGTGGCTTCATTTAGAGTTATATAAAATTCAGCTAAAGGGGCTGAAAATTAAATTTGTGCCTTTTTCCTCTCAAATTACATACTTTCCATGCTGCACATCCTTATCCATGTCAACTGAGACACATTTTGCACTTATGACCCTTTACGCTAGGGGGCAGGGCCGTAACAGGGCCTTTCTGCGCCCTGTGCCAGCCATGTCCCCCCCCCCCCCCCAGCCCCAGGAAACACGATGTCATGCGGGCACACTTGCCTACTTTTGAAAAAGCATTTCAGGTTCAGGGAGATTGTGAAAGCACCTATGAGCACAGCCTTAAACTGGATGTGTACTGTTCTGCCTGAGAGGCAGGTCGAAGGGCATACATGCCGACTTTTAATCTGCCCTCCCCGGGAGAGGCTTGGGGAGAGGCAGCAGTCGGGCAGTGATGGGGGCGGGGCTAGACCATTCACGTCATTAGACCCCGCCTCCTTTCTGCACAACTCCCGCAAATCACACATATTTTAATAGGGGGCAGGGCCAAATGACACAATTTGCGTAATTAAGCCCCGCCCCCTAACGACGGACCACGGATTGCAGGTAAGTTTCTCCTCAACCAGCCCACTTCACTAGGAAGTGGGTGGGATGCGGGAGAAGTGCCTACACTGCCGGGAGTGCAGGTGGTTACCCAAAAAAAACGGGAGCCTCCAGCGACTTTTGGGAGTGTAGGCATGTATACTTACATCCAAAGGTAAACAAGCCTCAAAGCAGCAGCTGTTGCTCAGTAAGATTTACTTGTTGATGAAAACACACTGATACATCACTGATAATCCCATTTGAATGTATATATATATTTTTTTTTTCTTTTTTTTCCAAGTATATTAAAGCTACTTTATGGGGGTAAGGTGCAATCAGGGAGATTGCTGGACTCCTCAGGGAGTCAGGGAGATTGCTGGACTCCTCAGGGAGTCAGGGAGATTGCTGGACTCCTCAGGGAGTCAGGGAGATTGCTACTATTTCAGGGAGTTTACCTGACAATCAGGGAAAGTTGCCAAGTATGCATGTGGAGGGGGCGGGGCCGGCAGCCCAGGTAATTACAGCTCTGACTGGAGCATCCTCAGGATACTCCGGAGGGTCTGTTAGAGCTGTAGCCGCTTCAGTGTCGATGATTATAAATCATCAGTCGTCGATGGCCATCCCTAGCTCCGGCGGCACTGAAGCAGAAATTGTGGCTGCTCTAGCCAGATGCAGGGACCAAGGGTGAGTGGCAGTGCTGCCCACAGGGCACAGCGCTCTGTGTGGTGGCACCACTCACACACCCCTAGCTTCTGCACTGCTAAGGGGTCTGGGACAGAAGTCAAAGGGGGCGTGTAAGTGTGGCCAATGTACAATAAAAGCATGTGCAGGCAAAATGCCTCCCATGCTGACCGCTTAAGCAGCTTCCTAGGGGCGCCAGCCACTGGAGGGCGCTTCTGAGTCCGCCCTAACTATGGAGGGTGCCTCTCTAATTCCCCCCACCCCCGGCACCAGCGGCAGCGAGACTTCCAGGTCCCGCAGTGCATGACGTCACTCCCATAGTTCCAAGAAGCGGGCGCCGGGGACGGACGGCAGCAGGCACTGGAACGGGGTTTAAGGTAAGTATTAGTGTGTGTGTGCGCGCGCTGGGGCTTACTATATGGGACACTACTGCGGGCACTACAAGGGCCTTACTACTGGGGGCATCATATGGGGGCACTATTGGGAGCACTACAACTGGAGGCACTACAGAGGCCCTTACTACTGGGTGCACTTCAAGGGTCATTACTACTGGTGGCACTACAAGGGCATTACTACTGAAGGCACTGCAGGGAGCATTACTACTGGGGGCACTACAATGGCATTACAACTGGGGGCACTATAGGGGCCCTTACTACTAGGGGCACTGCAGGGGGAATCATCCCTTTAATTCGGGTCATGTGAATATTATTAGGGTGCTGTGTATGTGTCTGTGAGCTGGACGGAGGATTTGGGGGAAAACGGGTGGCATTATGAACCTTTGCCTAGGGCACGCTGAAACCTTGCACCGGCCTGCCCCTATATACCTGTTTGCTGTTGCAATCTGTTCATATTATTGCAGTGATATTAGCATTCATTCTGCAACATTAACGCATATTTCCATTTGATCTTTTAAAGGGAAAGGCTTTGGATGTGTGTATTGATTTGAACTTAATAAAACTTTAATCTTGTATTTTTCTTGGTCTAATTTTGTTTGACATCATAAATGCAACTTTATTATATATTAATAACACTGTGCGGCGCTGTTTTAACTCCTGTCGTAAAACCAAGCACATATACTACTGTCGTGTCCATGAGTTAAGGGAAGCAGGTGTGTATGTAACCCTTTCTGGGCTAGACGCATAACTAGCTTTGCAAGCTAAGCAAAATGTGCCTTATTTCAGGGTGCAGTTTCCACTTGCAATTTAGATGCAAATTCCTCCTAAGGATACTGGATTTCAACCTCTATACGCACCTACCTACACCTTCTAAACCCTGCCTATAAACCTCTAAAATTGACGCTATTTGCGTACGCAAACATACAGTAAAATAAAGACTTTAGACCTTGAACATGTGTTCCAAAGCACAAAGTATTATTCAAGTAAAGTACAGTCAGTTACACGCTGTGATCTAAGTACAATTTAGCGCAAAGAATTATATAGACCAGTGGCGTAACTAGGGCAGGGCGAGCGGGGTGCGTGCCCTGGGCGCCGTTGGACCGGCGGCGCGGGGGGCGCCATTGGACTGGCGACGCGCGGGGGCACCGCCGGCAACGGTACCGGCCCGCCTGCCCTAGTTAGCCAGTGTAGCGCCGACCGCAATGAGTGCGGTCAGCGCTACACATTTACACAGGACCAGCGCTAGGCTTCCAGCGCCGGTCCTGTGCTGCACACCTGAGCCCGTTCCCTCCTCCTGAGCGCTTGCCCAATAGCGCCAGAAGGCGGGCTCAGGCTGTGCATAACACAGGCATTGCCGCCAGCGCTGGCAGCGATGCGTGTTAAACAGCAGCCAATGAGAGTCAGATAGACTCATTGACTGCTGCAACACCCACTGCAAGAGCCGGACTTCCGTCCGGCTCCTGCAGTGGGTAATGGGACAGACGTCATGACATCTGTCCCATAATGCTGAGCGCGCCAGCCCGGGAGGATTGGTGGCGGCGGGAGCGGCGTCGCAGACCAGAGCTGCAGCAGCGTGGATTCAGGTAAGTATATTGTTATATATATATATATATATTTTTTTTTAACCTATCTGCACTACTGGGGGCACAACGGGGGAGGGGGGTGGCTACTACTGGGGGGACATCTACTGGGGGTGGGGGCACAACAGGGGAGGGGTGGCTACTACTGGGGGCACCATTATTGGGACGACCTCTACTGGGGGCATTTCATCAGGAGGGGGAACCTCTACTGGGGACTACTACTTGGGGGGGAACTACCACTGGGGGCATTATAAAAGGGGCCTACTACTAGAGGCACTGCACTCGGGGGACCACTACTGGGGGCAATAATAGGAAGGGCCACTACAGGGGGCACTGGATAGGGGGGATCACTACTGGGTGCCTGCATAAGGGGACCACTACTGGGAAAACTACATGGGGGGGACTACTGCTGGGGGCACTATATAGAGGGCACTGCATAGGGGGGGAACTACTACTGGGGGCACCATATAAAGGGCACTGCATAAGGGGATACCGCTACTGGGCGCACTGCATTGTGAGGACTGCTACTGGGGGCACTGCATAAGGGGGAACACTACATGGGGCACTGCATTTGGGGGGGCCACTACTGGGGGTACTGAGTAAGGGTAACTAATTGGGGGCTGTATAAGGGGGACCACTACTGGGGATACTGTATAAAGGGCACTAGTATGGGCCTGCATAAGAGGGACCACAACTGCATACTGGGGGTACTGCATAAGGGGTACTACTGGGGTTAAGGTGCATATGGATAGGAATGTTCAGTGTGAAAATAAAGGGGTGTGTCATGTTGACACGCCCCATTTTTAAGTGACCACGCCCCATTTTTAGCGCGCGTACATCAGGGGAGGGGGCTCCCTTTTCAAATTTGCCCTGGGCTCCAAATACCCTAGTTACACCACTGATACAGACCCAAGATACAGTCATACATACGCACGCGCTCTGGGACCAGATTCCGGCATCAGCAGAATAGACTAGCAACCCATGGTCAGAGAACACATATTTATACCCCCCCAGAAATAGACAACACAATAGAGGAGTTTGTTGCTGATCCCACTGGTTCCCAGTGCGGGTGCATTTGTTACAGGGCATTTAACAGGTTGATTCAAATGGCCACAGTCCAGCCTCCAACAGCTGGTTGCCTTCGTTTTCCCACCTCATGCAAATCTAGACTGTTGGTTTTACAAAGTACATTTTGGTTCTTTATGTCTTTACGGTCCATAAGTTGCGAACGCATGTTCCGATCTTCACACCGATGATACCGGAAAGCTGTGGTTAATGTGCGGATCAGTATAATATCAAACACGACTTACTTATCATATATTAAACCTTAGATACCAAAATAGTCTTTATTTCACAGCATTTGTAATAAATGAATAAAACTTGGATCTTTTACTTTATAGCTATGGAACCTTTTGTGTAAGTGTGCATTATGTAAGTATTAGGGATATGGGAAAAGACGCTAGTTAGGTTTATCTGATTTGGGGCAGATGTGCACGCATGCAGCTAATAAACAGCGTTCGCATGCAGGATATTGTGCATTCGCTACTGAGCATCATGTTAGCAGAGCAACTGTGCGTAATGTGCGGTGTTTATGCATGAGATTCTATTTATGATGGACTTAACATATATATATATATATATATATATATATATACACACACACACATTTCATTCCTTACTAACAGTTTCAAACTACAATGCAAATGTGTTATGGGCAGTGAGCTTCACTTCTCAAACAAGGTGGAGACCCCCAGCTGTGAAGCTGGGGCCATTCTGTCTGGGAGTGAGACTAAAACCTGTTTAGGATTCAGACAAATTCAATTGTGTAGATCAATGTCTGGGTTATATTACTATTGCCACAACTATACTTGTCTATATACAGGGATTCCCAATTTGGATGTAAAACACTCACAGTATTCTGGTGTATTGTCTATTCTATTTACTTTTCTCAGGAGGCTGTTTTTCTAGTTGTTTTTGGTATTTCTCTATGCAAGGTTGTCCCCAGAATGGTCCTGTCATGGCTTCTAAAAAGATTATCAAAAACATTGCCATCTGTACTTAGCTTGTGAATTGTAACTTAAAATGGCGCTGGTCGCAAAATGGCATCTTGCAGATTCTTGTTTCTAAAATGGAGTCTAGCTGCCATTCGCAAGATGGCGTCGCGCACGCTAATTTTTACGCTGATTCCGTCTCAGCCACTAATCCAGCTTCGACACTCCCAACTCAGTATGAGCCCCAATGGGTGCAGATTTATGCGTGGAAATACATCTGGTAAATCTTGCTGCAATACAAAGGATGCACATGCATATACTGCCTGCTTTTACATGTAGACCACACAACCACTATAACTTTATTTTTGTCCTTCAATGTAGAGTTGAGCTAGGATACACCCATATCCCAAAACTGTCCGCACATTTTAAATCTGCTTCTCCTGCAGCACAACATTGTATTGCCAAGGTGAAAAATTGCCCCCAGCAGATGGATTTGATCTTAAGCCCTAAGGTACTGATGCAGGGTTGCACACAAGTCCATTTTGCTGACAGATCTTTTGTTTTTTAGCACTGTGCATGCTTCATGGACAAGCATAATAAGAAATATTGTACAATTGTTCTGTAAGCTAGTTGCAATCCATGGATTCTTTGGTCACCCTGCATATATAGATAACTTCACTGTATGTATCACTTTTATTGCTTCTATCCCTGGTTTAGTTCTCAAAATCTCTCCTTAGTCTGCATGCTTTATAAACAAAGCCAATGGTGCAAGTAGAGAAAATGTGTTAGTAGTCCTGTGCGCATGCTCCGAAGGTATGTGCAAAAAAAATGACACACATCACAAGGGGTGTTAGCATGACCCGCCAGCCGTTTCTCGTCACTGTGGTAACATTCTTCTCCTATTCTAATACACCTTACTTACAGTATATGGTGGTTTCTCTGCAACAGGGAACCTCTGAAGAAATTGATCCTCCCTGGGTAGACAGTGAGCCTGGTTCAGAGATGGACGCTAAGGTGATTACAGCTGTGATTTTGTACACAACGCAGATGTAAAAATATGCTAATGGTTTCAAAGATCACCCGAGCACAGGGATGCCCACTGCTGCCTTCTGATCTGCGTACAACGTCGCTTACCTGTATAAATATCGGTAACATCGACGCCCCATCTTGCCCTTGCGTCAGGTCTGATCAGCTGCAAACACTGCAGCTCTCCTCACACGCTGAGAGCTCTCATGCTGTGAATGTAATCGCAATGGCTAATTTATGCAAGTCCATGAAACGCCATTCAAAAGGTCAGACATGCCTGCATTTTTCTGACCACCCCGTTACCACCTCCAAACGCTGACTACCTGTCACTCACTTTGTGAGTAGATCTTCTGTGCTAACGTAATCGCAAAGCAATGGCGGCAGGTGCCCATTGTGTCCTATACGTATGCGCACTGGCGAACAATTACTCGATTTCAGTAAAAAAAATATCGCCATTGCATCCATCTCTGAATCAGGCCGAGTGTCTTCAGTCGGTATTCATTATTCATGTAGGAGATCACATGGACAGGAAGATGTGTAGGAATATAACCAATGTTATCATCATACAACAGAGGTTCATCTAGACCCATGTGTCACCTCCTGCTCCCTGTATCAACTCCAGTCTTCTGCCCCTTCTGTCTCCAACCTTGTGTGTCCCCTGCCTTTCCAGCTTCCTGCCCCATGTCTCTTCAGCCTCCTGTTACCTGTGTCTCCAACTTCCTGCACATTGTATCTCCAGTCTCCTGCCCCTTGTGGCTCTCCAGATTATGGTCTTTCCAGCTTCTTGGCATGTCTCTCAAGCCTCCAGTCACACCAGCCTCCTGTCCCCTGTGTCTCCAGCTTCCTGCACATTGTGTTTCCAGTCTGCTGCCCCTTGTGGTTCTCCAGATTATGGTCTTTCCAGCTTCTTGGCCCGTCACTCAAGCCTCCAGTCAAACCAGCCTCCTGTCCCCTGTGTCTCAGCCTCCCCCTCTGTGTCCTTCAGACCCACCCTCACTCTTGTGTCTCTCATCCTCACTCTGTCTCTGAGCCTTGGGGTGGGTATGGGATGCCGGTGCTCCGGATCCTGGCGGTCAAAATCCAGACACCAGCATCCTGACAGGGTTAGTTTACCACCTGCCGGTAGGTATCCTAACCCTTTCCCTACCCTAGCCCTCCCCCATTAGTGCCTAACCCTCCCCCTAATGCCTAACCCCTCCCAGTGCCTAACCAAAACCCTCCCAACCCCCCTACTTACCTTCGGGATGCCGGCGCTGGGATTCTGACAGGTGTCTGGATTCTGGCGCCGGGATTCTAAGCGCGGGATCCCCTGTGCTGGGATACTGAAGCCTCACCCTCTCTGTGTCCATCAGTCTCACCCTCACTATGTTTCTCTGCCTCACCCTCACTGTGTGTCTCTCAGCTCTACCCTCACTCGATCTCAACATCGCTCTGTGTCTCAGCCTCCCCTTCTGTGTCCCTCAGACTCATCCTGTGTTCCTCAGCCTCACCCTCACTCTGTTTCTCTCAGCCTCAGATTCACGCTGTGTCTCTCAGCCTCCCCCTCTGTGCCCCTCAGCCTTACCATCATTATTTGTATCTCTGCCTCACACTCTGTGTTCCTCAGTCTCGCCTTCACTATGTGTCTCTCAGCTTCACCCTCACTCTGTGTCTCTCAGCCTCACCCTCACTCTGGTCTTTCAGTCATACCCTGTGTCTCTCAGCGTCCCCCTCTGTGTCTCTTAGGCGGGCCATCCCTTCTGTGTTTCTTCGCCTCCCCCTCTGTATTGCTCAGCATCATTGCCCCGCGTGTCTTCAGGTACGCCTATCTGTCTCTCCAGCACGTGTCTTCATCTCCGGGCACCCCAACCCCAGTCCTGTCTTCCCAGCCCGACCCACACTTACCTCCTGCTGCATGAAGAAGATTCTGCTTGCTGCTTCATCTTCACAGTAGTGATGGGTAGTTCACGAATGATCAGTTCAAAATGAACTAGTTCACTCAGTTCACAGCTCTGGCAAAGATCAGTTCATCAGGATCTAAAACAAGTGGGAGGAGTTAGACACAGTGACAGAGAGAGCACAGCAGCTCCATTAGGCATGAGTCAGTACTGCTAAACGACCACAGATGTCACTGCTAGGGTCAGACTATGTTTGTGACTGAAGCTCATTGAACTAGATTCAGGCATTCTAGTTCACTAGTTCGAATAGGTCAGTGACTCAGTGACATGTGGAGCTGATTGAAATATATCGTCATGATGACTCATTGAGTAGTTCAAAAGTCACATGATACATTCCCCATTAGCTCTCTCACATACAGTTATGAGTCAATACTGCTAAACGACCACAGGTGGCACTGCTGTAATCAGACATATGCATTGTATGGATCTTATGTATATTGTCAGGATTCATTCTCCTAGTATATTAATTCACTAGATACACTCCTAATCAGCTTAAGACACAGTGCTGAGTGCTGCATGCTACTGTATATACTGTACTTCTGTTTACTCTACAAGACATAGGGGGAGATGTATCAAACCTTCAAGAGAGATAAAATGGAACCTATCAACTTCTGTCATTTTATAGACTATGCTTTGCATAACTTCAGGTTTGATACATCTTCATCCTATCTTTACTGTACTGATCTCAATTTTATAGGTGTGATGTATAAAACATTCTAAAGAGGTCAGGTAGAGAACTTGCCCATATTGAGACCATCCCCCTATTTTTATGTGGAGGCTGTAATCCCACCCGCCCTATTGTTAATCTACAGTAGCTCTGGTGTGCATTAAGTGACATTAATGGGTGCAATTAAAAAATGAGGCAAAGTTCTTTTTCTTGCAATTACTGTATTTTAAAAGAAAAAAAAAGTGACACATTACAATACTCTGAATTTGGGTCTCTCTCACTTGTATATTATGGAAATAAAAAATATAACAACAATTAAATTAACATTGCAGAGCTAAACATGTCACTACTACTAGTAGTTTGTTATATATTGCTTTTTTAAAATATTAAAAGACCAGACATATTAAACATAGCTGACCATTTTAACAAGACTATAACTCACCTAATGAGCTAGTAGTTGAAATCCCTACTGTTTGTGTAATAGACTAGTTCTAGGTTTCCAATCACTTCTCTCAGCAGTGTTTCAGAGCCAGTGATGTAATGACCTAAATGAACTACATGAACTGATCATTTGAACTATTCTTTTCAGTGAACTAGATCATAATGAACTGATCACCAAAATGAACTACATTTCCCATCACTACTTCACAGGCAGCTCGTCTCTTCTTCAGTGTCCAGTGGCACAACGTCCTGACGTCAATCTGCTGTGTCCGCATATTTTTTTTTTTTTATTGTGCCGCCCACCCCTGGCTGTCCCGGCACTGCCTCTCTCTGCATGTACAGTTTGTCCCATTTTCATGACATACATGAAAATGGGTCAAGTTGTTCTGCTGGTGGCAAGGTGGTAGGGAGTACGTGTACCACTGGACAAAGCCATATTTACTTTCCAAGGTAAATGCTAATTTGTGTGCATTGGACTATACTGAGCATATACACATGTACATGTAATTTAGCCCAGCAACTTCCTTTATAGTTGTTACTAAGTCATTACCTGCCAATTTTATGTTTATCCATCAATCAGGGCCATTGCTACCACTATGTGAAGCATAGCAAGGTATAGGGGTGCCAAAGTCAATTAATTAATTACATAATTAGTTATATTGATTAATATGCATGGATAGCATAGAAAATCTGTTATTGCCACAATTTACCACTAAAATATTGCTGGAATGATATTCAGCTGTCCCTTGATATATTCTAGCAGTGGTAATGGGGTCTTTTTTTTCCCTTTACACTCGTTTTATAACGTATTGGGGAGAGGGGACGGATGTTCCAGACTGCAGGAAACCACTGCAGGAGCAGGGGAGACTGTAACATCAGATCCCATGTAGGCCAATACCAAGTCATGCTGCCAGTCCAATTCTTGAGGGTCCTTAATGGGCACAAGAGCTGTAAAAAAAGACTAGGGATTACACATCTGCAGTGTGTGGGTAAGAAGTGGTGTTTCTGAAAAGGGGTTGTGGTATATGTGCAGTGGTGCTGGAAGCCCACTTAGGGGGAAAACAAGGCATTGAATATAAATAATCAATAAAAGGTTGGTAGGAGCACATGTCCATGCTCAACTCTAAATCAAAATGGGTCTGATTCAGAGATGAACGCAATGCCGATATTTACACAGATGAGCGATTATCGGTGTACCGCATGGATCTAAGTCGCACTGCAAATGTGTCAAGGTATATTACCGTAATTGTTCGCAGTGACGTTTTACTTCCAGTGTGATTGACTGGCAGGGAGGTAACGGGGAGTGGCGGTAAAAATGCAGGCGTTCCACAACTATTTTCAGTCTGCATCTGTGATCCCACACACAATAAAATTGTCTCCGGTATCTCAGTTGTCCCCGCCATTCTGAGCGACCAATAATCGGATAAGCTACAACCGATGCTGCGTCTTTGTATGCAGATGCTTGCATTTGTAAATCTGCAGGTGGGCGTCTCAATACAAGATTGTGCATCTTTGTGCAAAGCAGCTGCGCACGGGATCACAGCGGCAATGGCATTAGCGTACATCTCTAAATCAGGTCCAATGTTAGTATAAAGCATCACAATATCTGTGTGTTACATGCAAAAGCAGCATTATCCCTGCATGTAACAGCAATGCATTGCACAGTTTCACACTGTAACTAGATTAGCTCCTAACTGTAGATGAGACTAAATGTGGGGCCTCATTTACTTACAAACCTTTATAAATACCTCCTAGCATTCCCATGTGATTCCAGATAACATACCCACACAAGCAAAATGGGCATGGCCGCATGCCGTGTCCCTGTAATGCACCATATTGTGTGCATGGCATGCCTGTTCTTATCACTCTGGCGGCATGCTCTTTGATGTGTTTAGATCAGAGCAGCGTCACCTCCCAACCCCTTCCCCACCGTGAGACACTGTGGCCCATGGAGCAGCAATCTCTCACTGCTGTGCGGGAGGGAAAGGGGGGATCTGCACCTGGGGCATAGCCACGCCTCCACTCTTTGGCCACGCCCTCTTCAGTACCTGGGCCCATTCCCACTCTTTACCGTCCTGTATGCAGATTATAAAGTACCATATCAAGTAAAGAAATCCTAGACATTGGCAGAATGTTGACTTAAAGTTACATTATCATCTATAATAGAGACCATGTTTTTCACCATTTTAAAATGGCTGTAGCACAAGAGTGTGAGCAGAAGGAGTAATGAGAAGTGACTGCGGCTTCATATTGGTCCTCCCGCTTGTGACCCCTCCAAAATGTCACACGCCAGTTGTCAGCCTGAGCTGTAAGACTAACCATGGCTGAGCAGTGCAGCCCGTCAGCGCTAGGGAAGGTGTGAAACTGTAATGCTTTGCTCCATCACTATATGGCCTATTCATCATCAGGGGCCGTATGGTCCCCAATGATTAAGTAATCATCTTGCTGCAAGGGATACTTAAGTATCCGACTCGTAGCAGTGGAAACTTTACACTGGAGCAATTCATCATTGCTTCGATAGGTGGAGAGCTGCTCCGGAAAGCAATTGTCCCACTGTTAGTAGTGCAGCTACAGAAGTATCTGTGTTACTTACCTCTCCCCCGTCGGCACGGCTACACATGCGTGACCCGAGGTCATGCATGTGCAAAGCCGCTGGGGAGGTAGTGAGGAGACGGCGTAGGGATCCCTCTTCACATCCTCAGAACTCCTTTCCATAGAAATAAGCGATGATCCCAGAACAAGCACCATCTGAAGATGGAGCTTGTTCTCGCAAGCAAAGCAAACTCCGCAAGCAGTTTTCGGAATTTCCTGAATATCAGGTGGTCCATTTGGGACCACTGATGATGAATTGCCTGGTAACCTAAATATGCTGAAACTAGCGTTCCGCATGGTTACCTGGCCATTTATCATTTGATGAATAGGCCCCTATGTGTAGTGTAGCTTTAATGGTGCGTATCCACTAGGCGATTAAAATGTGCGATTGAATGATTACGACATCGTTATCGTTCAATCACTAATTAATCGTTCACAAATCGTGCATTAAACTGTCGAAAATGACCAGTGATGCGCGCTCCCGCTGGTGGTTTTTGACATCTATCATCGCATGAACATGCAGGCCAATCTGCCGATAACGACAGGTTGGGCATGTTCAGGGATGAGGGAGGGTGCCCACACTGAACAACATATCGTTCAGTGTAGGCACATTATCCACTGCACAGGATGATGAACGATTGCACAATTACAATGTTGTAATCGTGTAGTCGTTCCACTCTCGTGTAGTCGATATGCACCATAAAGGTGCATACACACGGCACGATCTGTACCACCAACGACTTGAAAGATATCTTTCAAAGATATCTTTCATAGATATCGTTCATAGATCGTTCAAAGATCGTTCAAAGATATCTTTTTTTATCTCTGAAAAGGCAAAGTTGACGGTATCGTCCAGATTGGCCTACATGTATGGACAATCATAGATATCGTTATCGTTCCTGCGGGAATGCGCATCGTTGGTCGTTCACTGAATAAAAAATTACAGTTATGAACGATATATCGTTGAACGATATCGTTATCGTTCATATCGTAACGATATATCTGTCCGTGTGTACGCACCTTAAGTCTGACCTGGCGCCAGATAGATACAATGTGTTTTTTTTGCACTGTGTTTCAAGTTGTTAGAAAACAAGCACATACAATGCCCACTCCATCTAATGGTGCGTACACACGGTCAGATAAAAAGGATGATATAAACAAGGGATGGGGAACCTCAGGCCTGGGGGCCGTATAAGGTGCTCTGGCCCTCTGAGCTTTTCTCTGCTAGCCTCATCTGGCTAGCAGGGTGCCCAGAATGGTATCCTGCTGCAAGAATCTATTCAGGAGTGCCGCCAGGAGCATCCTTAGCACCCTTTTGACGGTACACCGCTGCCCTTACAGCTCCCCGGAGCATCCTCAGGCTGCTCTGGTCATTGCTGTAATCAATGGCGATTGTGGCCCCGCCCCATGTGACTGCACCAGGCCCACGAACTATGTTATATATATCAAAATGGCCCACGGCAGAAAAAAGGTTTCCCACCCCTGATATAAACTATATCGTTTGATCAAAATGACCATCAATGCGCAGGCATGGATGGTTGATATTGATATTGACCATTGCCCGTGCATGCAGGCTAACCTGGTCGATATCGACCAGGTTAGCCTGTGTACTATAGGGTCGTTATAGTAGTTTGGTAGTTGGTGCATGTGCTGGATGTTCGATATCGACTGATATCTGATCGTTGTCTGATCGTCCTGTGTGTACGGGCCATAAGAGGAATAGAGGAAGCTGCCCTTTGAGTATGTTTTGAATCTGAAAGGTTTATTATATATAGAATTAAGATAATGGTTCATTTGTCTCAGGATTTTCTTCTTTCATATTCTGCAACACTGACTGTACAGTTCCTCATTCCACAAAATTTAGAGGAAACATTTAACTCTGTGCAACATATGGTTGGTGAAAAATAATTTTCCCATCAAAACACAATTGTGAAGTTATTTATACTTCATTATGTATGCCCTTCTTACAGTGGCATATCTATAATGCGTGCAGAGTTTGTGGTGCACATAGGCATTGTTGCATATACTTACTTGGCCATCAGACCATACTGCCAACCTCCAGCAAGAACCATTAAAAAAGTGATATATTTGGAATATCTAGCTGATGCCACATTTCTGAAATAATCACCAGAAGTATGGCGTTGGCGCTATATTTCCGCAGCATGCCCAGGAGACTCTAGCACATTGCTTTGTGCATTTCTGCATATGCACATCGCCATTTTTCTTCAGGGGGGAGGGGGATATCTGAGAGGCAACATTTATTTGCCATCCAGTTCAAAGACTATACGTTGTATGCACCACCCGAAGTAATCACAGAGGAACAACTTGATTTTCTACTACTGCTCCCCGGTGGTCTGCAGGTGCAAACTTCTGCAAATTAAAATTGCTCCTTTTTGTGCTGATCGGAAGCACTGGGCATTCAGAGTTGCACTTAAATACAGATGGTTTACACACAACTCCTATGTGTAATGATCAGCGCATGTGCAGGATCTGTACTGCGCATGTATCGATCACTGACTGAAACAGCGGTCGCAGTCCCCCCTAAGCCGCAGGACGATTGACATGCTGGGGCCATTTTGGGGCATGGAAGCGGCAGTGATGGTCAGCATTCTTAAAAACGGGGGCGTTAGCCCCATTTTCAAGGCGTGCCGAGGCCAATGGCTGCATCTTCCGCCCCAGCGGGAGTGAAAACACCGGCCAACCTGCATAACCTAAATTTTACTCAGATAGCTGATGTTTTTGCAGATGACCAGATGATGGGTTCTCAGATGCAGCAGCTGATCACAGAAGATTGCTGTTGGCATCTAATTACACAAGACGCTTTCTGCAGCATTAGCATAGTTACAGCAGCTGTGTGCTCTGCATACAACTCTGAATCAGACCCAATGTCTTTAGATTTGCAAAAATGTTAGTATCACAACAAAGTTCAAGTTTTTTTCCTCATATATTGGTGGATGTTGGAGCTTTATTAATCGCTATTATTTCAGAGGAATTGATTTCGCTTTTTATAGAAAAATTCCATAGTGGGGATGGGTGATGCAAAACTCAGTGCTTCTGTTCTTCTCAGAAGATATCAGGCTCTTCTTGAAAAACACTGAGGGTAAATTTACTAATCGGTGGCTTTTGCATAACAGGTGAAGATTCTTTTGGAAGAAGTCACAGGTCACATGACTGAAGCAGCTGTTATGGAAAAGGCAGAGTCTTCTCTCAACACGAAGATGACTCTGGCTGTACTGACCTACAGATTGTGATCTGCACAGGCAACTCTTTTCCATCTGGTAGGGATATTGGGCCTGATTCAGACTCGGTCGCTATCAGCCATCCTGTCGCTGCTGCTGATGTTTGCTAATCTGCGCATGCATCACAGTGCACGTGTGCAAACTACTCATAGCGATCGGGAAGTGCTAGCTCGCCCGGCAAAAATAGCCCAGTATAATGAGTGACAGGAGAGGCCGTTTGTGGGTGGTAACAGGGGCAGTCCAGTAAAAATGGGGGAGTGGAGGTATGAACGCAGGCATGCCTGAGTGTTTCAATGCCATTTCAGAGGCATGCATAATTAACATGCAGCGTCATTGTACACGCCACCTGCAGTTTTTTTACACTGAAATGCTCACAGTGCTAGCGGTAGCCCAGAGTCTACCACCAGCTCTGCGATCGCTTCCGATAGTCCTCGATGTACCAATGTTTTTCAGCACTTCCTGGAGATGATTTGGACTATTAGGCTGCTCACCATACTGTAATGGGCATCTGCATACACAAAGTGATCGCTCACTAAGACATGGTGGGCGTACTTATGCCTTGGCGAGCGATCGCTTCCCTTGGCGTCACTTTGCATACACATCTAGCGAGCATACGCAGATAGCGACCTGGTCTGAATCAGGCCCTTTGACCGCTAAATCCTCAACTCTATATAGAGGTTAAGCACATGCTCCCTCAAATGTTGGTCAACCATGAAGTAAGAGTCTGTGGGCGACACCCATTGTCTCTGTGAAAGAATGCTGGCATCAGGATTCTGACCGCCGGGATCTCGAGCGCTGGCATCCCATACCCAACACCGCTAATGGAGATGCTTGAGTATTGCAGGATGGCATTTGGCCTTAAAAATGCCTAGGCCACCTTCCAACGGGTAATGGAATGCTGTTTGGGGGGACCTCAACTTTGATGCTATTCTTTCTTACTTGAATTACATAATTGTGTTTACATCCAAGCTGGATACACCAATGATCTGGTTAGATCTGGTACTTGAAAGAGTCTGGACTGAAGCTGAAGCCAAGAAAGTCCCAACTTCTGAAATCCACCTTGGATTACTCAGGGCATTAAGTGTCCTAATATAGAGTGCTTTCTATGGCAAGATCCCATCATTGCATACATTCACTGACTTACCTGCCTTCCACAGAGCAGCAAGCCCATTTATAGACCATCAAGACTGGAAACCTAAAGGAGCTACTCATGGTGAACTGCTTTCTGAATGGAGAATCCCTCAGTGGACATCATTATGCATTGATCATGGATGATTAAGAATTTTACTATAGTTGTACCCACAAGGAATTGGGTAATAGAAGCAGCAGCTTATACCACCATGGCATAGTGCATGCAGAATAATGGATGCCCAGACTGGATATTTTTGACCTGTATAGCTTGTTTTCAGAGCTGGCTGATGATAGAGCTGTGTCAGACCTATGGCATGCAAAAGTTTTGGACCACTGCATACTGGCCAGGGCCATAATTACAAATACTTAGGACCTTGGAATCTGATCAGAAATAATGTTAACGAGGTACGGCCATAACTGGTATAGATAAGGATACTCTCCATACTTCCTCTTGTTTGGTTGTCCGGGGTAGAAGATGAGACACTGCCAAGGATCAGGGTCAGAAAGAAAGAAGGTTTTGCTGCAATACAGACCAGGATATACTTGCAGTCAAGCTGAAGAAGATGCCGCAGTTAAGAGGAAGAAAGTGCTGCAATCAAGCTGACAAGAACCTGGGAAGGCACCAGAACACAGCGAGGCCTGGAATGGAAATGAGCATATAAGAAATAGCTTATAATCACTGTGGACTCTGCTTGTCCAGATCAAGACCCAGATCAGGAAAGGGCTCTGTGTTTGTCAGGCACATATTCATAGTCCAGGCCCCTTGACCTGTGGTCTCAGACTCACGGAGGAATTAGGCCTGCATTTCTCCTCTGTATCCCCTCACCCACTAGACTACCAGCGAGATCCACAAGCCATCAGGGTCTTTAGACCTTCTGTTTAACAGTGGCCATTCCCTTTTGTAGTTTACCTGGCAGAATCACTCAAATGGTGATATTTCCAACCTTTCTTGTACACTGTCTGGGTTTGTGTGCCGTTACTTATTAAGCCCTTCAGCAGAAACCCACACCTCCCTGGCATTGTACTGTTTACTTCTATTTTGATTGATTGTCATTACATCTGCATTTGTTATATATTGCTCTGTCATTGGTTGCTATTGCATTATACTAAAGAGAATGAGGTTACTGCATTTCCCCTACTTGTTAGTTGTTCAGTTAGTTAGGGGTCTATTTACTAAGCAGTGTTAGGAGACAGAGTGAAAAGTGATAAGGTGCCAGCCAATCAGCTCCTAACTGCCATCTCACAGGCTGTATTTGAATAATGACAGTTGGGAGCTGATTGGCTGGCACCTTATCACTTTTCACTCTGTCTCCTAACACTGCTTAGTAAATAGACCCCTTAGCCACATGGCTGTTATCTGTTATTTCCAACACGCTTTGTTAGACTAGCATTACTTTCATTAATATTATTACCAGTTATTTATATAGCGCGCACAGATTCTGCAGGTCTGTACAGAGAATATTTAGCCATTCACATCAGTCCCTGCCCCAGTGGAGCTTACAATCTATGGGCCTGATTCAGACCCACTCGCGAGCGGCTGTCCGCTCGCAAGTGGGTCGATGTTATGGACTGAGCATGCGCACGACGGAGGGAGCTCCGTCGTGCGCATGCGCCAGACGCGACGAGCGAAGGAAAGTCCTTCGCTCGTTGTGTCTGATCAAAGGGGGCGTGCTGTCGATGTTGATTGACAGCATGCCCCCTTTGGTAGGCGTGCCGGGGGCGTGCCTCCCTGACGGGGGCGTTCCCACGGGAACACCTCCCGTCAGAAGCCGGCCCACTGACATCACTAGTGATGTCAGTGGGAGTGATTTTGGCTCTGATAGAGCCAAAATCACTCCGGAGTTTGCGGTTGAAAACCTCAACCGCAGGCTCCGGCTCGCAATTTCGATGGTCGCGATGGTCACGACCGTCGCGGCCATCAAAATGCACGCTCGTATAGCCTGTGGGTGGTGACCCACAGCTATACGAGCGTCCAGGAGGACGCTCCATTTTCATGGAGGCCGGCCCTCATTCAGAGCGTGCGCTCTGCTCAGAGCGTACGGCTCTGAATGAGGGCCTATATTCCCTATCACATGCGCACACACATACACACTAGGGTTAGTTTTTGATGGGAGCCAATTAAACTACCAGAGTGTGGGAAGAAACCTGAGTACCAGGAGGAAACCCACACAGCACAGGCAGTAATGTTAACCATTACACTGTCTGTGCTGCCCAGCTAGTATAATACTTTATGGAGGCCATTACGTTGTGTCTTGCAGGTGGCATTTGGCAGGGCTGTGAATGCCAATCAAGAGGACCTGGTATAAATCAGTTAGTAAACTTTGTTTTGTGCTGAGTTTGGCTCTCGCATCCTTGAAGTTTGAAGGTGTCCATGTAAGAGACTTCCCTGCTGTGTACTCCTGTGGTTTCCTGATCTCAGGCTATAGTAACCATGACAGTAGCGTGGGGTGTTGTCTAAGGGACAGAATCAATGAGACGTGAAATAGGTCACATTGGCTTCTACACATTTACTGTAAGTGCAGAAGGCAGATTTTGTTCACACCCTATAGAAGTGCAAACAGAATCTGCCTCCAGTAACTGCCTGAAAAACGCACAAAGCATAATTTGGCCAATAAAGACAGTTTTTAGGTGAATTTATCTAAACAGTGATAGTGATAGTGTTGGTGGTGCACACACCTATGGGTTTGGTATGTTTTGTTGACATTCATCATGTTGACATGGTCCTTATGTGAATATGCAGCATGTTGACATTCATCATGACGACACTGATGGTATGTCAACATGATTAGAATGTCGACAAAAAGTGGGTCTTGGTTGTGAGCGCTGATGTACCTGCATTCCAGCTCCAGCGGTGCAGTGATGCATTAGGCCCAATGGTGCCAGCTGATGGGGAGCTCTGGCACAGTCATCTGATCCATCGGTTCTGGCAGTGTCTTCCCTTACCTTACCAGTGACTATCCCTAACTCTGCAGTCTAACACTAACCCTCCCCCTGCAACCTGACCCTCCTCCCCCACAGTCTAACCCTAATGTTGGCATTTTATAGTATGTCAGCATTTCACATTTCAACAATGTTGACAAAACTGTCGACATTTTGAATGTCGACACGTTGACTGCATCTCCCTTCCCACATGGCACTGGCCACACTTCTTCCGCTTTATGATGACAATTTCATAATCAACCATTGTTATTATAAATGGAAAACTATAAGAAATTAATAATAGTTTTGCTTACTGGCATGTCTAAAGTTATAAGGCCTGCATGGTTAAAATGTTTTAAGTAGCATTACACCCGTGTTGGGACCCTGGCACTGGCATTGTAATGTCGACATACTCACTGTGGACATAGAGAGTGTCAACATGCTGACTGAATTCCTTCTTTAACCGGTTGTAGAATTTTCACTAGTAACCTTACAGAAGCAGATGTTGCCTGGTCAGAATTCTAAAACCAGTTATGCTGAATAATATCATTTCCCTGCAGGGGATTACATATTGACCACATTGTTAAAAATATAATTTTGCTGTTAAATAGCTATTATTACTTTTTCCCTTTCACAACAGCTGTTTTCTTGGTTTGGTGGCTTGCTTCAGTGACATTGCACATATTTTATTGCTTTTTATTGTGAATACTTGGGCCATAATGCTACATTTTATATTGATACACTTGGAGTAGAAGGTATTTGCAAACCGACCAAAACTGGCCATTTGCTAAATGCAAAACCGAACAAAACCCGACTTTAGAACAACGGACAAACAATCAATACTTTTACACAGACAACTATAGAAACTGGAGATTTGCTAATGGTCGGTTATAAAACCAACCAAAACTTTATGGCAAAAAGACAGCAAATCTGCCCAAATAATAGACCTGCCTGTGGCAGGCGAGTTTGGGAGAAGCACTGCACAAATCACTATAATCTGTGCAGACTTCTTTAGGGTAAAAAGTAAATAAAGAGTTAAAACTTTTTTTGAGAAATTGCATAGGGCCCTTCCCCCCGCAAACAAGTAACCAGTCCCGGACCACTCAGCCTGGGCTGGTAAAAACCATAACTCCACAATTGAAAGGCCGCTGGAGTGAGAAAGACGGTGTGTGATAGATCCCAATTAACCATGCTTTTGGGTTACTGGCACTCCAGCAGATATGAACAGTCCTACCTGATAGTGGGGCTGGTTTGTAATGTATCTGAATGGAGCAATATTAGACAGTGTGTGTAATGTTCAGAATCAGAGCTGCAAGCTTCAGTCAGCGGTGCGTCCAATGTCAGTTTCCAGGGTGTTTACAAGCCAGCCACGCTGCTCCACGAACATCTTACAGGTGGGACTGTTCATATCTTCCAAAGTGGTGGTAACCCAAAGTAAGCGTGGTTATTAGGATCCATCGGACACTAGCTTTCTCACTCCAAGGGCCCTTCAATTGTGGAGTCACGGTGTTTCTTACTGGACCTGTGACAGTCAGCAGCCAAGACATTATACAGAGCGGTAAACTCAGTAACATATGGTACAGGTTGAGTCTTCCATATCCAAAATGCTTGGGACCAGGGGTATTTTGGATATCGGAATATTCCGTATTTTGGAATATTTGCATACCATAATGAAATATCTTGGGAATGGGAGCCCAAATCTAAACACAGAATGCATTTATTTTATATACACCTTATACACACAGCCTGCAGGTCATTTTATACAATATTTTCAATCATTTTGTGGCTCAAACAAAGTTTGTGTACATACATGAAATTCATTTATGTTTCATATACACCTTATACACACAGCCTGAAGGTAATTTTATACAATATTTTTAATATTTTGTGCCTTAAATAAATTTTGTTTACATTGAGCCATCAAACAGCAAAGGTTTCACTATCTCAGTCATGCTAAAAAAAAATCGTATTTTGGAATATTTGGATATGGGAGACTCAACCTGTACCATATATGTTTGTCTGCTGCCTCTGGAATCCTAAACAGGGCGTTTGTTAACTCATTAGATGCTGTGAGGGCTCCATAGCCCCCTCTTGTGGCGGAGTCACGCATTACCAAATGGGGTGTGGCCTACCATAATGGGTGTGACCTATTGGGAATTTCCGATAGCATCACTCCCCGAAGATGCTAGCCTGCCCCCAGAGGCCTGTATCTGCATTGTCGGCTCCTCCTCTGTGACAGGAACAGAGTGCTGCAGGATAATGTCACACTGCAGCTCCAGTCACTGAGGTGGAGGCCCACACCACTGTGGGCTCTATTTACTACAATCCGCATTTTTAATGCAGATTGTAGTGTGATATTACTGACTGAATTCGCATTGTAAATTCAGGCAATATCACACGGATTTACTAAAAATCCCTTGCAGGGACAAAGCTTGCGATAAAGCTCTGTCCCTGCGAATCCTCTCCGTACACTTATCACGGTATTTTCATAAAAAATACCGTGACAAGTGCCAACACATGCGCCGACTGACTGTCGCTAAGCCCTGCCCCCCGTAGCTAAGCCCCGCGATTGCGGATCCCCCTCCCACGACCCCCCCTCCCTTAATTACACTTACCTGCAGTGATTGGTGCTCCGGTGATGTCCTCCGTGGCTCCGGTCAGCTGACATCCCATCCTGCACTAGGACCCAGTCAGGTGATGACCTTTTTGACCACACAGCTGATCACTGGGACCCGGCTCCGAGATCTGCTCTCCCTGTTAGAGCGGAGCAGGAGTCCGGTAACCGGGGGAGACCCTAGATAACGCCACCTCCAGGTGGCGTTATTATCACAGGGCTTCCCCCGGTATCTTTTCACAATTTATTTTTAGTAACTTTGGCCAGATCACATTTCCCATTACAATTATGGGAAATGCGATCTGCTTACTAAAAATGAGTGATACTTAGGGATTGGAGTAGAATTGTACTAATTCTAATCCAATTGCCATTTAGTAACTTTAGGTGAAAGTAAAATAATGTGAAAGGGGTGTGAAAACACCCCTTTTCACTTTATTTTAGTAAAAATAATGTTAATAAATAGAGCCCTGTGTGAGGGTAATATACTAACTAGCTTCTTTACCCTTCTGACCTTTGAGAACAACACTCAGGTTTTCTTAACAAATTAATGTTGAGATAT
Source organism: Taudactylus pleione (assembly GCA_031769625.1). Lineage (NCBI taxonomy): Eukaryota > Metazoa > Chordata > Amphibia > Anura > Myobatrachidae > Taudactylus > Taudactylus pleione. Next base: position 18,328,300 of record JAUIMM010000005.1, on the reverse strand, counting down.
TTAAATATCACTGTCAGAAGAATACAGCTGCTTACATTCATATTATTCCTCCTCCTACTGTATAAGTGATTGTTGTAGTTATGCTGCACTTGTAGCCACATGGCTATGTTATTTATTTTACTTTCTCTTATGCTGCTACAATTGTAATATAGATATTTGAGCTGATACAAATGTTATATATGTTTTTTGTGATTTAAGTTAAATAGATAGACTTATTTTCCTAATAATAAGGCATAATGTTTTCACAATCAGACTGTTTTGTATTATGTATAAAGTATTTCATGCATATAATTCTTCAATAAAAAAAAGAAAAACAAGTATTATTTTTTATACATTGTTTTTTATTCACTGTTCAATACATCAGCGCAGCCATATTGCTGTTTTCTCACTTGAATAACACTATGGGCCTTATTCACGGTCATTGGCAAATGTAAGTTGTATTATTTGTAGCGCGCATGAGCTTTTCTCACTGTGCGTATTTTTCCAGGCATACGCCAGACTTGCAACTAGAAAGTCGGTATCAGGGCTGGAATGGACTGTAGACATGGATAGTAGGGGGTACATTTACTAAAGTGAGAGGTTTTAGAAGTGAGTTTTATAAGAGCTGTTGCCCATAGCAACCAATCAGATTCTACTTAACATTTAACTAGCACCTTATAGAAGATAATAGCTAGAATCTGGTTGCTATAGGCAACATCTCTTCTAAAATTCACTTCTAAAAACTCTCACTTTAGTAAATTTACCCCTAGGTGTGCAGACACCCACTAAGTACAGTAAAGTGTGAATTGCAACTAAAATGTCCAGTGAAAAGTCACAGCCTGTAGGGGTCTGACATGCAGGTGCTTCAGTCCTCATTTAAGTTGCAAAATGGTGATGATGATGACTGTGTCTAATTAGTCACAAATGTGAATATGACGTCACTTTACATTGCATTGAACATTCAATTTACGCATATAAGGAATGCTTCATATTAAATTGGGGAAGAGGAAACCTGCAGATACGAGGGTAATCCAGAAAGACTGTTAGTACATTCCTGCTGTGCAATTTATTCACCCTCCCAAATTCATGGTCTGGGCTGTATCTCTAACCTGTTTACTAATATATTGTAGGTTAGTGAGCAGGGCCCTTTTACCTCTTTGTCTGTCTGTTATTACTCAGTGTTGTTTTATTACTGTTTGTTCCCAATTGTAAAGCGCAAAGGAATATGCTGGTGCTATGTAAGTAACTGCTAATAAATAAATAATAAGCGCTCTGTTAGTGGTGTGCTGTTATGGTTGTTTTTGCTGATGTTGTGCATTGTTCTAATGAACCCTAGGATACAAAATCGCTCCGACTGTGAAGTGCGGAGAGTTATTCGATTCTTCAATGCGCAGAAAGTGAAACCTACTGAAATGTATTGTCACTTATAGCAGGTGTATGGCGATGTGAGATGTTCAACAATTGATAAACTAACGTGCATGGCGAAGATCAACCAGGACGCGGCTCCCATCACTTGTCACAGTTTTGGGTGGGAGGTTTTGGAAGTGATGGTAAATTAGTATTGTGGCTACAGCGCTATATGTAAATAATAAAAGCAGCTCAATTAAGGATGATGGATAAATAACAAAAGGATCGAGCGCTATATATAATGAATGCGTGGTACCTGTAAAAAAGTGGTTAATAGAGTGTTTATAGCTCCTTTTGGAACGCGGCCGCGGCTGATGACATCACCGGAGTCCATGCGGGCAGAATGAACGGCTAGATCGCCGGAGTGTCCAATGCTACAGGGGGGTCCACCAATTGCCTCCAACGCGTTTCATGCGTCATGCGCACTTTATCAAGGATGACTGGTTCAATGGACTGGAGGCAGCGGAGTACAACATGTGGATTCTAGAGTTCATGGACAGATATGATTAAATACATAAATGAAGGATGTGATTATGTGGAGAAGACAAAACATTTTTTATTTTTTTCCAGGCAAATGGTCTTTATTTCTGGATTACCCTCGTGTATATGTGTATATAGTATTGTCATAAAAATATAAAAAATATGTGTCTAGTTCGCTTCGTATCTACTCCAAGCCACTATGTTATTTATTAGCTGCACTATCCAGCCATGTTTGTACTGTGTACCGTGATTTGTTGCATTCTTAGTACTCACAGTGAAGTCACACTTCCAGTTGCATTCCGGCTACACCTTACACAGGTACGTGAAGGGTAGGGAGCTGCAGTTGCAGACTTGCACTTGCGGCCAACTCTGAATAGTTCCACATATTTCCATGTTCAGATGTATAATCTGTGCCTCCACAGGGCTGGTGCAATGTTCGATGGTGCAACCGATGTGCAGCCGATCGTCCCCTTTAATATGCAAAGCAATGGATTAGCACCTCAGCCGGTGGACGTCTCTGTACAAATCCTATCGGCTGGGGCATTAGCATAAAGACGTGCACCTCTGAATCAGGTCCAATGTGTCCAACTCTGAATAATGCCCTATGTGTCATCTATGTGTCATCTAAAGCACTTGTTACTTTGCAAGAAAAAAATGCATTCAATTCAATAAGACTTCCTGAGAAATTGTCTTTGGAGTGATGGCGACATTGCAAGAGACAAAAAGTATTTTAACAAACAGTTGCAAAAGCACTCTCCAACCAAGCTAGGAAGTGGGAGACAGTGTTAACATCTTTTTGACTAATCAGGTGGTGCTGGAAATAGAGGAAGGTTTAAAACGGTTGATATGCCCTTATAAAGACATACAGTACTGTCACACAGCCACTTCCTTCTACAAACCACAAAATAAAGCTTAACTAGGATTTTTTAGAACAGTAAAGTTCTTTCAAGATAACCCTGCTCGTGGTACCAGCGACAAGCCACATTTTGAACAAGGTAAGTTTTTGTTTACAGATTATCTATTTATAATTTTTTTAGAAAAACAATTACTGTTATAGAATTGTGCAATAAATTTATTAATTTCATCAGGTGGCTTATCATTATTGTCATTTATACCCCTTTCAGACCAACGACCCAGTAAATACACGGGTTTATCAACCCGTGAATTTTCCGGGTCTCAATCTCCGACCCTTGTACAGAGCAAGGTCGTGGACCCGGGACTTCGACCTGGGTCGTTTGCATTCACACATAGCGAAAACCTGGGTTGATGCACGTTCATGTGTGAAAGGGGTATAAGACAGGAGTCTTAAGCAGAGAGCCATTCATTTCAGCAAATGCACAGGAATTTCATGATCAGTTAGCATTGATATTAATGAGTGAGTTAAGCAGCACCAGTTGTTTTCAATTTGTGAGATATTTTTTAAACAGTTCATTAAAATAAAATCTTGAACTGATAAAACATGCACTTTATGTAGTGCATTGGAGCTTTCTGTGCTACATTCGCAGCAGGCATTCTCCCTAAACCTACAAGGCTCTACAAAGAAACAATTTCATATTTCATCAATAAATTAGAGATGATGGACCTGTTAGTAATTGTAATCTTAACATGGGCTACATAACCCTAAATGGTGCGAACAATTCCATCAGTGCAGTATTTTGACGTCATGCACCTTGATTTCTGGCAAAATTTATAGGTTTATAGAGCAGTATGGTGGAATGTGTATGGAATAGGTGCACCAGTGGGCCTGTTTCCAGAGCAGTGAACAAACTAATTTCCCATGTTGGGATTGACTTGCTATACAACCTTGCTTCACATGATTTTTGGGGTTTCATTGTTTTTTTTTCAGAAATTATGAATACCCCTATTGGCGCTGTTTGGCCTAGCCAGCTACTCTCTGACTGTGAGTGTCAACTGCATAGAAACGTGGTTCCCTAAATTGGAGGAGGGTGATTGCTGCTACCTCCTGGCTCCATCACCTGGAACCACTCATGCCTCTTAGGCCTATGGCATATCTATAATGGGTGCAAGGAGTGCGGAACACTCCTGCTCCCATAGATAGTTATACTTACTTCTCCTGTGTTTGCCGGTGGCCAGGCGTTGCAAAGCAGCAAAAAACAAAGGGAAAATGGCACAGCTGCCATTTCCCAGTGCTTCGCACATGCAGTAGAGATGTTCGCAGGAATAATGCAGGAGTGCCATTTTCCAGGAACTTGGGCATGTGCAGTAGATTTTGGCATCAAGCCAGAGTCTACTGCACTGCCAGAGAGTGCACATGGGCCCTGTCCTCTCTTGAATCACCCCTGTCTTAGGCAATATATGCCTGTAGCTGCTGCAACATCTCTTGGCTGAATCCTTCTTAATCAGAACAGCTGGGTAGCTGGCAGGGATGACTCATACCCCTTTCATACTGCCAGCAATAACCTGGGTTATTGCACATGACCATGCAGCAGCAACTCGGGTTATTGTGCAGTGTGAAAGGACCCAGTTGAAATAACCCGGTCGAGTGATCTAGCATTATAACCTGGGTAACAAACAGTGATGTGCGATGAGGTCAATGACTGAGGAGGCACACATGGAGTGCTGGGAGCCTGTCTCACCCCCTACTCACTGTATCTTTCCCCTCACTACACTAAGGGCCTCATTCAGAGGCGGTCGGAGGATGCAAGCGGTCGCTCAGAAACTGGGCGGCCACTTGCATCCTGACCACCCGCCTCTGTTGCGGTCGTTAGGCTGTGGGTTAACACCCACAGCTCTAACGACCGCTCCGGTCATGGTCACGATGGTCAGAGACCATCGCGACCATCGGGGCTTACGACGAGACCCTAGGGTAGGGTCTCACTTGTCGTAAGCCCCGGAGAGCTTCTGGCTCTGTCTGAGCCGGAAGCTCTCCACTGACATCACTAGTGATGTCAGTGGGGCCGCCCCCAAACGGTAGGCGTTCCCATGGGAACGCCTCCGTTTGGGCTGCCACCCCCCCGGCCCGCCTTTCAAACGGGGCGAGCTGTCAATCAACATTGACAGTTCGTCCCCTTTGGATCGAGACCCACTACGACCGGCGCTGTCGGTGGTAGCGGGTCTCATGCATGCACATGACGGCGCCGGCGCCGTAGTGCGCATGTTCTGTGGGGGGCCATCGACCCGGTCCGAGCGCATCGGCGCTAACGACCGGGTCTGAATGACCCCCTAAGCTTCAGTGTCCATTGATTCTCCTACTTGCATCACTGTGTCTTCTCTTGCTGCTGCTGACTGAGCGCTGATATCTAAACACTGCAGTGCACTTCCTGGTCACATGACACACCCAAGGTGTCCATCAGTGTTCAAGGCATGCCCCCCATACTCAGAGGCATGCTTCTATTAGCTCTCTTTCTGTGCAGCTTACTGCACGTGGTGTGATCCAACCCTCAGCTCTGCAAGCAATGTCTGACTATACAGAAGCGAGGCTGAGCTGTTGCTGCCTCATCTCTCAGGGAACTTCACAAAGCTGGTGAGTGTTAACTATAAAAATTATTGCAATAAACAAGGAAGATATTTATAAGTTATAAATATCTTCTTTGTATTATTGTAATCAATTTTATATCAAATCTCAGGAGTATGACAAGGGGAGGCTCTGTTTTTCCTGCCTACCGTGGCTGCACGTTCCTGGTAATGAGCAGGATTGAACACAGGTTTTACCTAGCTCGTGGTGCAGTGTGAACGGGTAACCCGGGTCCATGCGACCTGGGTCCCGTTCACAGCATAGGAAGAGCAATAAGCCGGGTCGGGCCGCCAGTCTGAAAGGGGTCTCTCCCGAGATGGACCCATGTACCAAATCCTGCGTGCGATCCGGGATTGCGATGTGAAAGGGGTTCAATACAAGACAGTATAGGGATGGATTAATCTTTAATCTGTTGGTCAAAGGAACACAGCGGTGCAGGCGCATGAGTCATCACAGAAAAAAAGGGGAGTTAATAGTGATAGTGATTAGTGCATCAATTCCAAGTGCATAAACATATATGACACAAATGTACAGTTTACAGACCTTGATAGCCTTCTTTTTTTTTTTTTACACAAGTTTGGGAGTGGGTGGATTTAACTCACCCCATACTATCAATGAGAGCCAGCCTTGAATTTTCACATTAACTATAATGACAAGGGGAATGTGACCATATCCTTGTCCATGTGTAGCTAGGGCTCCCAGCCCTCTCTCCGCAATAACATAATTTAACATTTGGCTGGGAGATTCAATCTCTCCCATCCCCACTTGTACATATGGGTGACATCAATCTGGCTCCAGGCTCCACAGTCTGATTAAACATGTATCAAACCTTCTATGAAGCTCTACACAAATGTCTATCTGTCATTTTCACCAAAGGTGTGTTGTAATCACCATGGCAAAGTGCCCAGCTAAAGTAATCCATGGGGTTCTCCTATAGTTAGGTTTTACAGTACTGAACACTCACTGGGATCCAGTTCAAGTATTGAAATGCCAGTTCACAAGCTGGTGTCCAGCAGTGCCGGATTAAGAGGAAAGGGGGCTCAGGGGTCATGTGGCCTGGGCCCCCCTCTCTCACGGGCCCCCATGGGTATTGATTACCGCTGCAATGCAGAGCAAGGGGTTATATTTACTAAAGTACAGGTTTTTAGAAAATGATATGTTGCCCATAGCAACCAGTCAAATTCTAGCTATTATCGTCTAAAAGGTACTAGATAAAAGATAAATAGAATCTGATTGGTTGCTATGGGCAACATCTTCACTTCTAAAAACCTGCACCACTTTAGTAAATATACCCCCAGGAGTCAGGACTGCACAGCGAGGATTCCAGCTGTAGAAGAGACTGAGAGGAGACTGAAAGAGAGGTGGAGTCGTAGCAGAATAGCAGAAGCATACTTGCCGACAATCTGGCTGCTCCTTCCGGGAGGGAGCAGCCTAGATCGGCAGAACAGGGGGCGTGGCCGGCAAAAGGGGGCGGTCGAAACGAGCTGAGGTCGGTTTGCGGGCCTGACAGGGGCGGGGCCACGCGATCGCGTCATTTTAGCCCCACCCCCGCTACACTATGCAGAAAAAAAGGCATTGCGAAGCAGGGGGCGGGGCCAGAATCGCGTCAGCGGCCCCCCCGCTGCGGGGGTTTATCAGGTAATGGGGAGGGGGGTTCGGGGGATCGGCGGCAGGCGGGAGGCTTGCCTGCCTTTCCGGGGGGGCGGGAGCTGCACCCGTTTATCGGGAGGCTCTCGCCCGAATCGGGATGGTAGGCAACCCTGAGCAGAAGGCAGGGCTACACAGCACTGTACAGTTAGTGCCAGAGCAGCATGAGAAAGAGGAGGGGAGGGGCTGCTACAGACAGTGCATGTGCTCTGTGGGCCTGATTCGGACCCATTCCCTAGGCTGCGTTCGCACGCAGCCGTCAGCAGCCAAAGTATGCAAATCCCGCGATTGCTAGCAAGACATTAGCATGCTCACTATGTTTTGCCGTGCAATCGCAGTATGTACTTAGACGCCCACCAGCCTGTCACAAGATGCCCGCTTTCAGTTAGTAACATACGTCATCTCCAGGAAGTGTATTAAACAATCGGTAACATCGGACCCATAAGCAGCACTTGTGGCTAACCATACCCTACCGCAAGCACTGCGAGTGCTGCTGTGTGTAATTCAGTCACGTGACGTGTATGCTGATGATGCATCTTAATTATGCACGCCCCTGAAACGGCGTTCAGACGCACAGACACGCCTGCGTTCGCACCACCACACCCCCGTTACCAGAGACCACCTCGTCACCACCCACAAACGGCACGTCCTGTCACTCATGCTAGCAGAGCGTCTGTGTACAGAGTGTGAACGCTTCCCGATCGCATGGACTAGTTCGCGCACGTGCACTGCGTCTTGTAAGCATGCGCAGATTGCAAACGACAGGGGGCGGGGCCTAATAGCGGGAGGTGTGGCCATGCCCTCTTAGGAAAGAAAAAACTGGGGAAGTGGGCGCTGTGTGCCCCTCAGCCCAATACACAGCCAATGGGGGGCGCGATCAGCATGATCGCTCCCCCTATAGACATAGGAGACTGCTCCGGCTGCTGCTTTAGCAGCCACAAGCAGTCTCCCAGTGCAGCCCAGCACACAGCAGCGTGTGCTGGGTTGCTGTGACGTAAGAAGGAGGGGGAGTGGTGCCGGACCCGGGTCCCTGCCGGGCCCCTCCAGCAAGCCCGGGTAATTGGTACCCGCCCCCCCTATCGGCGCCCCTGGGGGGGACACTATATTGTTTGTATGTCTGTGTAAAAGTGTGTGACTTTATATGTGTGTTTGTATAAGTATGGGACTGTATGTGTGTGTATAAGTGTGTGACTGTATGTATGTGTCTATACAGTAAGTGTTTGACAATGTGTGTGTGTGACAGGGAAGTAGATCCAGGGAGCCTCAGCTGCAGCTAGCTGCATGACATCATGGGGGAGAGCTGATCATGACATCATACATCAGCTAAAGATACAGATGTCACAGCATGCCCCCAAGTCTGTATGTAGGCCCCTACACCCATCACTACCCCCTGTAACCTCCATACTCACCACTATATCTCTACACTAACCCCCTGACCTTCCCTTACTAACCATTACCACTCTGCACTACCCCTGACCCCTTCTTACTCCCCATAACCACTCCCCTGACCCCTCCTTACTCACCACTACCTCTCTACACTACCCCTCTGATCCCTTCATACTCTCCATTACCTCTCTGCTCTACCTCCCTGATTCCTCCATATCAACCACTAAATCTCTGCTCTACCTTACTGACTCATCCATACTCACTGATACCGCTCTGCACTACACCTGACCCCTTCTTACTCCCCATAACCACTCCCCTGACCCCTCCTTACTCACCACTACCTCTCTACACTACCCCTCTGACCCCTGCATACTCATCACTACCTCTCTGTACTACCCCTCTGACCCTGCATACTCATCAATACCTCTCTGCACTACCCCCTGACCCCTCCATAATCACCGATACCTCTCTGCACTACCCCCTGACCCCTCCAAACTCACCGATACCTCTCTGCTCTACCCAGCGACCCCTCCATAATCACCGTTACCTCTCTGAACTACCTCCTGACCCCTCCATAATCACCGATACCTCTCTGCACTACCCCCTGACCCCTCCATAATCACCGATACCTCTCTGCTCTACCCCCTGACCCCTCCATAATCACTGATACCTCTCTGCACTACCCCCTAACCCCTCCATAATCACCGATACCTCTCTGCACTACCCCCTGACCCCTCCATAATCACCGATACCTCTCTGCACTACCCCCTGACCCCTTCCTTTGATAAAGCCCCTGCGAAACACGTGTCAGACAGCCTGCTGGTGGGCTCCACAGTGCGCACTCTGGACCCCTGCACCACGGACGATCATACAGAAGGGAGACAATATTGGCAGGTACTTTCTTCCTTCTACTTTTTCCTGCTCTCTCATTATAGCCAGCTGCCTGGATTCCCTGCGCTGCTGTACGGCAACAGGGATACTGGTGAGACTGGGCTGTAACAGCAGAAGCAGCTTTCTAATTTCTGGTACCAGTTCCTGGGACTCTCATTCCCTGTCCTCTAATATCTAAGACAGGCAACAGCAGATCCTGGGCATATAAGCACACCACTCTATACCTGTATCTATATCAGGAAAATATTTAGTACCATATGTACTCTCCCAGATCGGAATAGAGGGACGCCTCTAATAACCTCCATATTATATATATAGGTGGTATCCGTGGTGTTCAGCATTTTAATATTGTGGTATCATTATAGCTTTTGCATGTTGTATGTATTTGTTTATTATTTCGCCTTTAGTTTTGTATTTGTATGTCAATTGTGATACATGTTTTTTATATTTATATGTTATTTGTATATCTAAATATACAGGTGGATCCACTCAACCTTAGAATATCCTACCCTAGATAACAGTACATTACACCTTTATTAACTAATATCACATTAGAAGGCTGTGGTGGGCTCATCCTATGTATTACTTTTTCACTGGTTCCGGTGGATTATTGAGGGACTACTTTTACTAGACATACCATATGTATGTTTCCTGTGATCATTGAAATATTGCATCTTAATATGTGTACTAGGTAGGGTGGTACTTTGATGAATTATCTATTCCAATTGTGCATATATTTATAACTATACCCCCAGCACCATATGCATGGTTTCTGTGATTAGTGAAGTATCGCATGTGTACTATTTAGGGTGGCATTTCGATGAATTGTCGATTTCAATTGTGTATATCATTAGCAAATATTTATAACTATACTTCCAGTACTGTCAAATAGACCTGGATATAGTGGATCACTGTTAATAGATATAGTGTATCATACACTATTAATGTTCTTATTTGTCTATGCTGTCTTTGTATAATAAGTTGATTTCGAGTGTCTATGTTTCATTTGAAGAATTTAATAAACTTTAGTTTTAATATCAACATCAATACATCTATTTCAGATATATTAAATGGGTAAATATATGGTGGTCTGTCTGCTAATTGAGACATTAATGTAAATTTCACATATGATTATGATCTCACTTAGATGTAATCAGTTTGTCCTATTTCTCCAATACTAATTTTGTAGCCATCAATACAGCACAGGAGTGTGCCCTGATAGGAGTCTTTTCTTTTTTTTTTTTTTTTCTCTCCTCTTCTAAACCTTAAAGAGTACATAGGGCCTGATTCAGTATGGATCGCAGTTGCGTAATCACATGCAATGCAACTGCGAAAATATGCTAACGCCTGCCACCGCTCAGCCAGCATAGAGACGCTCACTGCTGCTTTCTCACATCCGTAACACCTCGCAGTCCTGCGTATACATCGTAACATCAGAGCACATCGGCCCCTCACGCACAATTACAGCAGGTTTGACCAGTCATGGAAACTACAAGTCTCGTCGCACGCAGTGAACACTCAAGCAGTGTATGCAATGGCAGTGGCTAATTTATGCACACCCATACAACGATGTTCAAACGGACAGGCACGCCTGCGTTTCTCCGACCACTCCCCCCATCACCACCCCCAAACGCTCACAGCCTGTCATTCACTCTTCGATGGATTCCTATCTGCGTGCATAATCACAGTGCGATTGCAGTGCACACGCAGTGCGGTGCATACTCAGACGCAGTGCTGAACAATCTACCGATCTGCGTGCGTAGTTGCAATTGCGTACACTGCTGAATCAGGCCCAGAGTCAACCAGTTGTACAGTATAAAACTGCTTCATCGGTAGTGCATTCAGGTCAGAGGAGAATTTCCTAGAACACCCAGGAAAAACGTCTTAAATGTCATAACATGTAGAAACCAGTCCTGCTTATAATGCTGAATATACTAGATCCATTGCATCTTAGGAGAAGTCAGTGAGGGCCAAACCTATTGTAGAGAGGAAGCAGTATTAAAAATGTGTAGAACTACTGTATCTATAATTGAAAAATGTAACAGTTTTGGTAATTCACAAGCAGGCCAAATGACTAGATCACACACGGCTTAATTAGAACATTTAGTCGTTACTAGTTACTGCACATGCTCTCATCCACGTTAGGTGCCAAATTAGACAGAATTCCTGTATTTTGGTGATGGGGCTGAGTGGTGCGACTAGGTGATAGTTGTAGCCGAGAAGTAGTTATGAGTTCTCAATGCCGAAGCTGGAATCCCGACAAGGGAGTTAAGATAGGCGTCAAAATATCGACACCTATCTTAATCCCGACCCCAGAATCCAGGAGGACGCCTGCCCGAACGAAGGTAAGCCGGGCCATCCTTAGCGTTATCCGCGGGGTGGGGAGGGGAGGGTTGGGTTAGGTTTAGGTTAGCGTTAGTTTTTTTTGGGGGGAGGTTATGGTTAGGCACCCCTAGGGGGGAGGGTTAGGGTCAGGCACCATTGTGGGGGAGGAGGTTAGGGTTAGGCACTAAGGGGGGAGGGTTAGTTTTAGGCATGAAAGGGTTAGGGTTAGGCACTAAGGGAGGGTTAGGGTGCGGGGTGGGGAGGGTTAGGCTACAAACAAAGATGGTTAGGGGGAGAAGGGGGAGGTTATGTATACTTGCCAGACCCCTGTCGGGATACCAACCATTGGGATGCCGCTGTTGGTATTCTGACAGGAGGCATCCCGACAGCCGGCATTACATACCCATTCCTTGTAGCCAGCTTAAGACATTGGTAGGAAAGTATGGGTGAGAAAGAACAGCAGGAAAACCCGCAAATATTTAGGAATTGTCAGGATATTAAAGGGCAGACCGCAGTATATATTAGAGATATCTGCCACAGTCCCTCCATTTTCATTTGCAAAATAAGTTTCTATGGGACCTGCTAAAAATGTAAATGTACTGAGCTTGATCCTGGTAACTAGTGCCATCTTTAGATTGCAATAGCCATTATAGCCTATGAGCTATAGATCGCAAAGGTTTTCAGGAAAGAGATCCATAATAATCTCCATTAGCACATGTGCAGTCTGATGACCAAGCATGCACAGTAGAACAGCCGGGGTCAGAAGGGAGAAGTAATCACATCACCGATCGCTTACAATAATTTCTATTTCTGCGATTTGCGGCGACAAGGAATTCCCGATAATTGATAAATGTCTGCAAAGACCGAGATGCATGCAATATGCGCTATGAGGTCATCAAACTTTACTTACAGATCCTGTGCTTATATTGTAGTTATTTTACGTCAGAGTGCAAGGGTTTGGATGGTAAAGTAGTGTCCATTGTGGAATAAGCAAATGTTGTGCATCATGATGAGAGATCCAGGGCTTATGAAGTTTTGCAGACAGGAGTAGAGTAGACAGACAATGGAGGTAAAATTCTCTGGTGCTGCTGCAAGCTTTAGATTGCACATTTGCACCTACATTTTTGGTAGAGCTATTGGATATGCAGAGTCAAAAGGTAGAGTTTGCACCGATCTGTGGGGCGATTTGTGTAGAGCCAGGATGTTCTTTGCTAAGCCAGGCCCGAAACTAGGATTTTGTTCACCCGGAGCAAGGCCATGATTTGACGCCCCCCCCCCCAAAAAAGATACAACATAGAGGGCAAAAAGGGTGTGTGATTTTGGGACACAGTAATGCCCCTTATAAACACATTATGCCACACATTAATGACCCTTATAACACATTATGCCACAGTAATTCCCCTTAAAACACATTATGCCACACAGTAATGTCCCTTATAAAACATTTTGCCACAGTAATGTCCCTTACAACACAGTATGCAACACAGTTATGCCCCTTACAACACATTCTGCCACAATAATGTTCCTTACAACACATTATGCCACAGTAATGCCCCTTATACATTAAGCCACAGTAATGCCCCATATAGATTATGCCACAGTAAGGCCCCCTTTACATTATGCCACAGTAAGGCCCCTTACACATTATGCCACAGTAATGCCCCTTATACATTTATGTCACAGTAATGCCCCATATACATTATGCCACAGTAAGGCCCCATTTACATTATGCCACAGTAAGGCCCCTTACACATTAAGCCACAGTAATGCCCCTTATACATTAAGCCACAGTAATGCCCCTTATACATTATGCCACAGTAAGGCCCTCTTTACATTATGCCACAGTAAGGCTTCTTTTACATTATGCCACAGTAATGCCCCTTATACATTAAGCCACAGTAAGGCCCTCTTTACATTATACCACAGTAATGCCGCTTACACATTAAGCCACAGTAATGCCCCATATAGATTATGCCACAGTAAGGCCTCTTTTACATTAAGCCACAGTAATGCCCCTTATACATTAAGCCACAGTAAGGCCCTCTTTACATTATGCCACAGTAAGGCCCCTTACACATTATGCCACAGTAATGCCCCTTATACATTAAGCCACAGTAATGCCCCTTACACATTATGCCACAGTAAGGCCCTCTTTACACATTATGCCACAGTAAGGCCCCTTACACATTATGCCACAGTAAGGCCTCTTTTACATTAAACCACAGTAAGGCCCCATCTCCCTTCTCTTACCTACCAGGACCGTGCGGTGGGTGTGCTCGGGGTGGTGCGGGACGGGGCTGCCACACGCTGGGGAACTGTCAGTACTGTGGTCATTGTAATGTGGCATGGCTTGCAAACCAATTGGATCTCACGGACCGGCAGCCTCTGCTGATTGGCTGCCGGGTTCGCGAGCACTGACTGGCTTGCGACCGGCACCACATTACACTGACGGTGTCTCTGTGCCTCTCAAGGCCGGGATGCGGCTCCAAACCAACAAGAGCAGCAACCTAGCCTCCCGGCAGCCTCTCCCCGGCACCCGGGTCATGTGCCCCCCCTAGTTGCGGACCTGGCTAAGCACAGAATACTTGTTTTTTGGACCAGCACAAACATTAATTGGTCAGAGGCAGCGATGACACATGTAAGGGTTTTCCTTGGCTGTGTGCAACAACGCACAGCCATTACCATTCCACAAAATTACGCTATTCACATCAGCTCTGAGCTGGTGGAGATTGGGTCACATCCTATCTAACAGGGTGCAATTTGCACTTTCCAGCCTTGATGGAGAAGGACATTTTTAGATGCACCTTATCCAATATAAAAAAGATAACTTCAGTCACACATTAGTGCCACGTGTAGTAAAGACAGTCCAAATGGTCCCTGACTGTTGTGATTAATATACGCTATAATGAGCCTATATCAAGCAGTATTTTCAGACCCGCCGCGTCTTCCGGTAAGCCTGGGCACTGGGGAGGTGTGGCCACACCCCTTGTTCAGTATGTACCTATGGCACATGACCCAGGGGCATGGTCAGGGCATTGTGGGTGGGTTTGTGGTTACGCCTCCCCCTTTCAGCACCCTTGAATATTTTAGAAAATGATTTCATTTTAAATTGGTTTGAGATTGGGCATTGATGTAACATTTACACTTTTGCACAGTTCACCTCTCCAGGTTCCCCACAAGGATATCAGGGTTTTCTGCTTTAGATTAGTTGTGGGTTTGCCGTGTGGGGAAAATGCATAATAATTTAATAGTTCTGGGCGTTAAATCCAGACCTTTTTCAACACAACTAATACCCCTTTTACACCGGAGCTAAAACCCAGGTTTTTGAAGGGTTAACCCGGGCAGCTCCCTGGTGTAAAAGGGGAGAGAGTTGGATCGCCGGGTCGAGTGACCCGGCAATCCAACCCAGGTAACTAGCAGGGTTTAACACGGGCGTAGCCTGTGAGACCCTGCTGTGAGAACAGCGCACTCCAGGTCACGATGACCTGGAGTGCGCTGCTAGCCGGCCGATTGGTCCAGCTTCAGTGGCGCTTGGAGATGACGTAATCTCCAAGCGACCACTTTCACTCCGCAAAAGCCGGGTCTATGCAGACCCGACTGCGGTGTGAGCGGCGCTGACTCGGGAATATCCCGAGTCGGCGCCGGCAAAATTCCGGGTCTGATCCGGATAGGAACTTTGTTCCAACTCCGGGTCACACCCGGAATTTAGGTGGAAAAGGGGTATAATTGAATCTGCACCTATAAATGAGACAAACATCTAGTTAATTTTCTACACTTATAAAAAGCAGAACTGCAAAAGGGAAGTAGAAATGGTTTTGGCAATGGAAAGACCAGAAGAGAAGCAAGACTGAGAAAAGGAAATATCTATGTCATATGTCAGTTTAGAACATAGAGTATACTCTTATGTAATTTTGCATATACTGAATATAATGCTAATAGTAGACAGAGATTTTGTTATCTAAAATTGTCAACACGCAATCAAATCTGTGATTGATTTGCCACACACATGTATGGTCTGTCTGTGGTTTGTCCAAAGTGAATCATGATGAATTGCGGTGAGCTAATGGCTGCATGGAAAATGCAATGTGATAATCAGCCACTCATAGTTATCAAAGCAGGTAGTTACTGTGAATTGCTGGATTGCTATCTATTGTCTAAGGGAGTTTTCAGTGAGTGTCACAAATGCAATCATATGATGCCGTAGAATGATGGTTTCTCTGTCCAACATCACAATGCAGGAGTAATATAGTAAAATTGACATAGTAGACAGCACTGTGCAGTCAGCTTTAATTGCTAGACAATAAGCACTTTATACACATATAAGTACACATACTAGATGTGTACAATATAACTTTACATTTTGGTAGGATCTACCCAACGTCCTATCAAGGGCCTAATTCAATGTTGAATGCAACTGTGTCTGCATTCCGTGCCCTGTAATAAATGCACATCTTGGCTGCACCACCCCATCCATCCCTTGTAAAAATAGCCGTCATCTTCATCATCTTCAGCACTCATCTTGCACCAACCATATACTTGGAACAAGAGATCCCTATGAAGTCAAATGGATCTCCGTATGCACTCACCTTTGAAGAGCCCGCCATTCTGTCTACGCAACACACTCATGGAACACTTATCCTACGTGCAAATGCTCACTGGCTGCCCAGTCACACCCACTCAGCCACAAGTGGAGATACAGCTGAGTTCCGAACTTCTCTGTTTGGCCTGTAATTGCTCTAAGCCAGGGGTCTTCAACCTTGGCCCTCCAGCTGCTGTATAACTACACATTCCAGCATGCACTGCCATAGTTTTAGCATACTGTTATATCAAAAAGGTGGCAGTGCATGCTGGGATGTGTAGTTCCACAGCAGCTGGAGGGCCAAGGTTGAAGACCCCTGCTCTAAGCATTGCCTGTAGCGCAGGCTACAACGCATAAATAGGTTTCAAGCTGCAAGTCTTAATTAGGCCCCATGTGTACACAGTAATGCCCCTTACACAAAATGCCACACAGTAGTACCCTTTATACATGTTACGCCACACAGTAGAGACCCTTATACACTTTACACCATAGTAGAGCCCCTTATACACTTATAGAGCCTCTAAGATAAGTTACGCCACAGTAGAGCCCCTTATACACATTACATCACAGTAGAGCCGCTTATACATGTTACTCCACAGTACTGTAGAGCACATTTTATATCCCTCACCTATATACCAAAACATAGTTTAGTAATGTGCAATATGACAAACACTACTACTAATGTATTATAAGGAATCATTTATGCAGCTCATACAATAAAAGGTATGGATGTCAGAAGTCCCAGCAGATTTCTGAAAGCACAACACAGACCTTTTGCTTTTACATTGTTCGAACATCTGTGGTGACATTGTTTTGTGATTCTGCTCGCACAGAGGATTCATTCGCTAAGCGAGTGACAGGTAGTAAGTGCTTGGGGGAGTTAACGGGGGGGGGGGTGGTTAGGCAAACGCAGGCAAGTCTGACCCATACTTACCTACTTTTGTAATGTCCTCTCTGTGAGAAGCCTGGAGATGAGATGCAGGTGGGCAGTGATAGGGATGGGGTCAGGCTTTTTGCATCATTAGGCCCAGTTCCTTTTGATGACATTTTCATAGAATTGCGCCATTAAGACCCACCCCCTCCTGAAGGATCACGGATTCCCGGTAAGTTTCTCCTCATTCTCCACACTTCACTAGGAAGTGGGCAGGATGCGAGAGAAGTTCCTGCTCTTCCGGGTGTGCAGGATGCTACCAGAAAAATCGCGAGCCTCCCTCAGATTCCGGGAGAGTAGGCATAAATGGTCTGACCGTTTAAACGGCGTTTCATGGGTGGGCATAAATTAGCTATTGCGATCTCCTTCGCAGCATGAGAGCTCTCTGCGTATCAGGAGAGACGCTGTGTTTGAGGCAGGTCAGTCTTGTCGCATATGCTGCATGGCACGATCTGCTTTGATGTTACTGATGTTACGCTGGTGCATGCCATCGGACGGATATGAGAAGGCAGCAGTGGGCGTACCTATGCTCGGGTAAGCGTTGGAAACAGCATATTTTCGCAGCTGCATTCCGTGCGAAATAGCAGATGCGATTGCATTAGCGTACCTCTCTGAATCAGGCCCTTGGTGTCTCCTTCGCCACACCCACATTTCACCAAGCTTTATTTAACATTTCATATAAGACAAAGAAGTACATAAAAGCTACAGTAGTACAGAAGCTTATTGTAGATTGATCAATAGGAAAACAAAACTTATTCAACATAGAACGTTGACAAAGTCAATCTCACAGGACAACAGAGTTACACAGCTGCATGTTACACCACTTCCTGTAAGCACAAAACTTGTAGCAGGGTGTAGCAGCTCTGGGCCTCCCTTCCGTGTCTGCGGGGTAAAGTTACTAACGTGAGAGTTTTTAGAAGATGTTGCCCATAGCAACCAATCAAATTCTAGCTATTATCTTTTAGAAGGCGTTAGTTAAATGTTAAGTAGAATCTGATTGGTTGCTATGGGCAACCAATAGCAACTCTCACTTTAGTAAATTTACCTCTGCATGTCAGTGGCAAACACATAGGGGTCTATGTACTAAGCAGTGATAAGTGACAGAGTGAAAAGTGATAAGTCTGTGATAAGTGCCAGCCAATCAGCTTCCAACTGTCATCTCACAGGTTGTGTTTGAAAAATTACAGTTGGGAGCTGATTGGCTGGCACTTATCAGAGACCTCACTTTTCACTCTGTCACTTATCACTGCTTAGTACATAAACCCCATAATTTCTAGAGGGGGGTTTCTAAATGTTTGACTTTAGTGTGGCCAGTTCATGAAGAGGACATAATTATCACTGAACCAGCTTTAATATGCATCATACAAAGTGTATTGTGTGTCATAGGGGGTCATTGAGACCCGATCGCGAGCAAAGTTCGCTTGCTAGCGGGTCGATGTTGTGAGCTCCGTCGTGCGCATGCACGAGACCCGGCGAGCGACGAGAAATACATCGCTCGGGGTCTCGCACCAAAGGGGGCATGCTGTCGATGGTGACTGACAGCACGCCCCCTTTGGTCGGCGTGCCGGGGGCGTGGCGGCCAGACGGAGGCGTTCCCATGGGAACGCCTACCGTCTGAGTCCGGCCCCACTGACATCAGTAATGATGTTAGTGGGAGTGACTTTGGCTGTGATAGAGCCAAAATCACTCCTGGGCTTGCGGCAGCGAGACCCTACCGCAGCGAGCGCTCTGGTCAGAGCGTTCAGCTCTGAATCAGGCCCATAATTCCAGCATATACAGGACCAGCCATTAGATGCATATACAGTAAGCCATTAGATGCAGCAGTACGACCATCCTGTCTGAGCTGAATGTTTTATTTCAGATGTGGGCACCATTCCAGAGTATGGGAGCAAGTCTGGGGAAGCAGCAGAAGAACCTAGCACTGCCCTGGACATACTGTATATGTACATATTAGTCTTATGCACTGGATAGTGTGTGTTATACAATATTAATAATTAACCATATTGATGGTCTATAGCAGTGGACCCCTAACAGTACATGTTTTCCAGATCTCCTAGTTGGTGCACAGGTGTATTTATAACTGGCTGACACATATTAAAAGATCCACAGGTGTTGCTAATTATTTAATTTGTGATACTGAGAAGAACACGCAGCACTAGTAAAGTTCTATTATATTACTATTTCTATTGTGGTCATGGTGTGGGCTGGGAAGGGGGGTTTCCAGACAACTGCAACCTCTCCTCCCCCCTGCGTTTGCCTATGAATGTAGATCACAGTTGCCAATATTATAATATAATTTCCAGGGAACCATTGCTACTAGTTGCATATTAGTATGTATCATACATGCCTACTTTTGAAAAAGCATTTCCGGAAGATTGTGAAAGCAACACCTACGAGCGCGGCGGTAAAGTGGTCGTGTACTGATGTATCTGAGAGGCATGCAATAAAACTGACTTTCAACCAAATGTAAATGATCCCAAAAGCTGTTATACCCCTTTTACACCGGAGCTAAAAGCCGGGTTATTGCAGGGTTAACCTGGGTAGCTCCTTGGTGTAAAAGGGGCAGGGCCGGATTAAGGTCTGTGGGGGCCCCTGGGCAACAAACATGTGGGGGCCCCTATTAATTGTGACAAACTGGGGGTATGCGCAATGGGGACCTTATGCAGAGCCTCCAGTAGTGTCAGTGCCCACAGTGGTAGTGCCCCTTATGCAATACTCCCATTAGTAGTGCCCCCTGTAGTAATGCCCTCTGCATAAATGCCCCCAGTAGTAATACCCCTGTAGTTGTGCCCCAAATAGTAATGCCCCCCAGTAGTAATTTGGCGTGTGCCCAATAATAATGCCCTAGTAGTAATGCCCCCTGTATAAATCCCCCAGTAGAAATACCCATGTAGTTGTGCCCCCAATAGTAATGCCCCCAGTAGTCATTCCCCCTTTAGTAGAGCCCTCTGTAGAAATGCCCCCAGTAGTAATGCCCCTCTACTAGTGCCCCCTATACTAATGCTCCCTCTCTAGTAGAGCCCCCAATAGTAATGCCCCCTGTTTAATGCCCCCAGCAGTAATGCCTCCCCGAGTAATGCCCCCAGTAGTAATCCCTCCCCGGTAATGCCCCCAGTAGTAATTCCCCCTCCAGTAATGCCCCCCAGTAATGCTCCCAGTAGTAATGCCTCACCCATCCCCAAGTATGCCCCAGTAGTAATGCTCCCCCCTGAATAATGCCCCCAGTAGTAATGCCCCCCGCCAGTAATGCCCCCAGTAGTAATGCCTCCCCCTTCCCCGAGTAATGCCCCAGTTGTAATGCTCCCCCTTGAATAATGCCCCAGTAGTAATGCCCCCCGCCAGTAATGCCCCCAGTAGTAATGCCTCCCCCCTCCCAAAGTAATGCCCCAGTAGTAATGCCCCCCGCCAGTAATGCCCCCAGTATTAATGCCTCCCCCCTCCCCGAGTAATGCTCCAGGTGTAATGCTCCCCCCCGAGTAATGTCCCCTTTAGTAATGCCCAAGACCAGTAATGCCCCCAGTAGGCCACTTGCTCTGAAAAAAAAAAAAAGCGCATACTTACCTTAAGCTCTAAGCCCCGCGTCCGCTGCAGTCCGCCCGGCTGCTCCTCTGCACCATGGCAGAGACGTCATGACGTCTCTGCCATAGTGCGCTGCGTGAGCCGGGAGCTGGAGCTCACGTGAGCTCAAGCTTCCGACTCCGGCTGTCGCTGCCTGGTAAATGGAGCCTCCCTGCGGCGCCGGGGTTAGGTTGGCCGGAGGAGGCGGAACTGGTTCCGTCTCCTCCGGTCCACTTTAACCCCGATGGGTGTGGGGGCCCTTAACGTGTGGGGGCCCAGGGACGATCGCCCCTGTCACCCCCCCGTTAATCCGGCCCTGAAAAGGGGACAGGGTTGGATCGCCGAGTCGAGTGACCCGGCATCCAACCCAGGTAACTTGCAGGTTTTAACACTGGAGTAACCCTTGAAACCATGCTTTGCGAATGGCGCGCTCCGGGTCATCGTGACCCGGAGCGCGCCGCATGCCGGCCGATTGGTCCGGCTTCAGTGGCGCTTAGAGATGACGTCATCTCCAAGCGTCCACTTCAACGCCGCAAAAGCCGGGGCTATGCAGACCCGGCTCCGGTGTGAACGGTGCCGACTCGGTAATATCCTGGGTCGGCGCCGGCTAAATTCCGGGTCTGATCCGGATTGGAACCCCGTTCCAACTCCAGGTCAGACCCGGAATTTAGGTGTAAAAGTGGTATAATTAAGACATACTTGTTGATGAAAACACATTTAGACAATGATGTAGCGGTAGGGATCATTGAGGGAAATGTATTAACTACCGAAGCGGCATCAGCGCACGTTATGTGCGCTGATACCGCTTCTCCCCCATGTATGATTGGGGGGCTAGGTGGTAAATGACAGGGGCGTTATGCGCCCCTGTCATCTGCGCTGCTATCTACAAGATAGCAGCGCAGATAGGCAGGGCAATGTATGAACGGTTAGTGCCCCTGACCGTTCCGCCGGCTGCAGCTGTCGCTATCGACAGCTGCAGCCTGGCGATGCCCTATCCCCACAGCAGGGACAGTGCTCCAGGGCTGCAGGTGGGATCTCGCGATACTTGCATGCTCAGTGGAGCCAGTCGGGACTGAGACACAGCGCGTCAGCACTAGGCTGATCACTATCCTGATCACTCCCCTGTTCCGGCCGATGAGATGTTAATACATCTCATCGTTAGTGCTTCCTGCTTCGCACTGGTAAATTTAAGTGCAACTATAATACATCTGCCCCATTGTGCCTTCTAACCAATGCAAGAAAATTATACTAATTGAATGATACTAATTGAATGTATATCGTCTGTACACACTGGCCGACGGGGGCACGATATATTGGCCGATCAATTGATTGGCCAATATATCAGCCAGTGTGTACCCAGCATCAGGCACCTGCTGCATTTTTCATTGGCCATGAAGTTTATCATCATTGTGATAGCTTGCAAGATAGATAGACGTGCCTGAATCCACAAGCTGTCAAGACCAGACCAGCCGTCAATAATATCTGCAATCAAGCTTCTATTAATTCAGAAGCAACCAAATGGATTAATAAAAAGTTAGCTCTGTTATGAGGTGATAAAGTGAAATAGATGGTAATAGTGAATGCTACTCAAGTTGTAGCTGTTTTTCCACCCGATAACAGAGGACCTGCCACTGGGAAACAGTGCTAGATTAATGACGGGATGGCCAGGGTAGTTGCCCAGGGCCCCCCACATAGCTACATCATCAGTGTGGGGGACACTTTGGCATAATGGGAACTTGGGTTTCTGTGTGGCAAAATGTAAACTAGAGGCAATTCAGTGTGTTCAACACATTTGTGGTGCTGGGAGTATTTACACATTATACTTTTTTTTAATGACATTGCCAGTATATCATTTTGAAAATGTTATTGGTAGGGCCCCCACATTCAGTTGCCCTTTGGCTCCCACTAACGCTTATCCTGCTGGGAACCAATACTACACTATATGAACGATCAAAGCACGACTGAGCAGTTAAATATAACAATGTAAATAATTAGGTGATATAAGTAAAATAGTAAATGAAACAATACAAAGGTTTAGTGACAGCATATTTTCACAAATAAGGCAAATACATAAATACACCCCAGAATAACAAGATAAAATACTTGTAGAAAGTCCTGACTGTTATCCTAAAGCATTAGACTAATATAAATAGTTCAACCCTTTTAGGATGAGGTGCCACTGGAAGCAATGGGAATGGAATCTTTCCCTTCCTGTAGACCTGATGTAAGGAACAATAGCCCACTTGGAAGCATGGAATGGGGTCTACTGGATGGATCTGTGGGGTCATGCCAATTTTCTGGCAAATTATATCATACAGCTTATTGATGTCATATTAAATGTTATTGAAGCTAAATCCCATGTTTAGTAATAACCTCATCTATATTAAAGCTGTTTCCCATCACGGGTCAAAGTTATTGATTTAAAGAACAGCAACGTGTAAGCATCTTGGAAGGGCTCAACCTGGAAGCTATTAACTCCTTCTAGTGGTTTGTCTCTGATAACCTGGAGAAAGCTCTTGAATGTGTGGTAACAGTGAAATCAGGCCACAAAAGAATGATTGGATGAAGGATTACTGTCCAGCGCTTTTATTCTGAAGATGCAATAAATCTGTTAAATTGTGTCCAAGTCATCTGGTAAATTTGCAAGCGCCAGAAGTTGCATAAGACAGAGCTTCAAGTTGGTATACAACTTCAGCACAATCTGCTTTCTGTTTTGGTGCAATAATTTCTTAAGGTCTTCAATTTCAAGGGCCAGTTCGTACAAATTAACCTGTGAGACTTCCAGCCACCGGCGGCTCCTACCCTTTTGGATGAGGGGACTGCCTGAGTTGTAGTCCAGTTGGTATAGACAGTCTGGAGTGGACTGTTCAGTTTCACGCATGCACAAAGTATCTGACAATTGCTAAACACCGGCTTCGAGGGACTGCATCAGCTGCAGCCCATAGAAATTGAGTAGGGCTGATGAAAAGGCACGGGAGTGGCTTCTCATTGGATCCGGTCAGGACTGGTAGTCCCAGGGAGAGTAAACACCTCCCCTGGGATTGCCTGTAAGGCATTTGATTAGCAGATAGCACTTTTTATGGGAAGTCACTTTCACTGCCAGGGAAGACTCATTGGCTCACTGGGGTGGCAGATTATACTGGAGGGCTGCGGCACTGCAGCCCATAGGTAAAATCGTCCACTTCTCCCAGCAAGCCTGTACTTTTCCTTCTGTGCACAAAAATGTAGTTCACTTTCTGCTACGTATTGTCCGTTACGTGGCCTCTCTCCTTAATTTCCTTTCTAACAGGGGATAAAGATGTCTGTGGAGTAACTTTTTCCACAGAAAATGGGCCCATCATATGAGAAAATACCTGTTAGCTGTATGCTGCCCAACACTATCTTCCAATGGAGGCAATCAAGAAGAGCCAAACCACAGCACTTTCATGTGGACATGTCTATTTGGGTCACTAGGAATTTTTTACTCAACATATAAGGCACACATTGAAGAGACTAAGCCACTCCCTTTCATATGTCCCACTTTTTTTCTGTTTTAATTGCAATGTTTAATAAATAATGACTAAAATTACCAAACATATATAATAGAAACAGATAGGATTTACATTTTATGCATAAGATAAGGGGAATTGCAATGTACAATGTAATGGAAAACTGGGCCAATTAAGAACAAATCTTTAAAGACTGGAAACCTGCAAATTTTGGGATTTTTGTCATCTATGACCCGTATTCAATTAGTTTCACGTACGCGATAAAGTTTCGCCTGCATTACTTTTCGCATACATCGCATATTTTAGCCACGGAGAGTTATCACGAGCGTACCCGCCATTCGCCCTATTCAATTCCAAAAGATGCGAAAACTCTACCTGGCGAATGCAAACCAGGCGAAAAGTGCTGACAGGATTGGGGGAATCAGCCTGACACCCCCTAAAAGATACACTCACATTGGGGATCAATGTACATGCCCCTGATTAGCCCTAATAAAGCTATTTGGGGTATTTAAGGTGTGTCAATTTCTTCTAATTAGTGTTTTTGCACAAGTGGTGAAGAATAGCATTAAGCAGGTTTTTTTTGTGAAAATAAGTAGTCCTGTCAAATTTGGGGTACTTGTAAATGGGTGCAAGCATGGTTTAAAGTCGCTAAAGTATAGTTTTAAAAATGTTAAAAACGCACCTGAAACAAGCACCTGCAATCAAAAAATCACCTCACCCATACTTGCTGACCCCCCTAAAGTCTATTTCGCTAGTTTTTAAGTTTGTACCCCCACTTTGCACTCTTTCAAAGTGCTTTTTTGGGGTGTTCCTCAATTTTTTTAAGTTTTTTTTTTACGCAGTTATCCTTTGGGGGACTGTCCCAAGGGTGCAGACTGGTTTCCCCACCTTTGCACCCCAAAATAGCGATTTTGCACTTTTTTTCTCCACCTATTCAGAGGCGAATATTTTTCACCTATTACATTGCATTGCGTTTTCGCGTACGCAAAAAAAATGCTTGCAATTGAATACGGAGATAAGTTTCCGCCTGGCGAAAAGTCGCAATCGGCGATACTTTTTCGCGGATTCCGACTTTTTGCGACTAATTGAATACAGCCCTAAGTTAGCTACCATCCCAAACATTGTTCTATATTATAACTCTACGTGCATCTCAGTTCTCCTACCCCAAAGTGATCAACTAACTTCGCCAATAACTAACACAATGTCCCCCAATCAATAGAGATAAGTGACATTTTCAAACATGTTCAGCAAAATATTCACTTAATTCTGCATTTGGCCATGCAATATTACATATTTCACTAATGCAACCACACCACAAATCAGAATGAATTGACTGTTTTGTTAAATTCCAACAAGCAAATTTATAAATACAGGGCCTGTATTTACACAATGCCTGTCGCTGCTGCAATCCCGTACATAGCTGACTTGCAAAATATGCTAATAACTCAACCGCCATCTTGTGCACATAGACGCTCGCCTCTGGCATCTCACATCCCCCTCTTATGTACATAAGCCAAAACATCAGAAACATCAGTCGCACATCGGTACTCTGAGCAAGCCTATGATGTCTCAGAATGAATGTCTCATCCAGGACACCGGGGCCTCTCCAGCTTTGTACAAATTCACAGAGGCTCACTAGGGCACGGCCGGAAAATGGTCACAACGCGCCTGTATTTTTCTAGCCACCCCCCCATTACCTACCCGAAACGCTGACTGCCTGTTACTCACTTTGCGAATAAATCCTCTCTGTGACCTCCATTACTAAACAATCGGTGCACATATCGCTCCATTGCGTCCGACATCAATATTATGTGCATCTCTGAACAAAGCCCACAGTGTAGAATGGCTCTCTGTCAGAGCAGGCCTTGAAAAGTGTATGACCAGAAGTTTGCAACTCTGGAAAATGGCCTGTTCCAATCAACTTGTGCAAAATGTAACAACTTTACTTATCTCATTACACTGGTGTAGGAATGCTTTATGCTGCTTTTATTAAAAAAATCTTACAAAATTTTAGGAGAGATTCCTGGCAGTATGTATAAGATACCCCAACTACTCATAAATAAGACCTGTTTTAAGAGTTTTTCCAATTAATTTTACACCTTTTATTAAGAAACATTTTTCTATAAGTTTCTATATGTTCTTCAGAGATATTTTTGACCAGTTTTAGCATTTTATTTCCTGACTAATTTACAGAGGTTACTTTGTCATACAGGAAATAAAAGTGGTTTCCTGTGAGCGTGTAGGAAGCCACCAGTAACCAGAGCTGTAGGTAATACTTGTATGAAACAGCTATAATGAAACCTTCTTGCCTCTTGAATAATAATTAACTTGTTTAAACTTTATTTGAGTTGGGAGCAAAGCAAAAGAGAGCAAGTAACTTTGCACATTGGCAAAGCCATGTTAAGGTGCCCACACACATAGTGATATTTTACCCGATCTGTCTGATTCCGCCACACTGGAACGACCGATCGTGTAAAATATGCCAAAATCGTGAGGAAATCGTGAGTCCCCACTCACGATCACGATGCGCGTCCCCGCTGGTCGCACATCGCATCGTCAGATCTGCCGTGCAGTAGGGCAGATCTGACAATTTAGGATACAATACACAGTGAAAAGTCTGCATGCAGGAGAGATCGTTTGAAGATTGGACACCAAATTGTGTGCATATCGTGTGCAGAGCTGCCGGGGAGAGTTTCATGGGAAATCGTACATAAATCGTACACATCGGCTGATCGTGTGCACATCAGTATGTGTTTGGGCACCTTACACTGCAGGTGGGGCAGATGTCAAATGTGCAGAGATTTATAAGTGAGAGGGAAGTGACCAAGCTCAAATCTAAATTATAGTGTAAAAATAAAGCCGTCCAGCATATCTGAGCTACATGCACAAGCAGCCAGTATTTACCCTGCATGCAAAAAATAAAAATAAATGTATTTGCACTCTTTGCATTGCAACATGGTTTGTTCCACATATAGGCCCATATTCAATTAGGCTGCGAAAAGTCAGAATCGGCGATAATTTATTGTCGATGACGTCATTTTCGCCTATTTTAATTATCCCCGTATTCAATTTCAAAGAATTTTCGCAGGTTCAAAAAGTCTTTGAAAAAAACGGGGATAACTTTTCACCCTGTTTTACATGCCAAAAAATAATGCATAATTGAATTGGGGTGCAGGCTTTAAAAAAATAGCCTGCACCCCTGGGAATAGCCCCTAAAAATTAACTGTGTCAAAAAAAAAGATAGGGACACCCCAAAAAAATGATTTTAATTTTGGGGTAAAAAAAAATGAGGAACAGTGTTTAAAAATAGAGCAATAGGTTCAGGGATATTCTGTAAGTATGCGGCAGGTGTTTTCTAGAATAGGCTATTAGCGGCAGGTGCATTTTTGCTGAATATTTTAAAAACTAGTTTAGGGACTTAAAAATATGCTGGTACCCATTTTCATGTACCCTAAATTTGATGGGAACACTTTAAAAAACGAAATAAAAAACCTAAGTGCTCTTCTGCATCACTTCTTCAATGTCGGGAAAAAACACTTGCCGCGGCTATTTAAAAATGCAGAACACATTCTGCAGGGCTAAACGGGGCTACCCACAGTGATCCCCTATGCCTGGACATCATTAGGGGGGTCCCAGGATGAATTCCTGAAAATTCCCCTATTTTTTCCGATACTTATTTTTCCACAGGCTCCTGTTTTCGCCGGCTCCAAATTGAATACGAGGATAAAGCGGGCACGCGCCCGATACTTTATACCCAGAAAAGCTCCGATGTCGAGCAAAAAGTCCAGCACGGACTTTTCCTACCAATATTGAATCCGGACCATAAAGTTTATTGCACTTTTTGCTTTGAACCAACTCAGAATCAGCCCCAAGAATTATTTTAAGCTTCCATGGGGACATAACTGCATATTACAGCTGAGCCCATTAACCAGAAATTGGTTATTAAAAGTGCCTTTAACCACTTAACTGATGTGGTTATATGGGATGAGAACGCAGCCAGCTGTGCTTCAGCTGACAAGATGCAACCGCACCTCCCCGCTGTGTTTTTGAATAGGAAATTTGTTCTACACATATGCAGAACGGGTCTCCTCTGACTCCCCAGATTCTCCTGCAGACCCAGCAACCGGTTTTGCTGAAAAAAATCATCAGTTAAGTGGTTAATAGTGGTAAGGGCTTCCTCCCTTATTAGATCATAAAGCATGGGTATATACATGCGGCTCTTCAGCTGCTGTGGAACTACACATCCCAGCATGCCCTGCAACAGTCTTGCTATGAGAGCACACTAAAACTGTGGCAGGGCATGGAGGGATGTGTAGTTCCACATCAGCTGGAGGGCCGCATGTTAAATACCCCTGTCATAGATATATACACATCTAACATCTGTCCAACATTTAACCCTTACACCGTTCACCTGATTTGGATGTAATTACCCTCAAATGAAATCTGAAAGTCTGCAGTTAAAGCACATCTTGTTTGTTTCATTTCAAAGCCATTGTGGTGGTGAATAGAGGCCAAAATATGAAAATTCTGTCAATGTCCCAATATTTATGCACCTGACTGTACAATAATTTAGTTGGGATAGATCTACCTTTCATTATTTCATTTAAGAACTCTTCCAAATGTGGAATAAGTATCAATGCAAACTGTTTATAATAAGATCCTGATGATTAAAGATGAGCAAAGTTCCATGCAACATTAATTTTATGGTGAAGAAGGGCAATTTGCAGAAGTGAGAGATTTCAGTGATACAATCCTTGAGCTTTATAGTCAGTTGATGGTGTTGTGGTAGGACTGGGTTCACTTGAAACCTAAAGCTTCTGAGAAATATGTGATATTATGTCTTCTTGGTTGTCAAAGATTTTATTACTGCTTATATATTCAAGCTGGGCATGGCATTTCCAAATCTTCCTTTGAGATCTTTGTGATTGTCCATTATTTGGGGCAGCATACAAATCCTCATAATAATCTCAAAATGTATGTTCTATCTATTTGTGCCTAATTTGATATAATGGACTCATTACCTTATATAGGTTTTTAACCTTTTGTACCCTTACTATTGGGTTCACGTTTCTTGCACAAAAATGAATAGGTAAAAATCGCTTTGACCGCCTTAGAGCTTCATCTGCTTTATCTCCCACAAGAGCCTCCAAACCACCTTAAGTCCTCATACACTATTGCTGCAGTGGCACCAAACAGCCACTCTCGGTGCGCCAGGTCCGTGCAACTTTACTAGCACAGTGTCTTTTTCGCATCTTTTTCACCCAAAATGTGTCTTAATCACAATGTGATGCGAATAAAGGCCCCCATACATCAGCAATCTGGAAACCACAATTGAACAATTTGAAGATTTATTGCCCGGTTTTAGGATTTACGAATTTAGCAATCTGTGCCCATACGTTACAGATCTTTTTCTGTAATTTGCAGATCATATTTAGCAAACACAGATCTGCCAATCTTGAAAGGCCCATCATTTTACTAGTAACGGTCTGCAAATCTGCTGATCATCTCCATACACTAGCAATCTACAGCCCCAATCCATCTGTGAAATCCAACATGTTGGACAATCTGATTTAACAATTCCAATCACTTTTGGTTGCAATCTGCGATCTGTGAATCCCATACATTGCAGATTTTTATACACAATCATCTGCAAATTGCAGGATTGCCACAATCGATTGCTGATTTATGGGGCCCTTAAGATGCACCAAGAGACTGCACTGATTAATTTGATATGAAACACTTGCATATCTGTGTACAACTAGGGCCCGTATTCAATTTGAGGTGAAAAGTCCAGACTTTTCGCCTGCTGGACTTTTCGCCTCCTTCGCCTGTTTTGCAGGCGAAAAAGTATCGCGCGCGTCCCCGCTTATCCCCATATTCAATTTCGAAGGACACGAAAATGGGACCCGGCAAAACTGAAACAGGCGAAAAGTCCTGTCAATTTTCGGGATTTCATCCTTGCACCCACTAAAGATGTCCAGACATGGGGGATCACTATGGGTACCCCTGATTTTGCCTGCTGAAGGGAAGTCGGGTTTTTAATAGCCGTGGCAGGTACATAAATCCGGCTTTGAAGAAGGTAGTGAAGAAGAGCATTTAACTTATTTGTTTGGCAAAAATAACTATGCCCATCTAATGTGGGGTACATGAAAATGGGTGCAAGCATATTTTAAAGTCCCTAAAGTGATTTTTACAAATTCTTCAAAAATACACCTGCCGCTACCACCCGCAATGAAGAAAACACCTGCCGCATATTTGGGAACTCCTCTGGAATCAATTGCGCTACTTTAGAAGTTTGTCACCCAATATTTTTTTCACCCCCAAAATTAAAGTAAATTTTTTGGGTTGTCCCGATTTTTTTTTTTTTTACTTTTTTTGACACACATTACTTTTAGGGGTGCAGGCTATTTTTTTTAAGCCTGCACCCCTAAACCCCAATTCTGAATTTTTTTTCGACACCTATTCTGTGGAGGAAACTTTTCCCTGTTTTTTTACAAAGACTTTTCACACCGGCGAAAAGTCTTTGAAATTGAATACGGGGATAATTGAAACAGACGAAAAAGACGTCATCGCGATACCGGACTATTCGCCTCAAATTGAATACGGGCCTGAGTCTGAATTTACTTATGTGTAATGGTATATATATGCCATTCAATGTCCTAGTCACATGATTGCTGATACACAAGATCCCCCAACAGACAAATAGGTTTAACCGTTTATGGCCTCATCATTGCAGAATGAATCGTTCTGGTCAGTATGTGAAGAATGATGCAGCCTTATAGGTCACATAACACTCACTACACTACACCAATGGTTTTTTGGTCTCAACAGGTGCATTATTTTAGTCTCTGGACCCTTATTTCCTCCAGTTCCTAATAATTCCACTTTTTGATACCTTTTGGAATTACCTCTTACAAGGGTCAATAAAATATTTGTCATCAAAAAATTTACAGTATATAAAATTGTTTAAAAAAAAGCATATTGTTAAGAATGATGGACATGGAGGCAGATTGAATTAAAAAAAAATAATTGAAAATAAAACTGTTCTTTTCCATTGTAGACGTGAAGTGAATTAAATTTGAATGGAAAAATCCTCCTGCCTTTATCAAAAACGTAACAAAATGTTTTTTGTTGTTTAAAAGACAAATAGAAGTAAAGTATCACCATCCAGAACTAGCTTATTGTAGAAGCTGTCATAACACATGTGCAAGAGAAAATAATCATAATCTATTATTATTTCTAGGCAGGACGTGACAGCAACATGGAATCTCGGCCGATCACAGAGGAGGATATGGAGGAGCTCAAGGAGGCCTTTAGCAAAATTGGTAAGAAATGTCTTTATTTGTGGGTGCATATAGTAATCCATTGTACTGGGGAACATTCATTCTGGAGATCTGGCTGGAAAGTGTCTGATACATAGGGCCTCATTCAGAGGTGAATGCAATGCCGATGTGTGCAGAGTTGAGCGATAATTTTTGTTTTGCGCATATGTCTGAGTCACACTGCGCACGCATCCCAATGGATTACCAAATGCGGTCACAGTGAGGACTTGGACGCAGAGTGATTGACAGTCATTTATTATATGTGGGAGGTAATGGGGGGGGCGAGTAAAATGCGGGCGTGTTGCGACCATTGCGGGGGCGTGTCTCAGACTGTGAGTGCCACCTGTGTAGGTGCTAGATACACTGATATTTAAAGGGAACTCAATACCTATTTTATTTAGGCACTGCGGAATACGTATGTTTTCCGTATATGGAGGAAAGGCACTACTTGCCCTCTGACCCCCATAGTGACCGTGGCAACTTTGTGGTCACCCACATTTGAAAGAGGGGAGTCCGCTCTTCTGCTGTTTAAAATGATGTGGCCCTCTTGTTGTTGTTGTGGAAATCACCAGACAATATTACCCTGTACCATGGAAAACAGATGTTTTCCGTATATGAGTAGGAGAACACTATGGGCCTGATTCAGAGCCGGACGCTCTGACCAGAGCGCTCGCTCTGAATCAGGGCCCTCCTAACTCATTTTGGAGCGGCCTCATGGACGCTCGAATAGCTGTGGGTTACCACCCACAGCTATAGCGAGCGTCCATGATGATGGTCGCGAAGGTCAAGACCATCGCGACCATCGGGCTTGCGACGAGACCCTGATGTCAGTGGGGCCGGACTCAGACGGTAGGCGTTCCCTTGGGAACGCTTCCGCCTGGCAGCCACGCCCCCGGCACGCCCACCAAAGGGGGCGTGCTGTCACTCACCATCGACAGCACGCCCCCTTTGTAGCGAGACCCGGAGCGACAGGATTCCCCGTCGCTCGCCGGGTCTCGCGCATGCGCACGACGGAGCTCCCTCCGTCGTGCGCATGCACACTTCGGCACTATCGACCCGCTTGCGAGCGTCCAGCGCTCGCGAGCGGGTCAGAATCAGGCCCTATGTACTCTATCATGCCCATAATTACTTCTGTAAATGTGGGATCACTCACATATGAAATTTAAAATTATGTGGCCCTGCCCTTAGCAGCTATTTGTTGGAGAGACGTGCTCTACACTGATCTCTCTTACCGGCTCCTGCGCACTAGTACCCAGAGCGACAGATGCTGGAGGTGCGACATCTGACCTGTGCTATTGTGCATGTGCGGCTCCCAGCTGCATCTTCTTCCTTCCACCATAGTAAATTGATGTGTCCCTAAGTGTCTCTACACCACGGAGACTGTATATAGCCCACAGAGACCCCATATCTACATTGTGCCACCACCACTCAGTATAATTAATAACCCAATGCCATCACTGCAGTATATGAGTGTGCACTGCTCAATCTGAGGATGTGACTGATGACCCCATGTATTTGGATGTAGCGGGGGAAGAACGACATATCGTGTGTTCGTTCACCAAATCGTGTGGTGTGTACGGATCGCACGATATGTCGTCCTTTACCAGCTGCCGTCAGCTGGGTACACAGGTCGTCTAGTGTGTCCCCGGTTTTAATTTAATCTTAATTATATTTGTTATATATTCCCAGATATGGACTGGAACTGTGATTCGGGTTTGGGATTCTTCTTTGCATACGTGCTGCAGATGCAAACATTCGAAGAGGGGCATGACCACATCTCACAGGGGCACGGCCTCATCTCACAGGGGCACGGCCTCATCTCACATGGGCGTGGCCTCGCAGCAAACCTCGTCTCTCTGCATGCTGCCTGAGCTTTTTGGCCAGGCTTCTGGGCTGGACCAGCCCACTAGCTCCAGAAATTAGAAATGCCCAGACTGGCCCATAAACAATGATTATAATATGGTAATACATCCCTTTCTCTCTTTTCAGATACTGATGGAAATGGTTTTATAAGCCCTAATGAACTGAATGATTTATTCAAAGCTGCTAATTTGCCCCTTCCTGGGTATAGACTGCGAGAAATCATCCAAAGCCTTTTTGAAACAGGAGATCAGAACAAAGATGGCAAGATCAGTTTTCAGGAATTTATCACAGTAAGTTGAAGCAGATACATGATACATTTTTTTCTCCAAACTGCATGAAGCATTAGACTCTGAGTTTATGTATGCCAGCAAAGTATGCCTATCACCTACATACAGCAATGCAGTAATTTTGTGGGCTACATTTATAAGCAACCTACCAATTCTCTAAAAGCTATTGACATCATTGAGGCATGACTTAGTAGGTACAGTATTTTAACTCATTCCCTTAACAAGAGACAGATATAATTTGTACAGGTTCTGCAACGCTTGACTGAAACCAGTTGAGGTTGTGACCCTGTCAGTGTACCAAGTGTGCGTTGGAGTCCTGGTACTGGGAGGCATGGCCAGGGAGTACCATGCAGAAGCTGCATGCCGCCATTCACCCTGGGGCAATAGTCATGCCGTTGACCTCCCTGGTAAGTCCGGATAAGGACTTTCCATTTGATGCGGGATTGCGATGGTTGCCAGCAATGCATGCTACTTTCCGATGGCTGCTGTCACTCCTACTGTATCCTCCAGGAAGGATAAACTCAGTGCGTAAATATCAGAGCTCCTTTGTACATGCGCAAACTTCAGCTGCTCACTCTACAAGTCTACTAGCAAACCATCAATGGATAACATGGTTGTAAGGAACCATGAATATTACTGCCAGCCAAGCCACTAAAGTAGCCCTGGGCCCAGGTATTTTGTATCTGCACCCCAGTGGCGTAACTTCATCCCAGACGCCCGGAGGCAAGTTATAATTTGTGCCTCCCTGTCACAGTCGCTGACACTGTAATGTAGCAATTTGCATGCAGACAGGCTATAGACAGACGTAGGCAACAGCTGATAGTCTGACATGGAGCTCTCCACTAGTGTATGGTACATTTTCAGGTGCCATGTATTGGGCGGCCGTGACTGTACACTCCGGGTACATAGTTACAGCCCTAAGTGGGGTGAATATGTTGTGGACAATGAAAGAGGTGTCCCTTCAGAGCTGGAGCCCGGCGGTAGGCACCTCTATTGTCTCCCATAGTTCTGCCCCTGCTGCACCCCCTCTCAGCGGCTCTGTTAAGTGCCAACATAATTGTTACAACCATGCGATAGGTCCAGGCTAAGAAAAAGCTACTTGAATTCATAATTTTTTTTTTCATGATTAGCCTAGAGACTGTAGGATCATCACTTGGGGCCAGTAAACATTTATTTTCCAGATTTATTTCCAGTATTCTTTTTTACCTTTAAAAGTTTTCTTTGCTCACATTTTAGATTATTCATGACCTTAAAAGCTCAGATGTTGCTAAAACATTCAGAAAGGCTATAAACAAGAAGGAAGGTATTTGTGCAATTGGTGGCACATCTGAGCAGTCCAGCGTGGGCACCCAGCACTCATATTCAGGTAGGTGGCCAGCCGATCCCATATATATCAGTTAAATTGAACCTTATTGAACTTGTTAGAAATGTTACTAGGACATGACAGCCATGTATATCTGACCACAACATGCACTTGTTCCTTACTTGCAGTATGTTTGCAGATATTTAATGTTATTTGTTTTCTTCACAATCTTATAGTACAAATAGGATTGGTGAATAATTTGGTTTATTTTATTATGCTTTGCTGCTTAACCCATTCTCATGTAGCTGCATCAGGGCAGCCTCTATTTCAAGTGTTGTATTAAGGTATATAATTAGCAAAACATATAAACAGGAAATGCAGAGATGTTGCCAAAAGCAACCAATCAGACGCGACCTACCATTTACTATAATGTATAGATAAATGATAGCTAGGATCTAATTGGTGGCTTCGGACACCTTTACTTTTTAGAAATTTGATGAAATTAGCCATAAATACATTATTTAATTTGTACTGAGGTACCATCATTACTTGGTACAAACAGTTTCCCAACGTAGGTTGTGGGCAACAATACCTCCACACGGGCTGAACTGGAGGAATTTCAGATTACCGAGAAGAGTGAATTAGGAAATATTTCACTTGTGCTATCCATTCTTTGTCACTCATTTAGGAATACATAATACAATCTTGCTTTTGTGGATTTGATGCTTGATGATACAATTGTAACTACTAATCTCTTCAAATGATTTGTGTACTCTTGTTAACCCTGGCCATATGACTGAAAACCATGTATAGACATTCAGTTGCCTATGACCACCATTGGGAAACACACCTCTGGAACTGCAACATCCCTCATCTGTAGGTTACACATGTACTACTTTATATTACAGGACAATAGGTTTGATTCAGAGTTGTTTGTAATAGAACAGCTGCTGCGACTTTGGACGCAGCGGCTGTGCAATAATCTGTTGCCGCAAGAGGTGTCTTGTGTAAATAGAGGCCACCTGCTGGCAGCTGTGTCCGAGGACGAGGCATCAGATCACTCTGCCTGACCATCTGTCATCTAGGTCAGTGGTTCTCAAACTTGGTCCTCAGGACCCCACACAGGTCACGTTTTCCAGGTCACCCAGCAGGTGCACAGGTGTACTCATTACTCACTGATACATTTTAACAGATCCACAGGTGGAGCTAATTATTTCACTTGTGATTCTGTGAGGAGACCTGGAAAACATGCACCGTGTGGGGTCCTGAGGACCGAGTTTGAGAACCTGTGATCTAGGTAGCCTTCAGGTTACTCAGGATGGCCGGTATTTTTCCACACAGCTGAAGACAATGAAGCTGCACACAGGGACGCAACCACTGGCTTCAGCACACCCAAAATACGGGGCTGACACACCATGGATTTCTGAGACACTGTCTGACACTGCTCCCGATCCACCTCAAGCAGTCTCAGCCTGTCTATAATGCACAGATCCTCAAACACCAGAGCTGTACGTAAACCATCATGTTTGTGTACAACTCTGAATCAGGCCCAAAAAGTTAAAATTCAAAGCATGGCTACGTTGTAGAATGGTTGCCCAGTATGTACAGAGGCTTTTGTACCTATGGGCCTGATTCATGTACGGACACTGTTGTGGGGTTTCTGATTATAGGAAAACTGCGCATGTGCAAAACAGGTACTGCAATCTCACTCTCTGATCCCCCATGCCTCTGCATGACTGACATGCTACGGCATTTGGGGGGCGGACTGGGGGCGTGCCTGGTCTGCATTTCCAGACATGGGGGCGTTGCCCTGTTTTCCGAGAGTGTCAAAGCTAGGGTCTGCGTCAGTGGAGGCAGATTTCCTGGCCTCACAGGATGTTAGCTGAAGTTTACTAAGACTGGCCGGTGCTACCGCCATCGTGACCGATGGTCGCAATGGTGATCCGAGGCAGAGTCTACAGATGCTGCTCTCGGATCACTATTGCTGTCAGGAGGCGTCTGCTTCCTATAGATGCCTCCTACAGTATTTCAAGAACTGCTGGACAATACAGCCACATCCATTCGGCTGTGCAATACCATCCGCACATAAATCATTAATTTAGCTTAATGCATCAATTGTTTTAGAAATGTAATTTATAATTGCATAGGCTTTCATATATGATTTTATTACTAGCCTTTTTTTATTTGTCTTGAAATGGATTTTGGGAAACTGAATTTATTCTTGTGCCCAAAAACATTTGTAATACATAGTTATAAAGTGATTTCACAATGGCGAGTGCTGAGTTTTGTGTTTTTAGTTATAAAGCGTTAAATGTAATACCCAGCCTGCATGTTATCATTACTTACAGAAGAGGAAAAGTATGCCTTTGTAAACTGGGTAAATAAGGCTTTAGAAAAGGACCCAGACTGTAAACATCTAATTCCCATGAACCCAGACACGGATGACCTGTTCAAAGCAGTCGGTGATGGAATTGTCCTCTGGTAAGTGGAAACTCCAGTTAGTAATTGAATACACAAGTACTTTTTTTCTATATTACTGTAGGTCACAACTCTATATGATGTACTCAGGACACACATGAAAATGATCGGTGACTTACAGTGTTTTTTTGCTTTTTTTTCTCCTTGATAAACATCTCTTCTGTAGCGTCTTGCCCCATTTTCTTTGCTGTTCCTTTCTATGTAGATCTGATGAAAAAACAAAGCAGAAAAACAACAAGAAAAAACTCAGAAAACATATAAAAAAGCAAAAAACAAAACAAAATAAGTGAATTAGAAAAATAATGCCTAAGAGGCCACACATGAGGAAATAGTTTCACATCTTCAGGCTATTTATATGTGGGAAAAACATTGTAAATGTTCATGTATGTCTTTATTTTCTAGCAAAATGATCAACCTCTCAGTGCCAGATACAATTGATGAACGAGCTATCAACAAAAAGAAGTTAACTCCTTTTACTATCCAGGTACGAATCCCCCTGAATGGAAGGAAATAGATGATCTACTTTGCCTTCTGTATCTGTCTTATGGGGACGAATGATAGTGGGACTGCGATCATCTGCTGATGCTGATTTACCTCGTAGCTCACTAATCAGGAAAAGTAATAAATGCATTCTCATTGGGTAGTCTGCATATTAATGGATCCCACCTATTTGTATGGGTCCATGCGGGGTATTTCTTATTGGTTGCATTTACATATCTGCTAATAGCTTATAGAAGCATTGAAGTGCCATTAGTTGAAGAGTACATGTTGTTATTACGGTACTTTATCATTTTATATTGTATATTTGCAAGGCTTAAACCATAAGGTTACTTTGGCTTTTGTCACTCACCACTAAGTTACAGTACATTGGGAAAGGACTGGCCTCCATTACAGCACTGGGGGGCTTATGTAATAGGTTGCAAGTTGCAGCTGCTGCAAGAACTCCTGTGAGTATTCCCATATTTTTAAAGCGCCAATCATTTTAAAGGCAGAAGTCACACTGGATTACCCTGACCTGTGTAAAAGCACTTGGCCTACAGCCTTTTACGTTTATAGGGCCCAAGAACTCCTTGTTGACTTGTAGCAGCCATATAATTAACACAATGGAGTACATTGTGCCCTATATAATCTTTCCTACTTGTTGAAAGATAGTGTCTACTCTACACCATACTTGCCTACCTTTTCGTTCTCCTCCCCGGAAGAAGCCTGGGGAGGAGAAGCAGGTGGGTTGTGACGGGGGCGGGGACTGGTGGTTCTTGCCATTAAGCCCCACTCACATCACGGTAAATTGTCGCGATTGGCTTAAATTTAGATAGGGGCGGGGCTAAATGAAGCGATTCAAGTAGAATCGCGTCATTAAGCCCCGCCCCCTACACAGCGATCGCCGCGGACATTCTCCCCATTATGCCCACTTCACTAGGAAATGGGCAGAATGCAGGAGAAGTGCCTACCCTTCCGGGGGTGCGGGGGGGTTACCCGAAAAATCGGGAGCCGCCTGCGAAAACCGTGAAGGTAGGCATGTATGGTCTACACTATGGGCCTGATTCTGAGTTGCACACAATTCTGATATTTGCGCAAATAATATTTTTTCAACTGCACGTGTGTCTAGGTTGCTAAAAATCACACAGTGTATACGTTGCACAGTATATACGTAACACAGTGTGTACACACAGAGACGCAACTACGATTGAGATGCAAGGTCTCAGAAACGTATTGGAAAGGTCCTGGCGGTTCC
The DNA here is from genome assembly GCA_031769625.1 of Taudactylus pleione. NCBI lineage: Eukaryota > Metazoa > Chordata > Amphibia > Anura > Myobatrachidae > Taudactylus > Taudactylus pleione. The sequence continues at coordinate 18,289,166 of JAUIMM010000005.1, read as the reverse complement.
TGGGAGGTGGCTATACAGACGCACAAGATGTATCATCTCGTGTGTGTTATTATGGGAGTATCGCAGAACTGGTTGCAAACTCAGGGCCTGATTCAGTAAGGAATGCAGTTGCTATTACGCATGCAATCGGCCGATTGTTGCGTTCTGCGCATGCATGCGTACGAACTAGCCATTGCATTTGGGACTGCGATCGCAGTGACAACGCAGACCCATCGCAGAGTCATTGACAGGAGGTGCCATTTGGGGATGGTAAGGTGGGTGGTTGGCAGGCGTGCCAGTGCATTTGAACGCCGTTGCAGGGGAGTACATAAATCAGCCCATGTGATGCCGTATGAGGACTCATAGCGTGCGTGGAAGTTAGGAATTTCTGAGTAAAGTCAGAACTTGTGCAAGTATGCATGAGGCTGCAATGGTACTCGGTTGTACCAATGTTTTCGCTAAACATTACGGATGTGTGTAAGGTAAAGTGAGCATTCTTATGTAGTGCAGCAGCTATCGCAGTGAGACTGTGCGCGTAATCAATATTGCATTTACAGTTGCGTTCTGTAGTGGATCAGGCCCCCAGATGCTTAATTGCTTACATTGGAGGCCATACTCGGATGGAGATTCTGCACCTATGGGGCTAGTGCAAGTTTCTATGGTGCATCCGATGGTTGTGTCTAAAGACATACAAAGTGGGCATCTCAGTCCTTGCACAGTCAGACAGACAATTGTACACCAGGAGAAGGGCTGATACTAGCATTAGCATAAAGTCACAGACACAATTACAGCAAAAGATGCTAAAGCGGTTGCAGTAGAGTGTGACTCAGAGTCAGCCCCTATAGATTACCTCCCAGTCTCCACCCTGAAAAGCCCATGGATCGCAGATGCAGTCTGAAGTCATAGTGATGTTGTGCACAGTAAGGGTTTCCTAGACTCTTTACATATGCTCAGTAGCTAATAATCACTCATCTGTGCAAACCTCAGTACTGCGTGCACCTCTGAATCACGCCCATTATTATTACCAGTATCCCTTATTTATAGAGCACCAAAAGATTCTGCTGACCTGTACAAAGAGATTTACTCATGTGCATTAGTACCTGAGCTTACAATCTAATGCCCTCACCAATGGCATACACATATACACTTTAGCACTAGTTACTTAGGAGTCGGACACACTTAGGCCAAGGGAGGGAACCAGACCATCTGGAGGAAACGAACATGAATGTGGATAAAACATACAATGTTAATGCTTAGTTGCACATCTGATTGTACTTAAAGGGGTATATTTACTAAAGTGCAGGATTTTAGAAGTTGTTGCCCGTAGCAACCAACCAGATTCTACTTATCCTTTATCTAGCACCTTCTAGAAGATAATAGCTAGAATATGATGGTTGCTATGGGCAGCAATTCCACTTCTAAAACCCTGCACTTTAATAAATATACCCCATAGTGTATGTAATTAAACATTCTCCGCAAACCTGTGAAATATTTCAGTCTATCATATGTTTCACTTATTTCGCCATACCTATTTGTGCAACTTCATTTTGATACCCCTGTATACTATAACTACGAGATACACCATAATTGTGGACTATTTAATATTGATTCTTAACGTTTTTGAGGGTTACATGTTGTACCTTTAGGATTTATTACAATCATAATCACATGATTGTCACACTTCTCAATTGTCTGTCCTACACCTGTTGTTTGATGTTTATGTCTGTTACTTTGAACGTGGCAGTACTATTTTAATTCCTGAATAAATAAAAGGTATATTTTAACATTAATCAGATCCCATATTTCTACCAAAGTGTGCCCCATTATAGGAGTTTTTTTTCTTTTTCTTTGCATACGTTTATAATACTCTGAGGGAGCACCTCTGTATTAGACACATACTATTCTTATACCACCTCATTTTGGCTGTTTCTTCTCCTTTGCAATTGTTTTCAACCCATTCCCCCTCTCCCTATTCTTGTTAAAATATTTCAGTCTATCAGAAACAATATATGTACTTTCCCCAGGTAAAACTGTTTAGAGTAAAAATGTAGGATAGTTCATAAAGGCAATGGGTATACCTTGGTTATGAGTAGGCACTACTGCATGTATGATGACACATACTGTATAATATCAGGGATTATGTGAGTGTCTGTACCTTATTTTCAAGAACCTGTTTATCCTCTTTATTTAAACTATATTCATATTCTCATAATCTTTGCCTTCAGGAGAATTTGAATTTGGCACTGAATTCCGCTTCTGCTATCGGATGTCACGTAGTAAACATTGGCGCTGAAGACTTGAAGGAAGGGAAACCATACTTAGTGCTGGGACTTCTGTGGCAGATTATCAAAATTGGGCTGTTTGCAGACATTGAGCTCAGCAGGAATGAAGGTAAGTAATTAGACAACAATTCTTCATGTGGAATGGTCACATTATTATTTCACATTATCATAAAGGCATGAGAGAGCTTCATTGTTGTAATATTATACAGTATAGTCATGAGATAGCTCTAGTGTAGTCATTAAAAATCTATAGTGCAGTCATGGGATAGCTACAGTACAGTGTAGTGTAGTCAATGGATAGCTACAGTACAGTGTAGTCATGTGATAGCTAAAGTACAGTACATCTATGCCTCATCTATCACAACACTCCCACTTGTCCACTTTGCTCTGTCAATGACTGCTGCCTCTGTTCCACACTGGTAACTTCGTCCTACTCCCCACCCCAAAATTTCCCTAGTGCTGCTCCCCATCACTGGAACACACTTCTTCTCTCTATCAGACTGTCCACCTCACTGCAAAACCTCAAACAGACTCTCAAAGGGGGTTGGGTATGGGATGCCGGCAGTCGTGGACTCGCTACAGTATAGTGTAATCATGGGATAGCAACACTACAGTATAGCCAAGAAATAGTTACGTTTCAGTGCAATATAGTCATAAAATAGCTTAATTACACTCTGGTTATTGGATAGCTGCTTGTAGTCATGGGTTAGCTACAATTCCATGTAGGCCTGGGATAGCAACAGTACTGTGTAATCACTGGATAGCTACACTACAGTTTAGTCATTGGACCGTTACAGTACTGTGTAGTCAAAGGATAGCTTAAGTTTAGAGTATACATGGGATAGCTGCAGTACAGTGTAGTCATGGGATAGCTGCAGTACAGTGTAGTCATGGAATACCTACAGTACAGTGTAGTCATGGGATAGTTACAGTACAGTGTAGTAATGGGATAGCTATAGTACAGTGTAGTCATGGGATAGCTACAGTACAGTGTACTCATTGGACACCTACAGTACAGTGTAGTCATGGGATAGTTACAGTATAGTGTAGTAATGGGATAGCTACAGTACAGTGTAGTCATGGGATAGCTGCAGTACAGTGTACTCATTGGATACCTACAGTATAGTGTAGTCATGGGATAGCAACACTACAGAGTAGTCATAGGATAGCTTCAGTATAGTGTAGTCATGGGATAGCAACACTATAGTTTAGTAATGGGATAGCTATATAACAAGGAAGTCATGGGATAGCTACATAACAATGAAGTCATGGGATAGCTACATAACAATGAAGTCATGGGATAGCTACAGTACAGTGTAGTCATGGGATAGCTACAGTACAGTGTAGTTATGGGATAGCTACATTACAGTGTAGTCATGGGATAGCTACAGTACAGTGTAGTCAGGGGATAGCTACAGTACAATGAAGTCAGGGGATAGCTACAGTACAGTGTAGTCAGGGGATAGCTACAGTACAATGAAGTCAGGGGATAGCTACAGAACAGTGTAGTCAGGGGATAGCTACAGTACAATTAAGTCAGGGGATAGCTACAATACAGTGTAGTCATGGGATAGCTACAATACAGTGTAGTCATGGGATAGCTACAGTACAGTGTAGTCATGGGATAGCTACAGTACAGTGTAGTCATGGGATAGCTACAGTACAGTGTAGTCAGGGGATAGCTACAGTACAGTGTAGTCAGGGGATAGCTACAGTACAATGAAGTCAGGGGATAGCTACAGTACAGTGTAGTCATGGGATAGCTACAGTACAGTGTAGTCATGGGATAGCTACAGTACAGTGTAGTCAGGGGATAGCTTCAGTATAGTGTAGTCATGGGATAGCAACACTATAGTTTAGTAATGGGATAGCTATATAACAAGGAAGTCATGGGATATCTACATAACAATGAAGTCATGAGATAGCTACATAACAATGAAGTCATGGGATAGCTACAGTACAGTGTAGTCATGGGATAGCTACAGTACAGTGTAGTCATGGGATACCTACAGTACAGTGTAGTCAGGGGATAGCTACAGTACAATGAAGTCAGGGGATAGCTACAGTACAGTGTAGTCATGGGATAGCTACAGTACGGTGTAGTCAGGGGATAGCTACAGTACAGTGTAGTCAGGGGATAGCTACAGTACAATGAAGTCAGGGGATAGCTACAGTACAGTGTAGTCATGGGATAGCTACAGTACAGTGTAGTCATGGGATAGCTACAGTACAGTGTAGTCATGGGATAGCTACAGTACAGTGTAGTCATGGGATAGCTACAGTACAGTGTAGTCAGGGGATAGCTTCAGTATAGTGTAGTCATGGGATAGCAACACTATAGTTTAGTAATGGGATAGCTATATAACAAGGAAGTCATGGGATAGCTACATAACAATGACGTCATGGGATATCTACATAACAATGAAGTCATGGGATAGCTACATAACAATGAAGTCATGGGATAGCTACAGTACAGTGTAGTCATGGGATAGCTACAGTACAGTGTAGTCATGGGATACCTATAGTACAGTGTAGTCAGGGGATAGCTACAGTACAATGAAGTCAGGGGATAGCTACAATACAGTGTAGTCATGGGATAGCTACAGTACAGTGTAGTCAGGGGATAGCTATAGTCAGTGGCGGGCTTGGCCGGGGGGCAGGGTGCCATGTGCCCCCCGGGACGCAGCGTCATACGGGCCACGGGCAGTCTGTGTCACTGTGACACAGACTGCACCGTGTGTGTAGTGCTGACCGGACGGAGTTCGGTCAGCACTACACAGCACAAACACACTGCCGCCGGAGCCGGCAGCTGTGTGTTTGCTGTAATCAGCAGCCGCTGAGAGTCTGTCAGACTCTCATCGGCTGCTGCTGCTCCCACTGCGGGAGCAATCTTCCGGCTCTCGCAGTGGGTAATGGGAGAGACGTCGTCATGACGACGTCTCTCCCATAATGCAAAGCGGCCGGAGGAGCCGGTAGAAGCGTCGGGACCAGGAGCGGGAGTTTCAGGTAAGTGTTTTTTTTTTTTTTTATTAAGTCTCTCTCTACTGGGGGGGGGACTACTGGGGGAACTACCAGGGGGGGGATTACTATAGGGGCACTACCAGGGGGGGATTACTACTTGGGGCACTACCAGGGGGGTGGATTACTACTGGGGGCACTACAAGGGGGGGCTACTACTACTGGGGGCACTACAAGGGGGGACTACTACTACTGGGGGCACTACAAGGGGGTGGACTACTACTACTGGGGGCACTACAAGGGGGGGGACTACTACTACTGGGGGCACTACAAGGGGGCTACTACTGGGGGCACTACAAGGGGGTACTACTACTGGGAGCACTACAAGGGGGGACTACTACTAGGGGCACTACGGGAGGGGACTACAACTAGGGGCACTGCATAGGGGGGAGGGGACTACTACTAGGGGCACTACATAGGGGGAGGGGACTACCACTGGGGGCACTGCATCGAGGGACCACTGCTGGGGGCTCTATATAAAGGGCAATACTGGGGGTACTGCATAGGGGGGAGACTACAACTGGGGCCACTATTTAAGGGGCATTGCATAAGGGTTACCACTATTGGGGGACTGCATGGGGGGTGGACAGCTACTGGGGGCACTATATAATGGGCACTACATAGGGGGTACCACTATCGGGGGCACTATATAAGGGGCTTACTACTGGGGGCACAAGGGGCACTGCACAGGGGGGACCACTACTGGGAGCACTATATAAGGGGCTTACTACTGGGGGCACAAGGGGCACTGCATAGGGGGGGATCACTACTGGGGGCACTACTGGAGGCCTGCATAAGGGTGTTCTCTCCTGTGGCACACGGGGCCACTGCATATGGGTACTATGACAGGGGGTTGCCCCTAATATTTATTTTTACCTTACATTAATCCCATATGGACCCGCCTCCTCCCTGAAACACTTGAGGGAGGGCGGCGCCGTAGCACGCATGTTCTTCGGGCACCCTGGCTACACGCTACTCCTCTGCCAGGGCCGCCTGCATGCATTTGCCCCCCAGGCTAAAAGTTGCCAGCCAGCCCCTGGCTACAGTACAGTGTAGTCAGGGGATAGCTACAGTACAATGAAGTCAGGGGATAGCTACAGTACAGTGTAGTCATGGGATAGCTACAGTACAGTGTAGTCATGGGATAGCTACAGTACAGTGTAGTCATGGGATAGCTACAGTACAGTGTAGTCATGGGGTAGCCACAGTACAGTGTAGTCAGGGATAGCTACAGAACAGTGTAGTCATGGGATAGCTACAGTACAGTGTAGTCATGGGATAGCTACAGTACAATGAAGTCAGGGGATAGCTACAGTACAATGTATTCATGGGATAGCTACAGTACAGTGTAGTCATGGGATAGCTACAGTACAGTGTAGTCATGGGATAGCTACAGTACAATGTAGCCAGCAATATCTTCATGTCATCATGTTACATAGATATAACTTATATAAAATCTTAAAAATTCCAACCATACCATGTAAATGAAAGATTAATATAAAGACTAGACATGTTTTAGATTTTATATCATATATTTTAAACACAGTGTTTCAAATAAAAGAAAAATACCTTTATCTGAAAAACCCTGCATCAAGGAAAATAGATTCAATACCTATTTTATACATATTATGAAGAATGCCCTTTAACACATTTTGGCCCGGAGTTTGGATCATTCATTTGAGTGCTGCTGGGTACTTATTCTTGGTGTATACTAATAAATTAGAAAACTGTACCAAAGGCAGTTTGCTTTAGTTACTTGACTGTAAATAGTGCAAATGCTCTTGTAAAAACAGGCTTTGTACCACTATTAAGATTTACTGTAACATTCTGTGTTCTTCTATACAGCTTTGATTGCCCTGTTACGGGACGGAGAAAGCCTGGAGGATCTCATGAAACTTTCTCCAGAAGAGCTGCTCCTGAGATGGGCTAATTACCACTTGGAGAATGCTGGATGCAACAAAATTAATAATTTCAGCTCAGATATAAAGGTTTGTTGTAACTGTATACTATCTAACCATCCATCCATCCAGATATATGTGTTTTATCTTCACTACATGCTGGTCCTATATTCCAGAATCAGTGTATTTTTTCTTCTCATGAGTATTTCTCAGCGATTTTTAAGTGAAAATGCTGCTTTGATATGTTGATAACGTTTTAAATGCCATGGGACAGGTTACAGTGTTTAACATTAAGTTTAATGGAGTCATATTTGTGCTGCTTTTTCATCTGGTCAGTGAAAATCCCACATGTAATATTCATTAGGCTTATAGCTGAAGAGCTCCACAGTATACAGTACCTTAGTGATATGAGATAATAGCAAGTATCTGCTGCTTTTCTTCCAAAATGCAGAAGCAATATCAGGCTATGCATTCTAATATGGCACATTATCACAATCACTACTCTCTAAACACAGCTTGTTTTACAGGGGAGACATCACTATTCCCCCATACAGTATGTACGTATAGGACAAGCTATTCTAAAAAAAGAGAAGCCATAATAGAGCAGGCAATGTTTGTTTTCTATAGAGTAAAAATACATTGACAGGATAAAGGCCACAGAAATCATATGTAACCACTATGCTACTCCCCACCATCAGTAGCAGACCAGCTAATATCGTGTACTCTGACTACACATTAAGACTAGTTTTCTGACTACACATTAAGACTAGGTTACAATAGTGCTACTGTGACCTGTTTAAGATATATTTTTGAATGATGCATCTACAAGTTTTTCACAATTTTGTAGTACAAATTTTTAATTTGAAATAGATTGAAGTAGGATTTTTTTTCTCAATGTATCAAAAGTCATGTGAAATCAAAATAAATATTCCAAAACTTGCCAAGAAGTTCTGAAATAATAACTGGAAATAATTCATTTTTGGGAAACAAATTATATTCATACGCCAATGTAACTGTAATTCCAAATTTGACAAATGTCTTCATTGACTGCTACAGCATGGTAGAGGCATTTTATTATTATTATTATTATTATTATTAATAATAATAATAATAAAGAACATTAAAGGTGCCCACACACATACCGATGTGCACACGATGAGCCGATGCCTACGATTTCCCTTGAAACTCTCCCCGGCAGCTCAGCACACGATCTCCACACGATCTGCACGCAATTTGGTGTCCAATCTTCATACGATCCCTCCTGCAGTCAGACCTTCACACTGCATCGTGTCCTAGATTGTCAGATCTGCCCTACTGCACGGCAGATCTGCAGCTGCGATGTGCGACCAGCGGGGACGCGCATCTGCATCGTGATCAGGAGTAAAACTTCACGATTTCAACATATTTTTCACGATTTGTCCTGACGATTCGTCGAAATCGGCCAAATTGGATGAAAAATCGCTATGTGTGTGGGCACCTTAAGAACAGAAAAACAAGTTAGAGTTGTGAACATCCCCCAGAGATCAATACTGTCCAATGTACAGAAGGGGAACTGTGGCATTGATCACACAGCAGAAGTCATTGGCTGTAAGGAAACATAAAACATTAATCAAGGAAGTAGCACTGGCTGAAAGAAAACCTGTATACTTTCCAGCAAGGAGTTTTATATTCGCCATAATGACGATACTGCAGATATATCGCAGAAAGTCTTGTGGCATGAGAAAAAGGATGTGGAACTTTATTGTATGAATGGTGAGTGATGTTGTGTATGGAACAAGTCAAACTCTACACAGTTGCTGGTTAACACCATCCCCACTGTCAAGTATGAGGGTGGCAGCATCATATTATGGGATGCTTTTCAGCATCAGGGTCTGACAATATTTTCAGGATCAATAAGTAGATGAATGGTGCATACACACATCCTAGACAAACCTTCTATTCTCTGCCAAACACACTGGAACTGGGGAGGAAGGTTGCATTTTATCAGGGCAATGATCCTAAACACATTTGAAGGACAGCGCTGGAGAGACTAAAAATGAGAAAAATAAATCTTTTATAATGCACCAAACTTTCTGTCCATCAGCGCTCCCTAACTAACCTGACCCAGCTTCAGCAAGTTTGCAAGGAGGAATGGACAAGTATTGCTCCATGTCAGTGTTCAAAAGTTAGACTTATTAATTAATACGTCTTGCTGTAATAGCTACACTATAGATTGCACTAGTGAGGTTAAGTGCAAGCTTCCATAGGAGCCTCACATGATGCATCTCCACATAATATTACAGGTACAAGGCATTGCTTAGTGTGCAGTGTCTTCTGTACTGCAGAGCTGTAACTATACTTTTTGGTGCCCTGTGCCCTGAGAGCATTGGCACCCCCTTTCCCCATTTTTCAAATAGGGACATAAAATAGTACACCCGAAAAAGGGCCATGTCCTCATGGGGAAGGGCCAGGGAAGAGATAGGGGGGGCCAGGGAAGAGATAGGGGAGGCCAGGAGATGCTGGGGATAAAAGAAGAGGAAGCTACAAGTGAGAAAGATAATAAACAGGAAAATTGACAGGCCCAAACAGCGCCCCCTGCCCTGTGGTGGCCTGTGCCATGGCACTGGTCGCACTACCCTAGTTACGGCCCTGCTGTACTGTAATACCCAGAAGTGTGCACAGGACAGGAGCATATAGTGTGAGGCTCCTATGGGACTTTGCACTTGAATTTGCCCCTAAATATTGTCTAAGGGTGATTAACACTTACTACATTATATTTCAGTTTTTTATTCTGATTACTTTGAAACTTACGTTTATTGCTCTTTGTCTTGGTGGGTTGAGGGGAGAATGAATAGGTGACTCATCCTCATTCTAAAATGCAAAATTCCAAACCATAAGATTCAGTAAATGTGACAAATAGATAAGCACTAAATACTTTTTGAATACAAGGTATATATAAATAATTTTGCAAATATACTTTATCTTTCGTGTTTGGAAATGTCCAAATTTGCACAATACAATAATTAAGCTTGAATGGGCATACAATATTTCTTATCATTTAATTACTCTGTGAAAGTCACTTATTTCAGAATTTGACAAAAAACTTTTCCTAGAACCACAACAGTTGCAAGCACATAAATAATGATTATTATAATGATTACGTCATCGGATGAATCATGCCATCATATGACAGTTTATACTCTAATTATCATCTACAGTATGTGTAGACATTATTTGTGATCTAATTGATAAAGTTGCTAGTATATGCAATCCCTTTATATGGGTGATAAAGATGGATTAAGACAAATGAGAGAGGAAGGTCATAATAAATGGATTTATTCAAGAAGAAGACGTTAGACGGGGTTAAAATATTTATCTTACTGCAATGCAAATATTTAATTTTCTGAAATGACAAATGTATGACTCCTAAGTGCAGTGACAAATGCATTTTCCATCCTCCTGATGTTTCTAATTAGCCTTTTTCCATATTAACAATAACCGCTAGCTGTAGATTAACAAATAGAAATTGATTAAAAAATAGCTTTTTAATTTAATCTAGGGTGAGCTAATAACATAGAAAATTAACATGGCCATTAGGCACGACAGCAGCACTGACAATGTCATTAGTATACGTGCACAACAGACATCATCCTGTGCATGGACATCAAACTCAATTTACATATTGGACAACTACATTGAATCTGTCTGTTGTTTTAATTTGTTTTCATAGATTATATTCAATGATTGTCTTCATTTGTTTCTTTCTACCACAGGATTCCAAAGCCTATTACAATTTACTTGAACAAGTTGCTCCAAAAGGAGATGAAGAGGGTATTCCTGCTGTGGTCATTGATATGACTGGACTCAGGGTAAACTGTCAGCTCTTAAAATGATCTAAACAGTCAAAAAGTGACCCAGCCAAACATAACTTCTGTACTCCACAATGTGGGCCGCATTTAAGAAAGTTTAATATGGTAGTGATATTAATGAATATGCCACTTGTATTCAACATGACTTACCTCCCCAGCGAGGTCCAGGGGCGCCGAGAGGGGGGGCGGGTACAAATTACCTGGGCTTCCTGAGGGGCCCGGGTCCGACGCCGCCCCCCTCCCTCACAGCAGCCCAGCACACAGCTGAGAAGCAGCGCTGTCCTTGTGAAACTGTGCTGTCCTCAAATAACCTAATTGTGAAAAGCACAGCGCCAATTATTTAAAAATAAATTAATTTTAGAGATGATCAGTTCGGTTTTGGCTCAGATCTTGCCGCCAAATTCGGATCCCTGAACAAGGTAAAATATCATCTTTCACGGACAAAGATGGCATTTTGTTCTTTTGTTCTCATTCTGAGATCAGAACTTGGCGGGAAGATCTGAGTCAAAACCGAACCGCTCATCTCTAGTTTTAAGGTGCAAAAACATTCAATGAGACATAACCCACCAATGGTAATGCTTTTTTTTAAAGCAGGAAAATTCCCACAAAATGCACAATTCATTTTTCACACTCATCTTTTTATATTTGTAACTTATATACTCTGCCTTACATCCATGTTTCCTGGTCACAGGAGAAAGAAGACCTGAAGAGAGCAGAGTGTGTGTTGGTGCAGGCAGATCGGCTGGGCTGCCGCCAGTTTGTTACAGCCACGGATGTTGTACGAGGAAATCCAAAGCTTAACCTGGCCTTCATTGCCAACCTGTTTAACAAATACCCAGCCCTACAAAAGCCAGAAAATCAGGACATTGACTGGAGCTCAATTGAAGGTAAACCTATATGATCTATCTATGATCATTATTTATTATACATAGGAGCAGAGCCGTAACTAGACTTTTTGGTGCCCTGTGCCAGAAAGAGCATTGGCACCCCCTCATTTTTCAAAGGGACATAATGCACCCAAAAAAGGGTCATGGCTTCATGGGGAAGGGCCAGGGAAGAGATATGGGAGGCCAGGAGATGCTGGGGATGAAATAAGAGGATGCTACAAGCAAGAATGATAATAAACAGAAATTTGACAGGCCCAAACAGCGCCCCCTGCCCTGTGGTGCCCTGTGCGATGGCACCGGCTGCACTACCCTAGCTACGGCCCTGCATAGGATCCTAGGATATAACTTACAATTCCGATGTTTGAAGACCTGCGTGTGCGCAGGATGTGTACTGTACTGCACATGTGCAGATCTCCTTCTGCAAGCGTGATCGCAGTGCCCAGGCACCGCAGCTTGATTGACAGGCTGCACCCATTTGGGGCAGAGTAGGGGCGGCATCAGGCAGCGTCCCAGAAAAGAGGGCGTGTCGGCCCCATTTTCTGTGTGTGCTGAAGCCAGTGGCTGCGTCCTTGTACATAGCTACACTGGCTTCAGCTGCATGTAAACACCGGACATCCAGAGTAACCTGAATGCTACTCAGATGACCAATGAACACACAGAGTGATCCAATGCTGCATCTTCAGGCGCAGCAGAGGGTCAAAGAAGCTGGCAGCAGACGTCTATATACACAAGATGCCTCTTGCAGCATTAACATATTAGTGCACAGCCGCTTCATACAAAGACGCAGCTGCTGTACAATAGTGTGCAGCTCAGAATCAGGCCCTGTATTGCTAATCAGTTATATTGTAGATCAATTTGTTGTTATAAGTGAGTGCCCTTATATACCTGTTAGATGCAGTGTTAGTGATGTTCTGCTCATGGACATTTTCTGTAATGCTTTCTCCTCTTTTTACAAATATTACATATTATATATGATCTGAACTCCTATTTACTATCTGCATTATAAACTTCTACTAATACAATTGTTAAGGTGAAACAAGAGAGGAGAGAACATTCAGGAACTGGATGAACTCTCTGGGTGTTAACCCACGTGTAAATCATCTGTACAGGTAAGAATTATAGGGATGGTCATTTCTCCCAAAATATTATGGTATACATATTTATAAATGTATATATTGAAAATTATGCATTAATCCATTCTTGAAAATGGAAGCAATTGTTATGGAATATGAATTGTAAAAATGTAAAACATTTATAACATATGCACTAAAATGTAGATGGAAAGAGGGAATTCATATTATTTACATGGAAAAGGGTGTTTACATAGGCAGGTAGTGATATGGCGGTTCTTAGACAGGTACTACCAGCGTTATGATATTTGCCAATTGTTTTAGGTCTACTCTGTGGGACATGGAGAAATTGGGCATAAAAAGGGTATGTAGTGGTCTTGTTAAGGTAATGTCTATAAGACCTATGTCGACCCCAGAATGCCGACACTGGGAGATCGACAAGTGTGAAAAGCTTCTACTTAAAGCATCTTACAAGCGCTGGCAGTACATCGTAAACATGACAATTAGTAATCATGTTACATCTGTACTGCCGGCGCCTATGAAATGCTGTAAGTAACTTCTCACACCACCTCAGTGCCAGGGTCCACATACTGCTTGTTGATATTATGAATGTCGACAAGACTTATGTATAAAAACTAGAGGTGACCAAGACCTGATTATGCCATTCGCAACTCCATGTGAGGAAGGAAGGCATATGACTGCATATGGAGCACTTATTGGGAATCTTAATCCTGGGGCAACTATGACTTTATCTTGTAAAGGTGCTATTGGAGCACATCCTCCACTCCAGGCATTCTGCCATTTATGTCCTTCCTTGATAAATGCCTGTTTCTGGACAAGCAAAGTCTTTAATGCAAGTATCGCTGTGTGTAAGTTTTGTTCACAGTGCTCATGGAGCTCTGAGAGATAAAGATAACACTGGTTTGTAGGCTGCATTAAAACCATATCAGTAAATGTAGCCATATATAATTATATATATGTGTGTGTTTTGTCTTTTTATTAATCGCTTCTCTGCATATTGTTTAATGGATGGGAATCAAATGATCAATAATACCAAATTTTATTGAATGTGTAGTTTAGAAGCTTCCAATTCTGTAATGATCACTACAACTGCTAAATGCTGCCTGGGACCACGAATGTGTTCTCTAACCAGTACCTTATTCCCATTGTCATCGATGAACTCCTCCTATACTAATGCTGGAGGAAGTGGTCCCAACATTCACTAACCATTACTGGAATAGGAGAGCTGTGAAATGGGCTTAAAGTTTGGTTGGAGGCCGGCTTCCATGGATGCAGCCTGCCTCAAAAAATAAATAGACTTTATTACATGTCTGCCTCATATGCCTGTGATGGATGCTCACATCACCTTATAGCAGATAGCAGACACTCCTCTGGTGACTGCACAGGCAGCTTAGAGCATTGTACAGTGCTCTGCTTACTGAAAGGTGAATATAGCTTTAGCAGACCACAAAATAGAGTAATTGAGTAATTGAATAATTGAGTAATTGTCAATATTTACATCACTGACTTCAAATAAGCCAGAAATGCATCAAACTGCATCCACGGCTTGTCCACGATAAATAATCCGTATCATTAGTACTGGTGGCAAGGGTGTCGCACATGCAGTTTAGGGTAAAGCACTCTACTAGCCAAATAAAGTACATACCATATAGCTGGCCACAACTGCAGCAATATTTGCCAATTGACCTGATATTGCTAAATAGATGAATATGCTTGAAGTTGCTGATATCATTATTGGGCATATGGGAGAGGATTCTGTGTATTCTGAAAGTGATCTGCCGACTTGGCATGAGCACATGACAATATGGCCACCTACGTGAGTAATAACTATTTCAGCTGTGATGGAGTCAGTACTGAAGCAACATGAACAAGAAGAGCAGCATAAGTCACAGTATGACTACAAACCAGTGGTGTATCTAGGGATGGTTGAGCAGTGCAAGTGCCCTGGGTGCATGGCAGCGAGGGGGGTGCCGGCGGCACCCCCCCCCACCGCTGGGTCAGACAGCGGCACTGTACAGTAAAACAAACACACCGCCGCTGGGTAGTAGATTCACTGACAGTGAGTGTACTACCCGGCGGTGGTGTGTTTGTTTTAGGAGCCAATAAGAGTCAGACAGACTCTTATTGGCTGCTGCACCAGGGCTGGTGCGGGGCTGGGGCTCACTCATGAACTCCGCCTTCCGTCTCCCGCAGTGGGTGAAGGGAGAGATGTCATGACGTCTCTTCCATAGTGCCGAGCGGGATGGAAGGAGCAGATGGTGGCGGGTGCAGGGATTTGGGTAAGTATAATTTTGTATTGTGTGTCTGTGTGTTTTCTGAGTAAGGGCCACTACTAATGGGGGGCACTGTATAAGTGGCACTGTATATAAGGGGCACTACTACTGGGGGCACTGTATATAAAGGGCACCACTGGGGGCACTGTATATTGGGCATTACTGGGGGTACAGCAAAAAGGGCACTGCATAAAAGGGCACTACTACTGAGGGCACCAGGGCAGGATTAAAGCTTGTGCACCAAATACCCTAGTTAAGCCACTGACATTTATTTATAGCAATAATAAAAACAAATGTGAGGACCAAAAAGGTATGGATCTTTCTTAAGGAATCTGTTCAAGTTTTCATTATTAACATGGTTAATGAAATGATGCTTACTTGATCTTGACTAATAATGTTCATTCCTCTGATTTCAGTGATCTTGATGATGCACTAGTCATATTTCAGCTGTACGAGAAGATAAAAGTTCCTGTGGATTGGACAAGAGTAAACAAACCACCCTACCCTAAATTGGCAGAAAAAATGAAAAAGGTACCTGTTCACATATACTACACATACCGTAACTGTACGTATACATGCTGCTATAGAAAGTTCATACCTTTATTTTTGTTGCATTATAGGAAGATGTAAAAAATTTGACATCTAAAGAATAGAGTTCTTTAGAATAATTCAGCATATTTAATACTATTTATTCGTTTTAGACATAGGAGAATCACATGTACTTTCGTTCTGCGGGATGAGTCACAATATTTGCCCAATAGTTCCAGGAATCATTTATTACTTGTTCATAAAAGTTATTTAAAAAGATACATTTTAAAGGTACAAAATATTATGTAACAGTGCACAGTTTGTGATTTTGTATGTCCTTATACATTTTGTTACTTAATTACATTTAAAAGGACAATTTATTTAAAAATGGCTTGTCAAAATATAATTTTGCTCTTAATTTCCAAATATTCCTCGTTCCACCTTTGTAAATATAAACTATAGCACTCTAGATTGAGATTTAGTTGATTACAGACTAGTTGTGGTCTTCCGAAGCCTTTCTGTGGTTTCTCTCCCCTTACTGCTTGCTACCCCTGCCACTTATTGAATGAGTATCTATGACCAGTATAGCACATTTAGTTTATATTGAGCAACATTTTGACTATTACTAAATGTAGAGCAAATATCATAATGACAATCACTATAACAGAACTCATGTTTAGTACCACTAATATCCCATGGAGACACATTACCTAATTTAATCACCCCCTATGAGCTTTGGGTCTGCTGTGTGCTATATGACATTCTTCCCCTCCTTCTCCCACACATCGAGAGCCGTGTTCCTTTGGCAGCCAATACTGTATGTACCCCCCAAGAAATATATTGAAAAGAAAAGAATGATCTGTAGGAGGTTAGCTCAGGACAATGACTATCGGATTCATGCTTACAAAGGTTCCTAACTTGTTGTTGACAGAAAGACAAACCTTCTATATGGAATTGCTTCTTTATATTTTGGTTACTAAAAAAGTTTAATATTTTCTATATTTTATAGCTTGAAAACTGTAACTATGCTGTGGATCTAGGAAAGAATAAAGCCAAGTTTTCTCTAGTTGGCATTGCTGGGCAGGACTTGCATGAGGGGAATCGGACTCTCACACTTGCTTTGATGTGGCAATTAATGAGAAGGTATAATGGTAGAGTGTGTGATGTAATGGTCTGGGCATACACAGTGAGGGAGGGAGGGAGGGAGGAAGCTGATAAAAGAGGTGACTAATAATGATGAACACTTTGATTACCCCACACCACACCCAACACAAGAAAGCGCCCAAGGTACGACTTGGTTTGGTCTAGAAATTGTCATGATCATCATCAGCTGGAATATGCATCAACCCTTTTCTGCATACATTAGACCACCCCTCCCCTCCCATGTCCTGTCTCTACACTTGCACACAGGTGCAGTCACATGACAGTAAGCCTGAATGCATGCAGGTGCATTGTACTGTACAATATTGCAGTTTATATGCGCCTGAGAGCACATGTTTACAAATCTACATGATCCCCATGATGTCTACAGAGCATGAGGAGAGTATCTTGTAGACAACTCTGTGAAGTAAATAGCTGGAGTGAGAAATGGTTACGCCCATGAAAAAAATAACTTTTTAAAGTAGTCAAGAGTATATACCAGTGGTTCCCAAACTGGGTGCCGCGGGGCACTTGCAGAGGAGCCTGGGTTGGTGGTTCAGGTTAAAATCAAATTATTTATGGTCAAGGTGATAGGCAAAACCAGTGATGGTGGCTGCCAATCATAGCATATGTGGCAATCAGAAGCACAGCCCTGTCCAGCACCACATAACTGACCCTAAGGATGACAGATAAACACAGTTAACTCAATGTAAACATTGTTTCTGAATTAAACTGACATATATATTGGCCTATCAATTGATCGGCCAATATATCTGGTGCCCGTTGGCCAGAGTGTACCAGCGATATGTCTGTGAAAGACATTGCAGATAAATATGTCCATCGGCCAGTGTGTATAAGTGGTCTTTCGACCGCCCGTACACATGCAGCAGAGGCCGCAGAGAAGGGGGTGGGACATGACCCCCGGTCAGCGGGACCCACAGCCAGAAGCAGATGATAGTTGTTCAGTGTGTATGACCGATCATCATCTGCAGATATATCTGTGCAGTGTGTACCCACCTTTACTCAAAAGAAAATTTGGCCCAGGAGTGCCGTGACACAAATGCTGGTACTGCAGCATTATTATGTTCATTATTATGTTATCAGTTTAATATGTATATAACACTGCCTTCTATTCCAGGTACACACTGAATATCTTGGAGGACATTGGAGGAGGACAGAAGGTTAATGATGACACAATTGTCAACTGGGTGAATGAAACACTCAAAGAGGCTGGAAAGTCCTCATCCATCAGTAGTTTCAAGGTAAAACTTCCACCAGATAAATTATTGACATACACTTTTCTACGCAACCAAGTAACAAATGCCAAATTCATCTGGACTTGTGTGATCATCAGCCCTATTATAACCAATAGAGGCTCTGTCTCATCTCTACATTTTATACACATAATGTGAAATATACTTAAAATATATATATATATATTTTACAATAAAGAATGATTGTAATTGTCTTTTAAGCAGGATCTAGTATTGTATGGTATAAAAAAAAATAACTAATAACAGACACAGAGCTAGCAATAACATGCACAAAGCTACAAATAATAATCATTAAGAAGAAAGCGATGTAACGGCAAATATCAGAGACTAATCCCTGCGGACACTGGGCCTGATTTAGAGAAGTGCGCTATGACTATGTTTGTGCAGTGGAGGATTATCGGTAAACTGCGCATGTGTCAAAGTCTATTACTGTAGTCATAAGCAACAACTTTTTATTCGCAGAATGATTGACAGTTAGGGTCCGTTTGGTCAAGGTAACGGGGTGTGCCGCCAAAAAAACAGGCGTGTCGTGACCATTTTCGGGGCAGTGTTGCTGCTTGCATCTGCAATCTCATACGCACAAAAGATGGCTCCGGAATCTCAGTTCAAACAGTTATTCTGCATGAACACAGGGTTACTTAGGAGGCCGATTATCACAGGATTTGCATATATGGCTGCGTATTAGTATGGAGTTGCTTGGATTTGTTATGGTGCCTGTGGGCGTCTCAATACAAATGCCGCCATCTGCGACATTAGCATATTTTTCCATATTCTCCGCGTACAAAATTGCAGCAGTGACGGCAATAGCATGCTTTGCTGAATCAAGCCCACTGTCCTTGGACAAATCCATTAATTTTTGTGGTATGGGAGTTTAGAATGAGAAATAATGTTGTCAATTCTGCAAATGAAAATAATGGTATATCATTTAGATAATAAAAAGCTATTTATGTGTACTGAGACTGCCCTTTAAAAATATTCTTCCTGTGGGTCCAAATATGGTCCCACAATTTTTGGGATTTCCTGATTGCCAGATATGAAAAAGATTTGAATGGGAATACCCTCTTTTGGCTCACTGGAACAATGGCTCTTTGCCACTTGAGTCTCTTAGCAAAGACACATAGGACATATAAGGTCCCAGCTTTAGAAATAAAAAATAAAGCTTGAACCTAACTTTAGTCTTTGGTCTACAGTATATTTTTCCAAATATTTTATTTTAGACTTATATTAAACATATTCATCGCATTGTGCTGCTTCTATTTGCTTGAATACAATAATGTGCAAATTACATATATACAAAATTTTGTCTACTTCAAAGGATGGTAAAATAAGCACCAGTATGCCTGTACTGGATCTAATAGATGCAATTCAACCTGGCTCAATTAAATATGATCTTTTGAAAACAGAAGACCTAGATGATGGAGAGAAACTCAATAATGCCAAGTATGTATAACATGAAATTTGTACACTACATTTTTCAGTCATTTACACAAACAGGTTTAAGCTGTGACAAGAAATGTTACACTCACAACTAAAGTGCCACTAAGGACAGGATTTATCGTGCACATGCACAGTACAATTATTAAACATGTCTACAAATTGCACTGTGTATGGGTCACAAGAGATTGATTATTCCGATCAATATCTGATAGGGACCATTCAGAAGTCTACTGTTATGGATGGCAATTTTGCTGGTACGAGTGACCACATCTGACCACATACTGTACGCAATGAGGTGCTGCACTATTGACTATAATTTAGTATGTACATGTATTGTCAAATCTGGCAGTGATCTATATATAAATTTATATCAAATGTCCTAACTGACTGACTGATCAATGCCCAGCCCAAACCCCTGGACCTAGAAACATGAAAATCAGGGATTATATGCCCTCCATGATGTAGGCACCCACCAAGCAGGAATATTTCAAAATTCGACTCCTAATGGGGATGAAAAGGGCTAAGATGTCCCCTCCCTCTGTGCAATGTCCTGCCTGCCTGTCTCATTATGGCTGCAGCACTGTTCAATATTCAAATAGGGTGTCACAAGGCCCCACAGAGACCCCAGAACCAGAAACCCCCTACTTACCTTTGCGGGCACTCACCCGCGGCATCTCCGGCACTCACATGGTGCTGCAGCGGCTTCGTCCTCTCTGGCTGGCTGTCAGCGTCTTCTCTCCTGTACGAAGACACCCGCACTCGGCTCCGGGATGGTTGGGCTGCCGCTCTCCGGTCCTTGGGCGCGGCCATGTTGGATTTGCCCACGTGACTCCACCTCCAGCAATCAGCTGCCTGCAACCTCTATAAAACTATACCTGCTGCAGTAGCTAGTTGCCAGTGCAACAGGACTCATAGCTTGCTGTATTCATCCATACTGTGCTTCTTTAGTGTATTACTGTTCCCTCAGTTTGCTTCCACTGAGAGTTACCTCCTGGTCCTAACCGGAGAATCACTGTCCTCCATTCACCTGGAGTCCAGTTACCTCCCGGTCCTAACCGGAGAATCAGCCTTCCTCCATTCACCTGGAGTCCAGTTACCTCCTGGTCCTAACTGGAGAACCAGCCGTCCCTCAGTATCCATCCGCAGGCATCTTCTGCCAATATATCCCTTCATGCGCAGGAACTTCATCAAAGCCAGTCTCCTCCAGAGTGCATCTGAGTCTAACAAAACAGATCCAAGACCCAGCCCGGGAACACAGCCTCAAGTCCCTTTGACTGTGACATAGGGGAGCCACATCAACTGTCACCCCAACTGCTGCCAAACATCACTGACAGTTGGTGTGGTTCCCATGTTTGAATATTGCCCCACCTTTGAAACCTCCACTAGCTGTATGATCCTGACATGGCTTATGAGGCCGACATCACTGCAAAGGGGTAAAATGTGTTTTCACAGATTCCTCAATAGCTCTTAGGCCACAGGTGAGGGAGGGTCATGTGTTAGTACAGGTGTGAGGGAAGGAATGTGTTACTAGACAGGTGAGGGAGGGGAATGTCAAATGTGTTACTACATGGACGACGAAGGAGAATGTGTTGCTACAGAGGTGAGGGAGAGGGAAAAAGTTACTACAGGAGCGAGTGAGATTATTGAGTTACTACAGGTGTGAGGGAGGGATTGTATTTCATTTTCTACACAGGTAAGGGAGGGGAATGATGATTGTGTTACAACACAGGTGAGAAAGGGAAACGTGCTACTACAGAGGTGAGGGAGTGGAATGTGTTAGTACACAGGTGAGGGAAAGTAATGTCTTACTATAGCAGTGAGGGGGGGGATGTATTACTATAGAGGTGAAAGATTAATGTGTTACTGGAGTGATGAGATGGAAATGGAAACAGTAAATATTTAAGTCTACCCGGATGAAACCGGGTACATTAGCTAGTCTGTCTATATATGGAAATGTATGTTGAAAGTTGACAAAGATCCATCCAGATTGCCCTGTGTATAAGCACCTTAAAAATAATATTCCTGCAATTACCATACTACTACAAATGACACCATTTTATCTTTGGCGAATATGGGTAGCCATAGTTCTGTCAGACTTCTCAGTAAAACGAGTTAGCATTATACACACTTATTTGGAGATAATAAAAGTCAGTATGTGCAATTGTTTGTCTCACGGAATGATGCAAATTACTGCAAACTTTCACTATTCCCAAAAGAATAAAAAGTCCACTGCAGCTCAGAATAAGTGTATACATGACAATGGTGACACTCCATGGAATGCAATGTGTGCGAATAAACAGAGGTAGCTGTAAATATGACTTTTTATGGCTGTAATGATTAATGTGTAGTGTGATTGATCAACTTATATGGTTAACTAAGATAACAGCGGAACATTATAAAAGATAAGAGTCATAAAAGTATGCACCATATGCTGCCAGTGTCAGTACCCAGCTGGAGTCAATATGTCTTTGTCTCTTTAATGCAGATATGCTATTTCAATGGCAAGGAAGATTGGTGCAAGAGTGTATGCTTTGCCAGAAGACTTGGTAGAGGTCAACCCCAAGATGGTCATGACGGTCTTTGCCTGTCTCATGGGGAGAGGACTTAAAGTTTAAAAAGCCAGTGATATACATGATATGCCTTATCAATCGGTTCCGTATGTAAGAGTTTTCTGCCAATGAAAGGATCTATTGTCTTCACTCCACACTCATGTGGTTCATTGCTTGTTATGGATAACGTGATATAATAAGATAGCTAAACTATATAATATAAGGAATACTCATCTCTTTATTATTAAGTACAAAGTGCTTCTTTATGGTTTAGAAATGGAATAATGGATTCCTTATACTTATATATGTATATCACAACGTTAGCAGCAGCATTTGTACTTCTGTCATTTTTCCTTAATTGATTCAAAATTAATATTAAACATGATCTGTTTTTTTTGCTATACTGTGTTATTTTACTTATTTATGTCTCCAGGTTGCACTTCTTAATAATTACTATGGTTTATTTAAGATAAAAGTAAATTGAAATAGCAAATCTCTATAGGAGTAATTAGCAAGGTGCAAAAATGCGGCCTGAACGGTTTTGTAGTATTGTAATATCATGCTGGTCAAGATGGCGGCGTCTTCAGGACATACTTGCCGACATTCTGGAAATCTCTAGAGGGGAGATCCAATTGGGATGTTTTGGGAAGGTGTGGTGATACAATGTTTCAATAATCCCCTATTCAATGCTCAATACATTGAATAGTGACATTAAGCAGTAAGGGACAGGGCTTAAGTACATGTGAATCACTGTGAGTCGCTTCATCAGGCCCCCAGACCAATGACAGATGTGTCCTCATAGACTGTGGCTTCAGTTGTGCTAAACAGCCCCTCGCAGCGAGCTAGGTGCCGGGCGACTTAGCCACGCCAAATGTCTTTCTCGCTCAAAATGTACATCTTATTTGCATAAAAAGAGTCGGGAGTGACTACTTTGCTAGATTACATTGATAAATTTAATGTGCGACATTTGTACATCTGTGTGACTGAGGACCAGATTCTGAGGGCCTTATTCAGCTTGGATCTCAGTTGGTAATATGCACGCAATCGGCCGATTGTTGCATACTGCGCATGCATCGCAGTGCTCATGCGTGAACCGGCCACTGCGATTGGGACTGCGATCGCAGTGACCGCGCAGAGTGATTAAGAGGAAGTGCCGTTTGTGGGTGGTGACGGGTGGGTGGTCAGAGAAACGCAGACGTGCCAGTGCATTTGAACGCCGTTGCAGGGGCATGCATAAATTATTCACTTCGATGCCCTACGCAGCCAGATGCCTCATAGTGTGCGATGAAGTTAGCAATTACTGAGTAAAGTCAGAGCTTGTGTAAGTGTGTGTAAGGCTGCGATGGTACTCGATTGTACCAATATTTTCACAGTCATGCTAAACATTACGGCTGTGTGTAAGATAAGGTGGGCATCCTTTTGTAGTGCTGCGATGGCATTGTGATCACAATGGATTAGCATACTATCACAGTTGAACTGCGTGCGTAATCACTATTGCAATTGCAGTTGCGATCGGTAGTGAATCAGGCCCTGAGTTGGGAATAGGGTGAGATAGAGCAAGTAACTTTGCACCTGGACAAACCATGCTGCAATGCAAGGGGCACAAATACATTTTTTGTTTGCATGCAGGACAAATACTGGTTGCTTTTGCATGTAGCCCAAAAATTCAGGAAAGCTTTATTTTTACACTGCAATTTAGATTTCAGTCTGGACACACCCCTCCCAAATCTAAATCTCTCTGCACATTTTAAATCTACCCCACCTGCAGTGCAGTATGGTTTCACCAAGGTGCACAGTTACTTCCTCTTTCTTATTTTGGGCCTGATTCAGAGTTGCACGCAAACCCAATGGCTTGCATACAGCTCCAATGGTTGTCAATCGGCACATGCGCAGGATCTGTACTGCACATGTGCCGATCAGTGGGCCTGATTCAGAGCCGGACGCTCTTTCAGAGCGCTCGCTCTGAATCAGTACCCGCCTATTGTATTTTTAGAGCGGCCTCCTGGCCGCTCGCATAGCTGTGGGTGACCACCCACAGCTAGTGCGAGCGGCCAGGATGATGGTCGCGATGGTCAAGACCATCGCGACCATCGGACTTGCGACGAGACCCTTGTGGTAGGGTCTCATTGCCGCAAGTCCCAGTGGACTTCTTGCTCTTACAGAGCAAGAAGTCCACCCACGGATATCACTTGTGATGTCAGTGGGGCCGGCCTTAGACGGCAGGCGTTCCCATGGGAATGCCTCCACCTGGGCAGCCACGCCCCCAGCCCGTCCACCAAAGGGGGTGTGCTGTCACTCAACATCGACAGCACGCCCCCTTTGTAGCGAAACCCGGAGCGACGGCTTGCCCGTCGCTATCCGGGTCTCGCGCATGCGCACAACGGAGCCGCCTCCGTCGTGCGCATGCGCACTGGGCCAACATCGACCCGCTTGCGAGCGCTCGCGAGCGGGTCTGAATCAGGCCCAATGTCTGAAACGATGAGAAGGCTGTTGCCGGCAGGAGACATTGGTGACAGGACACGGCCAGCGCAGCAGATACCACAATAATAATAACAATGGCAGAGCATGATGATAAAAAAATAAAAGATGTAACCTCCTCACTGCTGCTCCTTCCCAGCAGCCTCAGCCCACAGGGAGGGGACCCAAGCCTGGCTATTGTCTGCGGATATATTATGTGTTTCCTTCTCTGTGCAGGAGATGTGGTACAGGAGCCAGGGGTGCGGTGTCAACAAGATGGGAAGAGCCGGGGCCTCCTTTCTTAAGTGCCCCGGGCCCCATGAAGGCTTAATCCGGCCCTGCACATGTAATACAAATGAATAAAAAGTGACAAGTAATAGTGTCTTGACATTACTATCATGATTCATTTAAAACATAAAATAGGCTTTTAGTATCTACATATATCACTATAAAGAAAAAAAATTAACAAAGTGCACCTAGAGCTCCAGTAGACAGAACATTTGAAGTAAATTGTTTACTATCTCTACCACATGTATTTCCAATGGGACCCACAGTCCTGCAAATATCCAGTAGCATCACTAGAGGGGCCCGGGGGGTGCGGGCCGCACCATATGACACAATCCAAGGGGGTGGCACCAAAACAGCAGAGCTGCTCTGCTATTTTGGTGTTACCCCCTCGGTTGGTGCCACTGGGCAATGGTGATGGATGATGCACACATAGGCACCAGGTGTCAGCACACATAGTGACGCCACTGCAAAAATATAGTATAAGGTTGATAAATTGGTGCTTATGTGCAAATATAAATGTATTGCAGGGACATATTTGTGGACTTTTTTAAGTGACCTTTTTTGCCAAAATGATATGATCTTGAAGAGCATGATAACAAAACTAGCATAAACCACTTCCAAGAGGTTTCATATTTAGGGGCCCTCAATAATTAACATTCTGACTCGCTGCGAGCGCCGGAAAAATTCATCATTGCTCCGGCGTGGAGTAGCAGGCCCAAAAATCAGCCGTCTCCCCACGAATCTGTTCACTGAAAATTATCATAGTACGCCTGCATGAACTAGGGTTCACGCAAGCACACAAAGCTTCGTCATCTGGTGGAAGGAGCCGACTGTACCCACAGTCAAGTTCCGAAAATGTTGTATTTTAGGACCTTGATGAATTTAGATCCCCATACTAGTGTATTGGGACCAGGGCCGGCTCTAGGGGTGTTCAACCTGTGCGGTCGAACAGGGGCGCCACCCATACAGGGCGCACCCCTCCCCAACATCCCGATTTCAGCGGACAGTACTGTACCGCTGTTCCACCCGTGGGCCGCAGTGGCCCGCGGGTGGTGAAATCGGGAGGTTGGTGACCCCCACCGCTGCAGCTGTGTGGTGGTGCCGGACCCCCGGAGTGTGAATGGATGCAGCGCGCATGCGCGAGGCATCCATTCACAGACAGGAGAGGGCTGGGGGAAGCCCAGCCAGTGACGGAGGGCTGGGCTTTACCCCCAGCCTGACGTTACTTGGAGGCGTGCCATGCAGGCACGCCTCCAATAACGTCACGTAGGGGGTGGGGCCTACGGTAATGAGGCCACGCCCCCAATTACAAAGCCGCGTGTGATAGCAGGGCGCAGCGTACCGGGCCGGCACAGGGTGCTCAGACCCTTGGAGTCGGCCCTGATGGGGACGCTGTGCAAGATCAGGAGTGAATAGTAAGCAGGGGATATCAGTGATATATCCTGCATTACCTTTATGATGAATAGCCCCAATACTTAATTTCTACAAAAGTAGGTGAAAATGTTAAACTTTTGTAAAAATTAAGTTATGATGGTGACTATAGCCCTCAGTAAGCAGAGATGATTAATGACAACTAGAAAAAAATGCAATTTAAGTGACAGCTGTCTGCTGTAAAAATTATGGATTGTTCTGCAGTTATTCCATGACAGGAGTTCCAAAAAAATGAGTTGTGGGACATCATTATCTGAGCAGATGTTGGCATTGTAGTGGCACATACCAATGTCCACTAGATAATAGATGGTTTGGGTTGGGCACATTTTCTGCACAAAGCGCAGAAGAAAGACTCTGAGACAAGATGGTGTTCTGTGAACTACACATTTAACTGAGCAGACTGGAAGTTTCTTAGATAAACTTGGAAATATTTGTTTTGTTTGCAAGGGGAGTAGACCAGAATGCATGTAGATAACAACATTAGTGATCAGGTTTTGAAGACTGCATCATGGACATACTTTTGTAATTGGATGTTTTTGTCACCCTTATTATAAGGAAAATTACCCATTTGGCCAGAAGATTGAGAAACGCAGTTGATAGGCCACCAAGCTAGTTCAGGTAATTAGAGGGAAGAAAGAACTATGTTGCCTACACCCTAGTTATATAGCTCAGCACAATGGAAAAGGACCTACCCTGATCCAGAACCAGCCTTCCTCTTGCTAGTTCCTTCTTAGCATGGGAGCTAGAAGATTAGTATAATGCTTTAAATTCCAAATTTCCATTGACCAGAAGTTCTAAGAAATAACTTTTGTTTGTGCTAACATGTATAGGCATTAGAGACATGTCACAGCTGCAAACAGAATTGGTGGCTGAGGGGACAACCCTCCTTGCACTGCTACTGAAGCAACACTACCCTTGTGGGGATCCTGATTAAAACCAATGAATTGGGAGTAGAACCTTCAGGGGATGGAAGGGTGCTCCCACATGTACTTGGGATTATGGCTGGGTTGGTGTCCAGCAGTGTTATTTTTCCACCATTTCAAATTCTAATACAAATGTTATACTTTTTTTCTCCATACTCAAATATCTCCTATTTTTTTGCTGGGTACAGGTTGGTTAATAACATGGAGGAGAGGATTAACCGTAGTGCAAATTAAGAAACACAGCAAATGTTACTTGTTTGTTTATTGACTCACATTGCACAGACCCCATTGACAGGTGCATAGAACAGAGACCCTATTGTCAGCCACATTGCACAATCACCCCACTGTCCCCATTCCATAACTTACAGCCATAAATAGGCAGCATGTAGTGTTTATTAATTGCAATTGCTAAGGTTATACAAGCGGAAAAACATAGATCAGTGTTATGTTGAGTATGGAGCCCTAATGCTATTCATGTACATTTCATTGGTCTATCCATGGGATCACTAATACCCCTTTTCCACTTCGCCATAACCTGTGTTATTGCCAGGTCTATCCCTGTCAAGGCTCAGTGGAAAAGGGTCCCTGAAAAATTACCCAGGTAGAGTGACCCGGATATCAGTGCAAACAAACCAATTGGCTGGAGATGACATAATCTCTAAACGTCCACTGTAACGCCGGAAGACCTGGGTTCGGTGTGAACAGCTAGATCCAAGAATAACCCGGGTCCGTCCGCCAGCGTAAAAGGGGTAAAACCTGGGTCCAACCCGTGTTCAATCTGTGGTCAGTATCCCGGGTAGGGCTTTTGCTGGAATAAGGGTATAATTTTAATACACTGGTCAAAAGGTACCACTATAAAGTACCGGTAAACTTTGACACATACAGTTTAATTGATCGTAAGTGTTGAATCACACAAGCAGATCTCACACAAATAATTGGTAGGGAGGGGCTGTGTGATTCCAGAAGGAAGGAACACCAAAGCCAGCTGCTGATTAGACAGCATTCAGCAAATTCAAATTCATTTCCAGGAAATTATATATACAGGGCACAACTTCACTATCCATATACAAATGTGAATAATCCAGCAATAGCGAATGAAAGAGAAAGAACAGGTGCCATGGCTGTACGAATAACGAGCCTTGTGTATCTATATTTATTTGCTGGAGATGTTAGTACTAGTGTTTAGTGAAGAATACAAACCATCCCCTATGCTCAAAAGAATGTAGCAGAGCGGTGGCTGTCACATACACGACCTCTGCACGTTAACAGAAATCGGAGGTTTGGATACATTTACAGAAGCTAAAATAGACCTACAGTATCACTGGGTAAGTAAATGCCTTACATTGTATAATATACACAATATTTATTATTTACAGCAAAGATTTAAATAATATTCAGTGCTTTCAATTTATTTTTGTATGTCAAAGTTTCAAGTGAACTGTTATGAAAAACTTGTTTCCTTTATGCAGCTGAAGCAAGTACATTTATTATCACTCCCCATTATTACCCTTTACTAAAGATTTAATAGGCAGATGTAGACAAATATTATTACCAGATAATATATTCCTTATTATATGGTTATGAATTTTAACAAGCAATTGCCTAGATATGTTGTTAGAAGCATGAAAACCTGATTATAGATGTAAGGGTTTATATACTAAACAGCAGCTTTCAAAGCTGCCAACTATTGGTGTTTTTGCCCGCAGACTTTGAAACAGGATGTACCGTACTGCTGTGTGATTTCCACTTATAGTATTGCTGTTGTACATTCTGCAAGCAAAAACGCACATACTGTCATCGGTCACTTTGAAAACCCGCTGCTTAGTAAATAAACTCCATGAGGTTTTTTCTTTTTTAAAGTCATTATTTTAAGAGAATTTATTTAGCCCCAGTGTGCTAATAGATAATTTCATGTTAGCACCATAGTCAAGCAGCGCTAAATGAAGTAGCTCACATCAATGGTAATTGGCTGAGGACTGAAATCTCCTAGATCACTCTCTAATATTTATTATAAACACTTTTATTGAGGGCCTGATTCTTGGTCAGACTCAGCAGTGATGTCGGATGAAGTGGAGCGATGTTTTTTGTCTGTGCATGCATCTGAGCTTCACCTCATGCATCCCAATTTTTTTCATACAGAGACCCAGAACAAATTTAGAGGCACAGTAGCAGTAATGTAAGGGGCGTTCCAGGACGGTGACTGGTAGGTAACAGGGGGGTGGCTTTAAAGACGCACGAAGATGTTGTAACTTATAGGAGTGTCACAGGAGTGTTGCAGCCGTGTTGCGGATATGTCACTGAAAATAGTTCTTTACAGAGATGGCAGCATTGGGGCTTCAAGGTGGGAGGAAGGAAAGGCAGCCACATTCGACTGTTGGGGGTGTGCTCTATGCTGCCTCTTTTATTTCCCATAGCCAGTGGGTACTAAGACCTGGAGCAGCTTGTCAGAGGCACAACCTCCTCCTTCTGCGCATGCATGGCTCCCCACAACATCTTTGTCATCCATCCATCCATACTAACCGACATGCCCATCAGTACCTCCCGCAGTGGGAGAATGTATCACCATTGACTGTGTCGCTGCCCCCTCCTCTTGAACTTCACCTCTAAGCTCCAGGAATGGGATGACAGGTGATTGCAAGGTGGTGTGATGGGGTTGCTGGGGGGCTGTGTCTGGAGACCATGCCTCCGGGCGCCCTGTTGGAAGTTCTGCGACTGGCACCTGCCATAGGGCTGGTGCAAGTTTCAGTCTTCCAGCATTTATGAAAAACAATTTGGGAATAGCAAGCTCACATTTCATAATACAATAAGAAAAAGTGTGGCATGATGAGTTTACAACATAAGTAGGTAGCTGTAGCTATACTGTATATCAACAAGCTGAGTGCTAATATAAATGATGCCTAGTGAAAGTACAATAAATACAGCCCCAAACACTACCAACATTTTTAAATAAAAATTGGGACAAAGTTGGCCACGACCTTACATTGCCATGTCCCACCCACAGTTAAAGCATTGCCCTTTATGCAAGCGGGAAAAATCAAGTGGTCAGGCAATCAGAGAGAAAGAGTCCAGCCTTGGAGAACTGTGAGAGTGGATGGTGCAGAAAGGAGATAGCATGAGAGAAAGTAACACTGGGCCTGATTCAGAAGTGGACGGTAAGGCAGTAGCAACTGCAACAAAGTCACAGTCGCTACTTAGTTTTTATGCTAATGCCCATTGGACATCATATTCCAATGCCCACTGGCTGCAACGCGAGTCCATCGATGTGCACACAAAGGCACACATTCGATCGGACATCGGTTGCACCTTCTGACATTCGAACAACCCTACAGTTGCTCAGAATATCCTTCGGTATACAGCTGCTGGTGTAAGTGGAACTGCGTCTTTCAACGCAGTCCCTGCAACTGATACACCCCCACCCCCCGTCACCGCCCATGGATCTCCACAAAGTGGCTGTAGCTGCGGGCAGCCGCACAAGCCAGGTTTCCTCCTATACCGTATGCTAATGCGAGAATCTGTAGGGCTAATGTGGGGATTTGTGCATATACCAGCAGAGACCTGTTCCACCCACTGATTTTACGCAATCTGCCACAACCAAAAGACAATAGTCACAGCAGCGTGCTTACACATGAGAGTAGCATTGTCTGCAAGGGTGCAATATTTAGCATGTTCTGAAGTGAGGAGCTGGGTAGACGCAGAGGGGTAAATTTACTAAAGTGAGAGTTTTTAGAAGGGGAGATGTTGCCCATAGCAACCAATCAGAGTCTAGCTTTTATCTTCTAGAAGGTGCTAGTTAAATAGAACCTGATTAGTTGCTATGGGCAACATCTCCACTTCTAAAAACTCTCATTTTAGTAAATATACCCCCCGGAGTTGAATACAAAATGTGGTATCGGTGACCTTGTCACTCATTTTACACCTACATGCAAAAACAAAGTTCCGGTTTGAGAGATGAGAAATGTAATGGAGACGCAAGGGATCGAAACATAGGGGCTGATGCCAAGTATTATGCTTATCTTGCATGAATTCACTCTGTGCATGACCAGAACAGTGGGTGCCCAAGAAAATATGCCCAAGTCTGCCACTTATCCCTGCTGGAAAGGGCCATTTTCCCCTATCCTGAGTATAGTAGGGGTGTGTTAGCAATTGCAAACACATGAAGACTGGAAAAAAGATGCTTTTACGCCTTAGAAAGCCGTATTATTTGTGAGTGGAGGGGCAGATACAAATAGTAGATGTTGATAACTGTCCCAGCACTAGTTAACCACTTGTGCTTAGCTGCTTGCGAATGCTCGGTTGATGCAGATTGGGGATTTCTTCGTTGGGCATATATTATGCCTTTGGGTACAATTTAAGCACACACTTTTCTTTTCATGCACAAGGCAGGGAGTTGTTTCTGCTGTCATACAGTGTTTTGTTTTTTTAAGTTAATTGATGAATAATAGCAAATGCATTTGTTGCAGTTGCACATAAAATAAATAATAGACGAGACGGGTGCTAGTGGGACATAGGTGTCTGTGATGTCTACCTGGTGTAAACTTGGCACATATGCTACTGTTAGAGACCTTCAGAAAGTGAGCACTGAAAAAATGGTCTTCCTCTTCAGATTATAGAAGTATAGATGAACTAAATCCAATTGCTGCAAGATGGTGTCGTGATTATTCCTATCTCATTAAAGGGTAAATGGTAGTGGGTGCATTTCCGGAGCTAAAGAAGATAAGTGTATGATTATGCAGTCTAGGATACCATTTGAAAGAATCTCAATCATACAATCTTTTTATTTCATATACATTTTAAGGCTTACTTTGTTTAAGCAACAATCTATTTACACATGTAATTACTACAACTTATGTCTAGCAAACTGAGGTTATTATACAGTAGATATCATAGGATGTACAGAACTGTTTTCCATAGAGTTTGATTATCCTTCAAATTTTAAACAAGATGACTGATATACCCCTTTTACACCGGAGCTAAAACCCGGTTATTGTAGGGTTAACCCGGGCAGCTCCCTGGTGTAAAAGGGGAGAGGGTTGGATCGCCGGGTCGAGTGACCTGGCAATCCAACCCAGGTAAATAGCAGGGTTTAACACGGACGTAGCCTGCGAAACCCTGCTGTGAGAACAGCGCACTCCGGGTCACGATGACCTGGAGTGCGCTGCTAGCCGGCCGATTGGTCTGGCTTCAGTGGCACTTCGAGATGACGTCATCTTCAAGCGTCCACTTTCACGCCGGGAAAGCCGGGTCTATGCAGACCCGACTCCGGTGTGAGCGGCGCCGACTTGGGAATATCCCGAGTCGGCGCCGGCTAAATTCCGGGTCTGATCCGGATAGGTATTCTGTTCCAACACCAATTTTGGTGGAAAACAGGTATTAGTCTAAAGCCGGGTACATACTACACACTAGACGATGTGTGTGCCCAGCGATGTCGGATGCGGCGGACCTGGCAGGGGTGCCAGGCGCGCATGCAGGGGGGGGTTTCCGAGTACCTAGAAACCCCCCCTGCCAGCCGATCCATTACCGCGCAGTTTAATAAGGCACCGAGCAGCAAATTTGGGCACTAACGCCAGTCGCGCGAGCCAATCACGGCTCGCGGACCGGCATCCAATAAGGTGCAGCCACGTGGCCGCTCCTAATTGGCTGTCGGTCCGCGCGGCCGGCAGCCAATCATGAGCGGCATGTAGCCGCTCCTAATTGGCTGTTGGTCCGCGTGGCCGGCGTATTATTCTAATCTAAAATTCCACCAGGCCGGGACCCTGAAGGGAAGAGTGCACTCTGCATTACACCACTGCGGCTAACGAGTGCTGAGGGGGCGGGGCTATGTTCAGAAGAGTGTGTACAGAGATTCCAGTAAGGTAAAGACTAGTGTGTGTATGCAGGGGCTGTGTACTGTGTGTATGCAGAGGCTGTGTGTATGCAGAGGCTGTGTGTACTGTGTGTATGCAGAGGCTGTGTGTACTGTGTGTATGCAGAGGCTGTGTGCTGTGTGTGTGCAGAGGCTGTGTGTGCTGTGAGGCTGTGTGTACTGTGTGTATGCAGATGGTGTGGGGCTATGTGTACTGTGTGTATGCAGATGATGAAGGGGTTGTGTGTATGCAGAGGCTGTATGCACTGTGTGTATGCAGATGGTGTGGGGCTATGTGTACTGTGTATGCAGATGGTGTGGGGCTATGTGTTGTAATGGTGAGGGGCTGTGTTTACAGATCATGAGGGGCTGTGTGTATAGATAAGGGGAACATAGTGCTGTGGAGATTGCTGAGGGGAGGGGTGGCGTGAGGTGAGTGGTGAGGGGAGAAGTGAGTGCTGCAGTGAGGTGAGTGGTGAGGGGAGAAGTGAGTGCTGCAGTGAGGTGAGTGGTGAGGGGAGAAGTGAGTGCTGCAGTGAGGTGAGGGGAGAAGTGAGGTGAGTGGTGAGGGGAGAAGTGAGTGCTGCAGTGACGTGAGGGGAGAAGTGAGTGCTGCAGTGAGGTGAGTGGTGAGGGGAGAAGTGAGTGCTGCAGTGACGTGAGGGGAGAAGTGAGTGCTGCAGTGAGGTGAGTGGTGAGGGGAGAAGTGAGTGCTGCAGTGAGGTGAGTGGTGAGGGGAGAAGTGAGTGCTGCAGTGAGGTGAGTGGTGAGGGGAGAAGTGAGTGGTCATCTGAGGAGAGGTGTGCTGCTGTGAGGGTAAGGTAGGTGTGAGGAGAAGTGAGTGCTGTGGGGAGGGGGAGGTGTGAGGACAGGTAAGTGCTGTGGGGAGGGCAGGTGTGAGGACAGGTAAGTGCTGTGGGGAGGTGTGAGGACAGGTGAGTGCTGTGGGGAGGGGAGGTGTGAGGAGAAGTGAGTGCTGAGGTGAGTGCTGTGAGGAGGGGAGGTGTGAGAAGAGGTGAGTGCAGCGGGTAGGTGAGGCGTGAGAAGAGGTGAGTGCTGTCGGGAGGGG
Source organism: Taudactylus pleione (assembly GCA_031769625.1). Lineage (NCBI taxonomy): Eukaryota > Metazoa > Chordata > Amphibia > Anura > Myobatrachidae > Taudactylus > Taudactylus pleione. The sequence continues at coordinate 18,254,952 of JAUIMM010000005.1, read as the reverse complement.
AGGTGTGAGAAGAGGTGAGTGCTGTGGGTAGATGAGGTGTGAGGAGAGGTGAGTGCTGTGGGGAGGGGAGGTATGAGCATGAGGAGAGGTGTGTGTTGCAGTGCGGTGAGGTGTGTGCTGCAGTGAGGAAATGTGTGCTGCTGCAAAGGGAGAGGAGCAGAGAGGAAGGAAAGAAGACTTCCAGAAGAAAAGAAGAAGGAAAAGCCGGCCAAGAATAGGAGGCGCCGCTGGCCTGGACAGATCAGCAGCAAGAAGATGAGGATCAAGAAGCTGAGGACCGGAGAGTGCTGCAGTGGTAGAAAGGAAAAGACCTAAACAAATCTCCCCACTGCAGCCTCTCCCAGCGCCATGGTAAGCGGCTTCGCCCACTTTAACTTATTTAATCCTCCCTAGACCACCGGGGTTGTTGGACACTAGGCCCATGGGCCTAGTCAGTCCTCAGGCCTTTGGTGCTTGTTTAGCAGGCAAAGAGCTCGTGCCCTTGGTAAGTGAACCTGGGCATTAGGCCCAGGTCACTGTCCTTATTTTGAAGTGGGGGTATGGAAATATCAGGGGGGTTCAAGATTTGGGTCTGCCTAAGCAAAGCCCCACTGATATTTCCATACCCCCACTTCAAAATTTCCACTTCGACCACTGTATATATATAGATTCAACAGACTGGGAGCTAATCCTAAAATCTAAGCATAGCTCAGTCTCATACAATCAGATACAGGCAGCGCTCTCCTCGGGTACTCAATAATCCAAGCTTATTAATCCATTTCTGTGCCACGTTTCAGTTGCATTTATTACATATTTTGCCAAGCCATCTGAAAGGTTGTACAGTAATGGCTTAACAAGCTTGGATTATTGAGAAAGAGAAGGAGGAGTGCTGCCTGTATGTGTTTAGATTTTTTGCCATTGGTTTTGTAAAAAAGTATTGGAAACCCCCCTTTCAAAATCCTGCGTTTGCCACTGGGTGCCGGCATTGGTAAGTGCATACACACTTGCCGATGCCGTCAACAACGAATGACGGCAGGGAGGGAGGCGGGGCCATGCTGCATTTGGCAGCATGGCATCGTTAACGATATCCCCATATTGGAACGCATGTACAGACAACTGGGGATATCTTTAATGAACTGTGGGAGCGCGCATCGTTCGTCGGTAAGTGCATACACACTGGACGATTTGAGCGATATATCGTTGAAAGATATCGTTATTGTTCATAGCGTTCAAATGAATCGTCCAGTGTCTACGGAGCTTCAAAAATACATTCTGAAGTTCCAACACTTCAAATTCATACTTTCCTCCTACAGCTATGCTCTTATCCATGGTAATCTCTAATCTCCTCCCAATCCAGGACACATATATGCCGGCAGCTCACTCCTCCCACGCCTTCCTTCTTCTCTGCTCTTGACTTTGACACCTACTTCCCGTCCAAAATTGACATAATCCGCAATGACACCTTATCCCTCAGACCTCACCTACCATCTTGATTTCCTTCTCCCCACCCTCCATTTGCCTCCCTTGTTGACAGTACCTCTCATTTCCATCGATCCTACTTTCCTGAACCTGCTCTCATCTTTTCAACCAACCTATCCTTCCCAACTGGCACTGTCCCCTCCTCCCTCACACAAGTGCTTGTTTCCTTAAAAAACACTAATTTGACCTCAACTCCTCAAACTACTGCCCCATCTCCTCTGCCTCCAAGCTACTTCAGAGGTTTTTCTATTGATTCACCTCATTCTTGTATTCCCACTCCCTTCTTGTTACTTTTCAACATCATTACCATCCCCCCACTCTACAGAAACTTCCCTAAGGTAACCAATGACTTCCCACTGCAAAAGCCAACGGTCTCTTCTCTATGTAATTCTATGTAGTGCACCTAAAATTACTGCCTCACCTTTAACCTTTGTGGGTAGGATAAATAATCCTTGCAATTGTTGACCCATAATGACTTCCACACCTTTGCATTATCTTTGAGGTTTCTGGATTTCATTCAGATCTGAACCTTTGTATTTTGTTCATGGTTTCTGTATTTTAGGAAACTATAAACATTAGTATTATGTTCATACTATCTGTAAAATGGCTTGAGTCCCTTTGGAGAGAAGTGCTATATAAATAAAATGCTGATTATTATTAGTCTCATCCTTCCCAACAATCCCCTCGACAGCGGTGACTGAGGTGGGGGTGTATGGAGAGGAATTTAACCTCTCGATGCCTAAATCACAGAAAATACACCAGGACCGGAGCCGTGTGGTACTGCATGCTAAGATGGCCGCAGCTGTATCAAACGCCGGGTCTCCGATGCTGAGTCCCGTGGGGGCACCACGTGGCACCTGTGGCTTCTACAACAAATAATCCCCACACCCCAAACACTGACTAGCCCAGTCAGCTATACATTACCTCTTACATATGCAGATGTGGTGCAAGCCACACAAGAAACGGTGGGTCATCTACTTAAAGAACAGGCTGTGGTTTGCAGCAAGCAGTAACAGATATTAAAGAGCAGATACAGCAATTCATACATAGAGTGTCTCTGGTGGTACAGAGGTGTGGGGAAAACTTGCAGGAAGTCACAGAGTTGAAAGCACTCACTTCTAAATGACTGCAGTCTGACCAGCAATATGGGCTAAATTAGATGATCTTGAGAACAGATTTCGGTGTAATAATCTGAGAATTGTGGTCTTGCCTGAAACACTTTATCTGGGTACACACTACACGATCCATTGCACAATACAATATATCATTCTGACGCGGATCGGAACGATATATCGTGTGGATCGCATAGTGTGTATGCCCGATCACACGTCCAGCACAGCAGATAGAACAATGTGTTGAACGATGCCATGCTGCATGGAAATACACATCGCACCATCGCCCACTTCATCATGCAGTGTACAGATGGCAATGTATCGTGCTGTCGCTGGGTACACACATCGTGTAGTGTTTATCCAGCTTAAAAGGTCCAGCATTGTATCAGAAACTCACTGAGATTCTTCAGATACAAGATGCATGCAGTTACATTGTTATTGAAAGAGCTCATAGGACTGGGCCTATTAGATCACAACCTGAATCTAATGCTGCCCATCCACTAGACGAGCTGAAAACGACTGCACGATTACGACATTGTAATCGTGCAGTCATTTGTCAGTCTGTGATGTGCTTACACTGAACGAGCAGTCATTCAGTGCAGGCTCATCAATCATCTGCAAACATGCTCAACCTGACGTTATCGTCAGGTTGACCAGCTTGGTTGCATGATGATAATTGTCAGAAACGACCAGCAGGCGTGCGCATCGCTGGTCGTTTCCAACTTATATGTGCACGATTTGCAAGCGATTGCATGATAACGACGTCGTTATCGTGCAATCGCTTGCAAATATCGCTATGTGGATAGGCACTTTAAGGGCTCAATCCGGTGCGAATGGCGAGTAGCAAGTTTGTTTCTTGAAACTTGCACACTTCACAGCGAAGCGCACTCCCGAGAATTCTCCAATCCAATTAGAAATGCCTATTCGCAGTACTCGCAGCGGAGGGGTGCAAATTAGCTGCCAAATGAGATTTGCGAAAAGTGCATGAAAATGTGGGGAGACCATCCTGGACCCCCCAAAATGGATCATTTCGTTAGCAGGACCGTATAGAAGGCTGTTTGTGGGCATTAGGAAGGTACTGTACGTTTTTAAATGGAGTCAAATGGCTGATCTGTGATTTTTTGTTTTAATGCAAGAAAATGATAAAAAACTAACTTTTTTAGTTTAATCTCAAACTAATTAAACGAAAAATGCAGTAAAAAAGTAGGAAAAAGGGTGATTTTGGGGTACTTTGAGGGCACCTTGAAAAAAAAAATAAAAACAATTATTTTTCAACTAAAAATTTATTGTAATTAACTTTGGGGTGTCTAAGCTAACGACAAAGTTGATTTGGGGGTAATTTGAGGAGGTTTTTTTTTATCCCAAAAAATGACATGTAATTATTGGACTAATTGGAAACTTCCAAATGCCTAATTAGTCATTAGGGGGGGTGTCCAAGGGGTTCAGTACGTTGTCCCCACATTTTAACCTTAAAATAAAGATTTTCCTTTCCATCTTTCACCCTGAGGGAGGTGTCAATGTAAAGATCCAAATTCAGTCTGACTAATTCAGTGCGAGTTGCTAATTGGATTGCAAAATGAATTCGCTATGCGAATTTGAAGTGAAAATAGCAACTTGCACCTCGCCATTCGCACCTAATAGGATTGACCCCCTAAACCTAGAGGTATTTTTAGCTGTCCTATTTATTTACATAAAGAAGCAATATGAGCAGCCTCATGTAAGCAAAGTAATTTTTCCTGGAACAATTCCAAGTTTTTCATTTTTCAAGATTACTCCACTGAGCTTACAAGGGCTAGGAAAGCATTCGCCTCCATTTTTTCTGGTTTGTTTCGATTAGGCCACAAATTTGCACTGTCGTATCCAGCACGCCTCTGTGTATCTGAGGGAGAAACTTTTAAAGATTTACTTCAGCTTTGGATGCTGAGAAATTTAGAGAGAGGGCCCGTGTTCACTCACCATCCGGGGCCCCCTCCTCTCTCTCAGGTGTCTGTGGCGCACTGATAGGTTCAGTAGAGTCTGGGCACTAATCTGTGCCCAATTTCTTTGCTGCACATGCGCAGAACGCCAGGAAAGTAGCCGCTGCAGCCATTTTTCAGGCATTCTGTGTACAGCCTCTCCAGCCAACGCAGGACTTCGGAGAGGTATTAGTAAGTATGGGTGCAGGGTGTGCGATGTGGGCCAGTGTGCCCCGCACACATTATAGATATGCCCCTGAGCACAGTTATTATGGAATTCACGTTTCTGCATGGTTTTTTCCCCTCCATTTAGTTTATGTATTGGAAGTAGAAATGAGCGAGTCCGAGAACCGGACCCACCCGAACTTCATGTTCCGAGACGAGATCCGAGTCCAGCACAAGTTTTCCCGCCTGACTCAGATCCGAAAATTAGGCAAACGCATCATCCTCCCGTCAGATTCTCGCTGGTTAAGGATTATATAAAGGACTTTGCGATCGGTGCCTATTTCACTCCAGCTGTGGACAGAAGCTAGCAGACGTGTAGTCAGTCACTCAGTGTGTGTGTCCAGTCGGGGTCTTGAGCTGAAGGGTGCTGCTGTGTTGTCCATAAAGGGGCTTAGGCTGCAGTATATAAAGGGGGGCTTCCTTCAGTGGGTGCTGCAGTTGCTGTGTCACTTGTCCTGTCAATTAACTGTGGCTGCTGCTGTGTTGTTGTCCTGCCAATCAGGCTAGGGCTGCAGTCTATTAAGGGGTGCTGTCAATTAGGGGTGCTCTTCCCCAGTGTAAAAAAAATTAAATTACTTTTTTTCTTGTGTGTGTGTGTTAGCAACTTAGCTGCGCTATTATTATTTGGTGACACTGCCGCAGTTTATCATCCACGTATGCGACTCTGCAGGTGGTCTGCCCGCACTCAGCAGGGGTGCTTTGTTGTCTGTAAAAAAGGGGTGTTGTCTGTGTTGTTCATCAAGGGGCTGCTGCCTCATTCAGGGGTGCTCTTCCCCAGTGTAAAAAAAATATATTGTTCGGTGACACTGCCAGTCAGACCGCAAGTGTAAGTTTGTTGATATGGAGGACGATCAAATGAGATCAGGAACCACATACCAGTCTTGCAGCCGCTGCCAGCAGTCATGATGACGATGCAAGGCCATCAACGTCATCTATGTAGGCCAGTGCCCAAGGGCTTAAGTCAAAATCAAACAAGCAATGCTTTACAGTGTTAAAGAAAAAAAAAATTAGAAGCAAAGTAAGCTGCAGAGAAACAAAAAATTGGCAATATGTCATTTACTACACGAAGTGGCAAGCAAAGGATAAGGCCTTGGCCTTTATTTATGACTGGTGGTTCTGCATCTTATGATGATGTAAGCCCTCCTCCCTGTAGAAGTGTCAAAAAAATGTAAATCGCTAAAGTCACATAAACCAACTGTGTGCTCAAAAAAGTCACAGATCCCCGAGGAGAGTCCAAGTGTGTCTGTGGTTGCCATGTGTGAGCCTGGCCTTTCTAATGTACTTGAAGAGGATCCTCCTTTCACCATCTGTGTGCCCTCTGCAAATGTGGGGATGAGTAGCACAAGTCAACATGTCGATGTAGATATTGAGGATGCTTCTGTGGAATTGCACCAGGAGGATGAGTAGGATATTCCTGTAGTTTGCGCTAACAAGTATGATGAAGATGTTGATGATGAGGATGTTGTTTGTGTAAATCAGGCAACAGTTCTTGCCCATGGTATGAAAAAGCCCATTGTCATGCCGGGGCAAAAGACTTCTCATGTGAGGAATTATTTCCACCCAAATCTGGACAACAGTTATCAAGCCATCTGTAACGTTTGACAAGCAATAGTGAGTAGAGGTAAGGACCTTAATCATCTAGGAACCTCCTCCCTGTTAGGTCACTTGCAGCTCATTCATCAAATTCCAAAGTGTTTGCAAAATTCAGAAACTTTGGCTAAAAACTTAACAATCAGTCAAGTGTCACCTAGCTGCTCCCTTCTCTGTTAGATCCAAGCACCTGCAGTCTCCACCACCAACACCTGCATCATCAACATCCTCATTCATGATCGGACGTAGTCCTGCTGCATCCAATTTCATAAGGATGACTGATTCCTCACAGAAGGATCCTTGAGTGCTATGCCTGTTGCTGTGAGTGGATCTTCATCCCAGAAGTGGACCAGGAAGAAGACTAATCTTAGTACATTAACAAAACAATTGACTATCAAACAATCCTTTGTAAGGAAGAACAAGTATGACAGCAGTCACCCAGTTGCACAGTGGATTACTGACGCCATAACAGCTATGCTGGTATTAGATGTGGGTCTAGTATCTGCCATTAATGCAGTGGATTTTAGACAGTTAATTGAGGTCCTGTGTCCCCGCTACCATATCTCTTCTAGATTTCACTTCACTAGCACAGCAATTCCTAGTCTGTCCAAGATGCCGTTTTACCCACTGTCCACTTAACCACCGATGTGGACAAGCGGGACAGGGCAAAACTAAAGATTACATGACTATGACAGCCCACTGTATAGGTGTATTGCCTCCAACAGTGCAAACAGCTGCATCTAACAAATGCCAGCTCAATCAGAGGCAGGCTACTCTGTGTATCACCGGTTTCACTAAGAGGCATACCACTGAGAACCTCTTAGAAAAACTAAGGGAAATCATTGCAAAATGGCTTACCCCGCTTGGACTCTCCTCGGGATTTGTGATTTCTGACAATGCCACCAATATTGTGAGAGCATTACATGTGGGCGAATTCGAACATGTCCCATGTTTTAGGAAAGAATTTGTGTGTGACTTGCACTTACAGACCAGCAGCTGGTGTCCAACCCCAAGGATCACCAACCCTTTTTCCACACACTACACATACAACAAAAATAGGGAAGGCCACCCAGCACTGATCTAAAAGAAACAGTTGAAATATGTTAAATCAATGATTTTCAACCTTTTCAACTCGAGGCACACTACATAAGATTTTAAAATTGCCAAGGCACACTATCCAGCTATACGGTGTGCATGACCAATAAAAAAACATAAACATTGGCTCCCACATAAAAATATACACACATATTGGCCTCCACAGGAATAAAAAACACTACACTGGCCTCCACAGGAATAAAACACACTACATTGGCCGCCTCAGGAATAAAACACACTACACTGCTAGTGCTCTGAGGTGACCGCCCTGGCACACTTACCAACCGCTCGTGGCACACCAGTGTGCCACGGCACAGTCGTTGAAAAACACTGTGTTAAATGATATAAATAACCAATGATAATAGAAGTTCTGTAATTATCCGGAAAGATGAGCTTCAAGTGTAGCTTTCTTTTGAAAATAGATGCTCACCTAAACACAGTGAGATGAGTGCACATAAAGGTATCTTTTTAGACCCTCCTTCACTTTCTTATCGCCATCTTTTACTCCCCTGTATCCAGTACTTCCCAGAGGACCTCCAATATAAATCATAAGAGACGATCTCTCATAGTGTAAAACAGTACGGATATTTAATAAAACACAAAACTTAACATATAAAAAGGCAGCAAATGAACAGATAAAAAGTGACCCCTTTAGGGGTTCCTGCGTACCAGAATAGGCCTAGAGGTAGGCACTGTAAAAAGCATAGGGAGATCGATGATAACCCGGGTGAATCTTTTTCCCAAATGGTTACAGCAAATGTCCCTCTCAGGTCTGGCCAGGTAGCAGCAGTTTCCCCCACATCACAGGTGGTGTGGGTGAGACTGCTGCTACCTGGCCATACCTGAGAGGGACGTAAGCTGTGAGGTGACTGGAAAATGACTGGAAATAAATGTTATTGAGGTTAATAATACTGTAGTAACAAAAACAGACCCAAATTATGTGATTTTAGATGTTTTTATGATTTTTTTTTTAGAAAAAATACAGATCCCAACCCAAACCAAAACACGCAAGAGGCAGTTTTGGCAAAACTACATCCAGATCCAAAACACAAGGAGATACAGATCCAAAACCAAAACACGGTGGTTGGCGCACATCGCTAATTGGAAGTATTATTGTTTGATGTGACTATGCACTGACATAAATTTATTTTATTTAAATAGTTATATATGGTAATATTTTTAGAGAGTAAAAATTAGATGGAAAATAAGTGTATTTACACCATAATATATTTAGTATATGTTAAAGGTATCACATTTATAATTTTCTATTTTTATTTTGTGTCTGAGGGATCTATGTACTAATAATCGCGGTACTGCCGCGATTATTATGTATACAACTCACAGGGGATATTTACAATTTTAATGACAATATCCTCACTATGTACAAACTGTCCCTGCAAGTATTATCCCCGGCATTTAGGAGGTCTTTCACAGAAGTGAAAGATTTCTCCGGGGGAAGCTGACCATGCGCATGCGCACAATGTTCCACTTCCAGAGCCGGCCGATGGCTGCGAGGGAGAGATCGGAAGATCTCTCTCCTGCCCCTGGAGCCTCCATAAGCTCATACTATAGTATACATATCTGAAGATGGTGTAAACTACCATGGCTAAACTCTGAAAAGCTTCGCTTTTTGGAGTTTAGTACATAGGGATCAGATCTTAGTCCTTCTGTGAAATATCTTGCATTGTGCTTTTAGTACAGAGGAAAAATACATAAAATTATGGAGAAACTGCAGTTTCTACAGAATTTTATGTAAAAATAGGTAGGCACATAGGCCCCTAAGTTAGTGGTGCTAGTTTTGAAATATAAGGTATAGAGGTATATTGAGAACACAGGTATACGATCACATCAGTAAGCAGTTATAATAGATAGCACATGGTTTGTCATATTTTTCATTCTTCATTTAGTTTATGTATCGAAAATTGTATTGTTTGATGTGAATATGCACTGATACTATTTATTTAATTTAAACAGCTATGTATCTTTATATTTTTTAGAATGGAATATTTAAATTGAAAAAAGGTATCACATCTATATTTTTCAGGGGGGTTGTTTTTGCGTCTAATCTTCCTAGTAGCGACACTAGAAGAGTATGTATATTATGGCTGGGCTTGTTTTGGAGCTATTCCACATCTATTTGTTCCATGTAAAGTTTATACATGAAGCCAACTGGTACAATGGTTGCCTTAAATGAATGTCTGCCTGGAGTCTTATTAGTGTAATAAATTTTTTTGTTTATTTTTCTCCTTTTTATAGATCATTTTCTTCTTTATTATTTGGATGACCCTATATTTGATATAAATTGTATCAAGTTGGTAAAAACGCATATGGTATATTGCATTTTGATGAGTGTAATTAAGCTGGCTTCCTGAAATGTAGGAGGTATTTATTACCTTATTAAAAGAAACGGTTTATATATTTAAACAGGTTGAAATTAGATATTGTAATTATGTAGATGTATCTTCTCCTCCCAGAGATTTTTAAACTTAAAATAATGGGATGGTCTGTACTAGCATCTGCCCCCAAACCATTTAAAGCCTGGCTGTTCTTAAATTGGTTAGAGAACAATTGAAGGTTGATGCGCTACATACAGTATTGGATTCTGAAGGCCGAGATTTTATTACAGATGTGCATATTAATTAAATCAGCTATTTGTTATTATTATTATTATCCTTTATTTATATGGCGCCACAAGTGTTCCGCAGCGCCTTACAAAGTACATAAACAAATAATTTGACAACTGACTTACAGTACAAAATAGGACAAGGACATGGATAATATACATTGCTACATTAGTGACCATAACACCTAGATATGCAACAGAGCGTAAGCAACCAAGTGTTAGGTGCTCTGGTGGGGGGTAAGAAGTAGGTGAAAATAAAGTAAGGAGAAGCACAAGAGGGTAGAGGCCCTGCTCGTAAGAGCATACATTCTAAAGAAGAGGGGCAGACAAACAGGTGTGACACAGATGGGGTAAACAGGGAAGAAAGAGCATGTTGCAGTAAGTTAGGATGGTAGCTGGAAGGCTTTGATGAAGTAGTGGGTCTTGAGAGCCCGTTTGAAGGATTGTAAAGAGGAGGAGAGTCTGATAGGGAGAGAGTTCCAAAGGTCGGGAGCAGCACGGGCAAAATCTTGGACGCGGGAGTGGGAGGAAGTAATCACTTGGCATGAGAGGCGGCGTGCATTAGTTGAGCGAAGGGGGCGGATAGGAGAGTGGAGGGAGATGAGGTCAGAGATGTAAATGGGAGAGGAATGGGTGAGGGCTTTGTAAGTGAGTGTGAGAACCTTGAATTGGGTTCCAAAAGGAAGGGGGAGCCAGTGGAGTGCTTGTAGGAGAGGGGATGCAGATGTAGAGCGAGATGAGTCGAGCAGCAGCACTGAGGACAGACTGGAGAGGAGAGAGATGAGAGTTGGGGAGGCCAGATAGGAGGAGGTTACAGTAGCCCAATCTGGATATGACCAGTGAGTGTATGAGGGTTTTGGTGGCATCCTGGGTGAGAAAGGGTCTAATCTTGGAAATATTTTTGAGATGGAAACGACAGGACTGTGAGAGGCTCTGGATATGTGGTTTGTAGGGGAGGGAGGAGTCCAGGATAACTCCAAGACAGCGCACTTTGGGGCTAGAAGAGATAGTTGTGCCATCAATTGTTAAAGAAATAGTGGGAAGTGAGGTTATGTTGGAGGGTGGGAATATGATCAGCTCAGTCTTAGACATATTAAGTTTAAGAAATCGCTGGGATATGTAAGGTATATGCTCTGAATGCATACTCAAATGGATTTCTTTCAAGCTCTCTCTTTAAAATGATATCCATATATCCCTTAATCGTAGTGGGTGGCTTTAATCTTTTAACGTCCAAATATATGGACACTAATTTGAAAGCTAATTTTAAGCAGCATCTTCCAAAGCTAGGTCTTACTTATTTTTCGTAACAATTGTTATTGACAGATGTATGACGAATGTTCCCTCCTTTGGATAAGGAATATTTGCATTTGCCAGCAACACATGGCACTCTATCAAGAAATAATAGCCTACATATTTGTGGCTGATTGTTATTTCCCAATGTTTTAGACACTGGGATGGAGCCTATGTGCTTGTCTGATCATTCACTGGTCTGGATGAGGATCACCACCATGACAGATGGGGGATCTTAAGGGCCCTATCCACTAGGCACCCTGAAAGACTGAACGACTAGCATTCTGACCTTCAGGTTGCCGAGGTGCGGTGCCCGCACTGAACGGCGTTCACTGAACGTCAATCAGTGCAGGAGCCGAGACCTCTTATCTCTGAACATGCCGAACCTGACGATCGTTGTCAGGTTGACAGGCATGTTCAGTAGATAGTCGGGGTCGGCAAGGACCCAGCGTGCACATGCATCGCTGGTCCTTGCCAGCTATCCATTACACGACTTTCTGTACGATGCGACCAAAACCTCCTGGTTTTGGTCGGATCGTGCAAAAAGTCATGTAATGGATAGGCCCCATTACAGGAAATGGAGATATCCAACAAATTTATTATCATCTGTGAATTTTAAAAGGGGAATATTGAGTCATTTATGAGTTGTGGTTAGATAGCGCACAGTACGCACAAACAGATCTATTAACATTCTGGCAAGCCTCAAAGGCAGTTATTAGTGGTTATATAATTAACTTTGCCTCTCAAAGAAGACGAGAACTTTGTTTACTATATAAACAATACCAAATTTCTGTAACAGAGGCCTATCAAGCTTTTAAAACTTCATCAAGTAGTACAAAAAAGTATATCTAGAGGTTAAATTGCAGTTTGATATATTATTATTAAAACTGGTAACACAGTACTCCTTCCAGTGTTCCTATAGGTTGTATAATTATGGAAATAAAGTAGGTAGGTTACTTTCAAATTTACTTCAGGGAACACGTTGTTCTTTTATGATTAAACATCGTTATAAGCCAAATCAAATTTATACGATTAATAGTAAATAAGCAGCAGAAGTGCTCAGAAACTTTCATACAAATATTTACGAGTGCACAGCCTCCTCATGCTAAATCTTCTTATTGGGCGAAATATGCTTGCCGAGGCTAGATCCGGATAAACTCGTAAAGCTGAGTTCACCAGTCACTTTGGAGAAAGTTCGTAAGGCTATGCAGGGACTGAAACCGGTGAAGGCTCCAGGCCTTTCAACCTGCATTAGAGATTTCAACATTTTTGGACTGGAAGGCTAAGGGTATTGTAGCAATTAGAGATGTATTTGATCCTGGTGGTGGCTTACTCTCCTTCTTCCAAGATTTTGCTGTGAAATATGACATACAGTATATAATAAACTATTTTATATGTACCCCCAACTTAGACACTTTATTCAATCAATTCCCCCTCCACAATTGAAGTGGATGCAAATGTTCTTACATCTGTATGGATATATTCTTTCCCATATAAAATATTTTTTTTATATTGGGATATTATTCAAGGAAATATTACAAAATATGGAAAGTTAACTTTGATAAATGGTCCCTATATTGCCCTTCTATTAGACATTCTTCAGATTTATTGGATAATTTAGACTGTACTTTATGGTATTTACAATCAGACCAATTACAAGAAGTTCACATTCAAACCCCTACAAAGAGCTTATATATTGCAAGGACAGCAGAAACACATAGTTAGGGAGGAGAAGGGTCAGTGTCCTAAATGTCACGCTTCTAATGCTTTGTTCTTTTATCATTTTTGTGTGTTTGAGGACTGTCTGGTGACCGGTATTGGCTACAGGGACACTTTATAACCAGGAGAGAGGATCCCGGGAATTCCATCTAACCTTTCTTGCTGACTATTGTGCATTGGTTTAAGGCAGGGGTGGGGAACCTTTTTTCTGCAGATGGCCATTTTGATATATATAACATTATTTGCGGGCCCAGTGTAGACCACGCCCCCTCCACATGACATCACATGGGGCGGGGTCACAATCGCCAGTGAATACAGCAATGCCCAGAGCATCCTGAGGATGCTCCAGGGAGCTGTAAGGGTAGCGGTGTAACAGTCTGAAGCGTCCTAAGGACGCTCCAGGCAGCACTGCTGCATAGATTCTGGCTGCAGGGTGCCATTCTAGGCACCCTGCTAGCAAGATGAGACTAGCAGAAAAAAACTCAGAGGGCCAGACCAAATGCTTCTGGGGGCCTTATACGGCCCCCGGGCATGAGGTTCCCCATCCCTGGTCTAAGGTCATACACGGTACTGCACTAATCCCCACATTGGTAGTTGTTGATGTTGTATTGTTGTTAAATAAATGCAGTTTTACACTATGTGAGAAAAATGTGTCTTTTTGAGGAGAAAAATAAATACGTAACGTAATAGACTCAAGGGAAGGATCGAGAATCTTATGAACCACTGCTTCGCTGGCCGATAAGGGTACGTAGTATATATTACCTTTTTCTTTGATAGATAAAAGTAAGATTGATCTGCACTATGGCAAGTGGCCTATTTTTTTGTCTTTGAGGTATTATGAAGGTGGGACACTCTTTGTCTTTTTGAATCAAGGAGCCTATCTACATTAAAGACACTTGATATAAAGATTGGATTGAAGTGTGTCATCCATACATACATCCCTATTCCTGACGCGCTGATTCCGTTTTATGTATTTTTAGTGTATTACTTTAGTAGTTGTTATCGTCTCTACTAGACATTTCAGCTACACCATCTATTGAGTCACAGACATTCCCAATTATCCTCTTTCTCTGACATCATTTTTGGTTGTGTCCAAAAATTAAGAAATTTCAGAATAAAGTGATTTTTTTTTATAAATAGAACATTTACTCTTAAATGCACGCTGGATCTTGTTGCATTATTGTGTGCGAACTTTAAAATTTGGGGAATAAAGCTTAGATATAAACAGCTTCTACCTATAGTGACAATTATAGTGATCATAGCGAAAAAACTTAATCTATCTAAAAGGACAGACAACTCCCCACCTCGGTTGGAGCAGCGCCATTACTACAACTGATATACCTACTGTAGATAGACGAGCTACCAGATGTGGTATTGAATGAGGAGTAATTCCATTTTACAGAAAATGGGGGCCCATATATTAAAACCCTGAACTTATCTACCCAGGAACAATTGTTAAAATGGTTTGGATCTACTAATTGGTATCTTTTCCGGCAGCTCTAAATTTATAGAACTGAGAACGCGCATGATTTTTGATAGTGAAGGGTCATCCTCCGTATCCCTCCCTCTTTTTATCCCCTTTCTTTCCTTATTTTCTCAACTCTTTTTTAGAAGTTGCATATAAGGAGTTTTGTGATATAAAAGGTTATTTATTGTGGGGATATTAGATATTTTAGTATTATATTTTATTATGCTATTTGTGAAATAAAGTGATGTGAAAGTATTTGTAAAATATTTGGACATAATAGATGATTATATGAATAATTTTTTTATGTATTTTCCTTCTCTTTTTCTTTGTGTAACTTACTGACTATTGAAAATGGAGTACAGACAATTTAAAAAAAAATAGGGTGAGTATTAAATTCAGGAACTTGTTAGCCTATATAAACTATAAAATGTATTAAAGTCATATACAGTATATTCATGAACTTTCTGAAGGATAATATGGCAAAATAATGTTATTATGTTTAATTTGCTTTTCAGGTGTTGGAATATAATTCACTATAGTTACTATGGATTTATTTCCTTCAAATACATCAATCGGATCACTTAGACATGTCATACTCCAGGATGCCAGCACTGCTGCCACTAGGAACTGCTCATCTCTCAACTACGACAGTGCCTATCATTTTATTATGATTCCAATACTGTACATGATCATTTTTATAATAGGGATTGTTGGAAACACGATCGTAGTTGTTGGACTCACATGTTGTCTTCAAGCAAAGTCTGTGGCCAACATTTACATTGTGAACCTAGCTATTGCAGACTTGTCTTTTCTTGCCACATTACCACTTTGGGCAGTGGATATGTCAGGGAAATACAAATGGATCTTTGGATCCGCTATGTGTAAATTCTGTGCTACTGTGTCATCAGTGAACATGTACGCCAGCATTTTTTTGCTCACTTGCCTCAGTATAGATCGTTACTTTGGCATCGTATGTCCAATGGAGTCCCTCAAAAAGCGAACTATAAACAAAGCAAAAATTATAACACTTATTATATGGGTTTCTGCTTGTGCTATAAGCACTCCAACAATGTACTTCCGACAGGCTTACTATTCCGATCATTTCCACCACACTGTCTGCACCATGAAATACCCTCCAAACAGTATGTTTTGGCCAATATTTGTGGAATCAATGAAGTATTTACTTGGATTTGTGGTACCTTTTTTTATTCAGGGAATCTGTTATTGGTTGATATATAAAATAATTTTAGCATCTACAAAGAATAACGTGAAGAAGACAAAAAGTGACAATATTCTAAAGGTAGTGGTGTCAATGGTGCTTGCTTTCTTAATATGCTGGTTGCCATTTCACATTTGTAACCTCCTGAAATTGCTGGCACGATTCCAAATCATTCAAAACTGCGCAACCATTCACACAATTAATGTTGTAATACCGTTCACGGTTTGTATTGCTTTTTCTTGTAGCTGTGTAAACCCTATTCTTTACTGTTTTGCCAGCAAAAGATTCCGAAACCAACTTATAAAAGCATTAAAACGTTCCCTATAGGGCTTAAATATAGTGTCGTTTATATACACACAAACTGAACCTTTTGCTTGGCCCAAATATTTAATGACAGGAGCCTTGTCTAGTCTGAGCACATGTGACACACAGGGGTCAGAGGGCGCTTTATCTATTCCAGCGGTTTTTAGCCTGCAGGTTCCCAAACAATAAAATTGTTCCCACAGCCATCTCTTTGTAAAACTATCCAGTTCTATAAACATTCATTATTTTGTTATTTTATTGTAATGAAAATGTAGCTCAATATTAGTCAGTAGAATGTATAAGTATTAGTCTAGTTGTAATAAAGCACATTGTTGAGTACTGTAGTAATTGTCAATTCCTTTGTAACAGTTCCTCAAGAACAGGCCTGGCCAACCGGTGACCCTCCAGCTGTTGTGAAACTACAAGTCCCAGCATGCTTTACCAGCTGATCGGTGATGGAATGCTGGGACTTATAGTTTCACAACATCTGGAGAGCCACAGGTTGGGCAGACCTGCTCTAGAATATACGTTCTCATGGGCAGGATTCTCTACCTTACATCTCATGTGTGTTCACTCTCCGTTTTCCTTGTTTGTACCTTATGCTGAATTGTTTGTGTATGCTATTTGATTGGCTCTGTTAATTGCAGGCACGCATTTATTATACTGTTCTGTATTAATGTATATATTATTATGTGTTATGTTTTTAATTCATATCATATCTGTACGACTATGGGCCGTATTTAATTAGTTTCGCACCCGCGAAAAAGTTTTGCCTGCCGGACTTTTCGGCGACATCGCGTCTTTTTGGACGGGGATACTTATCGCGCGTGTCCCTGCTATTCAACCGTATTCAATTGCAAAAGATGCAAAATTGGCAAGGGGCGAATTCAGAACAGGCGGAAACCCCCCAAAAAGATGCACTAACATTGGGGATCGATGTAGATGTGTCCGAATAGCCCTAATAAAACTGTTTGGGGTACTTAAGTTGTTCAATAGCTTCTTATTAGCGTCTTTGCACAAGTGGTGAAGAATGGCATTAAGCAGTATTTTTTGGTGAAAATAAGTAGTCCTGTCAAATTTGGATATAATCAATGAAATGAGCAATGTTTACAGGCGCCTAGCACTCTTTCTTTGCTGCAGATTAATTGTCATAGACAGTACCACCCTTGAGTACTAAGACATATATATTGGATAGAAATTGTGACAAGTCAAGTGCGTACAGTGCTAATAAATAAGTAGTTATAATACTTCCCAACAATGTTGTAGTTGTCGAATTTCAGCGATAATATTTTCATTAATATGAAAAACATAAAAAACATCCGAACATAGTGTAAATATAATCAGACGACAAATTTAAACAGTTTCTACTACAAGGTTATCTCAAGATAAAATTGGTGTATCTACCACGATACACTTTGCATATGGAAACATATGTATCAAATAATATGCTCTTTTGTGGTATACACAAACATAAACATACAATAATTATTCAAGCAGGAGGTATCGCTCCTCGTTTAAGTAAGCAAATGGGGAATTACCGGAAGTACCCATATAAAGGCCCGTAGTTTTAAAGGTGGAGGTCTCCGGACAACCTCTCCCTTAGGATCCTTATTAGGGGGTCTCCCTTGTGCAATTCCTCCCAGATAGATGATCCTGTCACTGTATACCAACGCGTTTCGGGAGACAACAGCTCCCTTCCTCAAGGTAGTGTGACATTACTGAAATGGATCATCTTATATACCCTTCATTAAATTAACTTCCAGGTCATAGGTCAAAACGGTCAATAAAACTTAAAAACCCTTAAAATCCATTTATAGTCACTCTGTTGATACGGAGAGAAATATCCTCCATCAAATGCTCAAGAAACAGGCTTCAATCAATGTACAATATAATCTCAAAACCGAATAAAAGATAATATTGTAAAAATTATCGCTGGACCGGAAGTGCGTCATAACGACTTCCGGTTTCGGCAATCACTAGTGCAGCAGTAATCTGGTCCGTTTTTACAATCTCACTCACTACCGGATTGTTCTGCCTCTCAAATTTGCAGAACTTGAAAATGGGTTGTAGTATATTTTAAAGTTTCCAAAGTGAAGTTTGAAAAAACGTGAAAAACGCACCTGTTGCAAGCACCTGGAATCTTAAAAACACCTGACCCATCCTTGCAGACCCTCAAGAAGTCTATTTCGCTAGTTTTTATACTTGTCCTCCCACTTTGTGCTTTTTCACCACCATAATGAAAGTACTTTTTCGGGGTGTTCTTCCGTTTTTCCCTGGGATTTTTTGACACAGTTGTCCTTTGGGGGACTGTCCCAAGTCTTCTGAGAGGTTTCCCCACCTTTGCACCCCAAAATAAAAATGTTGCACTTCTTTTCACCTGCTATTCAGAGGCGGATCTTTTTCGCCTATTACATTGTATTGACTTTCCGCGTGGCGAAAACCGGCTTGAATTGAATACGGAGATAAGTTCCGACCTGTCGAAAAGATGCATTCGGCAATACTTTTTCACGGAAAACTGCTTTTCGCTTCTAATTAAATACAGCCCTATGTCGGGTGCTATGAAATCTGGGTCGCAATACAAATAAACAATGACGATGAACAGTTAATTTTGCAAGACCATTTTACGGGTGGTCCTCTTTCTTCTTCAGATCTAAAGCAGTTATGATATACAATATTTTATATGCCAGCCCATGTGAGACTAAATACCAATCAGCCTTACAGTGCAAGTGTTAGACAACAGGACACAGCATGCAGTCAAACACCAACAGGGCTAATTTGTTTAAAATTTGAAATGTACAAACATGATTAATGTGCTCATTTCTGGTTGATTAATTGTATTTGATGAATAATGAAACAAATGATCAATTTTAATATAAATAGGATGACCACATTGTTCAGAAAAAGGTGTGTCTAATTCATACAGGGGCAATATAGACAGGTAGGGGTAACATCCTCCAGCCACTTAGCTCTTTTTCCATGAGAACAGTATATGCCACAGGAACCAATGTTTAGTTACACTTAGCTGTCTACATTCAAGGTGATTCAAATAAAGGGCAAACAGAACAGTCAATGCACCTATATCTACCCCTAGGTTGCTAAGGATAAGGGATTCAAATGTGTGTGTGTGGGGGGGGGGGGACTTACCTAAAATTTCCCCCTTTACAGTTGCTGTTGTTCATACCCAGGAGTAGCTGGGCTTAATGATATCGAAATCTTCATCATCATCCACAATGATGAATTAACACCACTCCTTCCAGGATAAATATTGCAGAAATTTTTATCAATACGTTTTTATTGAGTTTAATTTTTAACAGAGACAGAAATAATAATAAAAATAAACTTAAATAAAATAAAAAACAATATAATACTAATAATAATAATGAAAGAAAAATAAGATAGCAGAATCTTAGGCAGTACACATTCAGGGGTTGATTACAGATATCACATTTCCATAGCGATATATTTAGAAATCGGTTATATATCATCAAAACAATACTTGTTTAGAGCTCAAGAAGCATCAGTATCAGAAGGGCAATGAAGAATTCCAAGATCAACGGGACCAAATCTCAAGGAATGTCCTCTCAGACTCTCTCTATATTCTATCCATTTAAATAAACCACAGCATATGGGCAGACGAGACCGCAGTAGAATATTTGCCCTCCGCTGTATCAAAATTACAATGACTTTGAACCTTATTTATTACGATGCCTAAAGTGGGTATGCTGTCTGACCTCCACATGAGCACAATATCAGCTTTTGTAGATATCAAGACGTGCCCCATTATATATCTACCGTATCCCCCTTTGTTAGGTTCCCAGGGAAAAAGTGAAACAGCGCAACCACTGGATCCAGTGGTTTTGTCACTCCTGTAATATCCCCAATCATGGTAAATACTTCCAACCAAATAGATCTCAGTAGGGGGCAGGACCAAAATATAAGGAAAATACTTCCTACCTCTCCACACTTCCTCCAGCAAAATTTAGAAATGGATGGCCAAATTTTGTGTTGTCTCTCAGGGGTGAAGTACGATCTATGGATTAACTTTAAATACATTTCTGAATGGTTGATACAACGAGACATTCCTCCCTCTCTAATGATCTCGAGAAATCCTCCTCCCATTTTTGCAAGCAAGTGAATTTATTTGGACAATTCCCTTATTAGTAGTTGATACCACCATGTAATGCCCCCTTTATGGTTAGAGGACTTAAACTGTTTCAGTATAAACTCTGGTAAGGATATATGTTGGGCATTGAAGGGGGGCAAGCTCTGAACCCAGTGCCGTATCTGCAGATATATTTCAGTAGATTAAACTTACTCTGAAGCTCAGAGAAGGAGAGCACTCCTCCACCAGACATCGTATCTCCCAGGGAGTTCAGTCCTGCAGTCCTCCAAGGCTCCACCTGTAAGTTTCCAATTAATCTAGCTATACAAGATGTTGAGAGTGCTGGTTTCGGTAAGGAAATGTCTTTGCACCTTGTAACGAGTCTATGCCACGCCTGTATTGTGGCACTAATTGAGCTAGAATGCTTGGAACTTGGGAGTTGCTCGGAACGAGAGGAAGCCATAAGTCTGGAAGGGTTAAGGGTTTTACTGCCTCCAATTCACATGTCACCCAGGGCTTAATAGTATCCTCCCCAAACCAATCTCTCACCTGACTTAACAAACAGACATACTGATATTTCTCTATATCTGGAAACGCCACTCCTCCTTCCAGTTTAAGTAAGGAGAGAGTTGCTCTTGCTATCTTTGGCTTACCTCCCTTCCAGATGTAACGGCCTATGGCTTTATTAAATTTATTGCACATGACTTTAGGAAGGACTCTGGGGATGGTACGGAACAGATACAACAGCTTTGGCAAGAGCACCATTTTAAAGGCGGCTATTCTGCCCAGCCAGAATACTTCATGAAGAATCCAATCTTTCTTGGCCGCTTCTAAAACGGCAAGAAGAGGGGCATAATTGCTTTCAATTACATCTTTGGTTCTAGTCAGGAGCACTCCTAGGTATTTCAGGGAACAAGATTGCCAATGTGTCCGTGGGGATATTTATTGGTAGGGCTTCGGTTTTAGCAGAATTAAGTTTATATAGTGAGATCTTTGAATAAGCATCCAGCAGACGGTGTAGTGCGGGAAGAGTGCCTCGGGGGTTAAACAAGCTAATCGGGATATCATCCGCAAACAAACATAATTTTTGGCTAGTATCCCCCAACTTAGGGCCCTGGATTTCGTGTGAACCTCTAATTTTCTCAGCCAGAGGCTCAATTGCTAGTGCGAAAAGTAGTGACGGGTACCATTTGAGATGCTGAAACTAGGCGAGAGGCATCTATTTACATATATCTTAGCGGAGGGTACCGTGTACAAAGCCAGAATGGAATCTAAAATTTTTCCATGAAGCCCAAATTTCATAAGAACCTCTTGGAGATAGCCCCAGTGTAGTCTGTCAAAGTCTTTTTCCGCGTCTAATGAAAGGAGTAATAGTGTTTTTTGAGCCTGCCCACAATGTTCTATAATATTAAAGACGCATCGGGTGTTATCAGGTGATTGGTGACCAATAACATGGCCTCACATGTAGTCGAGTCTAGGACAGGGAGATCAACATCCCTGAGAAAATTGTTAATTCCCTCAAAACTAGGTTGAGGTGTTAAGGGGTCCTCTTGTAGTTTATATAATTTAGCATAGTACTCAGCAAAGCAGTTTGCTATTTTAAACGGATTGATCACCTAAAATGCGAATAATAACCTGAAAGGGGGTATCTTTTCTCTAGCCCACTTTCCTCTCAGCTTACGGGCAAGTAATCTAGATGCATGGTTTCCAAATATATAGAACTTCTGAATTAAACGAGCAAGATTCCTATGCACATCCTGAAGTGAAAAGACATTTAGTTGCTCGCGTGCCCCAGCTAGCTCTCTGTATATGGTTTTATTTGCTGGGTCTGATTTATGAGCTACTTCTAGGGAGTTAACAGCCTCCTCTAATTTTGCCCATTGTAATCTATATTCCCGCTTGAGCTTGGCGTCTATTTGTATTGCAGAGCCCCGGGCAACTGCCTTCAAGGTACACCAAAAGTTAAAGACCGAGGTCTCCTCAGGTTTATTATTAAGTATTCCGAAATGGACCGCTGAATGTGTTGACGAGCCTCTGGCTGAGAGAACGTATGTTTACCCAATCTCCACAGGCCAGGGGTAGCTTGTCTATGTGCAATGTCCCATGAAAAAAAAATAGGCGCGTGGTCAGACCATGCCATAGGCATAATATCTATTTTCCTAATAGAAGCTAGCATATATTTATCAGCCAATACGAAGTCTATTCTTGAATACGAGCCATGTACATGTGAGAAAAAGGAAAAGTCTTTTTCGGCTGGATGTTTAATTCTCCAAGTATCGTATATCTCATACTCCGCAAGGAGCTGGCGTAAACCCTTAGAGCACTCGGTAGCTTGCCTGTTCCGGGGTGAACTATGTCTAGACCAATCTAGCAAGGGATCAGGCACCATATTAAAGTCTTCCATAATAATAATGGCCTCTTTACTGTATTTCTGGAAGGCACATTTCCTATAAAAAGGCAACTGACGTGTATTGAGGGCATATAGGGAAACTATGGTAACCTCCTTACCCTCCAATTGACCAACCAACATTAAATGTCTCCCTCCCGGGTCAGAATATTGTTTTAACAGTGCAAATTAGGATATCTACACCAGCTTTCTTTGATGGGCCACTAGCCATATAGCAAAGGGGAAATTTATCATTATTGAACACCGATGGAGAGGAAACACAAAAATGCATTTCCTGAACCACTACAATTTGGGCCTTTAGTCTATGGAAATAATTTAAAGTGAGCCTTCTCTTATGCGGGGAGTTAAGCCCCTTGGCATTGATATTAGATTAACCATTGTAAAGTATTATATGATAATGCAATCCAAAAAGAGATTTGTGACATCTGAACTGTATATAGCGACAATATGAATCAGTGAATTTTGATATACTACAGCAATAAAATAAAAAAAAGATACAGGGAAAAAATTAAGAAACAAGCACAGAACTAACAGAATTGGCTTCTCTTGAAGCCACATATGGCTGCAGAACCATGGCAACACCGTGGGGGTACGCGGGAAGGAGAGATGTCTCCAGCCGCCACACACTTTAATATAAATGTGTAACAAGTGAGTAAAATTACCCACAATATAACACATACATTTACGTTACAAATTATGACCCAACCAGTCAAATGCAAGGGACTAAATATTAAATCTATTCGACCCTTAATCTTATCTAGAGAGCCAGGCGCTTATGTTATAGCTGTATAACAACACATTTAAATTGACATTTTCCTTACAATCATACTATAGGTATATCGTCTAGAAACACCTCAGTATATTAAAGTAGCCACATTACCATTCCAACAAGTAGTAATCTGAAAAAATTAAATGCTCTGAAATCTGCTCTCTAGAGAAATAGAGACATAACACGAAAAAAAAGAACTAAACAGCTGTGGTAGAACAGAAAATTACTTTTAACCTATCATGGACCAGTCCTGCTGGATCCCACGGGCAAGCTACGATCTCGGAGAAGTCCCAGAAATATTCCACTCAGAGAGGATCTTCTCACACTCCTCCAAAGAAGTGATAATGGTCATGGAGCCATTGTGCGATATCAAAAGCTTTGTAGGGAAGCCCCAGGGGTACAGTATACAAGCATTCCTCAGCGAAGACGTAATGAGTTGGAGGGAGCGTCTCTTGGCTAATGCTGCCTGAGAAAGATCGCCAAACAGCTGAAGTTCTCCCAATAAACTCGTAGACTCTTCAGTCGGCCGGGCCGCTTTTAGTAAGACTTCCTTTATGTGGTAATAGTGCATCCTCATTAGAACATCTCTTGGAACTCCTTCCGGGGCCCTTTGTGCTTAGGGGAGTCTGTGAATGCGATCTATAATGAGATCTGAAGACCGTATTTCAGGAAGCAATTTCTTGAAGAGAGCTACTGCGAAGTCATTGAGACTACTGTTTGAAACACTCTCCGGCACACCGCGTAGTTTGAGATTGTTTCAACGTGATCTATCCTCCATGTCGCTAAGTCTATCCTGAAGAGCCGTTACTTGACTTTGCAGGGCGTCATGCATATTGATCAGATCATTGTGTGAACCCACCACTTCGCCCATCTTCGTCTCAAGGTGATCAGTTCAACCCCCCAGGTCATCTATAGATTGCTGACAAGCCTGTAACGTGGAGCGAAACTCAGCTGCAACATCTACCTTGAACTGAGACAGCAGTGCATTCATAGTGCCCACCGTCAGTAGCTCATTATCACTGACTAGCAACGGAGAAGATTCAAGAGAGGGAGATGGACCAACAACAGTCGTATTTTGAGGTAAAGTTGAACTCTTCTGAGTGACAGTAACATTAGTACTCCTGGGTCTGACTGCCTGCGACGGTTTGAAGAAAGCCACTCTGGGTGCAGGCTTGGTTACTTTCAACCTTCTCGGGGCCATAGCTCTGAAGGTACTATTATGTTATTGCAGGAACAAGAGAGGTGGGTCACAGAGATCGCACAAGGCTCCAATTTTTATCTGTAGGTTAGGTCATTTAGCAGGTCGCTGGAGACATGCGTAAAACAAACAGCTACATATCCCTAAATAGGGGACAGCACCGCTTATTTAAATGTAGGACACTCAGACACTAATAAAAAAAAATAAAAAAAAGAGTCTCTCTGTATGGCCTCAGGTATTCTTCCAGGAAGGAGAGGAAACAATAATGTACACTCTTTTAGTCCAGGAACAAGGAGCTGTGACAGTGTAAAATAAAGTGTAGTAAAGCTGAAATGAGCTCCCAGGATGGCCGCCTACACATCCATACAGAGGAGCCAACTAATCTTCCTCCTCTCTCCCCTCTAAATATGCTGCCTCCTTCTGCTCAGCTCCAGCTTCCCCATCCTTGGACAGGTAAAGGGTGGTGGGAGGCACAGTACCTGTCTTGTAAAGCGCCGGCTTTCCAGCCTCCGCCCGATTAGACACGTGAGCGCCGGACTGCTCCAGCCGCTAAATTGAGGCCGCGGCTTCTGCCGGGGACTAGGCCCCGATCACGAGTGTCGGACCCGGACTCCGCTAGTGACACAGAGAGTTGCAGAAAGGGGCGTTTCTAGAGAGGAGGGGGCCCGTGTGCAGTCTCCGACACGGGCCCCCTTCTCTCCGCCCGGCAGCGCACTGAGCTGTGCACGGCCAGTGCCGGAGTTATAGACTCTGGGCATTAGAGTGTGCCCAGAGTCTATAGTGTATACACAGATCACCGGGAAAGTGGCCGCGACGGCCATTTTCCCTGTACTGCGCATGCTCAAACGGGAAAATGGCTGCCGCGGCCATTTTCCAGTCGTTTTACAGCGCCGGACACCAGCGCCGACATGGGACTCCGGAGAGGTAAGTAAAATTATGGGTGCAGGGTGTGCGGTGCGGGGCCCGGGTTCCCCACACACCCTGCACCCATTATAGATACGCCCCTGGTTGCAGAGTTTGCAGGGGGACTTCCCCACGTGAATTCACTGCTGGGGGACCCGCTGGGCACAAGATATCTCCGCTGGGCAGAGGTAAATAGCCGGAGCTCTCCCAAGGCTCTTGAACTCCAGGCCACGCCCCCCCCCCCCAGAACTTTTTAAAAACTGGGAAATAGAGCATTTAAAGTGGTTTGAAAGAGTGGAGTGTCCTTTTTCAAATGATGCAACCCCTGTTCTCTGGTGATCATCACAGAAACCCCCTATATTGTAGAAATCATTATGAAGTCCAGGGATGGGGATTATCTGTCCCATACTGGCTTCAACAAACCCAGATGCACTCTTTTTTGAAAGAGGATGCTCCCCTCTGTCAAATGATGTGCCATCTTAGTGGTAAATTAACTAAAATGATTTTTTAGAAGTGGAGATGTTGCCCATAGCAACCAATCAGATTCTACTTAACATTTAACTAGCACCTTCTAGAAGATAATAGCAAGAATCAGATTGGTTGCTATGGGCAACATCTCCACTTCTAAAAACTCTCACTTTAGTAAATGTACCCTTAGTGGTTGATGTCTGGTGATCACGTCATAAAATGAAAAAGGTACAAATCCATTTAGAACAATTTTAATTTTGCAATAATTTATCTTGTTTTTTGTATTGTCTTCCTGCTCAGCTTACCAAACACTTTGTCTAGAAAATAAATAAAACCAAGGTGTAATGAATCCCAGGGAGATTTTCTTCGGAGGGAGACAATAGTCCTGAGAATATTGGAATGATGGGGTCAACCTGAAGAATAATGCATTGTAGCCCAAGGCTGGAAAAGTTTGACATGGTGGAGACCTGGTGGTCACGTAGCAACCCTGAGGGCTGGAAATATTTGACAAAAGGTAGAGACCTAGTGGTCTGGAAACACTTGGCAAGGCTGGTGACCTGATGGTCACGGACCAGCCTTTAGGGCTGGAAACACTTGGCAAGGTTGGTGTGCTGATGGTGCAGCCTTGAGAGCCAAAAATATTCCGGGATGCGGAGCAGCGAAAATAACGTTGATGTTGATTAGGTCCACTCAGACACAACAATACGATGTAACCTCAGACACTGCAGTGCGGATTGGGTTGTCAGAATGTTATTCGACACAAGACACAATAGACTCAGGGCTGGGGATGCTGGAAGTACACAATGAAAGATAGCAACTCTATGGAACCGGAAACACGTGTGAGACGCTATCACCGGCACCCGAGCAACGCATCAGCAGGAAAGAAAAAGGAGGAAGAACCAATCCAGTCCCAGCAGAGATGGCGTACAGCCGAATGGGAGGACTTCATGAGTTGACAGCGTGGCATCTCCGTATCCCAGCAACAGGCCTAAGAAAACCACCAGGAGCACCGTTGTCCAACAAGACGCGGCCGCGGCTTGTGACAGAAGGTTGCAGAACAAGAGGAAAGGAAGAAAAGTTGGAGAGAGCTAGTTCTGGTAAGAAAATAGGTTATAAGAAACTAATAAAGTTCAGATGGAACCTTAGAATTTATTTTCCTTACTGGTATCATTTATCACCTGAAACATCAGTTTGATTGCTTGCAATGGACTGATTCAGAGTCACATGGAAGGTGGGCATATT
Source organism: Taudactylus pleione (assembly GCA_031769625.1). Classification (NCBI taxonomy): domain Eukaryota; kingdom Metazoa; phylum Chordata; class Amphibia; order Anura; family Myobatrachidae; genus Taudactylus; species Taudactylus pleione. The sequence goes on along the minus strand of JAUIMM010000005.1, from coordinate 18,227,806 downwards.
GCCTGCTTGAAATTAGCTTCAGAATTCCATCTGTATTCTAAATAGGCATCACTGATTTGGCTGCACCACCCACTTTCCACACCTACCAACTGTACTAATATGGGCGGAACGGTTTCGCCTATCAAGCACTGCCCGCAGTCTGACCCACGGGGTTCAGTGTCCAGCAGCGGGATAAGGGTTGGATAGTTATTCTCTAACCACTGTAGTGGGGAATGGATGCTACACACATGTGCCTGGCATCTAAACACATCAGAGAGAGGTTGGGTGCAGCACAGCATCTCAGGGAGAGCTGGGCACACCCCCAGTGTGACAAGAAACAGGTATGTGATGCATGGACATACCCGCAATGTGGCATTCCACAGGGGCATGATTCATGGCCACGCCCATTTTGTGTACAAGAGTCTTTGGCATGTTATCCTAGACTGCCACAGCCAAAATGGTGGAAGGGATCCTTATAAAATAGCCAGATTGTTACGTATGCTCACCTCTGAACAGGGTGCAATTACTTTTACACGCCCATGGCAGATTTATGCTAAGTGTAACCACCACATTGCCGTCCAGTTACACTCACTTAGCACAAGTAATGATCTAGCTGAATTCTAGCGGCATAGTCGTCAGATCCGCAGATGTTTGGCTCGGACGCATGAACTGTGTGAAGAATCGCAGATTTAGCTGCTTTGTGAGTGACTCTGATTTAGGCCTAATATTTACACATTAGAAACTGAAACAATTAGAAAAAAATGAAATCTAGTTTTGGTTTGCTGCGTAATTCATAGTTAGGTAGCCAGCAATAATTTTTTTCAACTCAGCACTTTATATAACATCTATCAAGGCAGAGTTCTGTGTCTGTAACTTCCAATAATAAATGGGCAAAGACGAACTATTACTTACATTCAAAGACATATCTGTGCCATAGAAACAATGGGCCTGATTCAGACCCACTCGCGTGCGGCTGTCCACTCGCAAGTCTGGTCTGCACTGCGCATGCGCACGACGGAGGGAGCTCCGTCGTGCGCATGCGCGACGAGCGAAGGACTTTCCTTCGCTCGTTGTGTCTGATCAAAGGGGGCGTGCTGTCGATGTTGATTGACAGCACGCCCCCTTTGGTGGGCGTGCCTCCCAGACAGGGGCGTTCCCAAGGGAACGCCTACCGTCAGAAGCCGGCCCCACTGACATCACTAGTGATGACAGTGGGAGTGATTTTGGCTCTGATAGAGCCAAAATCACTCCGGGCCTTGCGGTTGAGAAACTCAACCGCAGGCTTCGGCTCGCAGTGGCGATGGTCAAGACCATCGCGACCATCATCCTGCACGCTCGTATATGCTGTGGGTGGTGACCCACAGCTATACGAGCGTCCAGGAGGACGCTCCATAATTATGGAGGTGGGCCCTGATTCAGAGCGAGCGCTCTGGTCAGACCGTCCGGCTCTGAATCAGGGCCAATGTTCTGATGTCAGCATGCACTTTACTATCTGCTGCTACCTATATGTACCCATTACTGTCAGAAGATGTGCAGGCTCTCCAGGATTTTATATGAACTCCCCAATGGTCTAGTGAAGGAATGTTTCACATGCTCCTAGGCTGTCAGTACAAGCTCTGGGAAATGTAGGAATTGTGGGCCTGATTCAGAGCCAGACGCTCTGACAGAGCGCTCGCTCTGAATCAGGGCCGGCCTTCTGTTTTTTTAGAGCGGCCTCCTGGCCGCTCGCATAGCTGTGGGTGACCACCCACAGCTATAGCGAGCGGCCAGGAAGATGGTCGCGATGGTCAAGACCATCGCGACCATCGGGCTCGTGACGAGACCCTTGTGGTAGGGTCTCATTGCCGCAAGCCCCAGAGTGCTTTCGGCTCTAACAGCCGAAAAACAACTTCAGTACACCAAACACTTTTATTAGGGCTATTAGTACACATCTACATTCCCTATCTTAGTGCATCTTTTTGGGGTACAGACTGATTTTCCCAATTCTGACAGTACTTTCCGCCTGTTCCGCATTCGCCCGTTTAGGAACTGAATAGGGCGAAAAGCGTAAAGTTTTCGCCTCTGAAACAGGTGAAGGAAGCGGAAAGACGGACAGGCAAAACTTTTCCAACTTTTCGCCTCTAATTGAATACGGGCATCTGTTCTCAGTTTTTCGTGTTCTGCACTGAAATCTGGCTATGCTAGACTAGAGATGGAAGTGGCACACAATAGGAGGTAAGTTATACCAATGTTTCTACAAATTCTAGGCTCTGTGTGGCACACTGAGCCATTAGGGACTAGTGTCCATAGGGCACATGGGGCCACTTTGCATGGTATAACTGACTACCTACAAAAGGTAGCTCCAAACTGAAAGGTAAAACCAACTAGCTGCAACAGGGCTCTGTAATGTACTCTTGCCACCATACTATGGAATCTGTACTGTACACGAATCATTTGGGAATGGTAATACATCCTTTGTATAATCCACACCAAAATCATTTAAGACACGCCCTCTATTGGTGCAGTGTGCAACACATTTTGCATTCCCGGAATGTTGGCAAGTTGTTAGTGATTTTGTAGACTGGAGAGGATGTTAGTGTTCACTCTAGGTCCGGGTCAGGGTGTGGGACCTAGGGAAAGGGCACTCCGGTACGTGCGTGTCTGAAAAGGGGGGGTGTCTTTAAGATGCACCCCCTTTTAATCACTCTTGGGGCGTGCCTGGCACTTACGGACATGCCGGGCTGCCCCCAAGCTCTCCCTTTTCTGTGAATAGATGCCGGGCGCATGCGTCCGGCATCTATTCACCAGCAGAGATCACTACACCGCAGCTTTCCCCACCTGCGGGACACTGCGAGCCGCAGGTGGGGATGGCACCTGCAGGCTGTTTTAGCGGGGCGCCGCCAAAAGGGGCAGGGCACATTCTGCCCTTTTGAAATCGCCCAGGGTACGACGTCCCGCTAAAACAGACTGCTGTGGATTTAGGGCCTGATTCAGAGCTGAACGCTCTGACCAGAGCGCTCGCTCTGAATCAGTGCCCTCCTACCTGAAAATGGAGCGGCCTCCTGGCCGCTCGCACAGCTGTGGGTGACCACCCACAGCATATGCGAGCGGCCAAAAAGATGGTCGCGATGGTCACCATCGGGCTTGCGACGAGACCCTGCGGTAGGGTCTCGCTGCCTCAGGCCCAGGAGTGATTTTGGCTCTATCAAAGCCAAATCACTCCCACTGACATCACTAGTGATGTCAGTGTGGCCGGCTTCAGACGGTAGGCGTTCCCATGGGAACACCTCCGTCTGGCAGCCACGCCCCCGGCACGCCCACCAAAGGGGGCGTGCTGTCAATCAACATCGAAAGCACGCCCCCTTTGGTGCGAGACCCGGAGCGACGGAGATCCCGTCGCTATCCGGGTCTCGCGCATGCGCACGATGGAGCTCCCTCCGTCGTGCGTATGCGCAGTGGGGCAACATCGACCCGCTTGCGAGCGTCCTTTGCTCGCGAGCGGGTTTGAATGACCCCCTTAGGTAGAAGGATTGGTACCAATCTATTCTAATATTATAAGAACGTTATCTGTCTGTTTGCTCCAAGTTGGTGCCAAAAGGACTGATTTTCATGAAAACTGCATTATTTTGTAGTGGAAACTCCTAGAAACTTTGGGCCTGATTCAGAGCTGAACGCTCTGACCAGAGCGCTCGCTCTGAATCAGGGCCCTCCTACCTTTTTTTTGGAGCGTCCTCATGGTGAGCGTCCATGATGATGGTCACGATGGTCAAAGACCATCGCGACCATCGGGCTTGCGACGAGACCCTGCGGTAGGGTCTCGTTGCCGCAAGCCCAGGAGTGATTTTGGCTCTATCAGAGCCAAAGTCACTCCCACTGACATCATTACTGATGTCAGTGGGGCCGGACTCAGACGGTAGGCGTTCCCATGGGAACGCCTCCGTCTGGCCGCCATGCCCCCGGCACGCCCACCAAAGGGGGCGTGCTGTCAGTCACCATCGAGAGCACGCCCCCTTTGGTGCGAGAACCCGAGCGACGTATTTCCTGTCGCTCGCCAGGTCTCGCGCATGCGCACGACGGAGCTTCCTCCGTTGTGCGCATGCGCAGTCTCACAACATCGACCCGCTAGCGAGCGAACTTTGCTCGCGAGCGGGTCTGAATGACCCCCTTTGTTTCATCTCAATCCATTAAGTTAAAGATGGATACAGGGCGGCGGATCGCTCCGTGTAGGGACCACTCGATATGCCAGCCGTTGGATTGACCATCGCACCGTGTTTAGGGCCCTTAAGGACTGTCAGTGTCTGCACCTCCCTATCACTGATAAGTAAAGTCACCGCGGCCATCTTGGAGCTGTATATAAGGATTTTTATATGGTCACAAAACTCCACGGTGACGTCTAAATTATATCCATGTTACACTATCACAACTATACAGTGTGCCAGTGAGGTGGAACTATATATACACTACAGTTATATGACTACAGGCACAAAATAGTGTTATTTGTTTGGGAAAAGAAAGATTCTGATACCTGATGTAAAAATCGTGACATAAGGGAAGTGATAGGGAAGACTCCTGACTCCTTCCCAATGTTACTGTGCCCAATGAGACTGTGAGTGACGCACATATTTCAGTTTGATAGTTACCTAGATTCAACCCCTGACTTCTCTGAGACACGCTCGATTCATACTGCGGATTGGATCCCAGCTCCCCTCCCCGCAGCATCACAGCCCGGTGTCTCCTCCTGTTCCTGTTCCTGTTCCTGTATAGTCCCTGTGAGCCGCTGCTTTCGTTGTTCTGTGTTCCCCGAAGTGTCTGACTTACTACAGGTGAGGACAGTGTAATACGTGGTGCATGTATCTCCGGGATGTGCCGGCGGCCGTAGTGATAGGTACAGTAACCTCCTACACGCTGCGTGTTACTTACACACATGCACAGTATTGCAAATGGCCGCGAATTTGCACAGGACTGCATAATCCTAATAAGTATATACCTACCCTCCAACATGACCCGTTCCATTAGGTACAAAACACTCTGCTCCTGGACTTCCCACCTAATGTATGATTGCAGTCACCTGTGTTGAACTAGGTAATTGATGAGAAGGGTGTTTCAGCACAGGTGGCTGCAATCATACATTACGAGGGGAGTCCAGGAGCAGAGCATTTTGTACCTAATGGAACGGGTCATGTCGGAGGGTCTGTATATATATTTATGGGATGGAATCAGACCCAGAAGGCATGAGAGTCAATGGATGGCTGTAGCAGCTTTTATTGTTATCCTGATGCCATTTCTATATGTTTAAGCTGCCGTTTAGAAAAACATGATTCAGGGAAATATTGTATCACTAGTACTTTTGGACCCGTCTTATGCCAGGCCCACTCCCCAGACTGCTGTTATACTTACCCTATGCCCATGGGTTGCGGATAGATCCCCTTCAGTAGATGTACCCTGACACCATCAGCTACTAACCATGTGGACATAGAGGGCGAAATTCAATTGATTCCAGCCCCTCTCGCACCCGACGGAGCTATTCAATCCTTGCTCCTGTCGGGCGCGATCAGCTGCCAGCGCTACATTTTAGCTCGCAGCCCCAAGGGGATGAGAGCTGAAATGTGCGAAAAGTGACCTGTTTGGGTGGCCAAACAGCACTTTTCGCGGTCGTGCCCAGCTCTTTGGTCGGGTTTAGCTGCTTTACGCGGCTGCTTTACGCGGCTAAACCTGACCTCTATGGGCGCGGTCAGCGCGAAAAACGGCATCAATTGAATAGCGGCCCGCGATCTCCTGTCACTTTAGACGGGAGATCCGGACCGCGTTATCAATTGAATTCCGCCCAGAGTTGGAATGGCAGAGTTCTTTTTCCCACGCCCACAATCTTGTTCTGTCTTCGTGGCGAGAGCTATTGCATTCCCCCATTCCCACTGCGCATGTGGCTCCCATGACATTACATAGCTTAGTATGTTATAGACTAGTACAGTGGGTGTCTCCATTTCAGCCAGCAAAATTGTTCGTTTTTACTCGCAGACTATAAAGGTGCGCAGGAAAACTAGCAATGTTCCTTCTACTGCAGTGGGCAAATGTCTCCATAGCTGTACATTGCGTGTTGTTCAGCTACACTAATAAAAAGGTACCAAACCTTTTAAAGAGTGGAGAAGTTTTCCATAGCAACCAGTCAGCTCTAGCTGGCATTTGTAAAGTACATTTTATAAAATTATAGGTAGTAGCTAATTGGTTGCTATGGGAAACTTTTCCACTTGATCACATCGCCACTCATGGGCTCGATTCAATTGAACGCGACTTAAATAGCGCTGGGAGGGAGCTCCCGGAGCTATTCAATTCACTGCAGTTATAGGCCGGAGAATGCCAGTTTAGTTGTGAGAACGGGCATTCTCTGACTAAACTGCCCGGCGCGATGCTGTTTCCGCGGCGCTAAGGGCAAAAAACAGCATCGTGCCTCTACTTTTTTCGTATTTCTGCTCTCTCCCCTGGAGGGGTGCGAGGAGAAATCCTTAACAGCGCGCTAAATTGAATAGCTCCGGGAGCACCCTCCCGGCGCTATTTAATTCGCATTCAATTGAATTGAGCCCTTTAGAAGGTTTGATACATCTCCTCCATACTCCCTAAATTAATCTACCCTTCTAATTTAGGATTCTCGTGTTTTAGTTCCAAATTAGGTTCCGTTCTGTATTCTGCCAAACCGAAATCATTGTTTTGGGGCATGTTTCGTTTGGGTATACCATGCATACCTATGATTTGTGTTATGAAGATATGTCTGGTGGTCCCTTCATTTTTCATTCATGTAAGCAGCACCCTAGCTTTCTATGGGGAATGTAAATATTGCCAATTTACTAAGGCCTGAAAAGCCTAACTTTGGCACATAATGGCTAAGGCCATGTTCAGATTCTGAATGTGCAAGTATAGGCTTAGGGGAGGAATGTGTTAGCTATGAGGTGCCAAAACTAAATTCGCTTTAGAAAGTTTTCACTGTTCACTGGGGCAGGCTTTTATTTGAGCCACAGCCGTGCTAAGAGAATTTGAATAAATTGCCCTCAGAAGATTTTGCTTATTATTGCTTTATGCTTTTGACTTTGATAACATTTTAAAAAGGTGATTTTAAAAACTTCATCACTGAATACATTTATGCCTCCCATAATGTCTAAATTTGGTCTATTCATTTTCATACAAGCTGTTTAACTGGAGTGAATTTTTACTAACTGTCTGATTATTCCAAATAACATCATATGTAATAATGGTTTAGCATTCACAGTAGGTCAGTTAAAGTGGACTTGTCAAATACACAACATGTAGGGGCATATTCCTTGAAAACACCCATTTTTAGGGGATACCCACAAATATTTTATTATCACTCCATTTTATGAAGGGGGGACTGCAGCAGATATCTCTGATATTTACTGTGGTCTCTACATTTTCTACAGCAGGCGCAGCCCCCATAGGTTTCTATAAGGCATGCCATGCTGTCTGATTTATCACCGGAGTTTGGCTTACGCCATCTGAAGAAGGTATTGTGCTGCTGTAGCCTATGGGCTACACTACCTAAAATTTACCGGGAGAGGGGTCCTCCAGAACCCTCTCCAGCAATGGTTGCTGTGTGGTCAGTAGACCGTGCATGCGCAGAAGTCACAGCACAGGAGTGAGGACCTATGGGGCTCCTGTCCCTGCGGGTGCTATTTAATGCATCTGGGTGGTATACCCGCATCCTGCAAAGCGTTTATGGGTGCTAATATCACGCCCAGATCACATTGCAAATGCAATTATTGATAAATAGGCCCTGTAGTTACCTGCTTTGTGGCTTGAACTAATATGAAATCCACCATTTTACAAGGGTTCCAGGGGACACAACAATGAGGGTTACTATTCATGAGGAATCCATGGATAGGGGTGCGAGAAGAAATCCTTTAGTCAGACCAAACAACATGGTGAATTGAATAGCTCCAGGAGCTCCCTCCCGGGGATATTCAGCATTGCGCCGATTTGAATCATGCCCTATAGGTGTAAAGATATATTAATGTTTACATTTTTGTTCTTTTTCTGCAGAAACAGGAAAGATGACAGAAGCTGTCCTAATTGATATGTTTAGTGTGGAATTTAGTTCCCATTATTACTGCATTAACCAAATTATGAGCAAAGCAATGGATATTGTTGGGAAAAATAACGACCCTGCCATCTACATAATGTACTGCCAAACATTCGGATGTGATAGTAATGATGCTCGGGAAATTTTTTTACGTGCGATCAGATCTTTTCAAGCCCTGAAGAAGCGCATTGAGCTCATCAGCACCGCTAGCGTTGCTGCTACCCTGTATAATATTAAGCAAAAACTGGATGAAAAGAATATAAACAAAGTGAAAATGATTTTGCCTCAGCGACGGACTTGCCTGATGAAGGCATTCCTAGAACGTCTCTTCACCAAAGTGTACACATTTGAGTTTGAGTTGTTGGAATTAAATTATGTAGAAAATGAGATTGAGAAGACTGTAGAGCCCCCAAGCCAGAACCAGACTCTTACAGAGAACCAGCTTGAACTAGTTGAGAGTGATATTCATATTTTTCTGGGAAGTCTTCTTGGCAGGGGAGAACTCACCATTCTTAAATCATCTTTAATTCCAGGTGAGCCACTAATCGTCTTGTTTACTGGTATCTGTAGTCTTCAGATATGAATTCATGAAATTGTTCCTAGGTTGTAAAAGAGAGGTCATCAGCCGTTACAGTATGGCTATTAGTTGTTTGTTGGGTCTCTGTGTAGTACTGGGTTTGTTTAATTCATCTTTATAAGTGATGTAGTTACTATCCCTGCGGTCTGGATGCCAGCGCTCAGAATACCAGCGCCGATATCCTGACAGCTGTCAGAGTCCAGCATCCCAACGGTAAGTATTAGGGTTAGGTGGAGTGTTAGGTTTAGAGTTATCCTGGGTACACACTAGACGATATGTCGTCTGATTCGGCGGATCGGAGCAACATATCGGGCACAACGGCAACATATCGGGCACAACGTCTAGTGTGTACCCTTTTGCCGCTGACTATGTGCGCTTCCGCGAGTCGTCAGCGCCATTTTTTGTCGGGCCGATGGATGATGCCGTTAGCATGGGCCATGCTGTCGAAAGCAGCATGGCCATTGCTGCCCGCATCGGCAACTGTGTATGCACTTGCCAATGCCGGGTGCCGCCGCTACCGATGTCGGGCGGGGTACACATCGTCTAGTGTATACCCAGACTTAGGAGTTAGGGTTAGGCACTATGGGGAGGGTTACAGTTGGGCTGCGGGAGGGAAGGGTTAGGGTTAGACTGCGCGGTGGGTGGGAAGGGTTAGGCTGCAGGAAAGGTGGGTTAGGTGGAGGGTTAGGGTTAGGCTATTTATCTTCAGGCATCGGTGTTCTGACCGCCGGGATCCTGTTACCAACCCCTTTCTAACTATCATTGGTATGCAATAATAGCATTAAGTTACAAACACATGGGCATTCCCTATTTGCTGTTCAACCATGTTGTATGTGATCACGTGAAATCAACTACAAATGCAGAATATCATTGTGACAGATGGAACCCCTTTTGAACTAAACATAACATTTATTGATCTGTATTAAAAAGAGCTGCAAAATATAAAAACTTTTATCTTATGTAATATGGGAGAAAGATTCTTTTCTCTTCTTCCCACATTACATCACCTAATTTATTTTTTAATTTTGCAACTCTTTTAATACATATCAATAGAAGTTATGTTTTATTGTTGCTGTTCCCCTTGTTTGAGGATCAACATATTCTAGAGAGCACCTCACACAATACTGATAATAGGGTATATCTGACTGCTCACCTTTGATTAGGGACCAACATCCATAGATAATACGGAATCTCACATGTGACTGGATTCTGTTGTTTATGGCCCATTTGTGATATTTGAAACATATTACAAATGACCTGTTACCAAATTGACAGGGTTTTTAGTTATTTATTATAAAATCCAGAATAATGTCACCAGGAGAAAAAAACTTAAATCTCTAACATTTTTTTAATTTGGAAACACTATTTCTTATGTATTGCTCCTTATTATATCTGGGGAACACTATTGACCATGGGGTGTAGTTTGGGTTGAGGAGCTAGTACATAATAGGTTAACTTTTCAGGCTGAATAAGCTGCTTCCCTCCGACGCCTTCCTCAGTTTTAAGTTTAGTGCTTAAGGAGTAGGTCAGCACTAGGTTACTGGTATACAGTAATACAGTATATCCAATTATTTGTCAGAACATCCATCGGTTTAATTTGATGGCATGGCTCTTGAAGCCAAGATCATAAATAAAAAGGGTTTCTCGGATTCAGTAGTTTAGACTGTTATCAAAGCCATTGTCTTCAGAGTCTGGAAATTTTATATTACTTGATGTAATAAGGAGGAGGTTTCTTACTCCCTTTTTTACTTACTAAGGCTGGGTACACACCTAAAGATTTTCTGTCCAACCAGCCAACTAGTTGATTGGTTGGAATGAAAATCTTCTATGGTATAAAAGCAAATGACAATCAGCAATTTGCTCCCAAATGCCGGAAAGTGGACAAAAACTGTTGTTTGAACAAACTGTTTAGATCAAACATTTAACAAATTTATGGCATCCAGTTTTTATGGCATTTAGGAGCAAATTGCTGATCATCAGTTACTCCCCTACGTTACCAGATTTTCATTCCAACCAATCAACTAGTTGGATGGTTGGACAGAAAATCTTTACGTGTGTATGCATCTTTAGAGTAATTTATTTTATTCTGGCAGGCCTTGAGTTGGATCTTTGCAGGGGCATATCTATAATGGGTGCAGGGTGTGTATGGCACACGGGCCCCTGGGTCCAGGGGGGCCCCGCACCGCACACCCTGCACCCATAGCATACTTACCTTTCTGGAGTCCCACGTCGGAGCAGGGTCCGGCGCTCTAAACATGACTGGAAAATGGCCACCGCGGCCATTTTCCCGTCGATTGCGCAGTACAGGAAAAATGGCCGCCACGGCCATTTTCCCGGTTACCTGTGCATACTCTATAGACTCTGGGCGCACTCTATTGCCCAGAGTCTCTAACACCAGCGCTGGCAGCGCACAGCTCAGTGCACTGCTGGACAGAGAGGAGGGGCCAGTGTCGGAGGCTGCACATGCTCCTCCTCCTCTCTAGAAACGCCCCTGGGTCTTTGGTTATGTTCCCTTAAGGTACAAGTACCAGCCCTGTCTATTTTCAGAGAAGATTGTCTCTGATTCCAGAAGTAAAGACTTTTCTGCAGGACATTTCATATACAGCCACCTTATAGGCATCTCATAGAGCAGAGGTTCCCAAACTTGGTCCTCAAGGCACGGTCCAGGTTTTAGAGATATCCATGGTTGAGCACAGATGGTCAAATCAAAAGACTGTCAGCACTTCAGTTATCACCCTTTGAACCTTTGCAGAAGGTAGACCTGCAGTGGTTGACTTTGAAGTTATCTTTTCTTTTAGCTATATCGTCAGCTAGGAGAGTGTGAGAATTAGGAAGTTTATCCTATAGACCTGCATTTCTGATAATTCACAAAAATAGGGTAGTATTTTGTACTCTACAGATGTGTCCTCATACATCTAGCCTCCTTGCGCGTTAAACAGCCCGTCTATTCGTGCCATGACGTGACTCTGTATCGCAGAATGTCTTTTTGTGTGACTTTTTACCTACAAATGCGTCTAACTCACACAGTGATGCGAATAGCTAGCAGAAGCTGATTAAAATGATATGCAGCATTCCTGTGTTCTCTGTGCATCTGCGGGTGTACAGCCGCTGACCCTGTAACGTAGCATTACACATGAAGATACACCCTCAGATGCACAGAGAACATAGGCATGCTGCATATCATTTTAATCATCGGGAGCTGCCTGTGCTAGCTATTCGAATGACTGTGTGAATAAGATACATTTCAATGTAAAAAAACGTTGCACAAAAGACGCTTGGCGCTACCGAGGCACACGGAGCTCCCGCGTTATGTGTGGCGTGATTTGTAGCGCATGGAGGATAGATGTACTGTACCTTCCTTTCAACCTAAAATAGTATCTGCATTTCATCTTAATCAGGATAGAGTAATATCCACTTTTGCTAAGTCAGGCAAGACATCAGATCAGGGTCAGTTGTCTGTTGGATGTGGTTAGAGTGTTCAGAGTGTATCTGGAAAGAACAGCTAATACAAGAAAGATAGTTATTATTTATAACGCTAAAGGGGGATATCCACTAGACGATAAAGTTGAACGATAACGATAAAATCGTTCGATAATTGTTCGAACATCGTTTGAACATCGTTCGAAAATGTGGTCTTTTAGACATCTATCATCGTGCAAACATGCTGGTCAACCTGACAATATCGTCAGGCTCAGAATGTTTCCAGATGATGGATGACCCTGCACTGAACGTCTGCTCGTTCAGTGCAGGCACATCACACGACTGACAAACGACTGCACGATTACAATGTCGTAATCGTGCAGTCATTTTCAGATCTTGTAGTGGATGCCCCCCATTAGAAAAAAGGTTGGCCAGCGTCCAAACAGATTATAGCCAGATGGATTAGGGCCACAATTCAGCAGACATATGAGGGGGTTGAACTACCTATCCCAGCTAGGATCTCAGCTCATTCCACTTGCTTGGATGGAACTTTGTGGGCGGCTCAGCATTTAGCTTCACCAGAGCAGTAATATAGAGCAGCTGCATGGACCTCTGTGCATACATTCACCAAACATTCACCAAATTTTAAAGATTTCATGACTTTTGTATTGAAAATATTGGGTTCAGGCAAGGTTGAACCCAAAAAAAGAGGGGTAAGGTGCGCAATCCGAGGAGTGGATGGTTTAATATGTCTAATGAAAGCAGCTATACTAAGGGTGAACACACCCTACCCTAGGGGCAGCTTTTGTACATCCCCATGATCCCACCCTTATTGGGTTGTGCATGTGAAAAGGGGGTGATCCTATTCTTATTTCTTCCACCTATCCATGGGGCTTATTCAATTAAAACTGAGAAAGGGTTTTGGAGGGGAGGAGCATATTTACCCCATGGTTAAGAATGTCCCCCAGATGGACTCTGAGAAAGAAGGATCTCTGTTTCATTGCTTTTCCTCAGTAGAAGCTGCTGAAGCATGCACTGAAATTAATAGAAGAATTGTAGGCTCTAAACCTATGTGTCATTGGCTCAAAGAGTGGAAGATTAGAAATCTTGTCTTACCAATTAGCATCTGCAGCGTATAGTAGGAATGAAGGTTTTATCTGCCAGCCTTCTCATGGCATACTTTGTGCCACTGGCTCAAACAGATATGCATATTATGCATCTAATCATATGGCTCAGATGTGACATGGCCATTGCTGACAATAGATGGGACGCTGTCAGTGCTTTCAGCCCATGCCCATAACATTAGGCTAGAGTGGCCTTCGCCGGTTACTTCACCTGCCACCTTAAAGTACTCTGTAGCAGAGGATAACCCAATGATCAAGGATATCACAGGGACAGAGTGAGCCCCCTACAAACCAGTCTCCACTCCTACGCCCAGAACTGTGCCCCCAAACTGCAGTTCAAATGCCTTGACAGGAAGTTGCTCCTGCCCCACTCCGAGAACGTGGTCTACAGTGCTGGGTGTTGTGAGTTGCAGGAATAGAGGTGGAACTGGTGAGGTAGAGATTTGCATCTAGCAATTAGTGTTGGGCACAGTCATTTTGGATACGTTCACTTTGGTAACAGGTCTTCTTGAAATAAATCTGCTAATGTATTGTCTAATTAAAGAGAGAGAGCGAGCAAAAAATATACATTTTGTTAGGTGACAAGGTGTACACCGTATTGTACAAGCGGTAGACCTAAAATATATAATTAATGCCATAAATACAATGTATGACAGTGAACAATCATATATGTGCATACAGTAAATACAGACAGACTAATAAAACCACAGACAGAAAGTGACGAGCACAGAGGGAAGGGTAGGGGGCAACTCGCTGTAGATAGTCAGCAGGCAAGGAATAAACAGATGGTAAACTGGGAAGGAGACAAGGTGGGTAGATGGAGGTAGTAAGAGAAGAGGTAATAGTCGGTCTAGTAGGATTTACTATAAAGGTTTGCCTTAAGGGAACTCTTAAAGGTAGGAGAACTAAGAAAAGTGAGGGAAAAAGCTTCGGAGGTTGGGGCGCGATTTGAGAAATTTTGGAAAGAGTAGAGGTGAGGAAGTGTGGATCGAGATTTAGGTGGGGAGGAATGATTAAGACTTTAGATGTAAATGGGAGCTGTTTAAGATGGAATAAGAGTGGGATACAGTAGGTAGCCAGTGTAAAAGGTTACAGAAGGGCGAAGCAGATGCTGTACACTAGAGAGAGAAAAGGAGATGTGCAGCACAAAGGATAGATTGGAGAGGGGAGAGGTGACCTAGAAGGAAGCCAGAGAAAGAGAAGGTTACAGTAGTCACAGTGGGAGTTGAGTGCATGATAAGCGTTTTAGTGGCATCTACGGTGAGGAAAGACAGAATTTTAAAGTTGTTGCTTTTGTTTCCCTTTTACACAGAAAACGTGTTTAATCATGGGTTTACCACACGCAGCGGTGGTGTATCCTACATCCCAGAGCTCTCTTCCTTGAACCTCTTTTCTAGCAGTAATAGAAAGGACTCCCCTGCAGTGGTTGCTGAGAACCTGCGCCGTCTATCTAAGGCTGTGGGATTTAATGCAAAGAACTTTTACCTTGTGAAGGTAAGCTATATACATCTGTGGATGGTTGAGATGTTCGGGATCTGCCTGGCGGTGATTATTTGTTTTACCTTATTTTACAGTACTTGCAACATTTGTTTCAATGTCCTTACACATAATTAATCGTGGGCATGTTGAATTGATGAGATCTGTGATATTGCTAAAGCTGGGTACACACTAGACAATTTTTTAAACGATTTGTCATTTGCCGACAGATGAGAACTTCAGTCTAGTGTGTGTGCTTCCGGCGGGGTCGTCCGTCGCATCCTCCGTTCTGCCGTATAGCTGCTCAATCAGAGGAGCTGACGGACAACACCATGCATTCGGATGCGGTGAGGGAACGACATATCGTGCGGTCGTTCACCAGTGGTGTGTAACGACAGCACAATATGTCATTCATCGCACCTGCCGTTGGCCGGGTACACACGTATTCTAGGGTGTAGCCAGCTGAAGAACTTCCAAGTAAACTGCGGTGTTGATAGTAATTGTCATCTATGATGGTTTGTTCTTTTTGTAGGATTTGAATTGTGGGGATCGGCAACGTAGCTTAAAATAGTGCCATGCATTTACAAAGAAAATATATAGAAGGGAACATCTGAACTTTATATGATGAGAGGATACCTCTTGTGCAGTATTGTGTATGCTGTTGCTGATAAATGGTACACAAGCTAACCCTGTACATTTAAGTATTAGGAGGTAAAGCTAGGGAGGACATGGTCTGGGCACTGCACTTATGTATTTGGCTGTGTACAAATAATATCTCAATAAATGAAAGGGTATGCAGTCAGGAAGCCAGCGGACCTAATCCCGACAGCAGGCTTACCGATTGCTGAATCCCGGCGAGGGATAAATGACAGGCGTCTAAATCTAGACGCCTGTCATTTTACCGACGCTGGGAGACCGGAGACCGGCATCCCGATCAAAGGGACGCCGAGCACGGATAGCTACTGGGTTTAGGTTTAGGGTTCCCGGGGGCGACTTAGGGTTAGGCACCCCCCGGCAGGTTAGCTTTAGGCTAGGGGAAGGGGGGGGGTTAGCGTTAGGCACCCCTTGGGGGACTTAGGTTTAGGCGGCGGGGAAGGGTGGGTTAGGTTTAGGCACTTAGAGGGGGACTAGGATTAGGCACTGGGGGGGAAGGTTATGGTTAGGCACCCCTAAGAGAGGATTAGGGGGTAGAATTAGGTTAGACAATACTTATCTTGGACGATCAGGATTTCCTCCTCTGCCGGGATGCCGCTGTCGGGATTCCAACCGCCGAGCATGGGTCCGGGGGTAAATCATACCGATTCCAATCAAAGATGCAACTTAAAGAAGAGTGGAGAGTCCAATGGTTTAATGTGCTTTTACAACCAGATCTGACATACTTGTGTTTTGAAATGTGAATGAAGGAGCTGTGCACAGAAATCCTATATATGGGGCTCATTGAAGCTAATGGCTATCTTCCACTTGTGATCATGTCTAAAAACACAGGTACCAAGCTTCACTCCTCTACTTTAGGCACCAAACTGATGGGAAGTTGTTTCCTGCCTAAAGCTGAGCACAAAATTGTTCTCAATATAGATGTTTACTGATTACATTCGATTTTCTTTACAATAAGTTTCCTAAGAGCTGTATTACCATCCGCTGCAAAATCCTATAGGCCGGAGCCCATGCAGCAGTCTTTCCCAGGGTTCTGCCAGTTTTGTAATACATAACAGGCAAATCAGTACCGCTCACCACTTTGAAATGGCGACGGGCAGGTGTGAGAGGCTGCCACAGGGTGACAGCATTCAGTATGTTTGCCCTTCAGAGAGGCAGTGATATGGAGATAATGATTTGTAGGAAGATGGATAAGCACAATGACTTTTAGTAAGCATCCGGTAACATACTTAACTTGCTATTTGAAGAAAAAAAAAAACTATGCAATTGCTGCTCTAAGCTAGACAACAGTGGACAAGTTACACGTAGCAACCAATCAGCTTTTACCTTTCGCTCAGCAGTAGGATTTAGCAGCCATATATGTCAGTGTCAGCATCTTTAGGACTTTAGGTAGATAATTATTACCATAACTCATTATGGTAACAGATTATAACCTGTTTCAGTCAGTTTTCTCTATTGTGAAGTAGCTCTCTATTGTGAAGTAGCTGGCTTAGTTATTACTGCAGTATTGAAGATGATCTGTTAGATTATGGGGGAGATGTCTCAAAACTTTAAGAAAGATAAAATGGAGACGTTTCCCAAAGCAACCAATCAGCTTAACTGTCATTTATAGACTGTGCTAGATAAATGATCGTTAGTATGTGATTAGTTACTATAGGCAACTTCTCCACTTTATCTCTTTTGAAAGTTTGATACATCTCCTCTAATGTGCTGCCACTAGCAAACTGTACACTTATTTTATGTTCCTTTATCTGACACAGACCTGTACTAGAGGTAAGTCTCTAATCTAGCACTGTGATATATTTAAATCAAGCTATACCTCTTATTGCCATCATGTAAAACTGAAATGTCACTTTGGTGGAAAAGTATTCAGGGCGTGGTGCAATAATGATCGCATTTATAATGTGATCATCAACGTACATAATCTCCTACTTACCTGAGGGATCTTTCACCATTATGCACCATCTTCTTGCCAGGACAACTCTGCGATACCCAGCTGTCTCGTGATGTCTTCATTTCCGGGTCTATGACCTAGGTTAAGTAATGCGCATGCTTGGCCATCGGGCTGCTCATGCGTTAGTGGTCACTATCAGGAAGGGATCCTTCAGGATCCCTCTTCAGCCCACTGTGAGAAAAGAAGTCCATAGGCTTCTATAGGCAATTCCATCTACAGATGGTATTGCCTATCTGGTACAAGCTCCAGAGAATTACACTTCCCAGAGCTTGGTGCATACTGGCACATTACAGCCTCATGGCATTCTACAGGGACTGTAGTGGCAGCAGGCTGCAGCGGATATCTCCGATAGCTGCTGCGGACCACTTTTATGCATATTGAGAATGCAGCAAACCTCTGAAAACGGCAGTTTTCGGAGGTTTGACTGCACTTTTGAGGATAGTGCATCCCGCCCTCAGTGTTTCTGTGTCTGGTAGTAGCAGTGGGGAGCTGGCTAATATTGTTGTTTACCTCCTTTAAAGTGAAAACCATGTACCAATCTCCTTCTGCCAAAACCTGTGTCTCACATCCGCGCATGCACTATACACTAGTGAGAGAAGCTTTCCCAATGTAGTAAAATTGAGCCAATATCTGGAACATGCAGAAGGCCATTTATTAATATAGTGAGAACTCTTTAGAAAATGTTATGTGCCCTACTATTAAAGGTCTCCCATAAAATGTGTCCTTGTGGTATGGCAGTCAATCATAATCTCAATCAGTTCTTTTTGTTTGCTAGTTATGAAGCCAGGTCTAGTAATAACCTTTACTACCATAAAGAACAGCAAGCAAAAGTATGCCAGTAAGTACATTACCTGCTCTCATCTAAAGTAAAATTGATCTCATCTATTTAGGGAGATGCTTCATATACAGCGGATTGTTCCAATATGTAGATTTTAGGGAGCATTGAATATTTTCTTCTGAAGGTTTGGCTGGTTGTTAGACCCTTATTACTGTCCTTTTTGTCACCTTGTAATGCTAGGCTGCTCATGCCAATGATGTTTGGATCATGGGAAAGAAAGAACCTGACAGCTATGATGGAATAGTAACCAATCAGAAAGGTGTCACAATAGCAGCTCCTGGTGCAGACTGTATACCTTTGCTTTTTTCCGATCCAGTAAAAAAAGCGTTTGGGGCTGCTCATTCAGGTAATGGTGCATTTGCGAGCGACAAGCAGGCATTTAGTATCCCAGCATACATAATTTGGTGATGATTAAGGGTGCTGAGGCTAACCGGTATTTGTTGTTTTCATTACCTTTTTTCAACAATTGTAAAACTGCATCAAGCCTATCTATAGCACCCCATTAAAGTATCTGAAGTGTAAAATAAAAATACATTCTAAGATTGGACCTGATGTTTGGTTTACAAAGGTAGAAAATAACTAAATTATTGTTAGTGTAGGGGCAGAATATCTACAAAGGTAAAAGTCTTTGTATACAGGATACTCTTATTACTACCAATTACTGATGGAATGGGGAAATGGAAAAGCATTCTCCGACATGGGCCCGTATTCAATTAGTTTCACAAAGGCGATAAAGTTTCGCCTGCCGGACTTTCGCATATATAGCGTATTTTAGCCGCGGAAACTTATCATGTGCGTACCCGCAATACACCCTATTCAATTCCAAAAGACGCGAAAACGGCGACACGCGATGTCAGAACAGGCGAAAAGTGGTGTCAGATTTGGGGAAATCAGCCTGAACCCCCCCAAAAAGATTCAGAAACATTGGTGATTAATGTAGTAGTACCCGATTAGCCCTAATACTACTGTTTGGGGTACTTAAGTTCGCACAATTGCCACTTATTAGCGTCTTTGCACAAGTGGTGAAGAATGGCATAAAGCAGGTTTTTTTAGGAGAAAATAAGTAGTCCTGGCAAATTTGGGGTACCTGAAAATGGGTGCTAGCATCTTTTATGCCTCTAAAGTGCAGTTTTAATAATTGCGATTTTTCACCCTCCTAAAAGCACCTGCAATCCCCAAAACACTTGACCCCTTCTTAGTGCTCCCCCAGAACCTTATTTCGCTAGTTTGCAAACTTGCACCCCCACTTTGTGCTTTTTCGACCCAAAATTCAAAGAACTTTTTGGGGGTTTTATGTTTTTTTTTCGGAAATTTTTGACGCAGTTGTCCTTTGGGGGCTGTTCCAATGGTTCTGAGAGGTTTCCCCACCTTTACGCTACAAAACAAAAATGTTGCAGTTCTTTTTTCCTGCTAATCAGAGACGAATATTTTTCGCCTATTACATTGCATTAACTTTCCGTGTACGTGAAAAGCGTATGGAATTGAATACGGAGATAAGTTTTTGCCTGGCGAAAAGTCGCAATCGGTGATACTTTTTCACGGATCTCGGATTTTCGCTTCTAATTGAATACGGGTCTTGGTATTGAATGGCTATAAGAATTCTGCATACTAATAATGACTCTCTATGGCCTTATTTCTTTCTACTTTATGTGTGTAACCCGCTGTCACTACGTACATGGTGCAGGTGTAAGCAGTGCACCTCCTCTCTGACACTGTCCTCTGCCCTGCTAGCTTGTGGGTGTGGGCAATAAGTGGCTAAGGGGTCCCGGCTGATGTAGGTTTTACTACGAATATTTTTTACTGGAGTGGACACAGGTGATGTTTCATGGGTGTTGTCAGTGCAATAAGTTGGGCGCTAGACTCTAATCTAAATTATTTTCTCTTTAAGCATCTCATCCAGCACATTACTTGGTTGCAAAACAATAAATTATAAAGGACAAATATCTGCATGACCTTCTCCACTCCTGCACAGATACTAGGCATACTCTCAGCTCTTATGCAATCTCTACAAAGTGTTGCTTGGAGCTGCCTTTTACTGTGTTGGGTATAGGAGACCGGCAGTCGGGATGCCGGCTGTCAAAATACAGACAGGGGCATTCCAATGCTCAGTATCCAGACAGCGGCTCTGTAAGTATGCTAACCCTTCCCCCTTCACCCCCTAACCCTCTGTTCCTGCATCCTAACCTCCTAATCATAACCCTCTCCGGTAATGCCTGAGCCTAACCCCTCCATAGTGCCTTTCCCTAACCCCCCCAGTAGTGCCTAAATTTAACCCCCCACCCCCCCGGCAGCCTAACCCTAACCTCCCAGGGCAACCTAACCCCTCCGTGGTGCCTAAACCTACTCCCCCCCCCCCCCCCCCCCTGCGGCTAGCCGCTAACCCGGCCGCTATACTTACGTTCGGGTTGCCAGCTGTCGGGATTCCGGCACAGGCATCCCAACTGGCGTCGGTGGTCTGTCCGCATGTCGGGATTCCGGCACCGGGATTTCAACATCTGGCATCCCGTGCAGACGTATAATAACTACATTCCCTTTTACTCTGTAGCGCTCATAGGGCCTCATATACATCTGCCTTTTTTTGTCTTAACTCAGAATCTCTTTACTGTATCACAGCTCCGCTCCTCTTTACTATCTCTGCTCTGTTTCCCTTTATTTAACAGGCTCTGCTTCTCTTTATCACACCTCTGCAGCACTTTCCATCAAACTTTGGGACTCTTCCACTGCCTCCGCCCTCCCTCACTTAGGGCTCGCCCCCTCTTTTTCGTGTCATGGTGCTTCCAATATTTTTAATTTTAGCCACGTTGCTTTTCCAGTGATCACTCCATTTACTGGCTGCTGGGGGGTTTTATATGTTGGGACCCCAGGTTATGCAGAATGGGCTTGTGCCATCTTTATATGGGCAATTCTCCCTTCTTTAAATATGGGCTCTTTGCTGCTGCCTTGTGTGGTATTTATCCATCACAACATAATTGGTGGTGACTCCCTCTTTCCAATAATTTGGGACGCATGGGGACCCCAGAAACTCATCCTCTCCTCCCTGGGGCATCGGCTGAAATGTCCCCTATGTTCCCACTGAATCACCACAGATTTGTGTCTCTCACTGCACCTCTGTCTCTGACATGGCAAATCACACACAGTTGTAGTACTCCGCCCTTCTCATCACTATCAGATCTCACATACACAGCACTGTACCTCATTCCACCTGTGGTCACAGGGGTGGCACATTTGTTTAAAAGACCAACATACATTCAGTATATCTATGGGCTCTGTACTGGCACTTCATGTCCTTCCCGTAAAAACATTTCTAGTTTCATGGGTAACTATTAAGCAAGAAGCCTGACCGAGCCTAGTATGCAGGAGAGGTTACCACAGGGAGCAGTGTCAAACACTAATTCATTGCCTATATGTGAATGGAGTCAAAAGCTGAGTACACACCATATGACGGTGCGACCGATGTAACGATACATTACATGCTGCATGTAACAGCACCGTGTTGTCCGTTGCACTCCCAGCTGATGTGCAGGACAGCAGATGGGACAATACAATGAATGATCGCCAGGAACAACAATTTGGACATACACACTGAGCGAGATGCAGGATGAGGAGAAATTCGGTCAAACCCCCAAAATGTGGGTTTTTGAACGCATTTTTCATATGCGCCAAACCCCATAGTGCATCGCGCACTGCGGGGCTTGGTTGCAGTGGGTAACGCCATCTTCCTGATGTCGTTACCCATAGAAGCCTATGGGCTTCTCTCCGCAGAGTGCTGATAAAGGGATCCGACTGGATCCCTTCCAGCACCCCCCGCGGCCTCTGCGTCCTTCTGCGCTTCTGGGTCATAGACCCGGAAGTCCCTCCTTCACAAAGGGCCGCTCTTACTGACAGGGTGAACCTCTGCGGTGAACATCATGCATACCGGCGTTATTAACGCCAGCATGCATGTGAAGACCGGCAGAATGCATCGCATCCCGAGTGCGATGTGTCATGCATCCTGCCCACTATACGATGTGTACGGTATATATTTCTGATCCGAGCTGGAACAATATGATGTACGATACGTTGTATAGTGTCTTCCCAGCTTAAGTCACCCATGGCTAAATAGCAGCTATTAAACTAGCAATGATAAAGCATGCTGGGACTCATCTGCAGCTAAAGGACCACCAATTGCCTAAGCTAGCTGTTAGTGTTCCTCTTGTCAGCCAGATTTAGTACTAGACATTTGGAGGCCTACATGCTGTATTTAACCATCATGTATTCCTCAGCTTTCTGTACATCTTTGTGTGTGTGTGTGTGTTACAATATATTAGGGACAGTGCAGAAAAGTGTCCCCGCTTATAGCAATCAGTCAGACCTTTGATTTACTTTTCTCAACCTGTGGCACGCCAGCTGCTGTGGAACATCGCATCATGCCCTGCCACAGTTTTGTAGTTAGGGCAAGCTATGCTAAAACTGCCACAAGACTAGCGTGCCACATGTTGCCTACCTCTGTTCTGAAATGTACTTGAAACTTGCCAGAATCTGGTTGCTGTACGAAACACAGTAACATATCTGCCAAGTAACCCATGGAACAGTTTTGTTGAAAGCCTAGACAACACTCCTGGACAGAATACAATTGTTTCTAGCTTTTTATAGCAACCATAAATTACATGAAAATGTGCAGCCTATTATGCAGAATTATATCACCATGCTTAATCAGTTTGTTTTAAATTGCAGTGAAAATAAATGTTATCTATTAATATTTGCTGTGCTTAATTGTTGTTTTCCAATAAATGTAGAATAACTTAAAAGTTAGTATTTTACAACAGTTACCCATAAGGTGCGCATCCACTAGACAGTATGCTCCAAGAGCATCCACACGATATCGTTCATTGCCGGCACCCTCCCTCATCCCCGTACTTGCGGAACCTGACGATATCATTAGGTTGCCCTGCAAGTACGGGAGACGAAAGATGTCGTCAACAACCAGCGGGAGCGCGTCGCTGGTCGTTGACGGCATACACACTGAACGATATTGCGGATGATTAACGATATTGATATAATTCAAATCATCCAATTTATTGTCTATTGGATATGAGCCTATACTTGTTTACTTTTGTAAAAGCATTTCAGGGAGATTGTGAAGGCAATACCTGTGTGCATGGCGCTGAAGAGGGGCATATACTGCTCCATCAGAGAGACGTGGCATAAAAGTGATTTCGGTCCAGCTGTAAGTAAGCCCCAAAGTTCTATCTAATCTAGTTAAATAATGGTATAAGGCAGGGATGGGGAACCTCAGGCCCGGGGGCCGTATAAGGCCCCCAGAATCATTTGGTCTGGCCCTCTGAGCTTTTGTCTGCTAGCCTCATCTGGCTAACAGGGTGCCTAGAATGGCACCTGAGGACGCTTCAGACGGTCACACCGCTGCCCTCAAAGCTCCCCAGAGCATCTGCAGTATGCTTCGGGCATAGTTGTAATCACGGGCGATTGTGGCCCCGTCAAAGACCTCACACGGAGGGGGTGTGGCCTGCACCAGGCCCGCATATAATATTATATATATCACAATGGCCCTCAGCAGAAAAAAGATTCCCCACCCCTGGTATAAGGGTACAAAAGTGATAAAAGTGTGATTTGGGCCAAGCAAACCATTCACAGTTAATACAATAACAAACACCACTTCAGGGAGATTGTTAAACTCTCCAGGGAGCCAAGGAGATGACCTCTATTTCAGGGAGTCACCCTGAATGTCCGGTATGCAGTTACTTAAAATTATATATCCTAATTGTATGAGCTTCTACGTGCAAGTTTCCACAATAAGTATTTATATATAGTATGTCAATAAGTTTTGTTATCTGCAATGCTTCTTCCCGTGTTTCCCCTTAGGCTGGAAAGGGACGCTGCTAGGAGCTGCAATGTCCACAGTAAACGCTATGACATCAGAGTATGGGAGTGATATGAAGGACATACTGGTTGTACTGGGCCCATCAGTGGGGCCGTGCTGTTTTACCCTAACACAAGAGGAAGCCCGAGCCTTTCATGACATCGACCCGCAGTGTGTGCGGCATATTGAGTCCCCAAACCCATATGTAGATATCAGAAGAGCAACACGGTGAGTGTGGCATTTTTATTGCCTTTTTTATTTTGTTGTCATTTAATGATTTAAGGAAAGGAATTTGCAAATTGTATTGTGGCTTTTGCCATATATGCTTCTGTAACCAATGACCCTAGCAGCCTGTGTGATTGCTAGGGTCCATATAAGCAGCTTGTGTATAACGTAATTCCAGTTTTTAGTGGAAAATCAATAGAGAACATATGCTTTCCTGTGATATCTGGTATACAGCATTTCAGTAATGTAGATGAAAAGCATATATTTATTTCAATTACACTTTTGCTCTTACATTTTCATTTGCTAATAGTCTGAATTTATATCTCATAGAGGAGGATTGATACAGAGACTTTATTTTATGAGACCAACATGATACGCAAGAAGTGCACTTGTTCTAGATATAAACACGCTATAACCCCTCTAGAGCAGGGGTGGGGAACCTTCCTTCTGCCGAGGGCCACTTTGATATATATAACATTATTTGCGGGCCTGATGGAGGCCACGCCCCTCGTGTGACATCACACGGGGGCGGGGCCACAATAGCTGGCATCCCTGGATGCTCCAGGGAGCTGTTAGGGCAGCGGTTTGACTGTCTGAAGCGTCCTAAGGACACTCCAGGTGGCACTGCTGCATAGATTCTGGCTGTAGGGTGCCATTCTAGGCACCATGTTAGCCAGATGATGCTAGCAGAAAAAAGCTCAGAGGGCCAGACCAAATGATTCCGAGGGCCTTATACGGCCCCTGGGCCTGAGTTTCCCCATCTCTGCTCTAGAGCATGGCTTCTCACCCTTCGCTTTAAGTATCCTAACAGATAAATTAATTTACCTATGTGTTGTGAAAGGTAATTTCCACCTATTGATCTTTATGTAGTTAGTACATAATTTTTTAGCAAGTTGCTAAAAGCATTGCATTTTGGCCTCTTTCTGAGTTGTATATACTGTTGTCCAAGCCACAACACACAATTACGGACATGGTGAAGTCTTGTCCCATCGGTGGTGGAATGAGAACATACTTGAGGGATGAATCACAAGAAATATAATACTTCCCTGCATTTCCCTATGCATTATACTCTTTGACAGCTAACATTGCACAGTGTTGACTATGCTTTCACAGCTTAAGGAGGAGACCTCAAAGATTTTGGGAGAGGGATTATTGTGAGACCAGTTTGGCCTTAGCTACAATAATGAAGTCTGCAACATTGGTTGACATTTTATTAGGAATGATGGCTTACATTCATTTAGGAGCTGTTTTGCACTAAAGCACATTCTCTCATACATCATCAGTATGTATACAACACTGTGAAATATTAACCACGTCAAACCAGGGAAACTAGATATCTCAGATGACCAAGTCATAGGACAGACAAACAAACCAACAAAAAAAAACCAGATAAGATCTCTGACACAAACGCATACACACAAAGCAAAAAGGGGAGAGTGACTGATAATGAAACCAAAATGAGGAACCCCAGTTTATAGGATTGTCTTTTTGCCAATTTCTCTGATAAACCTACCAAAGTACAGAAAATCAAGATTGTATTTGTGTTTGAAAAGCAGCATTAACAGCAAACACTACTCATTTAATAAGGCATAGATTTTGAAATCTAATATATTTTAAAAATTATTCAAAATGTGCCATTACCAGGCTTATTATAAGAACATTTAAAATAATAGTAGAGGTTTTTAGGTGTTTATTTAATAAGCTTGGGCTGTAAAATCCAGCACTTCTGATAGTGTCTGTGCCCTTAAGTTTAAAAGGCAAAACACGGCTAGTAAAATCATTGCCCTTTTAAATTTCAGACAATAACACGATAGAAAGCGCCTGGTTTTAGAACCCGATGCTTAGTAAATAAACCCCTTAGAGACTGAATTGGCTGATTTCCAGCGATGAGCCGATCAGCCGAATTCAATTCAGTGCGATGTTGAATAGTCGCGGGAGGGAGCTCCCGCAGCTATTCAATTCAACGCGCTGTTAGCGTTGTCAGGAATGGGTTAAGTCTGAGAATGTCGGTTATTGCGACTTAACCTGGGTATAAGGCGCGGTAACCAGCATTCTCTGACTAAAGTGCCAGGCGCGCCCGGCACTTTTGTCGGATGTCTCCCCTCATCCCCAGGGGGGTGCGAGAAGAAATCCTTTATCCGCCCAAACAGCGCAGTATATTGAATAGCTTCGGGAGCTCCCTCCCGCGGCTATTCAACATCGCACTGAATTGAATCGCCTCTATAATAGGCTTGGGCTTTGAGTCCATATAATCAATAATCAAGTCCTGAGTTCTTCTGTGTGGCAAAGGACCATGGAACTAGCATCACATTCACTCTTCAAAGATTCTAGAGTATCCTTAATCCTGATATTCTCATAGGGGGGAATTCAATTGTGTTTGTTCGCCTGTCTAAACTGACGGGGCGATATTCAATTATTTCATGTTTTCGCGCATGTCACGCCCAAATAGACTGGTTTTAGAGGAGTAAAGCTGCTAAAGCCATCTAAAGTCCTGGTAAGCGCCCCCAAAAGAGGGACTTTTCAATGATTTCTGCTCGCCACCTCAGGAGGGTGCGAGCAGAAATCATGCATTCGCGATTGTCGGCAGAAACAACTGAATAGCTCCGACGAACGCGCAAAAACAATTGAATGCTGGATTTGTTAGCCCTTCCAGTGCATCCCTGAATGTTAATTTGTTTTAATTCCTCCGAACACCTCTTCTTAAATTTTAATTCTGCTTATTACTCAGAATAAATATTTATATTATTTATTAAATATTCCACTAGTTCCTACACAAATATCCTTGGCATTAATTTACATTTACTAGCTTAACCAACATTAATTTTGATTATTTTAGCCATAATGCATACATTTTGTATTTAATTATCTCAGTCCTACTGCAAATGATTATATATTTTAATTTCCCCAATAACCCTGTTAATGTGTTTCTTAATTATTACCCCTCTTGTGTATATTTGTTAATTTATAATGTAATTACCTTTCATATATTTAAATATTAATTACCTCAATGCTTTTTGTATAAAGACTGGCTCGACAAAATAAGGGTTTAAATTGGATGTAAAATGTGTTTCCTAATCCCTACGGCTGTGCAATTACAGATACTAGAGAGGGAGTGAGGAAATCATTGTTGGGAACAATGTGCTACTTCATTGATAAAAAAAATGAAGGCTAATTTTTACTGTTTGGAATTATTTCCAGGGACACTTTGCCGAAAGAGCATGAAATAAGGTTATGTACAGCGCACCCCGAGCAGACCTTGGTGCGTTACAACCGACTTCATAAAGGCCCCTACACACTAGACGATATTTTGAATAATTTGGCCGATTCCGCTGCATCGGAATGACAAATCATTCAAATCGGCAAGTGTGTACTCGCTATGCGCTCTCCCGCGGCGCCATTCATCGCATCTTCAGATCTTTTGTACATACAGGAAGATCTGTCAATCTGCTTAAGATCCCCTCAGGTCGCGCACACTACCGAATGACCAGGCGATATGGTTTTATATAGTTACCGATCTAACCACCAAACGATGCAAGATATATTTTGTTTGGTCATTTTAGATTGCACAGTGTGTACACGCTAGATCGTTTGACCAGAAGTTCAAGGGAAATCGTTGACGACAATGCATCGTTTGCAAGTCGTCTAGTGTGTACCTAGCTTTTAACGTTTATTGAATATTATTTAAATCAATTTATTTTTCTTGCTTTTAAATGCACTTCTTTAATAAATAGAAAATAACAAAGGGCAGAAAATAAAAAAGGCTTGCTATATACAGAGTAATTATATCAGCCAGTAGACTAACTGTGTCTGACCCTCTCATACTGCTTTTATACCTAAATTCCAGGTCCTACCTGGAGGTTGGAACAGACCCAGAATTTAGCCGGCGCCGACCCAGGAAATTCCCGAGTCGGCGCCATTCACAGTGAGGAGTTATAGCAAATGGCGGCATGCTGGGGAGTCACATGATTGACACTGGTCAGTAATAGTGGGAAAATTGGGCTAGTTCATTGGTATGAATGACCGCCGGGTTTTCTCTGGTGCTCTGTTATTCTCTCACAGTCCAAAAACATTCAGGTAGATTAATTGGTTTCTGACAAAATGGACCATACTGTGTTTGTGTGGTAGAGGCAGTGCTATTTTTCAGCAGGAACTCAGTTTGTGAACCTCTCATTAACTATGACATAATGTCCTCCGTCAAAATTTATTTTCCATAAGATAAGTTTTATCTTAAAGTCTTTTATAATCTATATAATAATTTACAAAGGTCTGTCCTGTCTCCGACATGCGCAGTGGGAAGCCGGCTCCCACTGCTAGTGAGAAGGGACACACCCTAGCCCAGTGTTGGCTAACCTTGACACTCCAGCTGTTGTGGAACTATATATCCCAGCATGCCCTGCCACAGTTTTAGCATGCCCTAATAGCAAAACTGGAGCAGTGCATGCTGGGTTATGTAGTTACATAACAGCTGGAGTGTCAAGGTTAGCCAACACTGCCCTAGCCAGAGAGGAGGACCAGCTGGCCACTTGATCAGGGTAGGTATGGAAGCGGGTGAGCGGTACAGAGCACGCATGGGAAATGAGAGGGGGTAGAGTAGTGTATAGAGAGGGGCAGGGAGGAAGACTGAGGTGACCTGGCATATGCTGGGTCCCATTTACTAGTATACATATATTTATAAAAGCATCAATGAACAAGATACATGACCATAATGATAATCCTATTTGTTTTCTCAGAATCCTCTTGGAGCGTGGTGGGATACTGCCTAAAAACATCCAGGATGAATTAGTGCTGTGCACCTCCTGTAATCCAGACCTGTTTTTCTCAAACACACGTGATGGAGAGAATTTTGGGACTCAGATTGGATTCATTTGTGCCAAAAATTAAGAAGGGTTTTATTTTCCTGTCTAATTTGTGAATGTTTGTGTTTCATACTCGTGCATTTTTATTTATTATTTTCACTTTGGAATTACAGATAAATTGTTCTGAGTAAATAACAGAGAACTGTACTTGAGTTATAAATAGGATTTATGTTCAGGAAAGGTGACCTGTGTGTGTGTGTGTGGTTTAATTCTCTGTATATATTAATAGTATGAAAAAGCGGTTCTGTATTTCATCATTAAACATTAGCTTGATGATTCTCTCTTGTCTAAGGACATAACAATTGGTGGAAAGTAATAAGCAGTGTTGGCCCTGTCAACCAAATGCTGTCCGTTTACTAGCCAGTATATAAAATAAAAACCGAAGAGCAACACTAACATTTTGCTTTGTGGCAGTTTTCCTAAATGTACAGCATTATGTTTGTGCTGTGAATACTCACTCTGTATACATGTTCTGGGAGTGCTAAATCAATGTGGCAGGGGAAAAAAATGAAATCCTAAAACTTTGAGTGTATGTCATTAAACTCGCAGCAAACATTAGAAGTATACAGAAACAAAATCTCTGTTTTGAGTCATGTCTGGCACGTCTTGAATGCTGTTCAACAAGGAAGGCCATTGACTATGGCAATGCCTCTCAAACGCATTCCTCAGGAAGCACTAACAGTGCATGTTTTCTAGGTCTCCTCAGAATCACAAGTGAAATAATTAGCTCCACCTGTGGTTCTTTTAAAATGTGTTGGTGAGTAATGACTACACCTGTGCACCAACTAGGAAAAATGGAAACCATGCACTGTTAGTGCTCCCTGAGGAATGAGTTTGGGAAACTCTGGGCTATGGGATCCAGCCTGCATTCATAGTATGTACCCTTCTGAACACTCCATTCCCAGTGGCAGTACTAATACTTAAACATGAATTTAGATCCTTCAATGGAGAAGGGTGGCAATGGAAGCCATACTGCTACTTGAAGTTCCAAAACCAAATGCACATTAGGCAATATACCTGCATTTGTGACTGTAGTTTGATAGTTTTTTGTACACTGTAATAGAAGCTGCAACATTTAGGTCAGGGCTGCTTAGTCCAGGATCTCGCTAATCACAGGATAACACGAGAACCTACAATATCTGTCACTTTTGTGGACTGTTTCCTAGAGAATCATAATCCTGAAGAAATCACGGTTAGTCAAAGGAAAACCTATTTTGTATCAGTCATACTTAATTAAGCCAAAGGCAGAACATTACTTTTACTCAGCAGTATTAGCTGTACACATTGTTTTTCTGTTTATATGTTTAACTATAGTACCAAGAATATTGTCAGGGCTTCTTTTGGACAACCTCTACCAAGAATTCTCTACAGAAATCTCGAAAATATTTTTTTAAAGATCAAACTGTTCTTTGACACAAGTGATATTTTTTTTTTCTTTTTTTTTTTTATGCGATCCTATATGATACACCAGGAGCAATTGGTGTGCTGGCATCTTTTATCTATTTATTTAAGAGTGGGATTTATAACACTGTTGTCGGGTGAGTGACACATTGCTTAAGATCTCAAACTCTCAACTGAACAATTAGAGAGAGATTGTTCCAGTCCTTATTTGCCCACTGAAATCCAGAATGAGAGACTGCTGGTGCTGTACTCGACAGAAGAAAACATTATTGTATTTTTGTATCCTACCAGCTATTCTAAGAACATTCGTTAATAAACATAAATAAAGCATTGTAAAGGAAGAAAGCATGCAACAGTTTGTGTTTGAGCCAGGTATAAAATCCATAGCTACAAGCTTCCTATCTGAGAGGGTTAATGTATCTGGTTTAATATGGGAGGGCTAATCACAGGCATGTCTTTGCATTGATGTCGCAGCGGTGCAACATCCACACAGAGACTTGGCCATGTTCCCATACGCTAAAATACCGGCGCCTCTAATATGAGCCATTGGACTCTTTTGGTTTCCTGCTGGAAGCTCTGGGTCAGAGATTCCCAGTTATGCCCCTGACTAGGTGACTATTGTGTATTCACCTTTTAAGCACTTGACATGAGTAGAGTCTTGTGTCGATACAGATGTCCAACCCATTCGTTAAGTGCAAAAGATGGTTTGTCAGGACCCCTACCATACATTATAAACATCTGAAGTGTTACATTCCCTCAATTTACTTATACATGAATATAAACCAAAAAAGTGAAAGACTTTAGTTATCTAGCTAGAGGAGTATATATTGTACACAATTACTTTGTTGCATCTTACTTGAGGCAAATTATCTCTATATGTTTGATGACTGACATACAGTAAAAAGACTGTAAATTGTAATTATTTGCTAGAAATCTGATGACGGTGTTGACATCTGGCTTCAAATGTCTGACATTTTCTATAAAAATCCTGCCAGCAGATATCCACATTTGCATTGTTTCCTGTATACATTAAATATTGCATGTTTTGTATATAATAAATGTTTCTTCAAATGTTTCTTCTGGAGAATAATAAAGCTTCAACAGCATTTTGATTATTATTTTGAATAGTGATCTATATGTGTCTGGCATGTGTGATAACTGTACATTCAGGGGTGCCGGGAGGGAGCGGATACTAATTACCTGGGTCCGGGCTTGCTGGAGGGGGAGATTGCTACCGCGTCTCCCACTGTCTATGCGCCGGGCTGAGGGGTTTACAGCGCCCCCTCCCCAGCGTGCTGCACAAATTTTTTTTTTTTTCCCGCTTAGTGAGCATGGCCACGCCTCCCGTGCTTAGGCCATGCCCCCTTCACCCGGACCTGGCACGGCTGTCAGCGCACCTGTGTACATTGAGCATGTGTCCTAGGGGCTGTATCTGTACAAATGTGTTTTGCACAGTGCATGCATTCCATAATATGTACACACAGAGAGGCTGATTCAGTGATGGACGCTATTGTGGCAGCAGCACACCCACAAAATCAGCCCGTAACTCCCCCGTTTTCTAGGATGCCCACTATCGCCAACCCCAAAAGCAGCAACATGTCAATCATGCTGCGACTTTTGGGGCATTGCGACCGATCATCGCAGAAATAGATCTGCGCTTGAGCAGATCTGCAGACATCGTAGATAGACGTATATATTGAATTACGTACATCTCTGAATTAAGCCCCGAGTTGCAATAGTGATTGAGACGCGTGGTCTCCGTAATGTATTTAGCGTTCCAAGGCTGTTACAGAGAGGCAGATATTCAGGCACACAGATATGCACTTATGGGAGTGTCGCGGGCAGGTAGCATAACTGGTTGTGGACAGTGATGTGTACCTTTTAAGGCCATACTCTGATGGAGATTCTGCACCTAGCATCTGACAGGTTTTTATGGTGCGACTGATGGTAGTGTCTAAAGACTCAGCAAGTGGGATTGCTGCGTCTCAGTCCGTGCACAGTCAGACGCATGCTTGTACACAAGGGGAAGGGCTTTTACTAGCATTAGCATAAAGTCAGCAAAAGGCACTAAAGCTGGTCACAGCAGCGTGCAAGTCAGAATCAGCCCCATAATGTTGTAGGTTTCCACAGAACTGTCCACACAAACAGCTTGAATTTTCTGATATGAAATCTTGTAGTGTTCATTCTAGCACCCTGCATCTGTTACAACCCGTGCAATTCCTCTTTCCTACCTGGAGTGTTACTCTTTGCTCTGGTGCTTCTAGCACACTCTGGTCTGTATCTCAGCAGAGTATGCTAGAAGCACCAGAGCATAGAGCAACACCCCAGGCAGGAAACGGGAACTGCACGAGTTGTGGCAGGTGCAGGGTGCTAGAATGAACACTATCTTGTAGGTGAAGTACATTTAGTGTTAAGCTAACCTTGCACTGCAGCTCTGATTTTTTTAACCACATTCTATTCCAGAAAGCTGAAGTTTCTCCCACATATTTAGGATAGTTGGCCTAATTCAGACCCGCTCGCAAGCGGGTCGATGTTGGGCCAGTACGCATGTGCACGACGGACCCGGCTCATTCGTGCGCATGCGCGAGACCCTGATAGCGACTGGGAAGCCGTTGCTATGGGTCTCGCTACAAAGGGGGCGTGCTGTCGATGGTGAGTGACAGCACGCCCACTTTGGTGGGCGTGTCTGGCCAGACGGAGGCGTTCCCATGGGAACGCCTACTGTGGGGCCGGCCCCACTGACATCACAAGTGGGGCCGGCCCCACTGACATCACAAGTGATGTCAGTGGGAGTACTTTCGGCTCTGATAGAGCCAAAAGCACTCCAGGGCTTGCGGCAGACGAGACCCTACCACAAGGGTCTCGTCGCAAGCCTGATGGTCTTGACCATCGTTTTGGCCGCTCGCTATAGCTGTGGGTGGTCACCCACAGCTATGTGAGCGGCCAGCAGGCCGCTCTAAAATCAGGAAGGACGGCCCTGATTCAGAGCGAGCGCTCTGTCAGAGCGTCCGGCTCTGAATCAGGGCCAGTGTCCTGATACAGGTTACAAAGCTGACAATGCCGTCAGGCCAGTGGCTGTGACATTACTAGCCTGATCTCTGTATTAATCCACATAGTGTACTTCTGGGCAGGAAGTTTGCCTTAGCTGTCACACAATTTCCATGGTAAGGTAGAGAAGCCCCTCACTCCTAACATGGCAGATAATTGAAATATAACAAATATGATTCTTACACATGGGTGCAGCTTTTCCAGAAATGTTCAGTTTCATCCCTTTGCCCACTTATTTTATGTAATTTATTTCTCAGATATCAGAGCAGTTGATAGTTCATAAAAAAAATTGGTAGTTTCCATAGAGTCAAATAAATGGCGCGTTTCACATGTCGCATCCTGCTTCACCAGATCTGGAAGCTTACATACAAAAGGTAGGTTCTGGTACAAATTGATGCATGTTGTTCTAATTCTGTATCCATAGTCTGAATAGTTTGAGTGAAGCAGTCAGCTGTCCATGTGTCAGCTCATGGCTTATATAAATGTATGTAGAAGAGTGAAATTGCATGGTAGACCTATTTAGATAAGTATAAACACCCAAGTCATTGACATATATGTTAAGCTGCATACACACGTAAAGATTTTCTGTCCAACCATCCAACTAGTTGATTGGTTGGAATGAAAATCTGGTTAGGTATGAAAGCAAATGAGAATCAGCAATTTGCTCCCAAACGCTGGAAAATGGACAAAAACTGTTGTTTGAACAAATTGTTTAGACTAAACATTTAATAAACTTATTTGAACGTCCAATTTCATCTGTTTTCTGGCATTTAGGAGCAAATTGCTGATCATCAGTTACTCCCAGACATTACCAGATTTTCTTTCCAACCAATCAACTAGTTGGATGGTTGGACAGAAAATCTTTGTGTGTATGCAGCTTTAGTTAAATGATGCATAGGTGGGTACATCTGTTAAAAATGTCCATTGCAATGAAGCTTTATTTTGGCTTTGTTTAGGCATGGCAGATACACTTCACAGGAGCATTCTACTGTATTTTAACTATAGGGCATGTTAGATTTTTGACCACCACTAGCAGAACAGATATCCAGATACTGCTTTAAAACCACTTAATTGGCTAATATTGTTTCCAAAAACCACTCTGATATTGTCAGGTTATTTTTATGATTGAATTAGGTCAAGAACATCTATTAAAACTTATCCAACAAGATTTTATTAAACACATGGGCCAGATGTACTAAGCTCTGAAAAGTGATAAACTGGAGAGTGATAAACTGCCAGCCAATCAGCTCCCAACTGTCATTTTTCAAACACAGCCTGTAACATGACAGTTAGGAGCTGAGTGGCTGGCCGTTTTTCACTCTCCAGTTTATCACTTTTCAGAGCTTAGTACATCTCTATATAATTTTTTTAAAATTTGGCGATATATCAGAATATCAATTATCGCAACTTTACATATCCCCAGTGGCTGCTCCTCTCTGCAGTTGCCGCTTAGACACTGGGTGGCTGAGGGCTGGTTCATTACATTTCCCAGGTGGCTGCTCCTCTATGCAGCCGCCGGGTGGGGGGTACTGTGTGGCTGCCCGATCGGCAGCATGGCAGATACTGGGGGAGGTTGCAGGGATACAAAGGGGCCTCTGCTGGAAAATGATCTTCTAGCAACAGCCCAGTGGGTGTTTCTGACTGGTAGAATTGCTTGCGACCATGTCAGGTAACACACAGCCTAGTGTGGTCGCAAAGAATGCGACCACGCCAGGCAAGTGGTTGAAGTTACTATATGAAAAAAACAATGGACACCTGTTTTCTTTGTATATAAACAAAAAAAGTGCTTGCATAGAATCAACTTGAAAGCTAAGTGCAAAGATCAATTTCTGCCAAACGTTTGCTTAATATGACCTTCCAGAGTTTTCCTAAGCGTGGGCCTGAAAATCATTTCCCAGACACAGAAAGCGCTCACATTTTCCATACACCAAATTGCATCACAAGTGTAAAACTTTTCTTTTTCCTGATGTTTTGTATTTGTTTTTAAATTATATTAATTCATAGGTTAAAAATGATATACTTATTAAATTGAAACAAAATAGCAACAAAGTTAGTTTCAAACTAATTGCATATTTCTTCTAGTGGTAGCAGATGTATGAAGCTCTGGGAAGTGATAAAGTGGAGAGTGATAAATGATCAACCAATCAGCTCCTAACTGTCTGTCATTTTTCAAACACAGCCTGTAACATGAAATGGGAGCTGAGTGGCTGGTCGTTTATCACTCTCCACTTTATCACTTACCAGAGCTTCATACATCTGACCCAGGGACCTTAATAGTCCAATATGGTTAAATTGGCTAAATTGCTTTCAAATCCTTTGTAAATGCACAAGTAATTGGTGTGCAATACTTTGCTGGTTCAAACTTTCCTACTGGGTGTACAGTATGTGATGAGTTGCGATTTCTGTGAAGAGGCAAGATTTTGGCTGTAGATTTAAAGTAGCAATAATTTAAAAGGTAAAACCAGGTTGGTTTTGACTTTAAAATTATCGCCACTATTGCTGGGTACACACTAAACTATGTATGTACCCAGCGACAGCACGATATATA
Organism: Taudactylus pleione; assembly: GCA_031769625.1. Lineage (NCBI taxonomy): Eukaryota > Metazoa > Chordata > Amphibia > Anura > Myobatrachidae > Taudactylus > Taudactylus pleione. The sequence goes on along the minus strand of JAUIMM010000005.1, from coordinate 18,191,784 downwards.
TCAGGCAGTCCATACACTGGTATCTGCCCTTCTGATACATCGTTCACCTGCACCATTCACCTTCCTGGCATCGGCATCTGGGTTGCTCCATCGGCCGTGAATGCACTGCTTATGGAACGACCCAGATGTACAAATATTTCCTCTGGGCACTGTACCTGGCATCAAGACCAGCAATGTACTGTAGTATCTCAAAAGATGAAATACCCATAGTAGCAGGGAGTGCCGGTGCCATATGGCACACTTCCCATCTGGATAACCCATTTGTAAATGTGTTTTGTGTTCCCCTCCTGGAGATGCTAACTGCAACTTCTAAGTAGCAAACATGAGGCTGGAGAAAGCAGATTATCTCAGATATCTAGGGAAATGGGCCTTGTTTAAAAAAAGTTTGGCAACTTCTAATACAAAAGTTTGAACTTCCTCAAATATATCTGCTGCACCAAGAATAGATCTGATAAACACAAAGGTAATTTAATTATCTTCCCACCAAAGAGGCACCAGAAAAATGTAACTTCAATTCCACCAAACTAAGTTATGGTTTGCATTCCCTCCTTTCCTCTGCCTGCACCTTGAAAGATCAAGAAAGAAACATTAGAAGTTCTAGCTTTGTTTGAATGTTGTGCATGCTGCCTGAGGTTTGTGGTGGCGTGAGGAATACTTTTGGCCTTGGCTTAATTTAGTCAGATCTTCTGCAACAGGGACTGGTTCTGTATTTCAATATAAATACTTTGACAGCACTGAGACTGAGCGTTCGTTACTAATAAGAAAAGTAGTATCTGAATAATTAAGGTATTTCTTTTAGCTAGAAATCCTCAAGGTCAGGAGCACTAGCAAACCAACAAGAAGCTAGAATGAGCTTGTTCAAATACACAGGGAATAATACCGAAACACTTTTGAATGCTGGAACAGCATAGCCTATGCTCTGGCACTGATACAACGCACATAGTGAGTTTACATAGAATGCAGGTTCAAACCTGGCGGCAGAGTAATGTCAGGCGTCAGATGATCATCACTTTCATAATGCCTGCACTACTGCACGCCTGTACTAAAAGCCAGAATCTTGACAGAAATTGCAAACAACAGTCAGAGACTATATTCTTATGGATTCCATGTAACCAGAAATGTCCTGAATAAAGATGCTGGCTAAGGCAGGTGCACATGGAAGTCCCTTAAGGGGACCAAAATGTGCTGCTTTGGAGTATGGGTCAGCCATGACCAAAAGGGAGTTGTAGCCTTTTTATGGAGGAATATCCACAAAAAAGTACATGGAGATGGATGTCAACTGTTGGTCTGGCACATGTAGAGGCAGGAAAAGACCCAAAGGTTTTTGCGGTGGAACCTTATTTTGGGCACACATGGGAGAAAGCAAGTACAGAGTCTTTACATCTAGGCAGAGAGTGAGCTACCAGTATGATTGTGTGACGATGCTGTGTTTCCTGCCTGTCCAGCAGAATACGATTGGTGAGTCCATTGCAGAAGTTTGGTATGAAGAGAAGATGGAACAAAAATATTCTCAGCAGGAGGGTTCACTTAATGTGGCGTAGAGATCTTAATGCAAGGTGAGTTCAATATTTTATTAAAGGAGTGAGATCAGAATCCAAGAAATCAAAAGAAGAGGGAAATCATAATATTCTTAGTACTCTACAAACAAGGCTTGTATGTAATAACAGAATGAAGAAAACAGACCATCTCACCTAATTCATCCTTTCAGCTGTTTGTAAATATTGGAAGTTTTTGTGATATATAAAAACCATGACTTCGTGAAGAATATCCTCCAAATAATTCCTCAAATTTTTAGGGCCAATTTTATATCAAAGCGTTCCTTCTCTTCATTCAAGTAATTCTAGCAGGAAAATAAATCACAAAGATGTAATTTGCTCAACTCCTAGTTCTATGGAATAGGAGTCCACTTATGAAATAGAAAGGATAGGAAGAATCCGGTTGCTGTAAAACTGTAGCTGAGCCTGAAAGATCTGAGCTGCTTCAGGAGGCCTAACCTTAGGATTGTCTGTTTTCCTTTGTTAAGGCAGTAATAGGAGACACTAGGGAGAAGTCATTTTGAATTAAATGCTGGTAGTACAGTAGATGGAGAATCCAATAAATTACTGTTTGGCTTTGAAGCCTTCAGGTAGAGGCTGTTTTTGTTCTGGCTTTTACTGTAACTGAATCCTGAACAGGAAATGATGAGCAAATACTGCATACATGCCTACCTTCCTTGTTTTCGTGGGAGGCTTACGATTTTTCGGGTAACCCCACGCACCCCCGGAAGGGTAGGGATTTCTCACGCATTCTGGGAGAATTTCTGTGGTGATCGTGGGTCTCTGTGTAGGGGCGGGGCTTAATAACTTGATTCTCCATGAATTTCTTCATTTAGCCCCGCATCCTATTTAAATTTAAGCCAATCGCAATTTACCGTGAAGGGGGCGTGGCTTAATGACGTGACCCATCAGGCTCCGCCCTCATCACAGCCCACCTGCTTGGTCTCCCCAGGCTTCTCCCGGGGAGGACAAATAAAAGTTAGGCAAATATGAAATGCTGTTGAATCTCCATATCAGTACTTCCAGCTCTTTTTTTTCTGTTTTGGTGTGCCGAGCATTTTCTCGCTCAAAATGTGCGTCTTATTCGCAGAAATAAAACAACTGGAAGCAACAGAAGTATTTTGCTACATTGCACTGATCAATTTGATGTGCGATATTTTGTATATCTGTGTGTGACTGGGTCTGAATCTGTATACAAAGTACTGCGATGGAGTGACTGCGCTGTCTGTGCCTCTCCCCCCTTTCCGGTGGCCACTACATGCCGGCGGCCAAGACTCCCATATGGGCGCGCGTGCCGCTCGGTTTAAGATTTAAAGGGCCAAGCACTGTATAGGAGAAATCTGATTGGCGCCAGATTTTAACTTGGATCTATATAAGGATGTTCCTAGGAGCACTCTAGTGCCAGAGTATAGGCTCATACCTTGCTCCAGCATATCTGACCTTGTGCTATTGTCTACCTGTTCCTGACCTTGGCTATTCTTTGTGACCTGTTTCCGTCGGAACCTATGGTACTGTGGGCCTGATTCAGAGCCGCTCGCAAGCGGCCACTTGTTCGCTCCGAGCGATGTTCGCACAACTGCGCATGCGTATGGGTTGTAATACGCATGCGCGAACCAGTCATTGTGGTCGGAAATTGTGTGCTCGCAAAATAGCGAATGCCTGCTAATTTGAGTGACAGAATGAGGCGTTTGTGGGTGGTAACGGGACGGTGCTTAAAAACGGGGAGTGGAGATCCGAACGCAGGCGTGCCAAACGGTCAAAACGGGAGTTTTAAGGGTGTGCATAATTAACAAAGCAGCGTCATCGACCACGTCACTTGGTTGTCTCTTAGACTGAACTGTTCACATGATTGCGGTAGGAAAATGCTACCACAAGCACTGCGAGCAGTTCAGATGCCTTTCGATGTACTCGATTAATCAAATAAATAGCGGAGATGACGTATGATGCGAGCGGCCAGGGGGCGTCTTTACAAAATAGCGAGCGCATGTTTCGTTCGCTCGCTCAGACATAGAGGCGTCAACAGACCGCAAAGAGCGAGCGCTCAATTTAAATAGCCGGCCCCTTTTTCTGACCAAGCGAGCGCAAATAGCGTCCGGCTCTGAATCAGGCCCTGTGTTTGGTGATTCCTGGTTCGACTTTGGCTTCCATGTGACCTGATTCTGCCGTCGCCCTCGTACTTCTGTTTGTTTGATTTTGACCCGGCTTGTCGTCTATGCCTCATACGACTGATTACATACTCCTAGCTCCACTTCCGAGCACATCAGCACCTGTACGAGGGAACCTGGGCAGGAGGCTGTGACCTGCATGTTGGGTGCAGCCAAGTCCATACGTACTTGCAGAGGTCTCTGGTGAATATCATCGGCACGTTAGACTCCGCGACTCTGTTCTGGGTATTCGCCAATCCCGAGTACGGGTCAACATCCATTACCCATCCGTCAGTTGTGACAGCCTTATTGGAAGTCTATAAGATATAGGTACTCACCTGTATCGCCATCAGTTATCTGTGCCAGAGTCTTCCAGGTATACTGTTAATTACCATTTTGTCTACAACTTACAGTATTGCCAATATGTTTTCCATGTTCTGCTGTATTTTTATATTGCTTTACCTGTTTATTATTATTATTATTATTATTATTATTATTATTATTATTACCCTTTATATATATTGTAACACTGGGTGTTGAAATGAGGACTCCAGACAGGCAGGTACTTGGTAAAGCAGTGTCTTTTTATTGGTAGCAGACACTGTACCTTAGCATACGTGAGGATAGACCTGGACACACACAGGCACATACAGAAAATAAGCAACCAACATAAAAGTAAATGTCTCAGCACTCCTTGTGCTAATGTCTGTGGACCCTCCAGGTCCTGGCACCCTAATGCTAACCACCACCCCCAGCCTATCGTCTGGCCAGTTTTAAACCCTTCCTGTGCTCCAGTGATTGTTCCAGCTGGAGTTCCCTGATTTGAAAATTATAAATGTACAAAGGAATCAGACATAAAGAGCGTTACTGGTGAAATGAAATAATGCAAGTAAGAATTAGAGTGTTCCAAAACACATAGTTAAGCCTCTCCAGTATCATTTAGCACACTTAGGGCAATGTCCAGCTTGATACTCCAGAGCAGCACAATTAAGGAACAGGTTTTATTTAAATCTCTTTTCCCATTCCTCAGGAGGCTGGGTACACACCTGTATAATCAGTGGCTGATTGAGTAAAACTCTCCAGATCAGCCATTCCCACTGTGACCCCCTGTCAGCTGTCTGTGAGCCGTGGACACAGTGTATACGGCTGTATACGGGTGTTCGGCCCCATAAATATTAAACAGCGCATGAGATTTAACCACCCAATCCCGGCTGTTGCAGGAGAGTTATAAGCCATTTATTGGTTAACGCTCTTGCTTCGGGACAGCGTACACACCTTTACAATCCAACGTCTGTTCTCTCGATATCAAAAGAATGGCCCAACGATTTTATAGGTGTATACACAGCTTAAGCCAAGTCAGACCTAACTGCATTGGCTCTTCTGGAGGTTAAAAAATTATTTAGCAACTGAGGTGCCAACCTGAGCAGCAAGGTTTTTCCTGAGACCTTTCTCTAAAGTGAAGGTCCACTGAATTGAAGAGAAAGATGTATTTGTCCATGGAAGATGGAAGCTCACAGGTTGTTACTTATTTACTTTATTTTATATGTGTTTTCCAAAGGTCCATGATAGAAATGACAAGGGATCTAACAATCCATGAGTATTCTTCAGGAACCACAGCTGGAGGCCACAACCCTCCAGCCACCCTCTGGTGTAACAAGTTGACAAGGCAGATGGTTGATCCAAGAACTTAGTACCAGGGAGCAAACATAAGAATGGTCAATGTAGCAGGGGTACTAGTGAAAAGGACAGGAAGGTAGATAGAGCCAGGTCAAATACACATGGAATAATAGTATTCTGGAACTCTGGAGTTCGATAACCTATACTCTGGCCAGGAGTGTCTTAAGAGAGGAAGTGACCCATGTACATTTCCCGTCCGGGGCCCCCTTTTCTCTCCCTGGCAGCCAGCAGTCGACTGACGCAGCTGGCCTGCCACAGCAGCACCACCTGTCAGATAGTGAATGTATATATATATATATATATATATATATTTATATATATATATTTACATATACACTGACCACTTTGCCATTTTCTGCCTGTTTCTGAAATATATATATATATTTATATCTATATCTACATATACAGCTGCCACAAAAGGTTTTTCTACGATTGCCTTCATGTCTAATTGTGTCTCGATAACTGGAATAAACCCATACTATACTGAGCCTAAACTTGGTCAACCCTCGGTGTAGACGCAAGCCAATGATAAGCAAAAACATGTATGCAGACATAAATGTAGGCATTTATGGTATGTACAAGTGCAATGCAGAAATGTACATCTTTTGCAAAAACCTGTAAAAGAGCTCCGTGAGTTATTTCATGTAGAAGTAAATATAAATAGCTTATTCTCAGTACATGTCTCTTTAAATTCTGCACCTATAATATATTTTGCATTAGCCCTGTTATAAGTCATGATGTAATAAGTATAAATATATTTTGTGATGTTTGAATAACAAACTGAAATGCAGTGAAAATGCCAAGTTTTCCTAAACAAATTATTGGTGCAGCAATGTGGACACTGCTCTTTAAAATTTAACTAAAGTGTAAACACTGCCACAAATCTGTTGGGTGATGGTGAATCTTCCAGCATTTGGATTCCAGACCGAAAACTTACACACATCCTGCTGGAAATGAAGACGTACTTATTAGTAATTATATTGGGCCTTTTGTTTGAGGAGAGTTACGTGTCTGCTTTCAGGTACCGGTTATTTTATTATTACTCATCACATAGTGTTAATACTGTAAATGATGGAGCGCTGTACAATAAACGTCATGTTATAGTAAAAGCTATGATTTACATTTTTTAGCCACAGGCACGCATGAGGATCAAGTCAGACAGAAACCCATTAGCCGTATATATAATATATATATATATATATTATATATATATATATATATAGCTTGTGAAAAGAACCATGGGTCCAAAATCCAAGTGTTTATGCACCCTCTTTCTGAATTGACTATATATATATATATATATATATAATATATATATATACACTCAACAAACATCCTGGGTGTGTGTATATATATATTTATACACACACACCCAGGGTTGGTATCAGCCCATGGCCCCACCATTGCGGGGCTGCAACACTGACAGGAAAATAAATCTAGCAGATTAAGGGGCTCATTTAGCAACAAGTTTTAGCATAGTCATCGGCTTTTAAAACTTGTTTTGTTTATGATAATGGTGCTCCAGCCCTTCAGCACCTAACTGTCTTCTGTTTGAAAAATGATATTTGGGAGCTGATTGGCTTGAGCACTATTTATCATATGCAAGGAGTTTTAAAACTCGTTGTGTATGATTAAACTTGTTGATAAATGGCCCCCTAATTCCTCAGTTATCGAAGTTTTCCTGGGCAAGTAAAAGCAAAAAGTGTAGTTCACTCGACTTTGGTAGTGTACCCACAATGCAACAGAGGCCCATATATTTATTGTTAAAATATTTGCATTGTCTCTAGGTATCTTTATACCCATTGATTAGGGTCCTTTCATGTAATTACCTTTTCTAGTTAGTATATGTGAAATAATATCTATTTTTAACATGTTATTGTTTAAATATTTTTGGATTACATATTGTAAGTAGATGGCAGCATTGAGTAACACTTGTTAATGATTAATTAATGTTCAAATCTCTAAAATAACTTTAATATTTCAGATTGTCAGCAGATCCAACAACCTCTGTTCCTGTCGAGCCGTAAATATTACTTTATTTATTATTTTTCTATGGAGTGAAGGCGTCTGAGTAACATCTAACTTTGATAGAGCATAATATTTTACTGAGTATATATATTGGACTACTGGTAAAATGTTATGTCACTCGTCTTTTTCTTGAGAAACTAATATAACATGCTATCTACATACTGGGTAAAACCAACCGATGTCTGGTACAGTTAGTTATGTCCATAGTTATCTGTTTTGACAGCTGTTTAAGTTGAATTGACCTCAGTTCAGAATTAATGTAACGCAGGGGCACTGCATGCATCCATGTGTATGAGTCCATAAAATATAATTCCACCTAAAAAATGTTGCCAGCTCGAAAACACACTCAACCGTGAAGCTTAGCACAAATGTGGTGTCAGAGGAACAAGTAATGGATGTTTTCAATCTATTGACCATCTGTTTACTATTCCTAATTGAAAGAGAGTAACAATCCCCGCATGCTGCAATCTGACTGAATGACTGGATCATTGAGTAATTGTATCTGACACCTGAAATGAAATGTAATAGCTGGTGAATTGTGTATAGTTCTAACTCGCTGTAAATCAACAAGACACATCGATAAGATACAGTCAATATGATGCTCGGATGACCCCAACTATGTTAAAGCTGCAATTGCAGCTATTTCCTCGATAATAACCATCTCTATAGTTTCACGTTTGTGGCAATTTCTGTACTGAATGCTAATTACTTTTCGTGTTTGGTATTCTGAACATTGCTTTAAAATCATGGCTTTTTGGCAATTTTCAGATGATTTGATCATTACATATGGCGGTTTGCAACTTGCTGTGTTACCAAATGGAATGTAGTAATCTTATCGACATTCAGAATGTCAACTATGACATGGGGTGCAGAGTTATGTAGAACACAGACATACCGACATGATATTAATGTGATGTAACGCATTGTAACCATGTTGGTTTCAGAACTTTAAACGTGATGCTTTGCCATCTCATTACTACCATATCGGTATGCCTGGTTCCACATACTACTGTCCCCATTGTCTTTGTCAACATTCTGAATGTTAATAGGTCATACCAATCCATACCAAACCAAATCGGAGGCTATTACATTCCCCCCATACTGTAGATGTTGATATTGCACTGATCTAATTTTTCAGGTGATAGACACCCCTCTGTGTCTATCACCTGAAAAATTAGATCAGTGCTCAGTCCTGTTAGGTACCACATTGGTTCTTGCAGTCCAATTTCAAACTCGCATTGATTTTTCCAAGGAAATTGCTTTTTTTTTTGCTCACTGGCAGGTGGCCAGAGTAGGTGAAAAAGTAGGTATAATCTTTATTTCAAGGAAAAAATGTCAGGACCCATTGCAGAACCTCTGATATAGCCCTAGCCCTCCAAATCTCCAAATGAATAATCATGAACTTAGTTGACACCAGCAGAATCCAGGTACAGCAGACAGCTTGAGTACTTACCAAGTATTTGGTTTATTGAAGTGTAGCAGAGGTGTTTGTACAGCCATACTTAATGTTACAGACTTAGTAGATCTGGATGGAGTGGAGCTACAGAGGACCAACCAGTCATCTATGATGGTAGCGGTGCAGGTACACGCAGGATATATGCAGGACACGCAGAATTTATACACAGTTTCTCTGGAGCTAAGCGGAACGCGTCCATGCACAGAAGACAAAACGGCTGCCATCTTAATAAAGTGAAATGCTTCACTTATGGGAGGTACTTGGAGGTAGCACACTCCAAACTTCAACAGCCCCCTCGCTGCAAGCTTTCTCCATCTTACACAAACATTTTCAAGTAAAGCTTGTTGCAGCAACATATAAAACAAATGTGAGGGTCAGATAAACAAGAACATATCAACATTGCAAGTAAATTCTAGTCCACATTTCTTTAGAATTACGTCTTAATGACTGTGATGCAATTCCCTTAGTAAGCATGTCAGCAGGATTCTTCTCACTAGCTATGTGAAACACAACAACAAGCCCATATTCCATAAGCTCAAGTCTATTGTCACCCTCAATGTTGAAGGTGTCTTCCTTATTTATAAGACCCAGTTCACTCAAAGAGGTATATTTACTAAAGTGAGAGTTTTTAAAAATGGAGATGTTGTCCACAGCAACCATTCCGATTCTACCTAACATTTAACTAGCACCTTCTAGAAGATAATAGCTAGAATCTGAATGGTTGCTATGGGCAAAATCTCCACTTCTAAAAATTCCCCACTAAGTCTCTCTTTAAAGTGTAGCGTTTCATTCACTATTTTGGATTTTCATTCACACCAGTAATTTCTTGACTTTTCCTGTTGGATATTTTCGGGTTCACAGAATGTGATATTTGCAAACTCCTTATAATATTTTTTCAGTGGTTATCCATTGTTTGATCTTGCAGAGGTTCTTTTCTGTAGTTGGATGGCCACACTGGTAGCCTCTAGTACAGGTATGTCTCCAGCTGCTGGCATATCCAATAACACATACTTATTCTGCATATCCAACTCCAGCTTCCAGCTTTGTTTAAGTGGTGCTGTTTCTTGGTATATAACATCTCTTGACTTGACAACTTTTTGGTTTTAAGATTCCAAAGTCTATAGCCTTTACTCACTTGACAGTATCCAAGCATGATGCATTTCATGAACCTACATCTTCTTACTTTGGGGATGTGTACATAGGCAATACACTCAAAAACTCTGAGATGTTTGGTACTTGGTTTTCTTCCAAACCCCATCTTTTATTGTTGTTTTGTCATTTAGGGCAACTGAAAGAGAACAATTCTTCAAATAGACTGCCATTGATACTGCTTCACCCCAAAACACTTGTTTAGGTTGGCATCTATTAACATAGTTTGGGCTCTCTCCAATATGGTGCGATTTATACACTCACTTACAACATTCTGTTTTGGCGTGTATGCAATGGTCAGTTGATGCTCAATGCTATGCTTCTTCAGGAAAATTTCCACATATTTATTGAGATATTCTCCTCCTTCGTCAGACCTGCAGACTATTAGTTTGTGACCAGTTTCAGTTTCCACTAATTTCTTATACTCTGCAATCTTGTTCATCACTTCTCTCTTTGATGAAATACTGTAAATGTGTTATTCTTGTGAAATCATTGATGAATGTTATGAAGTATCAGTATCCACTTATCGATTTAACCTCCATCAGACCACACACATCTGTATGCCCCATTTCCAGCTCTGCTTGCTGATTTTGGGAATGGGGATGGGCAACAGCTTTGCTTGCCTATAATACAGCTTCCAAACGTTGGTCTTAGATAGGATAGCCATCCTATCTAGGAGTTTTTTGGATACTGTCATATTCAATGTGACCTAACCTTATGTACCAGAATTCCATAGATTGTAAGTCAGAGGTCATCATTGCATAACACTCTTGTGTGTCAAAGACATATAGCTGACAGCACTGGGTACCTGTTGCTAAATACAATCTTTCTGTGACTGGCTGTGACACTTAAAGCTGACTCATCTTTGATATAGCACTTACTTTGTTTAGCATTCACATTTCCCAGTTTACATTCAGATGCTTTCTCCAATCTTATGACTACTTAACACTTGCATTTGAATTTTCTGGCCTTTTCATGTGTAATGCAGTATTCTCAGAATTTAATTCAACTGGAACACATTCTTGGAACTGTAGCAGTTTTGTCTGGATAATTTCTGTAGTTTACTGAGCTGCGTTAGCTTTTAACACTATTACCTGAAAATCAAATTCAGGTGTTTTCTGTAGCATTACCATGACAATCTCCTTGTCATCTACTTGGACTCCTACAGATGTTAACTGCTGGGTATGGACATCATTTTATCAATGTAGTCACTCATACATGTGCATTCACTCAACTTGATATTATATAATATACACCTCAAATATTTTTCCTCATCAGACCCTTATCATCATATGCTGCCTGCAGGGCTGTCCATATGTTTTAGCTGGCACTTTCCCATATATGATAGAATATACTGTATATGTTGTTCAAAACTTAAGGCTATTGTTCCCATGGCTTTTCCTACATAATCTGGGCTTGAACTGCACCTAGGTTAACTTTAATTTTCCACAACTTCTCATGCTTAAGTTGCATTTCCATTACAAATTTCCATGTGATGTAAGTCTCTGAGGCTTATAGCTTAAAACAATGATGCAGCCTCACTGTTTAATTCCTCTGGATAACTCTGCTGGTTTACTTTTGCTGACACATGTCATCACATTTGTCGTCTGGTGTGTCCACAGCGTTTAGGTGCCTGGGCCCTTAATCTGTTGATATGTGTGTACTATTTATGTTGGAATGCAGGTTATAATAGAAGACACCAGCAGCAGATATCCTTAGTACTTAACCAAGTGTTTGGTTTATTGTAGTGTTGCAGAGGGGTTTGTAAACCATACTCACTATTACACATTTAGTAGATCTGGATGGAGACATACAGAGGACCAGTCTGTCATGTATGATAGTAGCAGTGCAAGTACACACAGGATATATGCAGAATAAGCAGGATACAGTATATGCACAGGGTCTCTTGAGCTAAGTGGAAAATGTCTTTGTTCCACTGTGGTGCTCTAAAACATTTACAAGATGGTGCCACGCATGCGCAGAACACCAAACCGCGGCCAAGTTGGTAAATTGTAATGCTTTACTTATGGCAGGAACATGAAGATAGCACAGGAGCAAACTCCAAAGTTCAACAGGAAAGACTTTTTTTTATGAAAAACGCTTGCTATTATTTTTCAACTATTAATAAAAAGTGCAAATAGCCACTTGACACCTTTTAAAAACCACCAGTACTTTCCTTATGGCCACTAACAGCCTTCTATATGGTCCTGCAATCTCGGTTGCCACTTTTATGTGGCCCAGGATAGTTTCTCCACTTTTTCATGCACTTCTCCCAGATTGCATTTTGTACAAAAGTCGCACACCCTCGCAGCGAGTCCCACAAATTGGCGTTTCTAATTGGATCTCATATATCTCGTGTGCACGCCTTCATGTGATGTATGTAGGTTCATGAAACAAACTGGCACTTGCAAACTCACACCACATAGGATTGAGCCCAGAGTGTTGGACTGACCAACCAAGGTACCGCTGGGACCCGCTGCCAGAGAGGATCACACCGTGTATCCCAGGACAATGTTTAGTGATGAAACATTTGCTGTAGACAAAAGCCCGCAGTGTCTTTGTGCAAGGAATATGTTATTATGTGCGGGGGAGTGAGCCAGGAATTTCTAACCTCTGTCCCGGAATACAGTGTCGTACTTTCTGGCAGCGTGTCCTACCAGTTCCACAATAGGCAAGTACAACTCGGGCCAGTTCCAACATTTATATATCAATACATCCAGCCACGCTTTTACTTTAGGCTCTTTGGGAGCTTACCTGATTTTGTGTAATGGTAACTTTGAGGCTCGTAGAAGGTACAATGGTAAATCAGATGGTAAAAATGCCCAACCATATCACATTGTGTAATGGTTGGCAGACATCATCAACATTTTTTAATTTGATTGCTGTCAATTTGTTCCTTACTCTACTCCCAGATAATATTAGCAGCCAGAGACTGCTGACTCGATGTGGGCACACCCCACCATGCATTCTATTGATTTTATATTTACACTGTAATTTACTTTCCATTCTACCCCATGGGACTGATTCAGAGGCGCACGCTAAGTGCACGCAATTACAATGTTCATGCCGTTGAGCAATTATTTGCTACTGCGCCTGCACACAATATTCAGAAATCCCTTACGGCCTATGGTGTACACACATATGCACTGTTACGTAGGACCGCTGGTATAAGAGATGGCGAGACAAAACCATGGGTGCTCTTACGTGGTCTGGGAGCTGGCCTGAAGTATACTCAAAAAAATCTGTGGTGTGTTATGATAGAGTCACGGGAATGCCAGTGAAAGTCACGCGCAGAGCTGCAGCCACAGAGGCCATGTTCAGATGGATGCACTGCAACCTGCCAGGGGCGCCGAGAGGGGGGGGGGTGCAGATTACCCAGGCCCGGGCTTCCTGAGGTGCCTGGCGGGGGCCCAGGTCCGGCGCCGCCCCCCCTCCCTCACAGCAGTCTCCTATGCCTATGGGGGGAGCGATCACACTGATCGCGCCCCCCCTGGCTTTGCGCCGGGCTGAGGGGGCTCGGAGCGCCTGACACCCCCCCCCTCCCCAGCACGCCTGCAAAACTTTTTTTCCCCGGGAAGGGGGCGTGGCCACGCCACAGCGATTAGCCAAGCCCCCTATAACCCTGGCCCGCCACGGCTCTTGGCGGGCCTGCAACCTGCCATAGGGCAGATGCAAGTGTCGATGATGCACGTAATGGTGGAGTGTCTTGAATCATCAGCGGTGTTACACCATGCAGCAATGCTGAAAGTGGGTGTTTGCACATTCAGGTGCATGCTAGTACACGAGGGAAGGCAGAAAGTAGCATTTGCCTATTATCGCCACCACGGCAGGGACTGCATGTACCTTTAAATCAGGCCCCATGTCTCTCTACATTCAGTTTTCAGTGTGGAAATCATGGCTTGTGATGAGCCAACAGAAATATATACATCTGTGCATATAGACCCAAGAATGGTTACCTAAGCATAGTCATAGGCAAATGCAGGGGGGCTTCCGTCTGCCTGGAAACCCCCATCCCCAGCCCACACCATGACCACAATAGAAATAGTAATGTAATAGAATTTTACTAGTGCTGCATGTTCTTCTCAGTATCGCAAATGAAATAATTAGCAACACCTGAGGATCTTTTAACATGTATCAGTCAGTAATAAATATCCTGTGCACCAACTAGGAGATCTGGAAAACATTCACTGTTACGGATGTGCTGCTATAGAGCCCAATATATACATATATATCCAGGGCAATGCTAGGTTCTGCTGCTGCTCCCCCAGACTCCTGGACTTGTTCCCATGCCCTGGAATGGTGCACACATCTAAAATAAAAACATTCAGCTCAGGCTTGATGGCCGTACTGCCACATTTAATGACTTAAGCTGGCCACACATCTAAAGATTATCTGTCCAACCAGCCAACTAGTTGATTGGTGGATTGAAAATCTGGTAAGGTATACAATCAGCAATTTGTTCCCAAACACTGGAAAATGGACAAAAACTGTTTGAATAAATAGTTTAGATCAAACATTTAACAAACTTGTCTGAACGACCATTTTCATCTGTTTTCTGGCATTTAGGAGCAAATTGCTGATCATCAGTTACTCCCATACGTTACCAGATTTTCAATCCAACCAATCAACAAGTTGGCTGGTTGGATGTAAATTGGTCTAGTGTGTGGCCAGCTTTACTGTGATCACTGGTCCTCTATATGCTGTATGACACACAATATACTTTGTATGATGCATATTAAAGCTGGTTAAGTGCAAATTCTACCCTCTTCATGGACTGGCCACACTCATTCTAAAATCAAGCATTTGAAAACCCCCCTCTAGAATTACTGCGTTTGCCACTGATAGTGATATGCTGAATGAGGTATTACTTTGTAAATTATTGCTGAAGATAATAGTATAAATATTACATAGTACATTTCATATATCTTTTTATTGTCAGTAATGATCAAGTCATATATATTTTACCACGAAGTGATCGGCAGGCTGAGGTTCTGAGGAATATAACCTCCTCGTCTGACGAGGTAATAAGAAACGTATTATTTTATTTTATATCAAATATATTTTGTTATATTCTAATTATTGTATTGGACATAAGTAATTGTTTTACTTCTGGGAGCCTTTAATTTCTGCCACTCTATTCCTGCATCAGATGTAAGTTGCTTCTCTGTGGACTAAGGGCCTGATTCAGAGCCGCTCGTAAGCGGCCGCTCGTTCGTTCCGACCGTTGTTCGCACAACTGCGCATGCGTACGGATTTTAATACGCATGCGCGAACCAGTCAGTGCGGCCGAAAATCGTGTGCTCGCTAAATAGCGAATGCCTGCTATTTTGAGTGACAGAATGAGGCGTTTGTGGGTGGTAACAGGGGAAGGTGCTTGAAAACGGGGAGTGGAGATCCGAACTCAGGCGTGCCAAAAGGTCAAAACGGGCGTTTTAAGGGTGTGCATAATTAACAAAGCAGCGTCATTGCCCACGTCACTTAGTTGTTTTATAGTTAGAACTGTTCGCATGATTGCGGTAGGAAAAACCAACTACAAGAATAGCGAGCAGTTCATACGCCGTCCGATGTACTCGATTAATCTAATAAATAGCGGACATGACGTATGATGCGAGCGGCCAAGGGGGCGTTTTTTTCAAAATTATGTTCGCATGTTTCGTTCGCTCGTTCAGACATAGAGGCGTGAACAGACCGCAAAGAGCGAACGGTTAATTTAAATAGCCAGCCCCTTTTTCTGGACGAGCGAGCGCAAATAGCGTCCAGCTCTGAATCAGGCCCTAAGGGCCTGATACAGCTAGGATCACAATTGCTAATACCCACAACATCGTCCGACTGTTGCGTTCTGCGCAAGCACATGCATTGCAGTGTGCAAACTAGCTTATGCGATCGAGACTCCGATCACAGAGGCTACTCAGATCCCTTGCACAGTGATTGACAGGAAGCATAGTTTGTGGTTGGTGATGGGGGGGTGGTCGGGGAAACGCAGGCGTGCCAGTGCGTTCGCACGCCGTTGCAGGGGCGTACATAAATTAGCCACTGCGATGCCATACGCAGTGTGAGGTCTCATAGCGTGCGTGGATGTTAGCAGTTCCTGAATGAGGTCTGACCTGCCTTAACTGTGAGCATGGGTCCGATGTTACTCGATGTTACCGATTATTTTGCTATGTTGCTAAAGTATACTGATGTGAGTAAGGGGAAGTGGACGTCCTTATGTTAAGTTGCGATCGCAAACATTTTCATATCACCGACAGGACAATATCAGCCAAGAAAGAATTGTCCTATATAAATTCACCAAGATATATTACTGAACGTCCATGTGCCCTTTAACATGCTCTGCAAATTTCCAGCAAATTTTCTTTGCAATGCATTATGATTTAAGGTGGGATGAATCAAGCATCTCACTTTGAATACGATCAAAACTGCTGATAGCTCTGCCGGGCCCAGAGGGGACGGAGGATCCCGGGGAGGTGTGGCCAGACCCCCTCCTTACAAAAAAAACATAGCAAGTTCACGGCCCCACATGCTGCACAGGGGGGCGCAATCGCTCCTCTGGCACGTAACGCAGGGAGAGAGGGGATTGACTACTGCATGACAGCAGCATGAGTGCTGGGCTGGGAAGGGAGGCTGCAGCAGCAGTCAGTCCTCTCTCTCCCTGCCCGGAAGGCGAGGGGCGGGGGTTTGAGCTGCAGGACCCGGGCCCCTCCAACAGGCCCGGGTAAATAGTACCCGCTCCCGCACCCCTCTTGGTGCCCCTGAAAGCAATACATCCCACCACTTAATGCATGCATAGCAGCCCATAGGCTTCTCTTAGGCAACGCTATCTATCTAAGTTTCGCTTTCCTGAGCGTGATACATGTGGGAAATTCAGTGAAGCCACCTAATGGCAGCTTTTTTTTAGATTTGAATGCATTTCAGTGATAGTACATCCCATCCTTATTGAGATAAGTAAACTGGGATTGGGACTAATGCCAATATGAAACCCACTGTAGCGGGTAGATTTCAGACGACCATATGACACTGAAGTGCTTCAAAATAAGTAGGTTTATCCCAGCAAATGAAAGGCAGAGCCAGTGCAATGGCTTCTTACACAGGAGTGAGTACCAACAGCAATTCAGGAACTTAAAAGTACAGCTTGTAGTAACGGCATGGACAGGAATACAGCAAACAGGTAAGTCAGGGTCTGTGAATTACTCACACAAGCAGGTTTATATTCCTGAACTCCTCTTAACTGAAGAAAGGGTGTGCTTCTTTCCTGAGCCACAGAAGGTTAACTCATTCTTCAAATGTGGGAGAGTTCCACCCTGCTACACCCACCCATGGCCTATGCCAGAGTTTCCCAAACTCCGCCATTATTTATTCAGGTTTTAAAGATATCCATGCTTAAGTCCAGATGGTTAAATCTAGTTGACTGAGGTACTATTAAAGTCACCTGTGCTCCAGTGTGGGAATCCTTAAAATCTGTAAGGTAATGGTGAAGTTTGGGAACCTCTGGCTTATACCATGAGTGCCGGGTAATAGCGTGTTCAGGGTCTGTAATGCAAAATGAAAGAAAGCTGTTTGGATATTAGTTTGTCACTGAAATCAATGGCCTGGGTTATGAGCTAACTTTACATGACCATCCCAGGAAGGGAAACAGTGTCATACACTAATAGTAGCCAACAGAGTATTCTCTCATTTGTAATTTACTCTAAGGTGGATAATACAGAACAGAGCTGGTGTGTTTTACCATAAAGATAAGAGATGATCCCACTTGGCTTATTTATATGTTCCTTAAAGCAGAGAAGGACAACCGCACCTAGTGTGGCAGAGCCATTGAACATACCCAGTCCCAAACCTATGATGATCGAGGCTGTACCTGGAAGGCAACATTTAAATATTTGTGGAAGCAACAGCGCTACAAATCTAATAACATAGAGATATGACAACAAATTATTGCTTATTTTAATATTTAAAATGTTTAAATCATATCGCCATGGTTTCAGATTGCATCCTTTCTTCTATTTTACACAAACTACATAGATTGTCCTGTGGAAGCCTGACTCCCCTGAGCATATCATAAAGAACAAGGAAGTTCATTTTTATGTAAATGCGTCATTGCTAGAGGAGGTGAAGGCTAAATTGAAGGACTCTACGATCTCATATACGTAAGTCATGCAAAACTTCTAGTGCTGTGTTATTTTGCCACTTTTGAGCCATTTATTCTTTATTAACAATTATTTACATAGTTCTAACATATTCCTTATCACTTTGCAACAGTGAACAAACATATTAATTAAAACAAGACTGGGTATTAACAGACAAAGAGGTAGGTACAGTATGAGTTTCCTGCTCGCAACCTTACGATCTAAATAAAAATAGGTGTCACGACCAGGGCTGAGGTGCTGCCGAGATCGCGGTCCTTACCGATTCGGGCGCTCTGGCGCGGAACGTCTGGGGGGGGTGCAGGGCCCTGGAGAGCGGCGCTGGGCACAGGGAGTCTCTGCAGACTGAGGGGCTTCCATCTGGAGACAGGTGAGAGGGGATGTAACTTGCAGCACTTCCGCACTGTGACCACTGGGCGCGGCCATCTTGGATCCAGGTCACATGTCTAATTTGGGCCAATCAGCTTGCAGCTTGGGCTGGAGTGTTAGCAACCAATCCTGCACTACCTGAGGGTACTAAAGGGCTGTCAAGAGGCTCTTTAGTTGCTAGTGCAACGTCTATCACAGCCTATGCTGTGAGCTAGTTCTCTGTGCTCCCTTGCCTCTGTATTCCACAGTATCAGTGAGTTCCAGTGTGTTCCAGTACCAGAGGGTTCCAGAACCGGTGTGCTTCAGTTCCAGTGCTTCCCAGTACCTCTGTCTCAAAGCCCACTTGCAGTCCGGCTCCTGGTCTCCAGCCGCCTCCGGCATTCACCATCTGCTATACGCCCGGCTGACCCCGGTTTGCTAGTACTGCCAGTATCTCCATAACCATCCTCGCCCTACGTGTATCCTCAATTCATGAGTTACACCCCGATAAGACCGGCTGCCTTCCAGTACCAAAAAGCAACCCTTCCAGCACCGTCCGACTCCACTCCGGGTCCAGGTTCGCTCCTAGCCGTGACAATAGGATTTTGAGATTAAATGCTCCATCCTGCATACTGGTCCAGCCGGATTGCAAGGGTAAAAAGTGATTAGTGGGCTCCAGGTATAGTCACAACTCAATGTTGGTTTCGGTCAGAGAGTATTCATTTTAAAAAGAGAACACATGTAAGTTTTGTGTGAACTGTGCAGAGGTGTGGTAATATCGTATCGTAGAATGGAGGGATGGTAATCAAGTAGAATATCCTATGAAGTTTATCTGTCTGGTTTATGAATTCCTTAAGCTTGACTGTAGAGGTGAGTTTTATTGTTGTGAGAGGAAGTACATTCCACAAGTTACAGTCACAAAAAAGTCCTGTAACTGGGAATAGAATTAGGTTAATCAATGTGAATGAGTGACACAAATGTTTTGCAGAGAGGAGGTGATGTGTTGGGAGATATTATGAAATCAGTGAATAGATGTATGTTAGACATTGTTATTTATGCCCATGACATCTCACTTTTGGCTTTCTTGCAAATCTCCTAATATAATCTCTATTTTTTTTCCTAGTATTTTGGTTGAAAATGCCCAACATCTGATTGATCAGCAAACATACAATGACACTACCGGTCAACGCAGCTCTGTCTCTTTCTATGAACAGTACCATTCACTGGATGATGTATGTACTAATCCACATTTTATTCATGATTTAAATCAAAGTCCAAATTAAAAAAAAAAAACTAATGTGTTGAAATATTGACACGGTGAACAAATTCATTAATATTTCATACATGGCAATGATTGGAAATGGTCTAGCATAGAACACTTTATTTCACAGATATAGTGCTGAGCTTGAGGACATATTTTATTAAATGCTGAATGCACTCAGGGGTGCAGATACGGGAGGAACTGGTATGAATTTCCAAAGCCTGAGCCTCTGTAGGGGCCTGGGAGTGCATAGGAGGTGTAACTGTAGCTGTGCTACTGCTTAACAGTGGCGTACGCTATAAGCAGGGGCATTTTAAGAAAGGAGGGGGTCCGTGTGCAGCCTCCGTTTGGGCCCCCTCCTTTCTGGTAGCGCACCGAGCGCTGTAGATTCTGGCTTCATGCTAGAATCTACTGCGCATGCGTGGGTCTCAGGGAAACTGGCACCCGCACCTATTTTTCCGGGGACATCTTTTCTGCGCATGCAGAGATCACTGGGAAAATGCCAGCTGCCAGTTTCCCAGTGAGTTTTTGCTGCACTGCAGTGCCGCTCTGGCACTGCGGTGCAGCACATCGGAATCTGTGGAGAGGTAAGTATATTCAGGGGCGTAAAGAGCCCTGCCGTGCCCAGGTGCAGATGAGGGCATGGCCTAATCGTGGGAAGTGTGGCCACGTCCCCTTGAGAAAAAAAGAAAAGACAATTACAGCGGCGCTGCGCGCTCGGGAGGCCCTCAGCCCGGCGCAACGCCAGGGGGGGTGCACCCCCCCACAGGCATAGGAGACTGTAGGTGTTGCTGTCTCCCACTGCAGCTCAGCACACGCTGTGTGCCAAGCTGCTATGATGTAGGGGGGAGGGGGCGGCGCCGGACCCGGGCCCCTCTGGAAGCCCCTGCCCATGTAAATAGTACCCGCTCCCCCCCCCTCTCTCGGCACCCCTGAGTATATTAACTATGGGTGCAGGGTGTACGTTGTGAGCCCCCTGGACCCAGTGGCCCGTGTGCACCACACACCTTACACCCATTATAAAGACACCTATGGCTATACCACTTAAGGCCACGTCCCTACCCCCGGACATCTTGGTGGCCCTGAATGTATTGCATTAAAAAGATTTGTAAGAAATCAAACTGTGGTCCTAATTCAGCGACTTACGTAAATTCGATATTTATGTAAAACTGTGATGGGCTGGAACCGCACTGCCCATGTGCAGATTTGTTTCGGCAAAGTTGGGCGGAGTGCCCCAAAGGGTTAGAGTACTTACCTCAGCCTGTCGGGATTTCAGCCTGTCGGTATCTCCTTGTCGAGATTTGAACCGGCGGTAATACAACCCCATTCTGGTTGTTATGATGGTCTGGGGCTTTGTGCAGATTCTGAGGCATTTTCAGTTATTGGTGGATATCTGAGGACCATAGCCAGAGCCTATGGCCTGCCATAGTAATTTGTTATGATATTCATGAGATTGATGCTTTAAATTTCACTATAGGGAAAAATGTAATTGGATTGTTTGTGATTGGACTGAGTATAGTTAAAATCAGGCTTGCCTACCCTCCCGATTTTGCCGAGAGCCTCCCGGAAATCGGGTACAGCTCCCGGCCCCCTGGACGGAAAGGCTGGAGCAGGAGCAGCAAGAAAGTCGGCAAGTATGGTTAAAATATATTGAATATATCGCTGATATATGTAGTCTGACTAGGTTTCTTTTAAAGATTAGAATATATGATGGCTATGATATATGGATTAATTAGTAATTGTTTTTAAGCCATATAAATCAAGCTCGACTTTTAATAAAAGACTGTATAGATTGCAAAAAATGTGAGTGCAATCAAAATCCTCCATTTGATACATATTAAATACCAACAGTACTTCACCATGTGTGTTATCCCCTAAGTGTTGAAAATTACTTGTTTAAAAATTAATACTTTTTCAAAAGTATAAATTATCCATTTGTTTTTGGAAACACAGGAAAAAAATTGGTAGGTAGTTTAATAAATCACTTGTGTGTTTGAAGTACAAATCCCCATTAAGGAAAAAAAAACATAAGGAGGAAACCACTGCTGATGAATCACTGAATCACATTTTATATATATATACTAGTATACCCGTGGCGAACATTTTGCCAATTTGAACCCAGAACATATGTACGGAAAATGCTTCGCTAGATAATGAATTTGAGATATTCAAATTCAAAGAGCATTCCGGACAAAGGGACTAAGCAAATTATATATATATAAAATATGTTAACAATTATTAACATTTGGTGAAGCCCAATAGTGGATATTTCAGTGAATGTTATATTGTTTACAATGACTTATTTGTAAAGCTGCATACACACACAACGATTTTTTTAATGATTATCGTTAAATGATATCGTTTAACGATAATTGATGGCAAAAATCGTTCACTTTCTGAGTCAAACGATGAACGATTATCGTTCATGCGCGTTCACGTTTGTAGTTTGTCGTTTGTAGTTTGTCGCTCAGTCAGACTTGTCAACTCAACGATTTTCATTAAGGGAATATGCAAAAATCGTTTGTAGTTCATAAAAATCGTTCATGACATTTAGTAAATGAACAACTTTAGTAAACGATTTTAGTAAATTTTTTCAAGGGAAAAAATCGTTTACTCAAATCGTTCATTAAAAAAATCGTTGTGTGTGTATGTATGTAGCTTTAGTTGTTGTTCACATTTTCTATTTTTTACTTATATTAGTTCTGAAAAAGTAGGCAAGAATCGTAATGCAAAGTACACTTGCTTTGATTTCTATGATTTTATGCTTATTTTAAACAATTAGTGCACTGTGCACCTCGAGAAATACAAGAACACGAACATGTATTCAGGAATTTCTATACATTAAATTTTATTATAAAAAACATACTTTTGCCAAGTAATGCCTGGTGATGTCTTAACCCATATGCAGGCAACATATAGGACACCTTAGAACAAAGATCTTATGATCACACACAAATGCGCACCATCCTACACACACACACACACACACACACACACACACACACACACACACACACACACACACACACACACACACACACACGTTATATGCATATCTGTATTCAATGAGATGAAATCTTTCACTAACAGGACCAACATTAAAAAATTCTAATCATACCTCACTCAGGTCCTGTGAGTGTTTTCCTCCTGACATTCAATTTGCATAATAAATCACTTATTGTGAGGTTCTGAATTTGTTGTGGACCCGGGGTGGTGATAGGAGCAGACATAGAAGCAGACTTAAATGAAAAAGTGGAGTTTTTAATAAGTGACTTAGAAGACATGGGAATGGAAAATGAAAAAGTCCAGGTATAGCACTAAAGTGCACTTGATAACTGTAGTGGGGGTTAATGGGGGAATGTCCAGATAGTGACAAGCAGGAACAGTCCAGTAAATAAGTATGGTGAGCTGAAAACAGAATGCAGGTATGATGAGCTGTAACTGAACACAGGTTTGATGAGCTGTAACTGAATGCAGGTTTGGTGAGCTGTAACTGAATGCAGGCAGAGGTAGTGAAGTCCAGCTGGGAGTGAAATGAAGCAAGGTGCAGGGAAACAGCAGGTTCAGGTACTCAGACAGGTGAGAAGGTATATGGAGGGTGCAGGGTAAGTCCAGCAGGTTGGAGCAGGCAAGGTTCAGGCTAGTAGCGAACAGACAGGCAGGCAGGTAAGGCACAGGTACTCTCTCTCAGCCGCTGTTGAGAAACAAGTTGCACTGGCAAAGGATGGAAGGCTCTGGACCTTCCTAAATACTCAGTGCCGCGCTGTGACTGCTGGAATGAGCACATGACCTACCAGGATTGGACTGCCGGAATCACATGGCCACAGGCAAGATGGCGGCGCTCATGCCAAGGGAACGGAAACACCGCCAGACCTCACCATGCCTAGTGACAATGTGCCCACACAGAACCACGCGCATCCAATGCCCCTCGCCAAACACCAGCACCGCTGCCAGAGACCCCCTGCCATAATGACCTCACAGGTAATACCCGGTGACTACCATGCCGAGAAACCCTGGCCGTGACAATACCCCCCTTATGTGTGGCCTCAGGACACCACCAGGCTTCTCCGGATGAGAGCATGGAACCTCTTGATGAGTGCAGGAGCATGGACATCTCGGGCATCGGTCCAACAACGTTCCTCTGGGCCATAGCCCCTCCAGTCCAGTAGGTACTGCAAATATCCTCTGCGGAGACGGGAATCCAATACCTGGGAGACCTCAAACTCTACGCCCCTTTCAGTCTGGACATGGGGAGAAGCAGGCAGGACTCTGTGAAATTTGTTTATCACCAGGGGTTTCAACAGGAAGACATGGAAGGAATTGGGAATTTTCAGATAAGGGGGTAGTTGAAGGTGATAAGCCACGGGGTTAATGACTTCTAT
This sequence comes from Taudactylus pleione, assembly GCA_031769625.1. Lineage (NCBI taxonomy): Eukaryota > Metazoa > Chordata > Amphibia > Anura > Myobatrachidae > Taudactylus > Taudactylus pleione. The sequence continues at coordinate 18,167,666 of JAUIMM010000005.1, read as the reverse complement.
GATGGAGAAGGGTCCGATGAAGCGTGGAGCATATTTCATGGATGGCTCTCAAAGTCGTAGGTTCCGGGTGGACAACCAGACCTGGTCTCCAACTTGCATACGTGGCATTTTCCTACACTTCTTATCAGCTTGAAATTTGTAACGGGATGACGCCTTCTCCAGGTCAGTACGAACTTGAGACCAGATTGAAGCAAATTTCCGTACAGTGTCTTCTACAGCTGGGACATCAAAGACGGGCAGGCTTTGAAATTCAGGGACCCGAGGATGAAGGCCATAGACCACTTGGAATGGTGTTTGATTCTTGGAAGAGTGGTAGGAGGCGTTATGAGCAAATTCAGCCCATGGCAGTAATGCAGACCAATTGTCCTGGGAAGATGTCATAAAAATCCTCAGGAAGGTCTCAAAGTCTTGATTAACCCTCTCAGTGGAATGATTGCTTTGTGGGTGATAAGCCGTAGAAAAATTTAGCTTTACTTGCAATACAGAACATAAGGCTCTCCAAAATTTTGCTGTGAACTGAACACCACGGTCAGAGACTATCTCAGCTGAAAGACCGTGGAGACGGAAAATATGTTGAACGAACAAGTGAGCCAGGTCAGGGGCAGAAGGCAATTTCTTTAGTGGTATGTAATGGACCATTTTAGACAATCGGTCTACTATGACCCAGATGGTAGTGAACCCGTGAGAATTCGGCAGATCCGTGACGAAGTCCATGGAGAGATGTCTCCATAGACGTGATGGAATAGGTAGTGGCAATAACTCATCAGCCGGTGCCTGATGTGAAGATGTATGCTGGGCACACAAAGAACATGAAAAAATTAATTCTGACATGTCTGCTTTCATGAATGGCCACCAATAGCCTCTCTTTAAAAATTCCAAGGTCTTCCGGGTACCTGAGTGACCTGCAAAGTGAGAGGAATGAACCCAGGTGAGGAGCTGCTTCCGTAACTCCGGGGCCACAAAGGACTTCCCTGTAGAAGGCTGTAGCTTTAAGGTGGCGAAGACTCTTGACTCCAAAACAGAAGTATTTTGTTGATTCTCTGATTTGTCATCACAGTGGAAAGATCTGGACAGGGCATCTGCCTTTTGATTAAGGGCTCCAGACCAGAAGGTCAGGGTGAATTGGAACAAAGCAAAAAATATTGCCCATTGGGCCAAATGAGGACTCACGCACTGAAGATTCTTGAGGAAGAGCAGATTTCTATGGTCCATGAAGACAGTGAAGGGAAACTTGGCCCCTTCCAGCAGGTATCTCCATTCTTTTAAGGCTAACTTTACTGCTAAAAGTTCTTGTTCACCAATGGCATAATTACTCTCAGCAGGAGAAAACTTCTTGGAGAAGAACCCACAGGGATGAACTCGATTATTGTCATAACGCTGGGAAAGAACTGCACCCACGGCCTCTGAAGACGCATCCACTTCCACTAGAAACAGCCTATCCAGATCTGGTTGTCGCAAGACTGGAGCTGAAATAAACGCCTGTTTTAAAAGTTGGAAGGCAGTCTCTGCCTCAGGTGGCCATAGGGCAGGGTTAGCGTCTTTTCGGGTCAAGGCGGTAATGGGAGCCAACATTGATGAAAATCCTTTAATAAAATGCCTATAGTAGTTGGCGAACCCAAGCAATCTCTGGATGGCTTTCAACGTTTGAGGACGGGACCAATCCAAAATCGTCTGCACCTTCTTGGGGTCCATTTCTAGACTGGAGCCAGAGATGACGTAACCAAGGAATGGCACACTGGGAACCCCAAAGACACATTTCTCCAGTTTGCAGTAAAGGTGGTTCTTTCTCAGACGGGACAATACTGCCTTCACATGTTCATGCTGTTTTGTTACAGAAGATGATAAAATCAATATATCGTCCAGTTAAACTACAACCGAGACATACAACAGGTCCCGGAAAATCTCATTAATAAAGCCCTGAAACATGGCAGGGGCATTGCACAACCCAAAGGGCATCACAAGGTATTCAAAGTGTCCATCTCTGGTATTAAAGGCGGTCTTCCATTCATCGCCAGCACGAATGCGGATGAGATTATAAACCCCTCTCAGATCCAGTTTTGAGAATATGATGGACCCTTTAACTCTGTCAAACAATTCTGTGATCAGGGGAAGAGGATACCGATTCTTAATCATTATATCATTGAGGCCCTGGTAATCTATACAAGGTCTTAGGCCTCCGTCTTTCAACGAAAAAGAAGCCGGCTCCAGTGGGAGAGGTGGAAGGTCGAATAAAACCGTTTGCTAGGTTGTCCTGGATGTACTCTGACATGGCTTGAGTCTCAGGCACGGATAGAGGATAGGTGCGACCACGGGGTGGCATCTTGTCAGGCAGCAGCTCGATAGGACAGTCCCATTCTCTGTGGGGAGGTAAGACGTTTGCCTGTTGCTCGGAAAAAACAACAGAGAACATCTGGTACTCCTCGGGTATAGCTGGAGTGTAACGAAGTTGTCTTTCTTACAGGTCGTATTTTGGGAAGACAGGATTTCTGACAGTCAGTTCCCCATGAAAGAATCTGCATTGAGCACCAGTCTATCCTGGGATTATGTTAGCGTAACCAGGGTAGTCCCAAGGTGATTTCTTGAGAAGCCTCTGGTTTCACTAAGAACTTTAAAGACTCGGAGTGGAGTGCCCCAACACAAACTAATACTGGTTGAGTTTCCTTGGTGACCAGTCCTTTAGCTAGAGGATGTCTATCTACAGAAGTCAGGGAAATTGCTTGCTTGAGAGATGAACAAGGAATCTGTAGTTTATCAACTAGACTGGAAGTCATGAAGTTTCTGGCTGCTCCAGAGTCTAACAGAGCAGAGACAAAGACAGGGTTGGGCTTAAGATCCAAAGGAAAGGAAATCTTGAAATCTTTAGTGTTTGGGGAAGGGCAAATAACTCCACTTGATGTCCCCAAGGTCAGATAGGAACAGGCATTTCCCGACTTGCGGGAGCAGGAGGCCACCAGGTGACCCGAATTTCCGCAGTACAGACAGAGGTTTTTTTAGCATCCTTCTCTGACGTTCCTCTTTGGAGAGATGGGTTTGGTTCACTTGCATGGGCTCCTCATCTATAGGAGGATGGGGTGGACGGGTAGGCAAGGAAGACGTAAATGACCTTTGCCGGTCAGTTCTGTGCTTTTCAGCCTGACGTTCTCTGAAGCATAGGTCAATTTTGTTGCAGAGTGAGATCATATCATTTAAATTGGTAGGAAGCTCACGGGTAATCAGATCATCTTTTAATCAGTCAGACAGACCATGCCAAAAGGCTGAGGTGAGGGCCTCCTCATTCCACTTAAGCTCTGATGCCAAAATTTTAAACTGTACGGCATATTGGCTGACAGGACGGGTTCCTTGTCTCAGGGTCATGATGCTGGACGATGCTGACACTGTGCATCCAGGTTCATCGAAAATCCTCCTGAATGAAGATACAAAGTTTGGATAATTATCCAGCAGCGAGTCTGAGCGCTCCCAGAGTGGGGAGGCCCAATCCAGAGCCGAGTCGGTCAGCAAGTACACGATGTTTGCCACTTTGGTTCTAGCGGTGTGGAAGTTATCAGGCTGTAACGTAAAGTGTATATCACACTGATTTAAAAAACCATGTCAGAGTTTAGGATTGCCGTCAAATTTGCTTGGCATGGAAGATGTAGACGAGGGGATTTCCTGGTGCCTGTATTACCAGGCACAGGAGGAGGTGAAGTTGCTGATACCCCAGGGGTGATTAACGAGGTTTGCAGAGTATCTTGGCATTTAGACATCTCCTGTAGGAACTGGGCCATTTGATGTTGCATAGCTTCCAGGTTTTCTAAATGACCAGCAATACAGTGAAATAAATACACTTTAGACTCCTGTTCCGTGGCCGGATCCATGGGGCCAGTGCAAACTGTGAGGTTCTGAATTTGTTGTGGACCCGGGGTGGTGATAGAAGCAGACACAGAAGCAGACTTAAATGAAAAAGTGGAGTTTTTAATAAATGACTTAGAAGACATGGGAATGGCAAATGAAAAAGTCCAGGTATAGCACTAGAGTGCACTTGATAACTGTAGTGGGGGATAATGGGGGAATGTCCAGATAGTGACAGGCAGGAACAGTCCAGTATAAGTATGGTGAGCTGAAAACAGAATGCAGGTATGATTAGCTGTAACTGAACACAGGTTTGATGAGCAGTAACTGAATGCAGGTTTGGTGAGCTGTAACTGATGCAGGCAGAGGTAGTGAAGTCCAGCTGGGAGTGAAATGAAGCAAGGTGCAGGGAAACAGCAGGTTCAGGTACTCAGGCAGGTAAGAAGGTATATGGAGGGTGCAGGGTAAATCCAGCAGGTTGGAGCAGGCAAGGTTCAGGCTAGTAGCGAACAGACAGGCAGGCAGGTAAGGCAGGTAAGGCACAGGTACTCTGTCTCAGCCGCAGCTGAGAAACATGTTGCACTGGCAAAGGAAGGAAGGCTGTGGACCTTCATAAATACTCAGTGCCGTGCTGTGACTGGCTGGAATGAGCACATGACCTACCAGGATTGGACTGCCGGAATCACACAGCCGCAGGCAAGATGGCAGGAGGCTCACAATTTTTCGTGTAACCCCCCTACCCCCGAAAGAGTAGGCAAATCTCCCAGTGAAGATTTTCTGAGAAATTTGCAGATCCGTAGGGAGGGAGCGGTGCTAAACAATGCAAATTCACATAATTTAGCCCCGCCCCCTAATAACGGGGTTTTCATGTAAAGGAGGCGGGCCTAATGACAGCTATAGTCTGGCCCTGAAGATGAGAGCAGCAGGTCCCAGAAAGGTGCCCTGCAAAGTAGGTAAGTATGGTCCAGAGTGTCACGACCAGGGTTTCTCGGCATGGTGGTTGACGGGTATTACCTGTGAGGTCACTGTGGCGGGGGGCATCTGGCGGTGGTGCTGGTGTGTGGCGAGGGGCGTTGGCTGTGCGTGGCTCTGCGCGGGCATGCTGTTACGTTGGGCTGGGGAGGCATGGCAGTGATTCCGTTCCATTTGGCATGGGCGCCGCCATCTTGCCTCCGGCCATGTGATTTGCTCGCCCAATCCTGGTTTGTCACATGCTCTCTCTGGCCAGTCATGGCACAGCACTTGGTATTTATGGAGGTTCAGAGCCTCACTTCATTGCCAGTGCAACGTGTTTCTCAGCATAGCTGATAGAGAGTTCCCTGTGCTCACCACCTGTTACCTGTGAAACGCTACCTGCCTGCCTGCTTGTCTGCTCCAAACCTGCTGGACTACCCTGCATCCTCCATTACCTTCCTCTTGCCTGAGTACCTGAGTCCTGCTGTTCTCCCTGCACCTTGCCTCCACTGACACTCTGCTGGATATTTCTTCCTCAATCTGCATTCTTCATTAATCAGTCACCACCTGGACAGTTCACCTTGTCTGCCACTACCTGGACATTTTCTATTAACCAGTCACTACCTGGACATTTTCCATTGCCTGTGACTAACTGGACTTTTTCCTATTTACCTCACTGCAGGTCCCAAGTGCACTTTAGTGCTATACCCGGACTTTCTGTTTTACCACATTCATGTCTGTTAAGCCACTCATTAAAAACTCCACATTTACTTTTAAACCTGCTTCAGTGTCTGCTCCTATTACCACCCCGGGTCCACATCAAAACCAGATCCTCACACAGAGTCACCAAGGGCCTGATTCAGAAGTGGATGCAGACGTGGCAGCATCTATCGACAGTTGCATGTCTGCGACTGGTGTATATCCATGGTGTATATCCATGGTGTATATAACCATGCGTATGAATGTGCAAGGACTAAGACGCCCACTCTCAGCATCCATATACACACTGTAATATAGCATGTTGCATCTTTAGATGCTACCATCGGTCACACCATTGAAACTTAGCCCATACGTTGCACCCTATGGCAGGTGTAGATTTTTCGTCGGAGTACGGCCTACACAGTGAATGACTGAGCATCTGGGAACATAAACACTTCAGTGACGCCCATAAGACGCACCATCTCCGTGCGTCTGTTTAGCCACCTCCCAGTCACCACCCTAGAACACCCAGGACTTTTCCAAGACATGTCTGATGCCCTGCATCTCGATGGTAACAGCTCCTTTGTGCTTACTCTGTGCAACGTATGTGCCGCAGGAGATTTTTGGCCTTTTTGCACAATCACAGTAGCAAACAATTGCTCAATTCCATCAACATCGACCTTGCATGCAACTCATAATCAGGACATACACTTCTATATAAGGAAAATTATACCACCACTTCAGGGGACTGCTATGTGGAATTTCTCTTAATATTTGAGGATTTCTCTAACTTGACAGAGACTTGGGGGTAAATTTACTAAGATTCGAGTTCGGTCAAGTTTTTCTTTATCTCGATTTTCCTCGGCGAATCTCGGGTGAATTATTCGTTTTTGCTCTCACAAATTTTAGAAGTGAGTTTAGCTGAAAGTGAGTTTTCCAATGGTGAAGCAGATCAAGATTTCTCCCCCTAGTAGCAAGTTTAGATGAGATTACTCAACCGAGATTGCAGTGTTTTCTCTCTGCAAAACTCTCCTGAGCTAGCAGCCTGCACATATCAGTGAGATATGTGAATGCTGCTTGTGTGTTGTACCTGAAAAAAATGGGTTAAATGTTTTTTAAAAAATTACTTAGGGTCCCCCCCAAAAGCATAACCAGCCCCGGAATGCTCAGCCAGTCCTGGTTCCAAAAATTATGTGGAATAACATGAGTAGGGCTCCCCTGTAATTTAGGAACCAGCATCTGGCTGCAGGGCCAGTGCTGGTTTTAAATGTAGGGGGAAAAAATTTGCATAGGGATCCCCCTTTATTTAAAACCAGCACCGAACCCAAACTGACCGCGGTTTAATGCCACAGCCAGGAGACCCAATTACCGGGTCTCCATGGCCAAAGCATTCTTACCCCAAGCTGGTCAGGCCAAGCCGGGGATCTCAGGGGAGGTTGGGACCCCGCAAAAAAATGGGTTTCCCCTCTCCCGAAGTCCCAGGTTTGGTCTGAAGTCCGGACCCCTGGGCTGTGGGTACGGGGGTAATAAAGTGTTAAATAGTAGTAAGCTATTGTATTTTACAGTGGAACTACAGGTGCCAGCATGCCTGCCCTTTGGCACCCGTACCACCACTGTAAAATAGTTTAAAAAAAGACAGAACACACACACCATATAGTAGAGCTTTATTACATACCTACCTCACTCACACATACTTACCTAGTGCCAGATGTTCACGTCCACTTGTACCCCAGATCCCGTTTGGAGTACCTGAAAAAAAGATCTTACACTCACCTCAATCCTCACGCTGGTCTCCATAGCATCCAGGGTCTTGGTAAAAAGACAACCCGGCACCCGAACCATAAACTTACATTAGCTGTGTAACCACACCTTTAACATCATACAAATAAAATTAATATAAAAGTAAATAACTTTAGCCACTAGATCAGTGGTTCCCAAACTGTGTGCCGCGGCACCCTGGTCAATGTAATTTAAATATGTGCACAAAAAGAAGCACAAATCTGTCCACCACTATATAACCAAACCTAAGGATGACAGGTCAGCACAATATACTTCACTGTGCTACATTTTTTCTGAATTTCTCAATAACAAACTTTGGCTTATGGGTGCCGTGAAAACAATGCTGATGCACTAGGGTGCCGTGATTCAAAAAAAGTTTGGGAACCGCAGCACTAGATGGTTGTTAAGTAAAACATTAAAATACAAGATGATTGTGACATCAGTATGTAATCCGTACAGTATGTGAAGTCCAGGATTCTCATTACCAGAATATGAGAGAGAGTTGCACCAGACAATTTATACCACCTGCACGTTAAATTACTGATATGGAAATTTTTAGACTAGGACACATTGGCCTGACTGAGTCAGCGCACTGCCGATGTCGGAGGCAGCGGAGTGATTTCTTTCCTCTGTACCTGCATCTAAGTCGCACTGTGCATGCTTCCAGAGTCTGTGTGCACAGAGTTGCAGTTGGGATTGAAAAGCAATGGTCTCAGATTTGTCTGGAAAATGTATTGGCCATTCCTGGGTGGTGGCTGGAAGGTGAGAGGGAGGTGGCTATGTGGGTTTTATGGGCGTGGCGTGGGAGTGTTTAAGGCGTGGCAAGCTCAGGTGCATAATCGCTCACATTGAAAACCATGCTCTACCAGACAATCTACACCTAGCATGGGGCTGGTGCAAGTTTCGATGGTGTGACCGATGGTTGTGTCTAATGACGCACCAAGCATGATTGCAGAGTCTAAAGGCGATGCAAGCGCATGTCTCAGCCCTTGCACATTTAGACGCTGTACACAAGAGAAGGGCTTGTAGCAGTAATTGCATAAAGTCGCAGATGTGTGACCAGCAAAATATGCAGACATGGGCCCCGCTGCGTGCAACTCATAATCAGGGCCAGTGCGTTACTCAGAAAAAAGAAGCATTATTTCATTTCTTATATAAGAAGAAATACATTTAAAATATATGGATACAGGTACACTGTATATACATAGATATATTATATAGCCCTCTAAGGGCCTGGTTCAGAGCTGCACGCTATGCCGATGTTCACGTAGTTGAGCGTTTTTTCCCCCTAAAAAGTCCTATGGCGCATGTGTTCGTCTGAGTGTATGCACAAAGGTGCCTGTTACATGCTCTCTCTGGCCAGTCATGGCACAGCACTTGGTATTTATGGAGGTTCAGAGCCTCACTTCATTGCCAGTGCAACGTGTTTCTCAGCATAGCTGATAGAGAGTTCCCTGTGCTCACCACCTGTTACCTGTGAAACGCTACCTGCCTGCCTGCTTGTCTGCTCCAAACCCGCTGGACTACCCTGCATCCTCCATTACCTTCCTCTTGCCTGAGTACCTGAGTCCTGCTGTTCTCCCTGCACCTTGCCTCCACTGACACTCTGCTGGATATTTCTTCCTCAATCTGCATTCTTCATTAATCAGTCACCACCTGGACAGTTCACCTTGTCTGCCACTACCTGGACATTTTCTATTAACCAGTCACTACCTGGACATTTTCCATTGCCTGTGACTAACTGGACTTTTTCCTATTTGCCTCACTGCAGGTCCCAAGTGCACTTTAGTGCTATACCCGGACTTTCTGTTTTACCACATTCATGTCTGTTAAGCCACTCATTAAAAACTCCACATTTACTTTTAAACCTGCTTCAGTGTCTGCTCCTATTACCACCCCGGGTCCACATCAAAACCAGATCCTCACACAGAGTCACCAAGGGCCTGATTCAGAAGTGGATGCAGACGTGGCAGCATCTATCGACAGTTGCACGTCTGCGACTGGTGTATATCCATGGTGTATATCCATGGTGTATATAACCATGCGTATGAATGTGCAAGGACTAAGACGCCCACTCTCAGCATCCATATACACACTGTAATATAGCATGTTGCATCTTTAGATGCTACCATCGGTCACACCATTGAAACTTAGCCCATACGTTGCACCCTATGGCAGGTGTAGATTTTTCGTCAGAGTATGGCCTACACAGTGAATGACTGAGCATCTGGGAACATAAACACTTCAGTGACGCCCATAAGACGCACCATCTCCGTGCGTCTGTTTAGCCACCTCCCAGTCACCACCCTAGAACACCCAGCACTTTTCCAAGACATGTCTGATGCCCTGCATCTCGATGGTAACAGCTCCTTTGTGCTTACTCTGTGCAACGTATGTGCCGCAGGAGATTGTTGGCCTTTTTGCACAATCACAGTAGCAAACAATTGCTCAATTCCATCAACATCGACCTTGCATGCAACTCATAATCAGGACATACACTTCTATATAAGGAAAATTATACCACCACTTCAGGGGACTGCTATGTGGAATTTCTCTTAATATTTGAGGATTTCTCTAACTTGACAGAGACTTGGGGGTAAATTTAGTAAGATTCGAGTTCGGTCAAGTTTTTCTTTATCTCGATTTTCCTCGGCGAATCTCGGGTGAATTATTCGTTTTTGCTCTCACAAATTTTAGAAGTGAGTTTAGCTGAAAGTGAGTTTTCCAATGGTGAAGCAGATCAAGATTTCTCCCCCTAGTAGCAAGTTTAGATGAGATTACTCAACCGAGATTGCAGTGTTTTCTCTCTGCAAAACTCTCCTGAGCTAGCAGCCTGCACATATCAGTGAGATATGTGAATGCTGCTTGTGTGTTGTACCTGAAAAAAATGGGTTAAATGTTTTTAAAAAAATTACTTAGGGTCCCCCCCAAAAGCATAACCAGCCCCGGAATGCTCAGCCAGTCCTGGTTCCAAAAATTATGTGGAATAACATGAGTAGGGCTCCCCTGTAATTTAGGAACCAGCATCTGGCTGCAGGGCCAGTGCTGGTTTTAAATGTAGGGGGAAAAAATTTGCATAGGGATCCCCCTTTATTTAAAACCAGCACCGAACCCAAACTGACCGCGGTTTAATGCCACAGCCAGGAGACCCAATTACCGGGTCTCCATGGCCAAAGCATTCTTACCCCAAGCTGGTCAGGCCAAGCCGGGGATCTCAGGGGAGGTTGGGACCCCGCAAAAAAATGGGTTTCCCCTCTCCCAAAATCCCAGGTTTGGTCTGAAGTCCGGACCCCTGGGCTGTGGGTACGGGGGTAATAAAGTGTTAAATAGTAGTAAACTATTGTATTTTACAGTGGAACTACAGGTGCCAGCATGCCTGCCCTTTGGCACCCGTACCACCACTGTAAAATAGTTTAAAAAAAGACAGAACACACACACCATATAGTAGAGCTTTATTACATACCTACCTCACTCACACATACTTACCTAGTGCCAGATGTTCACGTCCACTTGTACCCCAGATCCCGTTTGGAGTACCTGAAAAAAAGATCTTACACTCACCTCAATCCTCACGCTGGTCTCCATAGCATCCAGGGTCTTGGTAAAAAGACAACCCGGCACCCGAACCATAAACTTACATTAGCTGTGTAACCACACCTTTAACATCATACAAATAAAATTAATATAAAAGTAAATAACTTTAGCCACTAGATCAGTGGTTCCCAAACTGTGTGCCGCGGCACCCTGGTCAATGTAATTTAAATATGTGCACAAAAAGAAGCACAAATCTGTCCACCACTATATAACCAAACCTAAGGATGACAGGTCAGCACAATATACTTCACTGTGCTACATTTTTTCTGAATTTCTCAATAACAAACTTTGGCTTATGGGTGCCGTGAAAACAATGCTGATGCACTAGGGTGCCGTGATTCAAAAAAAGTTTGGGAACCGCAGCACTAGATGGTTGTTAAGTAAAACATTAAAATACAAGATGATTGTGACATCAGTATGTAATCCGTACAGTATGTGAAGTCCAGGATTCTCATTACCAGAATATGAGAGAGAGTTTGCACCAGACAATTTATACCACCTGCACGTTAAATTACTGATATGGAAATTTTTAGACTAGGACACATTGGCCTGACTGAGTCAGCGCACTGCCGATGTCGGAGGCAGTGGAGTGATTTCTTTCCTCTGTACCTGCATCTAAGTCGCACTGTGCATGCTTCCAGAGTCTGTGTGCACAGAGTTGCAGTTGGGATTGAAAAGCAATGGTCTCAGATTTGTCTGGAAAATGTATTGGCCATTCCTGGGTGGTGGCTGGAAGGTGAGAGGGAGGTGGCTATGTGGGTTTTATGGGCGTGGCGTGGGAGTGTTTAAGGCGTGGCAAGCTCAGGTGCATAATCGCTCACATTGAAAACCATGCTCTACCAGACAATCTACACCTAGCATGGGGCTGGTGCAAGTTTCGATGGTGTGACCGATGGTTGTGTCTAATGACGCACCAAGCATGATTGCAGAGTCTAAAGGCGATGCAAGCGCATGTCTCAGCCCTTGCACATTTAGACGCTGTACACAAGAGAAGGGCTTGTAGCAGTAATTGCATAAAGTCGCAGATGTGTGACCAGCAAAATATGCAGACATGGGCCCCGCTGCGTGCAACTCATAATCAGGGCCAGTGCGTTACTCAGAAAAAAGAAGCATTATTTCATTTCTTATATAAGAAGAAATACATTTAAAATATATGGATACAGGTACACTGTATATACATAGATATATTATATAGCCCTCTAAGGGCCTGGTTCAGAGCTGCACGCTATGCCGATGTTCACGTAGTTGAGCGTTTTTTTCCCCTAAAAAGTCCTATGGCGCATGTGTTCGTCTGAGTGTATGCACAAAGGTGCCTGTTACGATTGAGACAAACGAATCATAAATGTTGTATAAAAGTGCTGGAAGTTCCTGGGCGGTGACTGGTAGGTGGCTAGAAATGCGCACACCAATGGGAATGTTGCGATGGTGGCATAAAAGGACCCACCAAACTATATCACTGCATGTACAGATGCTGACAATGGGCACCTCAGTCCTTTGCACATTCAGCCGCACAGATGTAGACAAGGGAAGAGTTTGTGTGTGACTCCCCACGTGAGTGTATACCTACCCCCGGAATGGGAGCTGAGAGAACAACATCTCCCAGCAACTCTTGCTCCTTCCATCAGCCCCGGAACTCCAAGCAGCCCCCTCTCCAGTGACAAGATGGAGGGGAGGCCACTGGAACCACGGAAACCCTCGGACATGTAAGTCTACTTTTTTCAGCTCTGAAAAACCCGCAACCACTTTTTTTTATTGGATGTGGGTATTGGGAGTGCGCATACCTGCTGTAATCCAAAATTGGGCGCGAGGGGCACAAGGTTTTTTACCTCCCCAAACCTTGCCCATAATTGAATATGCCCCTTAGAATGGGAGTGGGGGAAGAGAGAAAATGAGAAGGTGGATAGAGAGAGAATTCCTGCAACGACTCGACGAATCAAGGGTGTAAAATACTAGTATATATAGATTTTTAATGCTTGTGAGGATTTATAAACACCCAATGTCCCCAAGAAAGAAAATGTGCAAAATCTGATTGAGGGGGGGCAAAGTGTGTAGCATTCAGCAGAACAAATAGGCTGGCAATAGCATGAAAGGTGATGGTTATTATATATGAAAAAAATTAAAGGTAGTGCATACATGCCTACCCTCCCGGTTTTCGCAGGAGGCTCCCAATTTTTCGGGTAACCCCCCGCACCCCCGGAAGGGTAGGCATTTCTCCCACATTCCTAGTGAAGACCGCAGAATGGGGAGAATTTCCGCTGCAATCGCGGGTCCCCGAGTAGTGGGCGGGACTTAATGACGTGATTCTCCATGAATCGCGTCATTTAGCCCCGCCCCTATTTAAATTTATGCCAATTGCGGCAATTTGACCCATCAGGCCCCACCCCCGTCACAGCCCATCTGCTTGTCCTCCCCAGGCTTCTCCTGGGGAGGACAATGGCAACTATGAGGTAGTGTTAAATGCTGGTCACTTACCCTGACAAAAGAATGTTTATGAACGACCGTCACATTTTCCCTGATCTAAATGCGAGTATATCTGAAATGTGCAGTTCATGTAAGAAGTCCTGTCGCTAATTCTGAGCTAGAACGATACTAATCGTACAAAGGGCCTGATTCACTACTGATCGCAACTGCAATTGCCATAGCGATTACACACGCAGTCTCACTGTGATAGTATGCTAATCCATTGCGAACGCTATGCCGTCACTGCACTATATAAGGATGCCCACTTTACCTTACACGCATTTGTAATGTTTAGCAAGACTGCAAAACCATCGGTACTATCGAGTACCATCGCAGCCTCACACATACGTACACAAGCTCTGACCTTACTCAGAAATTGCTAACTTCATCGCACGCTATAATTCCTCAGGCAGCATATGGCCAGGGCCAGTTGCCTAATGCGCTCGGAAACCTTGCACCGGCCCTGCCAGGATGGAGTGTCGGAGTCCTCTCCAATGACCACCGGCCGACGCAGGGGTACAGCCAGCGTTAGGTCCCGTCCAGCCAGCGCCCAGCCCCAGCCCCAGCCTTCATTGCGCACTGTCATGAGAGCTTATCCGGCCAGCAATACAAACCAAAGGAGCCGAGGCCCGCCACCAATAACAGGATAGCGCGGTGCAGTCAGCTATGTCACAGTGACACAATCTGACTGTCACCTGCCTTCAATTTGCATGCTGCTGGCCGCAGCCGGGTGAGGGCACCCTCTTTTATGTAGCGCCCTACTCAGCTGCGTAACCAGCATATATGCAGAAATGGCCCTGCGCATGGCATCTCAGTGGATAATTTATGCATGCCCCTGCAACGGCATTCAAATGCACTGGCACACATGCATTTCGCCGACCACCCCCGCGTCACCACCCACAAACGGCACTTCCTGTCAATCACTCTGTGATGGGTCTGCGCAGTCATTGCGATTGCAGTTCCGATCACAGTGGCCGGTTCATGCATGTACACTGAGATGCATACGTGGAAAACATACGATGCGGCCGGTGGTTCAAATCCCGACAGCGGCATCCTGGCAGAGAAGGAAATCCCGATCGTCAAAGGTAAGTATTTACTAACCTAATTCTACCCCCTAACCCTACCTTAGGGGTGCCTAACCCTAACCTCCCCCCACCCAAGTGCCTAACCCTAATCCCCCCTCTTAGTGCCTAAATCTAACCCCCCCTTCCCGGCGCTTTTACCTAAGTCCTCCTGGGGGGTGCCTAACCCTAACCTCCCTTTCACCTAGCCTGAACCTAACCTCCCGGGGGGGGGTGCATAACCCTAAGTCTCCCCCGGGAACCCTAGACCTAAGCCTCCCCCCCCCCCGCGGCTGTCTGAGCCCGGCTTACCTTCGATCGCAGGTAAAATTACACCTATCATTTAACCCCTTGCCGGGATTAGAGAGTCGGGAAGCCGACGGTCGAGATTCCATCCATCGGCTTCCCGACTGCTTCCCGCATACGCATGCACAGAACACAACAATCGGCCAATTGCGTGCGTAATCACAGTTGCGATCGGGAGTGAATCAGACACAAAGGGTAATGGGAGACCAATACCCATTTTCCATAATTCTGCATTGGTTTTATTTTTTTCAATCTGTTCAGTTCAACAAAATTTAATTGTGCATTGAATTCTGCAGACTATGCTACTAATTAATTATGTACCCTACAGATATTGTGATTACTGTATATAGTTAAAGAGAGACTTGGGGGAGATCTATCAAACCATCTAACTAGTGGAGAGGTGGACAAGTAAAGAAGTTGCCCATAGAGCAACCAATCAGCTGCTAGCTAACGTTTATCAAGTACATTCTATAGAATGATAGGTAGAACCCAGTTGGTTGGAAACTTCTCCACTTGTTCACTTCTCCACTCTTTAGAAGGCTTGGTATATCTAGTGGGAAAGAGTGAAACATATCTGTTATATACATTTCTTCATTAAAAAAATAGAAAAAAACGAACCCATACATGTAACTTTGCTTTATATTATGTATTCAAGGCTTTCGTGCATTGCTTCAATAAAAAATATATAAAAAAAAAAGAAAAAACATTGATGGTAAATGTGATATTATCTACTAGATATACTTCTGGATGGAACAAATGGCAGAGAAACATCCTGATATGATAGAAAAGAGTAAGATTGGAGAGTCATTTGAAAAGCGGCCTATCTATGTGCTGAAGGTATGTATGCTCACAATTTCTAAATGGAATATACAATTAAAATAACAAATCTGATTGTCACAATACACATAGGCATATGCAGGGGGGGGGGGTCCTGATGCCTTGTTCTTTCTTATGCTAGCTACAGACTATACAATTATTGGGTTGATTTGCCAATAATCGGGTGATTGGCCCCATTTATTGGGTAGTGTGTGTGAACGACCGTTTTAGCGTTTCGCCGATAAAACAATTAAAAAAGTCCACAAACACATTCTTTCGATTATCCAATCGATCAGCTACGAACAAAAATCTCTGCCTCGATTAGACGATATCGAGCAGTGTGTGAGCATTTTCGATATTCTACTGATATTTCCTATGTTTTCCTTTCACTGTGTCATCATCCTTGTGGGCGGACATATGCAAAGTGAGTGTGGTGTGGTGGAAAATCAGTAGCTTCTCATAAGAAATTGTATAATGTGTAGCACAGATATTGGGGCTGGCAATTTGTCGAAAAATCGACTGTTTCACATCCCGATCAAAAAAATCAGTGTGTAGCTAGCTTTACTCTATTCCCAAATCAGAATCAGGCCCCCAGTATGCAGCTGCCTCCTTGCTTTGTTTTCATGTGTAATTCGGCATTGCATTGCAGCCATCACTTGGTCATTACTCTGCAATGTGCTGGATTCAACTCTTTCCATCAGCTCGTGCAGACTTCTGCTATTCTGCAAAACCAACCCTCTTGCTCACAAACCCAATGCAGTTTGGTGGACATCTAAGCATACCAAATCACACTGAGGTGCATGATATCAAAGAGGATTGTACCGTGTGTGCTTCATAAATAACATCCACAGTGCATGGGTAACTTTAATACTATAATTAACTGCTTTAATTCAAACTAGCTAAATGTTGGAACATCATCTGATGATACAGTAGGTTCAGTATAGTGAATTTCCAGATAATTATACTGTAGTGACACTAATATACATTGTTATTTACATTGATTTCTAATTATTTGTCAGCTGTCTGGGAAGAGGAAGACAGCAAAAAATGCTATCTGGATAGACTGTGGCATACATGCCAGGGAGTGGATCGCTCCTGCCTTCTGCTTATGGTTTGTTGGACATGTGAGTATCAATGAGACACGCACTTTTCCTTAAGTTTCTGTAATACTTTCAGAAATACCCTGATATGTATTTTTTTACTAATGAAAATGTTAATAATGGATGTGTGTAATCCAACAACATAGAACAATGTATTTCAACTGTTTCCCTGGTTATAGAACACTTCCAGTAATCTTTACTGAGAAATGGAAAGTGAATGTTGCAATTCAGTGTGCAACACATTTCTATTGATGATAGCTGTGAGCATCAACAATTATGGTTGAAGGACACAAAATAAACAACCTATTGCAGAGGTTTCCAAACTCCACCATTACAGTCCAGGTTTTAAGGATATCCATGCTGAGTCCAGATGGTGAAGTCAAATAGAATAAGGTACTAATTAAGTCACCTGTGCTTAAGTATGGATATCCTTAAAACATGGACTGTAATGGCGGAGTTTGGGAACCTCTGACAAATAGGAACATAAGAATTCAATAAGATATCAAGTGGTCCGTCTACAGTGATCTGCTGATCATTATCAGGAAACTGTCTAGCACCAAGCACATGACAAACTATATGTGGGCAGGAGAATGCTGATGTCATAATGACATCGCGGTTATAATGTAACCTAGAGCACTGTAACCATGTCAGCAGTATAACTTTAAGCATGATGCTTTATGATTATGTTTAAACTTTAAAGTTATACTCCCGACAAGGTAAAAATCATGGCAACATTATAGTATCGGCATTCTCCTGTCCACATACAGTATTATGTCGACATATTGACTGTCGACAAACCGTATGTATTCCTTTGGAGGTAGGATTAAAAAAAAAAGGTATACTAATGTAGGAACCATAACAAGGGCAAACAAAGTACATACACTAGCAGTATTTCACCCTTTGCCACATTAAAATAATTCTATAAACACTACATACAATAAAGCTCTAATATCCAAATTTACCTGCCCATTAAACTGCAATGCAGATGTTCTCGGAGTCGAGTGCCTGTGCAAAAATCCCTAAAAACAGGAGCATTTAAAGAGAGGAGGGGGCCTGTGTGCAGACTCGGTGCGGGCCCCCTCCTCTCGGTGGTGCCATGGCAGCCGCGGGTGAAGTAGATTCTGGCTAAGTGCAGGATTGCGGGACAGCAGTACTGTGAATGCGCGAGTCACCGGGAAAATGGCCACTGCAATTTTTGCAGTGCTTTTTGCTGCTCTGCAGCGCCGTATAAAGACTATAAAGGTTGCAGGATGTGCGGTGTCGGACCCCCTGGACCCAGGGGTCTGTGTGCCAAGCACACCCTGCAGCCATTATAGATCCAGCCCTGGGTACAAGCATTACACTGTGTGTACATGTACACACAAAGCTGCAGTTGCGATTGAAACACATGGTATGAGAAGTGTGTTGGGCGTTCCTGGGTGGTGTCTAATAGGCGGCAAATCAAACGTACTGAGGTAATCTGTCTTATGGGCGTATTACCGGCATGTCTCTTTACTGGTTGCGAATTCAGGCGCTTAATCACTCACATTGAAGACCCTACTGTGACGGAGAATTTGTACCCGGGCTGGTGAAAGTTTCAGTGATACAACTGATGACACACCAAGCGGTATTACAGCATCTACAGATGCTTGAAATAGGTGTTTCAGCCCTTGCACAGTCAGATGCATGCTTGTACACCAGGGGAAGGGCTGGTCCTAGCATTAGCATAAAGTTGCGGCAAAAGATGCTAAACAGGGGCGTATTAATATCATCCGAGGTGCCCTCCAATGGCATATCTATAATGGGTGCAGGATATGCGGTGCACATGGGCCCCTGGGTCCAGGAGGTCCACACCGCACAACCTGCAACCTTATGTAGTTATACTTACCTCTTTGCAGTCTCCAGTGTCCTGTGTCTGTTGGCGGCTCTGAGCTGGGAATATAGCGTGGCGGACATTTTTCCAGTTATTTACACATGCACAGTAGACTCTCGCACTAAGCCAGAGAGGAAGGTGCCTATAAGGAGCCTACATACAGGCTCCCTCCTCTCTTAAAACTCCCTTGACGCCCTCTTCTCTATCTTGCAGCACAGTAGAGTCTGAACAATAGTAGACTCTAGCGCTGTGCCAGGTCTCCGGGGAAATGGTGCGGCAGCCATTTTCCTACTGCACATTCGCAAATCGCTGGGAAAATTCCCGCCACACCTTTGTCACTGTGATTTGTGCAGTGCTGCTGCCACAGACGTGGGACTCCAGAGAGCTCAGTATTGAAGAAATGGGTGCAGGGTGTAGGCCCCCTTGGACCCTGGGGTCTGTGTGCACCACACACCCTGCAACCATTGTAGATACACCAATGACGCTAAAGCGGTTGCAGCAGCGCGTGACTCAAAATTATACCCTAAATATTCCAATAGAATGTAAGTAGCACACCTGTTTTTTTGTTTTAAATAAATCGTTCTTATATGGTAAAGCTGTGGTTACAGACATTTCCAATCTACAGGAGATGGTACGGTGGAAAATTGTTTTATGATGAAAACATGCTCCTTAGGCCTTAAACCTTATGTGTGCACAAACACGCACTTGTAGTGGTCACTTTCACCTCAAACCAGAGGAAACATTTGTAATTACAGGTAACAATTAGAGCAGCAATTACAGTGATCAGAGGATGGTTTACACTGCTCATATATATAGTTTTATGTAAAACTAATGGTAAGTATTACCGTAATTCAAGCAGCATGCTAAGTGGGTAAATAGTTATGTAACTGCAAATTTCCTTATGCTGCTTACCATCTAGGCTGTGGGTTTCTATGGCAAGGACGAATACATGACAAATCTTTTGAAATATGCTGACTTCTATGTTTTACCAGTGATGAATGTAGATGGATATCGCTATACGTGGACTACTGTAAGTATATTATTTCTAGGAGTCTATCCATGACTATTGGATGTGTAGTGGGTAGGTGATGACTCAATCAGGATTAAGTAGCTTCAAAGCATCAGTAATGAATTGGATGTTATGGCCCAGTGTAATGCTGCAGTGCACAGTAGCATAATACCTGTTCCTGTCACTCTTGCACTAGCACAATGTATTCCTTGACTACAGCTCCATTCTAGGATTATGGCCACATCAGGGCTGCAGCAAAGTGGGCACAGCTAGAATAGCAATCATTAGAGATCATTTCAGAGTCTAAAGAGTGTACCCTGATGGCGCAATACTGGGATTCAGATAATATGTATATATAATGATTTAAAAAATTAATGTCAAATACTTAATTGTCTGATTTTTAATTACAAGATTTTTAAAAAATAAATAAAATAATAAATGGTCAAATATCTGCTAAAATGAACAGCTCACACGTTACAATTGATATATTGAAGTGGTTTGCCTCTGGCTGTCGCAGCCCTTAACTTATACAGTTTGTCACATAACATGTATTTTTCTTAGGAGAATAAAGTATTGACCTTACTTGTTACATCAAGAGATCAGTGATCAGTGATCTTATCATTTGTAAGGTGTGAACTGTTCATTTTAGCAGATATTTGACCATATATTATTTTTATCAATGTGATTTCTTATTTTTTTTAAAACCTTTATTTCCATGTTTCTACATGTTTTTATGCCCTTATATTGTATCAACTAATTTCTTACCACCCCATCAACTGTGAAAACATTTTTTTTTTATAAAAATCAGACAATTAAGTATTTTACATTAATTTTTTAAATCCTTATACATACATATTATCTGAATCCCAGTACTGTGCCATCAGGGTACATTCTTTAGACTCTAACATTTCCTATATAGTGTGAGTGGGAAGCACACACGTACCCTGGGCTGCTCATAGGGTTCAACAATAAGAATTTTATACAAACCCCTTAGTGATATTTATGTCTAGGAGCGCACTTGACTAACCATTTTGATTTATATTAAAGATAATTTGCCTCTCTATGGCAAATATTAGATATTTAGTGACAACCACATAGTGACTACAAATATAAAATATTACATAATCAAGTCCAGTGTTTAATATAAATAGAACTAGATAACTTAATAAAAAAGATTATTTTCTGAGACGTGAATACACTGTACATATACCTTCATTTTGTCAGAGTCGAATGTGGAGAAAGAACCGTTCTAAGCATCCAAACAGCAACTGCTATGGTACTGACCTCAACAGGAACTTTGACGCTGGATGGTGTGGTATGTTTTTACTATTTTTAATGGATTCTGAAATAAAACTGTATTATTTAGCAATATTTGCTTCCTTGTAATAAGAGCATTTGTTGCCGATGGTAAATATTAGAGATCAGTGGTTCGGTCTTGGCTCGGATCTTCCTGCTGAGTTAGTATCTCTGAACGAGGCAAAAAGTAATCTTTCACAGACATCTCAGCACAGATGTCAGAGAAAGATAATGTTTTATCCATATAAGATGATGTTGTGCCTCGTTCTGGCTCATGATGCCTCATTTTCAGATCTGAACTTTATGGGAAGTTCTGAGCCATAACCGAACCGCTCATCTCTAGTAAATATGTGATTTTAATGAGGAGACCTGTGGAGTCAAATAAACTTTGTGCTCAACACATGGTGCAAAATATGCACTAATGATGATGAGTGTCTCTTGATTCCTCCCACTGATACTTTTACTATTATTAGTATGGCTCCTGCAGTTTATATTGTTCCACTGCACAATAGTAGTTACCTGTTTGATTTCCTAAAGGGGAAGACAAACACTGTTGTATTAATTGAACTGTTTAGAATGTAGGAGTTAAATGATAGCTAGAATCTGATTGGATGCTTTAGGCTACTTTTCCTTTTAGAAGTTTTAGCAAATCTACATCCATCTGGTTATATCTTGCTCAATTACAGCTTGGTACATAGTGTTGTGGCTGGGGCTCAGCAGAAGGAGGTAAGGTAGATGAGTCCAAGAGCCCTGTTTCAGCAGAAATATACCAAATTCATAAACCTAGTGAAGGTTCTCCTGAAACTAAACTTTGCAAGGATGCATAAGAACAGCAGCGGCTTCTACCCTCTTAGACGAGGGTAGTTCTACCCTCTTAGATGCTGTGGTCCCTCCCTGACTGCTGGGGCCTGGTGCCTGCGCAATGGATCTGGCTGGTGCCGGGACTGCTAGTGTGCATAACTCCAGCTTCTAGGGACTGCATTGGCTGCAGCCCCTGGAAGCCAGATAGGGCTGCCCAATAGGCAGATGATTGGCTTCCTACTGGAAGCTCACTCTCTGTATTGGCAGCCCAGACTGGCAGCCCCAGGGGAAGAAAACTATTTCCCCTGGGACTGCCTGTCCTGTGTGTGACTGGCAAGCAGTGCTTCCAATGGGAAGCCACTGCCAGTCACAGTGTAACCAATGCAGTCATGGACTGCTACTGGATTACTGAGGTGGCAGATTTTACTGGGGGATCTGCAGCCCAACAGCCCTTTGGTAAAAAAACGCCACTGTATAGGAACCAAAAATGCCATCTCAAAAGTATTATCCATTGGAGTGCACAATCACCAGTTTGCATGAACCAAGTGATCAAAAATATACTCCAAATCTTAGTAAGGCAAATCTGCTATCCGTAAAAAGAGCCTGTTATATATATCTGGATAGGTACGCTACCCCTTTAGTTCAAGCAAGGCTGCCAGCGAGAACAGTAATGTCATGGCACATGCATATAGCTATAAAAAGTTATGTAACATATATAAAAACTTAGAAAAAATTATTTTCAGGAAATGAATGCATCCTAGAACTGACTGTAATAGATGTACAATTATTTTCTATTAAATCGGTATCATCAGTGTCACTCTCTCATTTGTCTGCCACCTAATAGAGTTTTGTTTTTAAAAAAGGTCCTTTCAAACTAGTCTAGGGGCATATTTATAAAATAATATTTGCGGCATAACCACAAATATTAGGGATCCTCCGAACGTATGAAGGAGGGATCACAGCAGATATCTCCAATATCTGCTGCAATTCTTCCATTTCCAACATCAGCCACAGCCCCCATAGGTTTCTATGCAGGCTGCAAAGCTGTAAGATTTACCAAGCTCCGCAATGCGAAGCATTAAAGAGCTTGGCCCGGCAGCTAACGCCATGTGAAGATGGAGGTAGCTTAATAATAGAAGTTTTGGGGCAGGGCAAAATGTTAGTTTCCCTGATCAAACAATTTTATAGTAATAAAATATTAACAAATTAATCTGCTAATTTGGTACCATTTGTACCAGTAATATGGTTTCTTTACAATCGGTGTCTTACTAAAGATTTCTATCACCCAGCCTTTTCTTCTAATCCTACCAGTAGTCCTACTTGTGGCTCCCCAGCACTATCCCCTTGTATCTCTCCAGCACATTTCCCCCATGTCTCTCTAGCTCCATCTCCTCTATGTTCCCCGGCACCATCTCCTCTGTTCCCCCAGTACCCTATTCACTTGAAGGATGGCCTTGTCTAGGGCATGTCTGGGTGATATGATGCAGCTTCCATTTCCTCTCAGTTGATCTAATGATGTTCACTGGTATATAATTTTTGCAACTTTCCTTCAGATTGACAGTATGACCAATACTACTTAAAATAGTATTATAACACCTGACATTTTTTAATGACTCTCAGGTGGATACTAAATGTAAGCCAATTGTTAGTGCAATATTTTTCATCTGTGTAAACTTGGAGCTTCCACAGCACATAGGTTGAATACTTATGTAAGCATTATTTTTATGTTTTTCCCCCCCCCAAAAAAATTCTCCAGACAAATACAAAATTATCAACCTGAAAGTGTACTATTAAAAACCTACCAGTTTGCAATAAAAATACTGTCTGGAACAATCTGTGTAAACCACTGTATGTAGAAGTGTATCAATTACCTCTGAGATGCTGGTATGCCACAGTAAAGGATGAGACTGTAGAATTATACACATATGAAAGTAGATCCACCCTGATATAAATTCAAACAATTGTAATACAACTATGTTTAAATGCATTGTTGTCTAGTGATTCAATTAAATGTTGGAAAAATACAGCCACTTTTTAAGACATTGAAGTAACTTTTTCATTTATATTTGTATTATTTTTTTATTGGTGGCTACAGATATATTATTTTGATTAAAGCATAACCACTAGGAAATGATTGTACCTGTACATGATGATACAAAAATATTATTTATGTTATTATATATATGCAAAAATAGGGTCATGAGTAAATAGCAGAGGAATTAATTATTTTGGCTCCACCGAACACAAGTTAAAAATATCTGTTGTAAATTTTTGTAGGGTAGTCTTGTATGGAAAGGAGGGGATAATCACATGAATGGAACGGGGTATGTCTAGGTGGCGACCAATAGGATACCACTACTCCTGCAGCCAAAGAAGGGAAGCGAGATGCCCATCCAACTTCATAGAAAAGCAGGAAAAAAAGAGGAATATCTACGACGCTGGAGGAGGGTATAGCAGTAATCTTGATAAAATGTGTGACTAAACTGTCCAAGAGAGTGACCGAGTAGAAAAGTAATAAAGTGTACATTTTTATTTATTAATTGGCATCAAAAACATACTAGTCTCCTGGATAAACAAAATACATAATAAAACATGTTCTCTAGTTTAGACAATAATTGGTTAAAAAAAAAATTAAAATGTAAAAACATAAATTTAAAACAGTATCACATGATAAAATAAGACATAATAATTAATATGCTTAAAAAGAAAGCATAAAACAAAAGGTAAACATCTCACTTAAATTGCAATGCATTTCATGGCATCCAGTAGCTTCCTTAGGCAATTAACAGATTCACTGCAAATCTGTTCAATTGTCTGAGGAAGTGGCTAGACGCCGTCAAATGCATTGCAATTTAAGTGAGATTTCTACCTTTTATTTTATGCTTATTTTTAGGTATATCAATTAAGATGCCCAATTTTATTATGTTATACTCCCTACTTTTTTATGTGATACTATTTTAAATGCATTTTTTACGGTTCTAAAATTTTATTGTATGTTTTTCATCAATTATTGTCTGCACTGGAGAAAATGTTTTATTATGTAATTTGTTTATCCAGGACACTAGTTGTATATTTTTATGCCATTAATAAATAAAAAAATACTATTTATTTATTTTTTTATTTATACTTATACTTGATCACTTTTTTAGTCACTCCTACTGTATAGTATAGCTCACTGTGTGAGTAAAAAGTTGATCATTATATTGGATGAAGCTGAAACAATTATCAGGACAGTCCCAGAGCACTGTGTCACAGACACATTTTTATCAGGTTATAACCAAGATACCCTCATCAGCGCCGGAGATATTCCTCTTTTTTCCTTTTAATCACATGTATGACCAGATGTATCTTGCTATAGATGTACAACTATGATTGTGCCTAAAATGCAAATGATTACATTATATTCTAGGCTCCGGTGCTTCCAATAATCCTTGCCATGAAACATACTGTGGACAGTTTCCAGAATCTGAACCTGAGGTGGCTGCAGTCACTGATTTTATCAGACAAAAGAAAGATATTATAAAAGGCTATATAACAATACACTCTTACTCCCAGATGGTGCTATTTCCCTATTCATATACCAAAGAGAAATCAAAAGATCATGATGAACTGGTAAGTGACAGTCTGTATTTTCTATTGATGATGGTAAACTTACTAGCTTTAGTTGTTTGTCTTTAATAAAAGCAACCTTCTAAGAAACTATTCCATGAAAGGGTATGGTGGCAGGTTTAGATTAATATTCACCACTATAACAATAGCAGTTATGCTGAGTGAGCTTCGTGAATACAGGCAGGTAAATGGCGAGGATGTGATTAGTAAAATATCATTACTATAGGATTTAAGAAGATCACTTATAAACAAAACGATATGAGGTGCTTTTACCAAATTCTTACTACAGTACATAGGTTTAGCTTAGGCAGACTAGCTCATCAGAGACAAGATAAGGATTTTTGAGGGGAATCCAGTATGAAAGGTATTTTAGGCTGGGATCTCTCACTAGGAAATGACAGTTTCCACGGTAGCCATTCCACCCATGCTTTTTTAGAAATGCCATATCCCATTTTTAAAAGAGCATAACATAAATATAATAAACATACAAGAATATATATATTTATTACTAATAATAGTACATTTTAAATGAATATATGCATGATCACATGATGATCATAAGTGATATCTTTACAGTAACAGGGACAAATACATGGTATTTATGGGAGCTGTTCCACACTTGCAACGTCTTGAGAGGGTACATTTCTGTCTCAGAGCGTCTTTAGACCATACTTGCCGATGATGACGTGATTCAGCTCTTATGGGGAGACCTGTCCACTCTTCCAGGCGGCCAGGAGCGTAAACCCAATTTTTGGGAGTCTCCGAGCTGTTCCGGAGGTGTAGGTATGTATGTTTTAGACGCACCATCGGTGCGCCAACAGGCCCACCATCAGCACTTGCCCCATCCCTATGGCAGATGCAGTTTCTCCATCTGAGTGTGGCCTTCATCGTCTTTGGACCCAGCTACTTTCAGCAACACGCCCGCATCTGCTTAGTCACCCACTGTTACCTCCCAGGTATGCCCACTAATATCTACAGACCCTGCATCCGAATCTGTACTGTGTAACTGAGCAGTAACAATCAAGTCGCAAGCGCAGACTTACAACATCGGCCGTTTACATGTGACATCTCCACTGCGCCCACCTCTGAATCAGTCCCTTATTATTTTTCTAAGCATTTAGAGTACAGTACTGTTTATCTTTAAGATCTAATACATAGGAATGGGATCACAAAGGAATCAATAACTCCCCCTAGACACAATTGGGGCTCATGTTGAGTTGGGCATACGCCAATTTGTATTGTGAATGCCAAAAAAAAAATGTGTATGCCTATGTCTGTAATGCATATTTGGACTTACACCCCCTTACGCTTGGAGAGGCTGTATGGGGGAGATATTAATGCAAACTCAGGCCAAGTACAGTAAGGGCATGTTTGTGTAAATGATACAGATGTGCATGGGGGCCCAGATATACCTGTCAGTAGCTTTATTAGATTTAATTACAAAAAAAATAAATTATTTTTTAGGGTTTATGATAGTTGGGTATAAGTATGCCTGATGTACACCTGGTGCATATGCAACTGCTGGAAAGCTGGATGCACCTTGCAGGTGCACTTTAAGAGAGGGAAAGGCCTGTGTGCAGTCTTCATACTGGCCCCTTTATCTCTCTGCGGCACAGATGCTAATATACTCTGGCACTGTACATGCGCAAATCTCCAGGAAAATGGCCATGGCGCCACTTTCCCAGTGATTTGTGCAGCGCCGACACAGGACTCCATAGAGGTGAGTATACAATATGGATGCAGGGCATGTGGTCTGCACATAGCACACCCTGCAGCCAGTATAGATATGCTGCTGGCACTATGAGATTCTCACGTCTCAGCATATGGGCGCACAGTAAATACCCTATTATTAAGTGCATATTTTTAAAGCTTATTTTTATTAATGCATATGCATCCCAGTAACCTTCTAAGGCACAAAATACTATAGTCATAGTTTCACATAGACTATTTATTTTTTTTAGTTACAGCTGGCAAACAAAGTCACAGATGGGATCAGATCAACTTCAAGAAATAAATATGTGTCTGGTCCTGGAGCTGATACAATTTGTAAGTGATTCTCTACCTATAAAGGGTCTCTAAATGTAGTAATTATGCTCCACTAACAGTGTTTCAGGCTAAATATAGTACTAGTCATCGGGATCTGGTTAGAATGTTTACAGGTTTTGAATGTCGACAGTCAGAATGTCAACATGGACTTTAAGATGACAATCAATGTATCAACGGTTAAAATGTCGATATGTTCAATGCTGACAATTAATGTTCACACCAGAATGTCGACATACAGTTTTTTGCTTATTTTTACTGATAGGAATAGGCTAAAAAAGCAAACACTATAAGTTGACATTCTGGTGTCATCATGTTAATTGTTGACCTTATGAACATGTAAACAATTTAACCATGCCGGCATTTTTGAATGTCGACCTAAAATCCATCTTGACATTATGTCGACATTCAGAACCTGTCAACTTTCTGAATGTCTACTGTTCATGTACTGTGGTGTGTGGTCAAGTTCCAGGAGGTGTGGCCACTTCCCTTACCCCACCAAAAACCGATTAAAATACTATGTGTGACGCCACATAGGGGACCCTTAAGCGCTGCAGGGGGGAGCTGGGTACCTGTTGAGTGGCAGCCCTCAGCACATCCTCTCTTTCAGGGTCCCTGTTGGATGATCTGCAGTGATGCCAGTGCCTCTTACTCTGTCACATGATCCCAGGCTCCCAACACTCAGCCAATTAGATCCCTGGGGGAGGGGCCAAGCTGCACTGCAAAGGGGGACAATGTGAATCTCCCTTACAACACTTCAATGCACCACTTGCTGCTCCGCCCCCTCTCAGCGCTCTGCCCTATGCACTTATAGAGCTCTATGGAACTGTTTGTCCTACCAGTCTCTGTGGAGCTTTTGTATGGTAAATAACATATAATACACTCTCTAGTACAGGCTTTTAAGCAACCTGTATCTCCCCAGCAATTTTGATGATCTTTTCAATATTTTAGTCTTTACGCTGGCAAATGTGCTTGTTATATAAACAAATTATAACTAGTACCAATCTTTTGTCATTTTTTTTGCAGACCTGGCCCCTGGAGGATCTGACGATTGGGCGTATGACCTGGGCATCAAGTATTCTTTTACCTTTGAACTTCGTGATAAAGGGACCTATGGATTTTTACTTCCTCCAACTTTAATAAAGCCAACATGTAGTGAAGCTCTAACTGGGATCAAAATTATATCTGCCCACATTGTTAAAAATATGTAATGCTGACCCAAACTTTGCAAAAACAATTACTGTTTGTTGTGTCACTGGATATGCCAAATTGTGAATAAATGAATCATGTTCATAAAGTCAACAATCTGTATTGCAACATAAACCAGTGCATTATACATTTGTAATGATTACCCTCTGCACATGTCCAAAAAACCTTGCTGCCATAAAATAATTTGCAACATCATACAGCAAGAAATGGATACAGATTAATAAAATATTTCATCTTAAATGATAGGATCCTTTTGCTTAGTGTACATCAATGTACAACTAGTGATAATAATGTGGGCCTTGCCTAGTGTAAAATACAAAGTATCCGTGTGATCCAATAAATGTAAGTAACGTTTTCAAACACTACGTCTTCTATATTTCTCTCTGTAACAGCTCTGAATCTTGTAGCAACAATAGCGCAGCTACAATGCATAGGACATTATGGCATATAAATATTATTTGCTATTCTTTATTTACATAACTGTACTGTGTTCCACTAGAGGGGTATTCAACATGTGGCCCTCCAGCTGCTGTAGAACTAAGCATCTCAACATGCCATGCCACAGGTTTAGCATGCCTTAATAGCAAAACTGTGACAGGGCATGCTGGGATGTGCAGTTCCACAGCAGCTGGAGGGCCACATGTTGAATACCCCACTATAGCTTGCAGTCTAAGGGCCTGATTCAGAGTCGTACGCTATTAAATTCGCAGCTGTGAAATCTCACGCACCTGTGTGTGAAAATATGCTAATGCCTGCCAACAGACGCACTGTCTGAGCTAGCGTTCAGCAGACTGAGCAAATGCAGATACACCAACCTTCTTATCTGCGTTGTGCGTAGATCTGCCAGGAGTTGAGAACACACAATCATTGACGTAACATCGGACGCACATTGACTCCTCGAGTAAGTACTGGGCTGCGCAGATTCAGGTACATCTCTCTAAATATGGCATCTGAGACTGTGGTTCTGTTATTGGGAACTCCGCTGCAATCGCAGATGCACTCTTGGAATTCTCATAACAAATAACTTTTAATATATTCTTTAAAATTTTTGGAAAATACTTTGGAAGACAGGTTCAGAATCAAAAGAAAATACATTTATCACATAGACATATTCACAAAACATACACAAAACATCTATAGAAGGTTTGGCGAAAATATTGCAGTATAGCCAATTTAGAGAACCAATTCTCATGCAGGGTACTCCTCACATGAAATAGATAACATATTGCTCTGATTAGGCAGTATTATAAGATACCATAGTCTGTATAATTGGTCTGCAAGATCTATGTATAGGCAGGCATCAATTACAGTAGGTATCAAGGGTATATCTGATAGCTATCCAAACAACAAGAGTATGTAATTCACACAGTGTTAAAATCAAGTCAAGTACCCATAGGTATATTATATGTATATGATTTTTAACCACCAGGTTTTTACAGCACCCACAATGCTACCCAGTTGTATCAGAAAAACGCTAGTCCACCAGTTATGTATACACAAATGTATCTATGGTGGCACAACTGAAAAAGTCTGTCAATTGTTTTAAGCACAGAATCAGCTATTTTTTGACATGTAGAAAAAATTGGCTACCAAGTATATTATACAGTTCTGCGGGACCACAGTCACTATTCACTTGTTTTAGCATCAATTATCACAGTCAAACATCCAGACCATAAATTATCAAACACTAGTGTAATTACCATATTCATTAATGCAATATAATAGCATAAGGATAGCTATCCAGTACATATCATCTGGGATCACATAAACATATGCCTACCAGAAATCATATTGGTTAATTTAACCCAAGTATTGCTGTCTTTCTATAGTCATCTATGCAGCATACTGGCAAAATGACATATTAGATATATGTCTATTTATACAGGTAGAGTCACGATCAGATCAACATGATACTAATGCCCTTTTTAGATTGACATGGAGGAAGATTCGGTCGGCATGTGCACCCGCCAGACCTGATCCATCTGGTACCGCTGCTGTGTCACTCAGGGACGCGCGTTTCGCCTCAGGGCTTGTTCACCCACACTTGTGGACAGAGTCAATGCTCTCCATTTAAATGCATGCTTCCCGGTCACGTGTCTAATCTGAGGCCGTTTTCTATTGGTCAATCAGGTCACATTGTATGCTCAATGAGAGACCATCGCCTATTGGTTGGCTTGGTCACATGTCATTTGCTTTGTAAACAATGACCTCCATCAGCTCACATGTGTACCACTCGTAATAGAGATACACTTCAGCTCCTACTACAGCACAATCGCGCTGGAGTTAAGCCTTGCTTGTCCCATCATATGTTTCTAGGAGATATATATTCATAGCAAGATCTTTTAAAGATATGGGAAACTGAAGTACCGTTATATTTCAAACAAGTTTTATACCTGTGATGAAGTCAGCCTCATAACAGATAGAATATTAACCCATGTAGGTACAAATACACTCATTATATTAAATATTTATATGTAGTATAATACAGCATCTTTTATTTATAATTATCTTGCAATCCTATAGTTATAGTAGCTAAGGTATTTGGATCTTATACAGAGCCTCAACTCACACCAGGATTAAAAAATTATGAGGTACGTATGTATATCCTTAAATAGACACTATGTTCTATTCTGTGAAATGGGTAATAATGCCCAAACCCAGCATGATAATTTATATGTCTATAATGTGTAGCTACGGAAAAGAATACCAAAATCTTCACTCAAAAGGAGTGGTTTATGATATCATGTGGGAAGCTGACAGTAAAGGAGAGAAAACAAGTCTCTGCATATACTGCAAGGGATTGCAGCTGCTGCATGTCATCATGCAAAGCATAGAATGGCATGTGAGCATACTTCCTCTGCTTTACAGAGATAGGAATAAGTAAGCTAGTATCTGCTGTTACATTGTATCAGCAAGAGGGGTCCTGATGAAAAACATAGCAGGAGTCCTCCCTGAAAGTCTATAATGAGAGTACTCGTGATAAAGGATAAATATAGATAGAACCAATCCAGGGGCGGAAACCCATGCTGCAACTAATCATATAACCAAAAGGGCATTGGTGATAAGTGAACAATTGGGCCATGCATGCAATGGTTGAGAATCAAGAGAAGAGAGCCGCTGACATAACAGTACCAATGGATGACTTGGCTCTGTTGCTATCTGCATTGCAGAGTGTTTGACATCCTCTTCCTGTATTGGTCGCATGCTCCAGATCTAGAGAATGTAGTAATAAAGATACCTATATTTCAGAGGTCATATATGCTATAACAAATTATGTAGCATATCCAGATACACAAGCTATCGGATGTAAAAATATATTATTGTGTGAAATACGTGATCAAAAAATTGTACGTGACTCAACTAATTAGTACCACCCACATTTATATTAAATTAGATTAACAGTGGGTTTATCATTGATTAGTGTGAAAGTAAAATAAGAAAATGAGAGGAATGGTCACTAAGTAAAACACAGTGATATTGGTGAATATGTCATCCATAGTGTGGGATAATTGTGAAGAATAATTCATCAATTTATTTTAGAACTTCTTGAGTTTGTACTTACCAGGAACAACTTTACATTTGGGGACCACCACTACCTGCAGGTAAGGGGTACAGCAATGGGGGCAGCATGTGCCCCCACATATGCGAACCTCTTCCTAGGGTGGTGGGAGAGAGAAATTGTATTCCATGATGACAATGAGAGATTTACGAAACATATCTCAGCTTGGTGGAGGTATATAGATGACATCATCATGATATGGGAAGGAGACCAAGAACCATTGATATCATTCATTAATATGTTGAATAACAACTCAGTGAACCTGAAATTGACTCATTGCATTAGCCAACAATCAGTATCCTTTCTCGATTTGAGGATCCCACGGGCCTAGTTCAGACAGAACTATTCCGAAAGGACACGGCAACTAACAGTCTCCTGCACCAAACAATTTCGCATTTTCCTCCTACAATAGAGAATCTACCTAAAATATATTATTGTGTGAAATAGGTGATCAAAAAATTGTACGTGACTCAACTAATTAGTACCACCCACAGTTACATTAAATTAGATTAACAGTGGGTTTATCATTGATTAGTGTGAAAGTAATATAAGAAAACGAGAGGAATAGTCACTAAGTAAAACACAGTAATATTGGTGAATATGTCATCCATATTGTGGGATAATTGTGAATATTATTGCTTCTTTAAGGAGAAACAGTAATATTAAACCTATAGTGTATAAAGGAAGAGAGAGAGGGTGGTTGAAGAAAGAAGGGCTGCCCGACACACTGTGCAGGACAGAGATCTATATTCAGTAAGTAAAGTGAAAATATTATTGTGAAAAGCACAAGAGATATTAAATTTAATATTGCCTAAGAAAAATAGGAATACCACATATCTGGTGAAATTATTACCCCACTGGTTTTTCTTACAAGGGTTTCTATGGTCTAGACATGATATTAACTAGGTCCCTGTTGGGTCAGTCTTCCAGAAACGGATAACTTATAAAGCTTATGTTGTTATTAGTAATCATATGAATACATTATAATTAATGTATTCGTTAAGACTGTCCGGTGTCAGTGATCCTAGTTTGAAGGTCCAGGCACTCTCACGTTTGAGCAGTTCCTGAGCCAAGTTACCCCCACGTATTCCTAAACTCACTTTCTCTAAACCAAACACCTTAAATTCTTTGTTGGATCCCTGATGGTATTTCAGAAAGTGTCGGGCTACCGATGTCAGTTTTTTATTTTTTATCAAATCTGTGGAGGCATTTCTGATAGAGCCAATATGTTCCAAGATGCGATGTTTAAAGGCCCGGGATGTCATGCCGACATACTTCATGTTGCAACTAAAGGTTATGCAGTACACCACCCCTATTGCATTGCAATTCATAAAGTTCCTAATGCAGATTTTTTTGCCAAATTTGTCCTCGACCTCATTGGTTCTTAAGATAAATTGACAGGCTTTACAAGTTCCACAAGGAAAAGTACCTGTTAATTTAGTTTGTCTTTGTGGATTTTTGACAAAGTGGCTTCTCACGAGTTAGTCTCTCAAATTTTTTGAGCGTCTCCAGCTCATGGAGACTTTATTATCAAGAATATTAGATAAGTCTTTATCCAAAAGTAAAGTGTGCCAGTGTTTCTGCACAATATTTTGTATTTCCCTCCATTCATGACAAAAGTCACCCACAAACCGTAGTTTGTCCGAATTTTTCTTTTTATGTTGTTTACATTTCTCTGGGAAAATCAGAGATTCTCTAAGGATGTCAGACGTATATTTTTTTGCTCTTTTAATAGAACGTCTACTGTATCCTCGTTCAAGGAGTCTCTCAGTGAGTTCACAGCTTTTATGTTCAAATGTTCTTTTGCCAGAGCAGTTACGTCTGAGCCTGAGAAATTCGCCCTTAGGTAGATTCTCTATTGTAGGAGGAAAATGCGAACTTGTTTGGTGCAGGAGACTGTTAGTTGCCGTGTCCTTTCTGAATAGTTCTGTCTGAACTAGGCCCGTGGGATCCTCAAATCGAGAAAGGATACTGATTGTTGGCTAATGCAATGAGTCAATTTCAGGTTCACTGAGTTGTTATTCAACATATTAATGAATGATATCAATGGTTCTTGGTCTCCTTCCCATATCATAATGATGTCATCTATATACCTCCACCAAGCTGAGATATGTTTCGTAAATCTCTCATTGTCATCATGGAATACAATTTCTCTCTCCCACCACCCTAGGAAGAGGTTCGCATATGTGGGGGCACATGCTGCCCCCATTGCTGTACCCCTTACCTGCAGGTAGTGGTGGTCCCCAAATGTAAAGTTGTTCCTGGTAAGTACAAACTCAAGAAGTTCTAAAATAAATTGATGAATTATTCTTCACAATTATCCCACACTATGGATGACATATTCACCAATATCACTGTGTTTTACTTAGTGACCATTCCTCTCATTTTCTTATTTTACTTTCACACTAATCAATGATAAACCCACTGTTAATCTAATTTAATATAACTGTGGGTGGTACTAATTAGATGAGTCACGTACAATTTTTTGATCACGTATTTCACACAATATATTTTTACCTCCGATAGCCTTGTGTATCTGGATATGCTACATAATTTGTTATAGCATATATGACCTCTGAAATATAGGTATCTTTATTACTACATTCTCTAGATCTGGAGCATGCGACCAATACAGGAAGAGGATGTCAAACACTCTGCAGTGCAGATAGCAACAGAGCCAAGTCATCCATTGGTACTGTTATGTCAGCGGCTCTCTTCTCTTGATTCTCAACCATTGCATGCATGGCCCAATTGTTCACTTATCACCAATGCCCTTTTGGTTATATGATTAGTTGCAGCATGGGTTTCCGCCCCTGGATTGGTTGTTCTATCTATATTTATCCTTTATCACGAGTACTCTCATTATAGACTTTCAGGGAGGACTCCTGCTATGCTTTTCATCAGGACCCCTCTTGCTGATACAATGTAACAGCAGATACTCAGCTTACTTATTCCTATCTCTGTAAAGCAGAGGAAGTACGCTCACATGCCATTCTATGCTTTGCATGATGACATGCAGCAGCTGCAATCCCTTGCGGTATATGCAGAGACTTGTTTTCTCTCCTTTACTGTCAGCTTCCCACATGATATCATAAACTACTCCTTTTGAGTGAAGATTTTGGTATTCTTTTCCGTAGCTACACATTATAGACATATAAATTATCATGCTGGGTTTGGGCATTATTACCCATTTCACAGAATAAAACATAGTGTCTATTTAAGGATATACATACATACCTCATCATTTTTTAATCCTGGTGTGAGTTGAGGCTCTGTATAAGATCCAAATACCTTAGCTACTATAGCTATAGGATTGCAAGATAATTATAAATAAATGATGCTGTATTATACATATAAATATCTAATATAATGAGTGTATTTGTACCTACATGAGTTAATATTCTATCTGTTATGAGGCTGACTTCATCACAGGTATAAAACTGGTTTGAAATATAATGGTACTTCAGGGTCCCATATCTTTAAAAGATCTTGCTATGAATATATATCTCCTAGAAACATATGATGGGACAAGCAAGGGTTAACTCCAGCGCGATTGTGCTGTAGTAGGAGCTGAAGTGTATCTCTATTATGAGTGGTACGCATGTGAGCTGATGGAGGTCATTGTTTACAAAGCAAATGACATGTGACCAAGCCAACCAATAGGCTATGGTCTCTCATTGAGCATACCATGTGACCCGATCGACCAATAGAAAACGGCCTCAGATTAGACACGTGACCGGGAAGAATACCCGGAAGCATGCATTTAAACGGAGAGCATTGACTCTCTCCACATGTGTGGGTGAACAAGCCCTGAGACGAAACGCGCGTCCCTGAGTGACACAGCAGCGGTACCAGATGGATCAGGTCTGGCGGGTGCACATGCCGACCGAATCTTCCTCCATGTCGATCTAAAAAGGGTATTAGTATCATGTTGATGTGATCGTGACTCTGCCTGTATAAATAGACATATATCTAATATATAATTTTGCCAGTATGCTGCATTATGACTATAGAAAGACAGCAATACTTGGGTTAAATTAACCAATATGATTTCTGGCAGGTATATGTTTGTGTGATCCCAGATGATATGTACTGGATAGCTATCCTTATGCTATTATATTGCATTAATGAATATGGTAATTACACTAGTGTTTGATAATTTATGGTCTGGATGTTTGACTGTGATATTTGATGCTAAGACAAGTGAATAGTGACCGTGGTCCCGCAGAACTGTATAATATACTTGGTAGCCAAATTTTTCTACATGTCAAAAAATAGCTGATTCTGTGCTTAAAAAGATTGACAGACTTTTTCAGTTGTGCCACCATAGATACATTTGTGTATACATAACTGGTGGAATAGCGTTTTTCTGATACAACTGGGTAGCATTGTGGGTACTGTAAAAACCTGGTGGTTAAAAACCATATACATATAATATACCTATGGGTACTTGACTTGATTTTAACACCGTGTGTATTACATACTCTTGTTGTTTGGATAACTATCAGATATACCCTTGATACCTACTGTAATTGATGCCTGCCTATACATAAATCTTGCAGACCAATTATACAGACTATGGTATCTTATAATACTGCCTAATCAGAGCAATATGTTATCTATTTCATGTGAGGAGTACCCTGCATGAGAATTGGTTCTCTAAATTGGCTATACTGCAATATTTTCGCCAAACCTTCTATAGATGCTTTGTGTATGTTTTGTGAATATGTCTATGTGATAAATGTATTTTCTTTTGATTCTGAACCTGTCTTCCAAAGTATTTTCCAAAAATTTTAAAGAATATATTAAAAGTTATATTTTATACAATTATTTACAGAAGAGTGCCCCAGCAAAAGAGCCTTCTTTTTTCTATGTTTGTCTGTCTACATTATCTTTTGGCTCTGGGGAGCACCACCAACTTATGGATTGAACATATTTAAATTGAAAATCATTTAATGTTGGTTGAACATATGCTGTATACTATAAATAGTACTTTCTGTGCGGAGTCATCCCCCCTTTTCTCTAACTAACAATTCTCATAACATGCCAACGGACCAGTCTCTTTTTACGTTCACTGTTGACAATCTCCACGACTCCACCTAGGAACGTCTATGGATCTCAGGACGTTGTGATTATGGATACTTCATGGATGCCGTCTCAATTTTCAACTTGCATGTGCCCAGTAAGACTTTCCTCAGTGTTTTGCACATGCACAGTTTCAAAACATCACTCAACTGTGAAAACATCAGCAACGCGTTCAACTCTGAATCAAGGTCTATATTCTCTACCACATAAACATATACACTCATTACAGTCCAGTTATTGTAAGAAGCCAACTGACCTATCTGTATGTTTTAAAGTATGGGTTAGAACAAGAGCACCAGGAGGAGCTCACACAAACACAGGAAGAACATACAAACCACACTCCAGGCTGGAAATGAACTCGTGGCCCCAATCAGTATGTTAGTACTTG
This sequence comes from Taudactylus pleione, assembly GCA_031769625.1. Taxonomy (NCBI): domain Eukaryota; kingdom Metazoa; phylum Chordata; class Amphibia; order Anura; family Myobatrachidae; genus Taudactylus; species Taudactylus pleione. The sequence goes on along the minus strand of JAUIMM010000005.1, from coordinate 18,130,218 downwards.
CACAAATAGCCTCCCTGCACTGCTGTGTCCCATAATAACCAGAATGCCCAGAGTGTTTTTTCCCTCTTCTCTCACTCTAAGTCAGGCCTGGCCAACCTGTGGCTCTCCTGCTGTTGTGAAACTACAAGTTCCAGCATGCCCTGCAACAGTTTTAGCATACCCTAATTGCAAAACTGTAGCAAGGCATGGTGGGACTTGTAGTTTCACAACAGCTGGAGAGCCACAGGTTGGCCAGGCCTGCTCTAGGGGCTCAGTAAGTGTGAGTTTGCAAAATTGGCTTGTGGAATTGGTCAGTACAGGTACTAACACTTTGATCCCATGACATTGGTTTTACAACTGAGTGCCTTGATGTCTGCTTAGCCCATATCAAGGTGTAAAGTGACAGTGTGCCCTGATGTGTGGAAGAGCTTCTGCAGGTGTACAGTAAGGGGTAAATATATTAAAGTGAGAGTTTTTAGAAGTGGAGATGTTGCCCATAGTAACCAATCAGATTCTAGCTATTATCTTTTAGAAGGTGATAGTTAAATGTTAAGTAGAGTCTGATTGGTTGCTATGGGCAACATCTCCACTTCTAAAAACTCACTTTAGTACATTTACCCCTAAGTGTCATATTTAACATTAAGGTGTTCTATTTCTCCCCCTCAAAATTTGCTCAATTTAGCCATAATTATGGGTTAAACAAATCACGAGAGGGGACATTAGGACTGCTGTAGGGGCGTTTGAATCTTTTTATTACATTAGCTGAAGAGCACTGATGATACTGGATCAGAACCTCTATATACCCCTGCCTATACCTTCTAATATCCTACCTATAAACCTCTAAGGTAGGGGTGAGCGGGTTCGGTTTTACTCGGATCTTTAAACAGCATTTTATTGGCTATGTCTTTTGGGTAGCCAATATAATAAATCCGAATTTGCGGTAAAGTGGCGATAAGAACCGAGTAAATCCGAGCCTGCACATCCCTACTCTAAGGATGACGCTAATTTGCACATGCAGTCATACAGTAAGTAAAGACTTAAGACCTGGAATCTGTGGTTCCAAAGCACAAGTATTATTCAGGTAAAAGTACAGTCAGTTACACGCTATTGATCCAGACACAATTCGGTGCAAAGGAATTATACAGACCCAAGTACAGTATACATACGCAGCGCTTTCTGGTCCAGATGTTAGGCATCAGCAAGAAACCCCTTGTCCCACAGCGTTCAGCAAGAAGGATAAGAACCCAGTGTTGGAGCACACATTTATACCCCCCCAGAATAGACAGGACAATAGAGAAGTTTGTTGCTTATGCCATTGGTTCCCATGGGGGAAGCATCTGTTACAGCGTTTAACAGGCTGGTTCAAATAGACTCAACCCAGCCTCCAACAACTGTGGGTCTCTGCCCTCCCACCCCATGCAATCATCTTAACAGTTGTTCATATAATATACATTTTGTTGCTTGAAGTCTCTGCGGTCCATAAGAGAATGCATGATGCGATCTCCACACCGATAATACCGGAATTCTGTTGAAAGAATACGCATCAATACGAAACCAAACATGGCTTTCTTAGCATGTATAAAACCTTAGTTATCAAATATCTTTATTTCACAGCATTTATACTACCTGAACAAACTTAAATCTTATACCTTAAAGCTTATTAAACCTTTTATGTGGATATGTAATGTGTGAGTATGCGGGGTTTGATATAAAGACGCTAGTTAACTTGGGGCAGATGCGTGCGCATGAAGCTAATAAAACAGTGTTTTCACACAAGGTCTTATGCATTCGCTAATATGCGACTAGTTAACAGCGCAATTGTGTGTATTAATGTGTGTATGATGAATGGTGTACTTTAATCTCACTTACTAAGTGAACACCAGCAGTGTTGAATGCTGAGCCTTATAGTTCCACATGCCCCTTTTCTCAGCAGCCCCCACCTTTCCCAGGCTCAAAAGAAAAGGCCCTTTATTCTCCCAGACTCTTGTGTGAATGCAAATTAGCCCAGCTACAAGACCCAGACCTAAGATAACACTCTTGGCTTTGAAGTTATTTCATTGCAGGAAGCCTGCTAAGGTGAGGTGTGTATTCTAGCTGGGCCACCTGGAGTGAGAGCAGATGTTATCCAGGAAGCTTATCTACACAAGCTAGTTGTCACGTGGCCATTTACTCTGTTCAGCTAATGCAATCCAATTTTGACATACTGTAAAGCCATTTCTGAAATATATCCTTAATAAAGTCATGAAATGGGCTTTTGGTGAATCGCCGTAATTTATGGCGATGTTTACAGATGCATTCGCATGATGCTAATAGTATTATCGCCACATGTACTAAAGTGTGAGTTTATCTAAAATGGCGCTTAGGAGGCCATTTCGCAAAGTGGCGTCTTGCGGCCAGTCGCAAGATGGTGTCGCTGCGATTCAATTTTAAACTGATCTTGTCTCAGCCAATAATCCAGTTTCGACAGCACCTTGAAAAACATTTTTCCACCATTATGGTGGAACCCCCACTTGGGGTGAGAGACTTGAGACCTCCTCCTGGGGTGAAGAACTCATGGCCCCCTCCTGGGGTGCAAAACTTGAAACCCCTTCTTGGGGTACGGAAGTTGAAACCCCCACTTGGGCTGAAGAACTTGAAACCCCCTCCTGAGGTGCAAAACTTGAAACCCCCTCTTGGGGTATGGAAATTTAAGCCCCCACTTGGGGTGAGAGATGAGACCCCCTCCTGGGGTAAGAAACTCGAGGACCCCTCCTGGGGTGTGAAACTTGAAACCCCCTCTTGGGGTACAGAACTTGAAACCCCCACTTGGGGTGAGAAACTTGAGAACCCCTACTGTGGTGCAAAACTTGAAGCCCCTTCTGGTGGTGAGAACACAGGAATGCTCCCTGGAGTTAGCTGAACGGATTTTCCCACTGAAGATGTCAACTCAGGTGTCTCCTCTGAAACTTTTAAATCAGATTCTTTTCCCATGGTTAAAGAAACTGACGGAAGCTGATAAAAGCACAATCGTTACTGAAGTTGGAACTAGAAGACGCTTTACCTGGACTGAGACCGGAACAGACTGGAGGAGATGTTACAGTGACTTTAGGCGGTTTGAATATTCTGCCTAACTTCCCAAGATGAGAGTGGAAGCGGCTTGTAAACTTGAACCATATGCTGTAGGGACGACATCACCTCCTTGCTTAGAGCAGAAGAAAGAAAAGCTGCAGAAGGCTACGGTCTGGAACTGAGATTCCTTAAATGTAGGGAGGAGATTTTGAAGTTGCACTAGAAGCTAGTAGAAACTAGTAACCTGCAGCGGGGTACAGAAATTGGAGGATTCAGAGGTCAAGGGGCTACTGAAGTGTTGAGTTGTACAATCAGAAAAGAATTCTGTGGTCGGAGCTGAAATTATATGGGAATATGACACAGGCGGAAGGGGCACAGGAGGGTTTACAGGCGGACCTTGAAGTGAGGCTGGAAACAAAGGAACAACGGAATGAATGGATTTCAAATGAGAAAAAATTTATTGTAAATGTTACCCATGAGTTGCTGGGCTGCCTCTTGTGCGGTGACAAGAAGGAGTAAGTCTTGAAAACCTGCTTCACCCTGGAACTCGGCGGCTTGAATGTTGGCTGTTCAAACTGTCACGAACCGTATGGGAAAAGCTAGGGGGTAGGGGCGCTAGGGAACAAGCGGGTGAGTGATAGCTAGGTCTCCCTATTACGGCCAAACCCAGGTATGGCTAGACCTGCCCAGTGGCTCACTTGGTGGTCTTCACCAGTGACCCCTCCAGTTGGGATATGGGTTTCACTGCACCAAGTGAGCAGGTCGCAGACCTCTGGACAGGTACCTGGGAGTGGCAGGAAGACCGGAACTATATTAGAATGAATACTTGAAAACAGGAGATCAGCGTGAACTGAATACTTGAGCACAGGAGATCAGGGTATGAACTGAATACTTGAATACAGGAGATCAGCTAATGAACTGAATAATTGAACACAGGAGATGAACTGAATACTTGAACACAGGAGAATGTACTTGAATTGCTAGAGGTCCAGCTGAAAGCTAACTAGCAATTAACATGAAATCTAACACCACAGTAACACAGGGAGGCTGCAAAAGAACCAAGCAGCACACTAAAAAACAACATAGGAATTTACAAGAAACACTGGAGTTCTATGAGAGCTGAAGTAACATGCAGGGAATTAGCATGGGAGCTAATATAAGTAATACTGGTGGTCAGCGTAAGGGATGAAACAACACACTGTAGATACTTCGTGGAAAACACCGGAGAGCATAATAATTACTGGAACATCAAAGTTGAACAGCAGTTTCCTGTAGTCAGACTTAAATACCCCTGGGTCTTTGGATCAGAGGATCAGCTGAGTGACCACAGGACTACCATTGGGAGAGACTAGTCAGGTGATATGGACCAACATGGCTGCGCCCATGCCCTGGAAACCAGGACGCACGCACGGAAGCCCTAGCAGAACCTGGGGAGAATACTCAGACACCACACACCTCCACTCCCAGTGACTGAACACCTAAGCCCAAGGACGCCAGCGCGGAGATGAGTAGTGGCCGATCCCAGGCCGCATCCTGACAGAGGTGTTAAGAGGGCCGGTAGATGTGGCTGTTATTTGCAGAGTCGTAGGTGTGGGTGAAAGTGAAGGCTGAAGGAGTATATTAATTAGTGAAGAAATGCTATAAAAAGAGAAAAAAGAAGAGTCCGGAACAGAGCTTTGAGGTACCCCAACAAAAAGATGGAGTGAAGCGGATGATGTGAATGAAGTTGAGATGCTGAAGTGACCAGTTGACTTAGCTATGATTAGATTATTGGTCATATTAGTGGTGGAGTGTAGAGGATGTAACCCAGAGCTGGCCCTAGGCAAAGGCATTCTAAGCAAATACCTAGGTGCGACTGGAATGCCTAGGGGCATTCCAGGGCTCTGCTGCTGCCCCCCTCCGCGACGCTCCCCTCCAGAGATGGTTTAAGGTGGGAGCGCAGGGGGTAAGTATTTCCGTGCCCTCCTCTCTTATTGATCCCCCTGCCACAGATCGGATCACTATATTGATCTGATCTCCGATGCTGCGCATGCGCACCTCGCTGCCGCTGACAGCAGTGACAGGCACCGCAGAGAATTGCTGGGCAGCTGAGCGACGGCTCAGCTGTCCAATGACTTGTGAAGTTGCAGCCTGCGTCTCAGTGACTGGCAGGCTGCAGGGAAGGAGGAGGCAGAAGGAAGGGAGGGCACAGCCGCAGCCTGGCCCCTAAGCATGGAGGTGGATGACATGAGAGGAACATGCAGTCTTTCAGCCAGGAAAGGTAAGACAGATAGTTTATTACTTTTTTTACTACTTACATTTTAAGGCATTGGCTCCTATGTGTACAATATATATAAATATATATTTATATGATGTGTATGTACGTGTTGAGTATAAAATATATGTGTTCGTATATATGTATACTGTATATGTATATAGTGTGTGTGTGTGTATATATATATATATATGTGTGTGTGTGTATATATATATAATGTATATATACATATATATATTTACACACATACACATATACATGTGTGTGTAAATATATATATACATTATATATTAGCCTGTCGTTTATTTACATTTTTTGGTCACACTTGCTAGGGCACCCTGTTTTTCAAATGTAAGACAAACTATTTTTCTTTTTCCTGTCTCTTTAAGGCAGGACCCAGTTTCATGTTTAAAATGTATGCAGCTTGAGCCAAAGGTGGCAGATCAAGTTAATTTATCTGAGAATCAGTGTAGGGACTGGCCAGATGGGAATGACCGTGAAGCGGTGGTCAGCTTAACAAATTATTGCATTATTTTGGAACCAACATTCCCTATGTTCAAAGGAGTTGCAGTTTGAAAAGCATGTGAGTGCCGAGTTTGTATGATATTTTTTATGTAGATGGTGTGGTCACATGCCAAGGGCACCCCAGATGGTTGAGTGCCGTGGATTAAGCCTGTCGTTTATATACATTATATATATATATATATATATATATATACACACACACACATTATATATATATAATATGATCAGTATGATATGCCGGCGGCTGAATAGACTGAAGCCCGATCACTGAAGATACCGACAGGGGAAGTAAGTACTCTAGCCCTCCCCCTCTCCCCCACAACCCTCTCTTAGGGGTACCTAACCCTAACCTCCCTCCAGTGGTGCCTAACCCCCCTCCCTGTAGCCTAATCCTCCCCGGTGGGTTGCCTATCCCTAATCTCTGCCCGGAGTGCCTGAACCTAAACCCCCCCCCCCATCCCAGTGAAACTAACATACCTACCCGGGAGTGGACGTTTGGGAGTCCGGCACTCTAGATGCCCAATTTTTATAAAGAACACAAAAGTGAAGAGTAATCACCCACAAAGTCAGAAATCACACATTTATGCAGAGCGGTTTCATTGTATTTTAATATGCAATGTTATGCGTGGTATAATGTAAATACTGCGCTGGTTTCTCTTATATATTTGAAGCATGCATATTTGAAGACTTATGGAGCATACACACGGTCAGATTTGTCAGATGAACGATTTGAATGATTTTACCAAAGTTTTGAACATTTTGAACGATTTTTGACTGCATTAAAATGAATGGAATCGTCCAAGTCTGACTGCAAACACATCAGATGTCAGATATCGTTATCTGACAAACGGGAACGCACATCGTTCATCGTCCAGGCATATCAGATATGTCAGATTTTCCTTCAGATATGAACGACTGAACGATTTTTAAATCGTTATCGTTCAGATCTGAAGGAAAAATCTTACCGTGTGTATGCACCATTAGTGGTGTACTGGTTTCAGGGTCAACAAGCTGTTGTTGATTTAAAGAGACGCAGAGTTGAATGCTTGTTCTCTTTTCAATTATCTGCCAGAACTGTCCATAGGAATATATAAAAGTGGATTCTAAGGGGTATATTTACTAAAGGTCAATTTCAATCAATTTAAAATCGATCAAAAGCGATGTTGTGTTTCTGAGGCTAAATCACACCTTTACTAAGACAATTTTTGATTTGGTTTTTAAAGTATTAGTAAATTTGTGATGTAGCCCCAGAAACACAACATCGATGACAGTAAACATTACTACCTCTTGGTATACCTGCATCTCTAGCTGATTATCAGCAGGACATTGGGTGGGTATACCAGACTTGAAACTAGATTTGCATAATATTCCACTGTGAGCTGTATCACATGGTGGTCATTGGGGCATTATTATATGCTCATTATTTGAGCAGTACAACAAAGTTTATGAACTTTATAATACATTGTTAAGTATTAAAGTGGACCTTTCGCTATAAAATGGAAGCATGAATTTTGTGGTCTAATATTCATGAGGATGCAGCCTATCACTTCACCAGGAACCACATGAATATATGGCTTGCCTCATAACCATTAAGTTAGTCATGAATGTCACTGGTTCCTAAAAAATTTAGAATGCTGCAAATTGTATGTCTACAATATTGACTATGTAAATAGGACCTGGCAGGGTCGTAAGTTCAGAAGCGAGTTATTTGATGGTGCCCACCCCCCATATTACCAACACCCCAGTCCCAGCAGCACTCACACATGCCCCCCCTAAACCACATTCCCTACCCACACCCCAGCAGCACACTCTCACCCCCCTGCATTCACTTCTAACATCCCAACAGCACCCAGATATCCCCTCCCCCCACATTAACTTACAAAACCCCAGCAGAACCCAGACATTCTCCCTCTGCATTCACTGGCAACACCCCAAGAGCCCACAGAAATACACTCTCCTCCACCTGCATTCAGTGGCATCAACCCAACAGTACCCAGACGCACACCCTCCCCCCACCTGCATTCACTACTAGCAACACCCCAGCAGTACAAAGTCACCCTCTCTGCATTCACTACTTACAACCGGATATCACCCAAACTGCTGTAGTGTTGGCAGCATTCACTGCCAACACTACAGGAGCACCCAGGCACCCTCTACCCACCCCCCACATTCACTTGTAGCAGCACCTGAACAAACACTCTCTACCCCTGCATTCATTGCCAACACCCCAGCAGCAACTAGACACCCCTCCTCCATTCACTACTGCCACGAGCAACACCTAGACACACACTCTCTCAACCTGCATTCACTTCCAACACCCCAGCAGCACCCAGACACACACCCTCCCCCCCTGCATTCACTATTAACACCCCAGCAGCATCCAGACACACACTCTACCCTGCATTCACTGTCAACACCCTAGCAGCAACCAGACACACTCTTACCTAAATTCACTGCAAACACCCCAGGAGCAACCAGACACACCCCCTGCATTCACTACTAACTCTCCAGCACCCAGACACACTCTATCCCCCTTCATTCACTGTGAACATCCCAGCAGCACCCAGACACCCCTTCCACTGCATTCACTGCCAGCACCCCAGCAGAACCCAAACCTCCCCCCTGCATTCACTAATAACACCCTAACAGTACCCAGACACAGTCTCCCCTTGAATGCTTACTTTAGGGACGATCTGGATTTTCACCCATGTCTGGCAGCCGCTGTCGGGATTCTAACCGCCGGACGCATACCGATTCCCTATGGAACTGTTTGTCCTACCAGTCTCTGTGGAGCTTTTGTATGGTAAAATAAGTAAATAACATATAATACACTCTCTAGTACAGGCTTTTAAGCACCCCCCGGGGAACTTAGGTTTAGGCGGCGGGGAAGGGGGGGGTTAGGTTTAGGCACTTAAGAGGGGGATTAGGATTAGGCACTGGGGGGAAGGTTAGGGTTAGGCACCCCTAAGGGAGGGTTAGGGTTTGGGGGTAGAATTAGGTTAGACAATACTTACCTTGGACGATCAGGATTTCCTCCTCTGCCGGGATGCCGCTGTCGGGATTCCAACTGCCGGGCATGGGTCCGGCGGTAAATCATACTGATTCCCTTTTAACGAACAAACTGAAGTTAACATCCTGTGCTTCAATGAGCTGTCATGCTTCAGACAAAACACACAATAGGGCTCATGTAGAGTTGGGTACAATGTATTAGGTGTAAACTGCATCCCTTAAAATATGCAATTTGCACAATATGTTAAGCCATAATATAGGTATCTTAAGATGCCAGAGACTGTGCATATTATGTAAAAGGCTTACTTTTCTTAGTTTACTCTAATAGCGTAAGATACAATAATACCGAGATATACGCTTTAGTTTAAGCAAATCATATGCTAGAGGCGTATCACTTCAATATATTACAGTGAGTATTTCCCATGGTATGATCTCAGACCGCAGGAAAATAAAAATAAAAGAGAGATGTTATGTGTCTGGGCTCCGTGTAGAGCAAGTAATCTCCTATACAATGTTTTTTTCTTCCAGGGATACCTACATGGACCAAAGAGGAGCCATAAATAAAGAGTGGCCAATAAATGGGTGAACGAGGGTATTGTGTGGAAGTAATTTTATTACTAATAAAATGTTTTTCAGTTAGTTTTGTGTGTGTTTTGTAATGCATTTCTCCACGGTGTACTACATGTCCCAGTGGGCCCTGGATGCCAGGGCATGCTGGTATTTTTTAAGTACTCAAGTGGCCTGGGAATGTTGGGACCTGTAGTGCACCACAAAAAAAATATTTATTAACCCACACCTACTGCCCAGGGGTATAGAAATAGCCCTATTGCTATCTACACAGGGCAGGTTTGTTCAGCGGGGAGGAGTCATATATTTTTTGCAGGCTCAATTGCACTAAATAATACAGCCCTGATCACCCTGTGTACTAAGACGGGGCCCCCATGCTTCAGGTTTCCTATTATAGTGATACTAGGTATCAGCACTTCAGAGGAAAGGGGGACCCGACGCAGTCCCTAGAACCCATTTGTGCACAAGCGCTGTGCCACCTCCGCTTGTGCGCATACACCTGTCAGATCTATTGCGCGGGTGCCGAGACCCGGCAGGATGGGACTCAGTGTGTCCACCTCTGTTTCGGTGGTGGTCGGGTAGGCCTGAGTGAATAAGTATGCTTTAATGGGGCATTTGTAAGTAATGGAGGCAGAGGGAGAGTCTGCTAGAAAGAGGAAAGAATTTCCATAGAGTAAGGAGAAGTCTTGGAGTTGGGAGTGAGAAGTGTGATCAGTGGGGAGAAGATGTGTCAACACTTGTAATAACGCAAACCTATCCAGCCTCATTTAGGGGTATTTATCAAACCTTCTGAAGAGGACAAGTGGAGGTGATACTCACAGCAACAAATCAGATTCTCCAGCTATCATTTTATAGAATGCACTACATAAACGACAGAGGGCGGGATGTACTAAAGGCCCCCATACACGGCACGATATACGTGCCGATGCGACGATGGCCATGATATCGTACCTGATACCGTGCTGTGCGCTCCCGCGGGTTCGTAGATCGCATCCCCAGATCTTCCTGCATGTTCATCTGATCTGGGATGTACAATCCCATTCAGATGAAGGAATGGGGAGCCGGCATATCGTGCGGTCTGCGGGGACCGCACGTTTTCCAGCAGTGACAGCACGATCCGTCTACAGATGTATCGGCAGTCGCCCTACATGGTGCATCGCACCGTGTGTGGGCACCTTAAGGCTAAAAGGCATCCAAGACTGCCATTTTCGGAGTTCTGGCTGCATTACCAACCTCTGGAATGTGATACTTTCAAGATGACGTTGCCTAATAGAAGCCTATTGGCTTCTCTTTTCACTGTTCACTGAGAGGTATCCTTCCCAGTGTCCCCTGAAGCGCATGTGTTGGCCACGAATGCAGATAGGACTCCCAAAATATAAATCCAAAAGTCTTGTCATCGCGATGGACAGCTCTTTTTGGAAGAGCTGTCCTTTGCGTTTTTAATCCATACTTGCCTACTCTCCCAAAAGTTGCAGTAGACACCCGAATTTACAGGCTGTCCCCCACACTCCAGGAGGAGTAGGCAATCCTCACACATGCTGCCCACTTCCTAATGAAGTGAGCTCTATGGGGAGAATAATGCTGTGAATCGTGGGTAAACTTCCAACATGGTGTGTTTCAATGCAAATCACCCCGCCCCCTGAATCACAACATTCCCCACCTCCAGTTAGCGGTAAAGGCGGACCTGGGGGGGTGGTCCGGGGGTGCACCGGACCACCCATTCGCCTTATCCACCGAAATTTATTACTGTAAATGAACGGCTGCCTGGTCAGGAACGCACTGCATGAAGTCTGGCAGGAACCCCGGATTTTCATAATTATTATTTTTTAATTACTAAATATCTCACTAACCAAAAAGGGTCAAACTGATGTTATTGTTTTAATATAGTTTTGTAAGAATATAGGTTTAAGAGCCTGCTCGATTTTAAAATGACAAAATGTGTCCTGCCCTTATGGTGGTGCCCCACTGAAACAGTCTGCCCTCAGCCGTCCCCATCCACAGACTGCAGTGTCCTGCAGGTGTGAAAAGTTGTGGTTTAGCGATCATGGCTGGTGAATAGAGCATGGCATCTATTAACAGTGAGGGGAGAGCTTGGGGGCAGCCCAACATCTCAGTAAGTGCTGTGCATGCGCCCTAAAGTGACTGACATGGGCGTGACATGAAGCCACGCCCCATCCCAGAGTGTCATCACACCTTTTTCGTAAGCGCATTCCTTAAGTGCCCCTTCTCCTGGAATACTAGGCTGTATTGACCTCAGCCATTCACCTCTGAAAGTATGATGTAGGGATAAGGCTAGAAATTTTTGCTGCCTAACAAAGTCACAAAACAAAGTGCCAAATTTCCCAGGTAACGCAAGTTCTGGCGAGGGGTTAGAACTGGGACCACCCATTACCACATGTCTGATTTCGCCTATGGTCAGCGGCATTTCTCCTCTGGGCTTCTCTCAGAGGAGAGAGTTGTAAAGTAGGTAAGTAAGTTTTAATCACAATACTTGGTAGCAGTGACGGTTCTAGGCATGGGCTAGTAGGGCCATCGCCCGGAGAGCAGCCCTACCTGAACTCACCATCGCACCGCCGGCTCCAGCGGAAAAGCCTAGCGCCAGCCCTGCTTGGTACATACTGGTGTTATGTACCCGATAAGTGGCGAGATGTATCGCATCCATAATGCGATGCGTAGTACTGTACGTCTCACCCAGAATCTGATATCTGTTTGGTTGGTGGGTAGTACATCTCACTCAGAATCTGATATCTGTTTGGTTGGTGGGTAGTACATCTCGCCCAGAATCTGATATCTGTTTGGTTGGTGGGTAGTACATCTCACTCAGAATCTGATATCTGTTTGGTTGGTGCGTAGTACATCTTCTCCAGAATCTGATATATTTGGTTGGTAGGTAGTACATTTCGCCCAGTATCTGATATTGGTGCGTAGTACATCTCACCCAGAATCTGATATCTGTTTGGTTGGTGGGTAGTACATCTCGCCCAGAATCTGATATCTGTTTGGTTGGTGGGTAGTACATCTCGCCCAGAATCTGATATCTGTTTGGTTGGTGCATAGTACATCTTGCCCAGAATCTGATATCTGTTTGGTTGGTGAATAGTACATCTGGCCCAGAATCTGATATCTGTTTGGTTGGGGCATAGAACATCTTGCCCAGAATCTGATATCTGTTTGGTTGGCGAATAGTACATCTGGCCCAGAATCTGATATCTGTTTGGTTGCAATGGGATAACACCTTGGGGTAAATTTACTAACATGGGAATTCTATTTAAAAGTGATGTTGCCCATAGCAACCAGATTATACTTCTCATTTAGATAGCACCTTCTAGAAGATAATACCTGGAATCTGGTTGGTCGCTATGGGCAACATCACTTCTAAATAGAACTCCCATCTTAGTAAATTTACCCATTTGACTTGTACTCTTTAAGAAGGTTTGAAAAATCTGCCCATTGGAAACAAGTAGTTACTTTAGTTGTAATGCATTTTCTAAATGTACAAATGACATCAGTATCATATATAACCCTGCACGTCCGCAAGGTCAGGCCCAGTCTGATTCCCAGCACCATTCCAGCCGGGAATCCCACCAGGCAGTAACAGCAGCAATCCTCCTACACCGGTTCTTCTGCCTCCACTCCAGTGGCAGCAGCACTAAGCCCAGCGCCCGCTAGTGACAGAGTGCGCATGCGCCGGACGTGCGGCCTGGTCCCGTACCCTCCTCACCGCCTCCTTGCTCGCTGTGTGCAGCCATTTCCGTCTCCGTGCTCCCAGCAGGCTGAGCGCCGGTGCTCGGCCTGTCTTCTCCCATCCCTCTCACCTGGTAGTGTGTTGCCGTGCTGCGTCACGATCGCTCCCGGAGCCCGGGACCGGCGGTGGCCGCAGTGGTGGAAGAAGAGAAAGAGGAGGAAGAAGAAGAAGGAGGAGCCGCGGCGGCGGCAGCTGCCCGGGGAGGCGGCTAAAGACGGCGGATTTCGCCGTGCAAGACGGGTCGGTCGGTCCGCGGCACTGGGAGACGCCGCAGTGCTCCCAGGAGCGGCCACCAGACACACAGCGGTCACGGCACGGGACTCTGTTGCCGGCGGCGTACGCCGCCGCTACCGAGCAAAGATTGGTGAGAGCTGATAGATAAAGGGGTTCTGGAAAAATGTATGTATGTATGAATGAGGTACATAGACCCTACATATATGTGGTGTTGGGTCCCCTGCCACCTCTATACTTACAGCAGCCTTACACCGGTATCTTATCTATCAAAGAACTACAGGATCCAGCATAGCCTTTCTAAGATACTATCATTGTTTGTTTCTATAGCCCCAATATATTAAACAGCACTTTACAGAGAGTGTGGTTATAGTGCACCTCTGCCCGTCTTAAAGAGTATATATTGCACGTACAGGAGCACTCCAGTGTTCATGCCCTTACAGCTGTTTACATGCATTGGTGACACATTAAAAGCTCTATTACATGTACATTTAAGCTGGGTACACACTAGACCGTATATTGGACTATTTGCTGTTTTGATGCAAAACGAAACGCCACATTGTCCAGTGTGTATATACTATTGTGCGTCGTTTGTCATATCTTTGTATCTGCCTACAGTACTGGCGTGTCTGAAAATCTGGCAGACCACACCATGCTTCTGGATGTGGTGGGGTACGATATATCGGGTGGTCGTCCACCAGATTGTGCAGTATTTATGTACCGGCCGTTATATCGTGCTGTCGCTGGGTACACACATTGTCTAGTGTGTACCTGGCTTAATGGCCCCAACACACTACACGATATCTTTAACGATTTGTCCGATTCTGACACATCGGAATGACAAATTGGTGTAGTGTGTATGCACTATATCGTGGAGAGCGCGCTCCCGTGGGGTCGTCAGCCTCATCGCCTGATCTTATGTGCAGCATGTAAGGTCAGGCAATGTGGCTGACGATCCCATGCAGCGCTATGCGGGTGGCCCGGCATATTGGGAGGGCGGGCATAGATTCAGTGTGTATGGACTGCGCGATATGTCGGCCCCTTGCAGCCGGGTCATGTGTCACATTGCTGGGTACACACATTGTTTAGTGTGTACCCAGCTTAACACTTGTATTCCTGATTATTAAATTGAAAGAGAGGATGTCTCTTTAAAACTATCAGTATAAAATATGCGGAATATCTATTCATTTTATTTGCTGTATCCACAGATATCAACTGGTACCTTAGGATAGCACATTGATTTGTGATGCCATGTTACTGTGCCTGGGCAGTGGGTTCCTCAGTAACTCCTAGTGAGACAGGGACTTATGTAAATGATTAAATATTCACTTTATTGTGCTGTAATTATATAGGTGCTATACAAATAAGCATTGATACAAGAAAAATATATATCTTTAATCAAATGATTGTTGGTTCTAAATGTTCTAACAATATTGCTATACAAGAATACTGTGCACGTATGTAGTAAGTGATTTACTGTGCATGTTTTAGATGTATATGTAAACAAATTATGTCAAAGCATATACGTGTATTATTGAGCCCTTGGAATAGCAATCTTCTAGACAAAATTACTCTAAATATATATATTTTTTTTAATAAAGCCATACTCCAATATTGAGGTTCAAAGTAGACATTTGTCCTTAAAGTACATTTTTTTATTTCTTAAGGTATATAAACACCTAACGATTTTTTTGAACGATTTAACTATAACGACGTCATTATCGTTCAATCGTTGAAAAAATCGTTCAGTTTCTGAGTTAAAACGATGAACAATTATCGTTAAGGGAAGTTACAAAAATCGTTTGCAGTTCAAAAAATCGTTCATTACACTTTAAAAAATCTGACCGATAATTTGACAGAAAATCGTTCATAAAATTGTTGGTAACAAAACCGTTACGTGTGTATGTATGCACCTTAAGGAATCGAATGTACCCTTTGTCTACTTGGATAGTAATTTTTCAAAATGTTAACCTTGGTAGCCCTTCTAATCCTTAATATTTTTATTTGTTTAACATTAGGGATTATTCTTTAATATTAATTCCATTGAGCTACATAGTCTTTCTGTGATATATGAAGTGCTCAGTTCATAGCAGTATGAGATTTCTCTTCTGTAGCATCTGTAAACCAGTGTTTGAATGTAAACATGTCAAAATTGACTTTCCTGCTTAGCACTAGTTTATATAATGTACAATTCTACATCATAATATAACTTAAATGTTATTAAAAATGAAAATATATCTTTGAATTATAGTTTATTTGTGGGATTTTTGTGTATTTTCCAGTTCTGTAAATATTAAATGCAGGTAGTCTCAGTAGGCCATGCCTTAAAATTTGCTGTTGTGCTTTGATGTCAACCTTTGACTTAGTACATTAAAGTACTGCTAAAATGTACAGTGAGAAAATGAAACAGTATTTGTTTCTTTGTTGCAATGCAATGGATATGATGTGCCATTCTTTAACGGAACATCACACCCGCACGAAATTCCAAGTATATTCCCCTGCACCCCATAGAGGTGTTAGGGAAATCTTTCCGTGATTACACTACCATATACGGCCAATCGTACATAGCGCTGAATTTAATTGGCCCCATTTTATTTTTAGAGGGTAGTTTGCCATATACAGTGATATTTTGTTTATTTTACTTATGTGCAGGTCTTAATTATGTTTTAGCACAATGCTATAGTTTAATGCCTATTTTTCAGAATTATTGCTATGGCAAGTGATTATGGTTTAGTGGATCAAATATTTCAAGTTTTTGTTTTTATTTATCTTTAAATAGGTAAGAAAAAGAACAAGATGTCAAAAATCCGACGGAAGGTCACAGTAGAAAATACCAAAACCATATCGGATAGCACATCGCGTAGACCAAGTGTTTTTGAGAGGCTTGGACCTAGCACAGGGAATAGCGCAGAGGTGAGAGGAGAATGCAGGCACATTTTGTAACTGATACTGAATGAAAATTTATAGTCATATATTCTATTTGCTTCTCAGATGATGCAGCCCGACCTTCATATCTCAAGCTGCAAAAATGTGAGCCTGCAGAGAAAACAAAATGATTCGTTTTTTAATGTTTTGCTGCTTTATGAGAATTTGATGAATCTGCGTGGCAAGGTGGTGCTGGGGCGTGCAAAAAACGTTTTTATTGTGATGATAGAGCACGCTGCAACTTGGTTAAATGCAAGCTCCCTTGCTAAATGTAGGACTCTGTATTGTGCCCACATGCAAAATGAGGCTTTGCTTGCAGGACCGGATTCTTAGATGAGACTAGGGAAGGAGAAAGTGGTTTTGTTGGACCGTTTCCTAGACCCTTTTGCATTCTGATTAAAGGTTTTATTTTTACAAGTATTTTGACATTGGACTTCTATGTATATTTTCAGTGGGAGCACTTTAATATCTTTCAATATTCTTTATATGGTAGACTGCATTTATAGGTAAAATTATTCCAAGCAAGTAAGTTTATAAAATTACTCAACATGTTACCCAGGGATGGGGAACCTCAGGCCCGGGGGCTGTATAAGGCCCCCGGAATCATTTGGTCTGGCCCTCTGAGCTATTTTCTGCTAGCCTCATCTGGCTAACAGGGTGCCTAGAATGGCACACTACAGCCAGAATCTATGCAGCAGTGCCGTCTGGAGCATCCTTAGGAGACTTCAGACGGTCACACCACTGCCCTTACAGCTCCCCGGAGCATCCTCAGGATGTTCCGGGCATTGCTGTAATCACCGTCGATTGTGGCCCCCGCCCCCATGTGACATCACATGGAGGGGTGTGGCGTGGACTGGGCCCGCAAATGATGATATATATATATATATATATATATATATATATATATGGCCCTCGGCAGAAAAAAAGGTCCCCCACCCCTGAAGTAACCGATACTTGAAGTAACATTTAAGGAGAATTGTTTAACTGTTGAAATTGTCAGACATGCACTTTGTCGTATTGAGCTGCAGTCCATCAAAAAGCAGCTGTTTATTTAAGACTACTTCACAAAGATAGAATGTGTATGCTGCTTATGGTGCATACACACGGTCAGATGAACGATTGACTGATTTTACAAATGATTTGAACGATTTTAGACAGTATTAAAATGAATGAAATCGGCAAAATCTGACTGAAAATACAGACTGTCAGATATCGTTATCTGACATGTGGGAACGTGCATCGTCCATCGTTGCAGGCCCACATGTCAGATTTTCTTTCAGATATGAACAATTTTTAAAATCGTTATCGTTCATATCTGACAACAAATCTGACTGTGTGTATGCACCATTAGTGATTGCTCTGTGGAGCTGCATTTGTAGGGACTTATTTATTATTCGTTGTGATTGGCCCATGCAATTTAAGGATCTGACTTGCCGAGAGTTTGGGAGGAATATCCAAATCTAGTGGACTATTTCACTAATAATGAAGTACTTCAGGCATGCACATGGCAGTTTCATGGGAGAGAGAGGGGTCTGAATAGGATCTTTGCAAACCTGATCTCCTCCTGCCTGGAAGGAGAGAGACTCAGCAGGCTAACAACATCTGAAGATTGCATAGTATCCACAGTCAAATTCCAAAAACTGAACGTTTAATGAGCTTGATGTATGGCAGGGCACTAATGGTGAATGGGACTGTTAAATAAAACATGCAGAAATTGTAGTAGTATAACAGACCATACACCTTGATGATTAGGCCCTTTACATGATGATACCTATTGTTTCTTGGCATCTGCATTACTTTATTTTCCTAATACATTTATTTATGCACACTCAGCTGATGAACAAGCTGCTCAATATGAGAGGGGTATCATAAAGTTTTAATTATAGCCATGTAAGTTGATCAACATAATCATTGATCCTTATGTGCTTGATGTTGTAAATTACAGCTACATCCTTGCCTGTAGCGCATCGAATTGCGCCGTTCGAGACGGACTCCCGGGATCGGAGACGTGTATTTGCGTCTCCATAGGAATGAATGGGAGATGCACTCTTGCAATCGGAGACGCTCATTCGCGTCTCCATAGGACTGAATGGAGACTCACTCCTGTGATCAGGGGGGCGTCATAGCGTACTGTGACGAATAGCGAGATGTGCGTGCACGTTTGTGACGCAAACAGGCGGAATGAACTTGGGCATCTGTATGTCAGCTTGTTTAGTTTCTGGAGCTGGTAGATGTCAGCAACCTGCATGATGGACTAAATTGAAACCCGCAGCGTTATTAATTTCCTATATTTAAAGGTTATCAGCGCCTGCCAAATCCATGATGAAAGGGTGGCTGTTTATGGTGATGTCCATCATATAACACTATTGTGAGGTGGAAAAGGAACTTTCAAACTGTACACATGTTCCTCTCAGATGAGCCTTGATCCGAGAGACCCTCAATCACGGATGATCTTGACACGGTGAAGAAAGTGGAGGCTCCTGTCCTCGAAGACAGACGACTAACCATTAAAGTGATCCTGAAAGAAGTTGATCTTAGTTATGGAAGTGTGTGGAAGATTATGCATGAGTAACTGCACATGTCTAAAATGTCATCGCTATGGGCTCCTCGGTTGCTGATGCCATTTCACAAGCAAACTTGATGGGAACGTTTTCAGCGGATGGTGACTGTTGGAGCAGGAGGAAGATAATTTCTTTGCATGTCTCATGACTATGGATGAATGCTGGATCTACCTGTGCGATCCAGAGACAGAGGTGGAAACACTCCTCTTTCCCCCCCCTCCTCCCAAAAAGGCTAAGGTGCAGAAATATGCAAGGAGGTCATGCTGTTGGTTTTTTGGGACTGTTGTGACATAATCCTAACCGATTACCTCCTGAAGGGTCAGAACATCGCCAGCGGTGATGTCTGCACCCTTCTGCAGAAGTTGCAAGATGCTGTGAAAGAAAAACACTGTGGTATAATCATATGATCAGCAGAGGCATAAGCGTCCTAGCTGACAATGCACCCGCACATTCTGCCCATACATCCGCTGTGGAAGCAGATAGGTGTGCTGTGATCATAAAATACGCGCTAGAGTGTGCGTGCTACAGGAAACTGGGGACCCAGTTTGAAAAACTGATCGGGTCCCGCAGGACGCACTGGCGCAGTGTGTGCTGCAGTAGCCAATCGATGCGCGCCACTGTCTTCCCGGCCAATCCCTGCATGGCAGCGTCTCCCCAGCCAATCACTGTGCAGACTAATAGAGTCCCACGGACTAAGCTGTTCTGGGAAGACGGGACTAGTCCGCTGGCAGACACAACGCCATACCGCTGCACCCAGCCAGACAGACACACTGGATACAGAATATACTGCACGAGAGCTGCTATACAGAGCACCGGACTTATGGTACCACGCCTACTAACCGACTATATATAGGATCGGACACTGAACTAGGAGAGATCTGTCCTATCCATAGACCATCAGTATACCTTATGTTTACACAGGGCACTAGGAGGTTGCATTTGGAGGACTGATAACTACATCAATTGGAGGATTACCTCCACACTTAATATAGTGAGGATATTAACTTTGGATTCTTTTGGAGCCTAATCTGATTTAGGACCTTTTTTTTTTATATATATATTTTTTCCGCGCAGGTACTTTCATTGTGTTGCCTTAGGTTTATATACGCGTGTAGTACACTTGTTATCAAAACAAATGCCAGCAGCCACCCCCCACCCCCCTTTATTTTGCACTACAACAGACTGCTGTTTTCATTGGGTTATCAATTGGATTATTTAATTTGATTCATTGTTGCTACACCACTACACAGTACATCACACGATTTACAAGCACAGCCTTATATTTTCTCTGACCTAATCACCGCACGGCGTCTCCCCAGCCAATCACCCTCGCCGCAAGACTCCTGACACCTCCTCTTTCCCTCCCTGCCCGCCGGCCTGCTCTCCTGAGTGCTGACTGACTGCATCTATCGGGCATCTCTTCCTTGGCTGCAGCAGTGTTGTTGGTTGAGCCGGGCACCTCTAGCAGCCTGCGCTCCTTCAGCCAGCTCTGCACACTGGAGGC
The DNA here is from genome assembly GCA_031769625.1 of Taudactylus pleione. Taxonomy (NCBI): domain Eukaryota; kingdom Metazoa; phylum Chordata; class Amphibia; order Anura; family Myobatrachidae; genus Taudactylus; species Taudactylus pleione. The sequence continues at coordinate 18,109,870 of JAUIMM010000005.1, read as the reverse complement.
GGGGAGGTGGACACTGCATGGGGACACTAGGGAGCTGTAACAGTGACCTGGCCTGGGGCTCCCAGCAAAAGCAAGTAGGTAACCACTACCCCATGTGCTGTCTATCCTTACCCCCTCCCTACCCTCAGTACTGCCCCAGCTGCAATGCTAACCCCCTCCCTAACTCAATGCCTGCCCCTAACCCCCTGCTTGCCCCCTAGTACTGCCCTAGTTACCTACCATTACCCCACCCTCCCCCCAGTATTGCCTGCCCCTAACCTCCTCCTTGCCCCCAGTGATGCCCCAGCTGCTATCCTGACCCCCCCCCCCCCCCAGTCCTGCCCTAGCTGCTATTTACCCATGCCCCCTCCCTACACCCAGCACTGGCTGTCCCTAACCTCCCCTTTGCCCGCAGTACTGCCCCAGTTGCGATCTACCTTTTGTCTGCTCACTACCCCAAGTACTGCCTGCCCCTAACCCCCACCGTGCCCCCCAAGTACTGCGCCAGCTGCTATCTACCATTGCCCCCTCCCTACCCCCAGCACTGCCTGCCTCTAGTCCCCTCCTTGCCTCACAGCACTGTTGCAACAACTGTCTGCACTTACCAGTCCCTGCGCCCTGCCTGCCCTTACTCCCCTCTAGCTGCAGCTCTACCCCAACTTCTCCCTGCCTTTACCCCCAGCTCTACCCCAACTGCTACATACCCCCCAGCACTGTCCCAACTGCTGCCTGCCCTCAACCCCCATAATATGTGACTGGACCCAGAAAAAGTGGTGAAGGACCCCAATTTTTTTAAAGTGAGGGCTCCCTGGGACCCACAATTTTTTTCGCTCAACGCGATCACTGGGTGTAGTTATTACATTTTGCCCCATCCCCCTATTCGCCTGATGTCGCACCCAGCGACTTCTTTCACTTCACTGATATGAAGAAGCCACTTCGGGGTAGGCGATTTGACAACACATATTGGGGCAGATGTATTAAGCTCTGTCATGTTACAGGCTGTATTTGAAAAATAACAGGAGCTGATCGGTTGGTCGTTTATCACTCTCCACTTCATCACTTTCCATAGCTTAATACATCTGCCCCATTATGTAATTCTGGAAGTAGAACAGTGGATCTTGAGGCAATCGCAGGACTTCTATAATGATTGGTTGCTTAAGGTCAAGAAACAGAGAAATGTGTGGCTCTGCAGGGAGACGACTTAAGTTCAGTATACCACATTTAACTTTCTATCTCATTCTGTTCATGATAATTGTTCTGTATGAGGGGCTATCATAAAGTTTCAGAGTGTGCTAGGAGCACCAAAGCAGAGAGTGACACCCCAGGCAGGGAAGAGGAAACTGCATGGGTTGTGACAGGTGCAGGGTGCTAGAATGATCACTACCCTTATGTGTGGAGTGTGTATGTACTCCACATGATCTTGGAATTTTGCACTGATTGGTGGCAGAATTAGTTTTGGGCACAGAAACCGTGTATGAGGAAGAGGAGGAGAGAAACGGAAAGGTGGGTGGAGGTAGGCAGGGGCAGTGAGAGACTGTATGAGGGAGGCGGGCGAGTGATGTGAAGGTGGGGAAGAGACAGAAAAATAAACCCACCCAACATTTAGTGACTGAATGACAAGGGTCACAATACTAGTTTAAATATATAACCAATTAAAACACAAGTATGCCGAGCATACCTGCTCCCACAAATTGTGCCACACCCTAAGCCTTTTATAGTAGGCACACAATGATGTAGCATAATACACCATTTCAGTTACATAATGTGGTTATATTTTATACCAACTGGCCTTCATTTTCAGTTTAGGTTGTACACTGGGCTTTATTTAGAATACAAAACAAATCCAGTTAAAAGATTTACAAAATGCCCCTGGATAACCAATTTGCAGTTTTTATGGTGCAAATGTGATTATATTTTTTTGAATGCATGGAACACAGTGCCCAGCCTCATCATTACACAGTGATTTATGGTGTAGCTGAGAAGTGATTCACTACCAACTTTAAAAGTGTCTGCGTATTTTAAACCCCCCAGATTCAGTGCAACTTGGTTTTACCATGGCACAATGTTGCACCTTCTAGCTGGCTCTGCTGTCACTTCTACGTGAGTCCCTCTAAAGGGTATCTTCATGTTTTGGCCTCACAGCAATTATCTGCTCTCTTCTGGCATAGTTCATTGGTATTGGAATCAGTAGACCTGCCTGTGTCCTTGCTACCTACAGTATATCTCATTTTGCAAAATGTGGCATACAGTTAGTTAGGCGATCCTTTTTTTAGGGGAGGGACACTGCTGGTGTGTCCTTAGTAATGCAGTTCACCAAGATCCTAGCAACAGAAATACTGCAGGCGAATGATTGTTTGACACATGATTAGTCTCATGTGAGTAACTCCATGAGGCAAACCTTATGGAATAGTTATGTTGACATGATTTCCTATATATACTCCTTTTTATGGTGCCTAATGTACTAAGTCTCTCAACTTATGATGGCAGCCCTGTTAAGGAAAAGGCACAACTAGTGGTAGCTTTAAGTGGACAGTCCATTGTTGAATATGTCAATGTTGTTGTTTGCAGCTATTTAAGAAAAAGTGATGTATTAAGCAGTATTCATAATATTAAAGTTTAACTCTTGTCTAAATTATTTAAAGGAGAACTAACAAGACCGTTTTATGAAAATTCCTTTTTACATCACAATGAGGGGTATTCAATATGGGAGCGAGAAGTCCATGCTGGACTTTTCGCTCCACATTGGAGATTTTTCAGGGATAAAGTATTGGGCGCGCGCCCGCTTTATCCCCGTATTCAATATAAAATCTACGAAAACGGCACCTGGCGAAGTGGGATTTGCGATAAACTACGACATTTTCCTGGAAAAAATTGTAGGACCCCCTAAAGTTGTAAAAACATGGGGGATCACTATGGGTACCCCCGTTTTAGCTTGCAAATGAAAGTCGGGGATTTAAATAGCCGCAGCAGGCGTTTTTTTCCCGACATTGAAGAAGTGTTGCAGATTTCGTTTTTTAAGTGGTCCCATCAAATTTGGGGTACATGAAAATGGGTACTAGCATATTTTTGTGTCCCTAAAATAAGTTTTTAAAAATTCTGCAACTATGCACCTGCCACTAATAGCCTATTCTAGAATACACCTGCCGCATACTTGCAGAATAGCCCTGAACCTATTTCCCTATTTTTAAACTTTTTTTTTTCCCCCATTTTTTTATTTATTTATTTTTTTTCACCACAATTTTGAAATAAATTTTTTGCGGTGTCCCTATTTTTTATTTTTTTGACACAGTCCTTTTTAAAATGTCATTCCCATGGGTGCAGGCTATTTTTTTTAAGCCTGCACCCCTAAACCCCAATTCTGCACTTTTTTTCGCCACCTATTCAGTGGTGAAAAGTTATCCCCGTTTTTTTTCAGACTTTTCGAACCTGCGAAAAGTCTTTGAAATTGAATACAGTGTAAAACTAAAACCTGCGATAATGACGTCTTAGGTGTGATATTAACGCAAAAACTGAGTTTTCTCTCCATATTGAATTCCCCTAAATATCTCTATTACATCTACATGCTACAGTGGTACTCTGTAACTATGAATAACTGTTTTAGGCAGAATATAACTGTACAAAACAGCTTGTCATGCTAATAATATATATCAGTTTTCAGACACATTTCACATTTGTTGGAGCTTTTTAAAGCTTAAAATATTCTGCCTATTCTTGTCCTTTTGTATAGTAAACCATTTTTCTTTTATGTTTCTGCTAAAGTGAAACTGAACTTTAAAATTACTTATTTTACTTGTAAATAGCTTTATAGTACCCCACATATAGGAGAATTTTCAGGTATTTACACAAGAACTATTATTCTACAAAATAAACTAATTTAGTACTTCTCATATTTTAGACACAATGTCGTAATTGGATGAAGACTGGGAACTGTATATATGGTAACACCTGTAGGTTTATACATGGCCCTTCACCCAGAGGAAAAGGCTATAGTAGTTCCTACAGAAGGTAAATCAAATTGGAGCTTATTTTTTTTATGTAATCTATTCTGGAATAATATTTGTTGTTTTTTTTTTTCGTAGTATCTCCTAAACTTTAGTCCAAACAGACATTTACCACTGTAAAGTGCAATGTGAAAAAGATATTATTTTCAGGATGAATCTGCCTGTTCTTCCAAATTGAAAGTTTATTAATTTACAGTTATGATAAAAGATGTTCACTAAAAGTGTTCCCCGTTTAATAAGTTATGTAAACATTTGTATTTTATTTAAAGCTTAGGTCTCATATCCACTGGCGGTAATGTTGTGTGTTGTATTGCCTTTATGCTTATGCAGTGCATATAAACTGGTCTAAAAAATGAAACCTCACTTACAATGCCCTACCTATTTTGTATGTATGGACAGTACTACCGGCTGCATCCCATGTTCTACTGCCGCAAATATTCAGAATACTAAATTATCAAACTAAAGTGTTACATGTAATCTGACATCTCCTGTCTTTTTGGTGATTATATTTGAAATCAAATCTTATTTTTCCATCAAATTCTGCAGTATATAGAATAAGATTATCCATTTTCATATCATTGTTTCTATTTGGTTGATATGAATTAAAATGAACTTTTGAATGCTTAGGTGTTTCTCTCAATACTAAAAACTTGGGGGTTTTGTTCAGTAAGTATTATAAAACTGACTTCTACTGATCTGTAGATCAGCCTGCAGGTCTTCTGTGGTTCCGCAATACATTCCACACTGCTACTGCCATTGGCCTGTTGAGAATGTGCAGAAGTGTAGTTGGTCATCACTTTTCCTGATCAGGTTAGGGGCGTCCTAGCAGGAGAGAAGTATGTTGCTGGACTTATTTAACCTCAAGCTATCTCCCACCTGCGTGAGGAAAAATCCTACCAAGTGTATAGCCAAAACGCTGTACTTTGTACTCTTACTATGGCATTTGGAGCATGACCTGATGGCTTCCCTGCAGTATAGTGCACTGTGTTTTTAAATGGCAATCCCATAAAACTTCATTATGTTTTGTCAAGTGTTAATGCATATGAAGACTGCAGGCAGTTACTGATATTGGCACATGCAAATGCTGGTTAGAAAACATATGCTCATGCTTACGTTTCTCTTTGATGCATTAAAGCCTGCTTAATAGCTTGAAAAATGAGTACTGAATAAGTAAAATGAACACTTTTAATAAGGCCATGGGCACTAGACTATTTGTTATATTGTTCTAGTTTTATGATAGAGACTCACAAAAGTAAAGAATGCTGTGGGGAGAGGAGAATGATAACATGCTAGAACTTCGTTTTCATCCCAGATGAAACAGATATGTTGCAGAATTTATTACACTTATAGTTCCTATCGTGTATGATGGGATGTAGTCACCCCAGTGTTCGGGATGCGGGCGCTCAAAATACCGGCGCCAGAATCCCGACAGGAGTTGGAATCCCGGCTCCAGAATCTTGACTGCTTGCTTCCCGACGGTAAGTATTAGGGTTAAGGGGAGGGTTTGGTTAAGGGTTAAGGTTCGGCACTAGAAGGAGGGTTAGGCTGCGTGGGGGAGACAGGGGTGGGGGGGGGTGGTTAGGATACTTATGTATTTGTGTTGGGATACTGTCGGTTGGGATGCCGCTGTTTGTATTCTGACCACTGGCATTCCGACCGGCAGGAATCCGTAACCCAAGCTGTGTATGATATGCTTACAGTGTCATCTTGCACGTTTGTTTGCATCTTATACAGCCAATGACAGCAGAGTATAAGACATTTGCTTGATTTAAAGCTGCAATATGCACTTTACTTCTGAAATGTGTACAGAATGCATGTGTCCGTCTCTCCTCTGTACACCAGGGTACAAAAATGTTGTGGCCTTGTAAACATTGCCTAATATTATTACTAGGATTTTTTATATTTCTTCTTTTTAGTACTTTTAGACTGTGTAGTAAGAATATTAAACTAAAATGTTCCTTTTTTTTTTTCTAATGTCACTATTGCTGTCCATGTTCATCTTATGCATCATACCATGGTTAGTGGTTACATTGTTTTGGCTATACCAAATGAGTAAAGTAAATATTGCCATGAGAGCTCCATTATGGTAGAATTATATCAATAATTGTTAAATGTACATTCAAAATATGTATTTCCTGCACTTTGTTTGGCTGCTTAATGTTCAGGCTTATTTCTTACCTTATTTAACCTTTGCTGATCACAGGTCACCAGAAAGACCCACTGGGGATCTGCGAGAGAGAATGAGAAAGAGGCGCCAGGAAGTTGAGTCTGAGCAACAGAAACGCCCTGAAGATCAAACGTCCCCTTCTAGGGTATGGATGACTCCACTTACCTTACCCCTGAGTAGTGTAACCTAGAAAAGAGCTTCTCAAGTGTGACTACATTTCAGAACTAGTTATTCCATCAGTCATATTTCTCATGGACATTGAGCTTGACGTAGGCCACCAGTTAAGATTATGCTAACCCCTCCTGTAAGGCAGTGTGGCCTGATTTTGTTTTACAGATTGCTCTCAAGCTGCATCATGTTATCCGCATTCGTTTGATATCTCAGTGAGACGTCTGTGCCTAATCACATTGATAGTGAACACTGTAGTCATTTATTGAAATACTTTTTAATTGAAACTGTTCTATAACTTGTGTTGGGTCCACACCTTACAGATATATCTGCAGATGATTGTTTATACACATTGAACAACAATCATCTGTCCGCTGTCCCGCTGGCTGGGGGGCGTGTCACGTCCCCCGCCCCGCTGTCTCTGCAGCAAGTGTACGGGCGGGCGACTGACTGTCCGTGCACACAGCAGGATGCCCCAATATATCTGCAGATATATTGGGCACCAGCTGTGCAGCACAGCCGACGCTATATGTTTGAACGCTGTTGTTCACAGGCATATTGCTGGTACTCACTGGCCGCCACACATAAGATATATTGGCCAATCAATTGCCAGTATGTATCCAGCATTGGACATAGTTTCAGGCTACTTAGTATTTATACAGTGAAATTAAAAAGCTAACTCTCAGAGTGAGTTAACTAGTTACAGAGTATAAGAGGACTGCTTATGGCTTCCATCTATCATGCAGTGCTAATAGTGTCTGCTGTATCAGGAGCGGACCCAAACGGCTCTGGCTATGGTGAACTCTCCCCTATTTAATGACAGAAATAGGTGTAGCCATGTTAAACTAGTTACTCTACATAATTGTGTATGCATCTTTATGTATTCATTTTTGTTTTAGTTGTATGAATCTGGTTGTTGCAGTATGTGCTTTCCCCAGTAACCCTTTACAATGTGTTGTTTGGAAATGCTCATGGTATTTAAACATGAACATTCTATCTCCCTTCTACAGAAGGAGTCTTCCAGGCACAGAGAAAAGGAAGATATTAAAATTACTAAAGAGAGAACTCCAGACAGTGACGAGGAAACTGCTGAATGGGAAACTACTAGAGATGGTGAGGAGCACATCACTTAGGTTCTATATGCTTTTAATACTTTTCTAAATTGCTTTAAAACATCAATTAAATTGAAGGCGTTTATAGTCTTACAATTCACTTTGAAAAAGATTTATGCAGTAATTACATCAGCACAGTATTAACAGTATTGACTGTAATATTCTTTTTTAAATCTACCTTCATACAAATAAAAATGTGTAAACTGCATACACAAGTATAAAGGCAACTAGGTTACTTATAGCCAAAATTATCAGTAGCCTCATATTGTATTTGTTGTCTTGGTGTGTGTGTGTGTGTGTGTGTGTGTGTGTGTGTATATATAATATATATATATATATATATATATATATATATATATATATATATATATAACACTTGTTTACCCTCTAATACAATTATGGTTTTATGTCTCTATTGCAGCAAACCATAGGCATGTAGCTGGATGGCATGGCTATGTTTTGCAAGTAATGAATAACAAGTCTGTACTATTTAGAATAAAACTTGATATTGGGCTAAGTGATGTTTTCTTGCTGCTTTGTTTCATGCTGATAACAATGTGGGTGCAAATGGTGCATTTAAAACTTGCATCTTTAGTTGCGCTGCCTTTTTTCTATTTAATCATTTCACATTATTAAAACACATTCTAGCTCTAAAGGATCTAAACTAGCTATTAATCCACTTTTTAGCCTTTACATTTATATGGCCACAGGCTCACTAGCACAGTAGGTGGATCTGGTGGCACTGTCTGAATTAGAGCATGTAAGCTCTGTGCTCGGAACATATTCATGAGCTTAGTGCCATGCCTGCTGACTAATTGTGAGAAGCTATAATGCTCATGCTGTGCTTTGCTTTAATGAGACTTAAATCCAAAATGTTTGTTCAGTTTGTCTTGATTTTTTTTTTAATTTACTACACTGTCACATCGACCTATAGAGCAAGAAGTGTCAGGGTTACTGAGAAAATCCTTGTAAAATATGTATGTGTATTCTATAGAGGAATACAAATTAAATATGTCTTAATGAAGTGTCCAGCTTGCTTTTTAATCTGGTCTTTAATTTAAGCAGTTTCTATATTATGTCTTATGGCCTTTGTTTAGATAGAAAAACCTGCAGCAATGCTTCATTTTCCTGTCCTCTTAGATTCAGATAATGGTGATGTTAATTATGATTATGACCACGAATTGTCCCTGGAAATGAAGCGTCAGAAGATACAGCGGGAATTAATGAAATTGGAGCAGGAAAACCTGGAAAAACGAGAAGAGATTATAATAAAAAAAGAGGTACTGGTTCTTTCATATACCCATGCGTATGTGTATAAATATGGAAGAGTGTCACATTGTGTTTCTTATATTGTAGAGGACAGAGAATTAAAGAGGGAAAATCCACTATTAGACACTCATGAATATTAGTGGTGCTGCCAAGAAATGTTTAGGCCATGAGTGGGCAATAAGTGGCCTTCCAGCTGCAGTACTACACATCCCAGCATGCCCTGCAACATTCCGGTATGGCCAAATAGCAAAACTGGCAGGGAATTCTGGGATGTGGTGTTCTACAGCAGCTGGAGGGCCACTTATTGCCCACCCCTAGTTATCTAAAAAGTCCATTATGCCCTTTCACCTCTTTGCTGCAGGTTTGCATTTTAGGAGGGTTATGGGAATGACAGGCTTGCATACTTTGGTATACATCAATGCACTGTATGAAGTTACACAGGATTAAAAACAGTTGTCACAGCAGGCTAACTGATCGAAATGTCAGACTCTTTTGTGTTTAGAGCCTATTAAGAGACTGGTTGTAACACCTCCAGTTCTATAAACCCGCACATTAGCAAATATACCAATCAGATTCTATTCTCTTCTTGAAGGTGCTAGATACATAATAAGTAGAATCTGCTTGGTTGCTATGGGCAACACCTCCACTTCTGTAAACCCACACTTTAGTAAATATACCCCACAGTCTTTGAGGGATTTGGCTTTATCTGGCTATCTTCTCTTAAGGCCCCTACACATTACACAATATTGCTAATGTTTTGGCCGATTCCGACGCATCGGAACGACAAATCGTCAATATCATGCAGTGTGTATGCACTGCATCGTGTAGTAACCTGATCTTTTGTACATGCAGGAAGATCAGGCGATGTCTGACGATCCCATGCAGCGCTATGCGGCGGGGGTAGGCATATCGGGCAGTCTGTTACCGGATCTCCCAGAGTATACGTACTGTCCGATATGTTGGCGCTGGGGTCGTGGGTCGCATCACTGGGTACACTGTCGTTTAGTTTGTACCCAGCTTTACAGTCAGTACAGCAGAACCTGGCAGGCAGTTTGGGGACACACCGTTTTTGCTCTTAGTGCAAAAGAAACATTTTTCTGATCATAAGACAGCTCATGCAGTAATGCTTAAGTATGTTTGGTGATATAGAATAAAAAATAAGCCTCCCTTTTAAAATGCCTGGCCTTTGAAACATTGCAAAAACAAAACCAGTATTTTTTAAAGTATGTAGAAAACATTTGTGCAGTCATTTTGCATGTAATTTTTATTGACCAAAAATACGATCACATCATGCAAGCAATGTTCATATACAAGAAATCCTTTGCTTTTTAATAGTCATATAAAATGAAACCTAGGGCCAGAAACCGAGTGGTTCCATTCATTTTTGTTTTTTTTGTTTTTTTGTACTTGAAGTAGCATCTCTACAGTGATGCAACATACCTATTGAGAGTTGTGCAGTCCATAGATTAATTAAATTACTGCCTGAGAAGTTTTATAGTGGCCTTTATTTATGATAAATTTGTCATAATTCCGTTGAGGCCTCAGAGTCAAAATAAAGCTTGATGGAATGCGCAAGTCAGCAAGTGACGATACAGTAGGATGATATATCAGTCCGCTGTCCCAGCGACCGATTGGTAAGCTATACGCACTTGCCAATCAGCCTCTCGATGGTTCTGGGTTGACATCACAACTGGACGGGCATATAAATTTGCCTGTCCAGTTGAGATGCAGTGTCGGCGGGTCCCTGTAGCCAGTGTACGGGCGGTCGGCAGGTCGCTTGTACACACAGCCAGGTGCACTGATATATCTTTCAGCTTATTGGTATCAGTGTGCTGCAGGGCAGACCTGTTATGTCTGTCAGCGACGACTTTAACAGACATATATCGGCTGTTCACACCCGCCAATGCAGTTGCTATATATCGCTTGTTCTACCTATGAGTGTGTACCCAGCATTAATCATATGAACTTTAACGTCTAGAATGGCAATTCGTGAGTAAGCTGTTAACTAGCTAATTGGTATTTGGTATTGGCCACCATGAAATACATATTATATTTATTTCCCTTAATTATTACTTCTGACACACTCAATGTGTGCAGTTTCTGAAGCAGAGGACCATGACATACGCACATCTGGGAGTTCACAGCAGGGATTGTGAAACTGGATTGGCAAGATCCCTGGCTCTGTTCATTGTTGAGATGACTAGATCTGCTGCGAATCATAGATAAGCGAGTGTCAGTGCTACTTAAATCTTTCTATAGCTGAGCCTGGACTAGATTCTCTCCTTTATAGACTGTTGCCAACGTCGCTGTAGGCTCCTTAGCTGTAATCCATGCTTAATCAGCGAGTGCAAAGATGCTGAAGAAATAATTTTTTGGATTGTCACGTCCTCTTTGTTGGAGAGACTCCAATGTTCACAGGCTGCTTAATCTGGTAACTCGCATTTATCTACAGTCAGATGCATAAATATTGGGACATTGACAGAATTTTCATATTTTGGCCTCTATTCACCACCACAATGGCTTTGAAATGAAACACACAAGATGTGCTTTACCTGCAGACTTTCAGATTTATTTGAGGGTAATTACATCCAAATCAGGTGAACGGTGTAGGAATTACAACGGTTTCTATATGTACCTCCCACTTTTTAAGGGGTCAAAAGTAATGGGACTATCAACTCAAAAGCTATTTCATGGACAGGTGTGGGCTATTCCCTCATTGTTTCATTATCAATTAAGCAGGTAAAAGGTCTGGAGTTGACTCTAGGTGTGACATTTGCATTTGGAATCAGTTGCTGTCGACTCTCAATATGAGATCCAAAGAGCTGTCACTATCAGTGTAGCAAGCCATCATTACGCTAAAAAATCAAAACAAACCCATCAGAGAGATAGCAAAAACATTTAGGTGTTGCCAAATCAACTGTTTGGAACATTCTTAAAAAGAAAGAACACACCAGAGGGCTCAGCAACACCAAAAGACCCGGAAGACCATGGAAAATAACTGTGGTGGATGACAGAAGAATTATTTCCCTGGTGAAGAAAAACCCCTCCACAACCGTTGGCCAAATCAAGAACACTCTCCAGGAGGTAGGTGTATATGTGTCAAAGTCAACAATCAAGAGAAGACTTCACAAGTGTGACTATAGAGGGTTCACCACAAGATGTAAACCATTGATGAGCCACAAAAACAGGAAGACCAGATTAGAGTTTGCCAAACAACATCTAAGAAAACCATTACAGTTCTGGAACAACATCCTATGGACAGATGAGACAAAAATCAACTTGTACCAGAGTGATGGGAAGAGAAGAGTATGGAGAAGGAAAGGAACTGCTCATGATCCAAAACATACCACCTCATCAGTGAAGCATGGTGGTGGTAGTATCATGGCGTGGGCATGTATGGCTGCCAATGGAACTGGTTCCCTTGTATTTATTGATGATGTGACTGCTGACAAAAGCAGCATAATGAATTCTGAAGTGTTTCGGGCAATATTATATGCTCCTATTCAGTCAAATGCTTCAGAACTCATTGGACAGCGCTTCACAGTGCAGATGGACAATGACCCAAAGCATACTGCAAAAGCAACCAAAGAGTTTTTTAAGGCTAAACAGTGGAATGTTATGCAATGGCCAAGTCAAACCCCTGACCTGAATCCGATTGAGCATGCATTTCACTTGATGAAGACAAAACTGAAGGGAAAATGCCCCAAGAACAAGCAGGAACTGATGACATTTGCAGTAGAGGCCTGGCATAGCATCACCAGGGATGAAACCCAGCGTCTGGTTATGTGTATGCGTTCCAGACTTCAGGCTGTAATTGCCTGCAAAGGATTTGCAACAAAGTATTAAAAAGTGAAAGTTAAGGTGCCCACACACATACCGATGTGTACGATGTGTACGATTTGTTTACGATTTCCCTTGAAACTCTCCCCGGCAGCTCGACACACGATCTCCACACGATCTCCACACGATCTGCACACGATTTGGTGTCCAATCTTCAAACGATCTCTCCTGCAGTCAGACTTTTTACAGTGCATCGTGTCCTAGATTGTCAGATCTGCCCTACTGCACGGCAGATCTGATGATGCGATGTGCGACCAGCGGGGACGCGCATCGTGATCGTGAGTGGGGACTCACGATTTGGCCATATTTTACTCGATCTGTCGTTCCAATGTGTCGGAATCTGCCAGATCGTGTAAAATATCGCTGTGTGTGGGCACCTTTTAGATTTAGGATTGTTTAGTTTGTCCCATTACTTTTGGCCCCTTAAAAAGTGGGAGGCACATATAGAAACCGTTGTAATTCCTACACCGTTCACCTGATTTGGATGTAATTACCCTCAAATTAAATCTGAAAGTCTACAGTTAAAGCACATCTTGTTTGTTTCATTTCAAAGCCATTGTGGTGGTGAATAGAGGCCAAAATATGAAAATTCTGTCAATGTCCCAATATTTATGCACCTGACTGACTGTATGTCAATATTCGGACTTCAATTTCTCTTCACGGGAAGATAATTAGCTTCTGAATGACCCATATCCTGCTGGATTCAAGGATACATCCTTTGGAGCTCAGGGCATTGATGCGTTGGTTACAGCAGTTCATCAGGCTCTGGACATGTTAGATCTGGATGATTCACCAGTTTCTGACAAGGCATTGTTCAAAAGGAAGAAGAAAAAGGTTATCTCCTTTTCCTCCACTTCTCAGTCATCTGAGCTGCGTGGGGAGGCATGGACTAAGCCGGATAAGAAATTGCTTACTTTACATATGTTTCTGGGCACATATTCCTTACCAGCTGAGGACATGACAAATCATGCTGGCTTGTTCTAGTTTCAAACAACTGGTTCCAGAGTGTGCTTCTACTCTCCCCACTTGATCAGGAAGAGCTTCTTGGGTGGCATGACACAGCTCTTGCTGTGCAGCTATATCAGGCATTCACCAAGTATTCTGTCCACGTGTAGTAAGCTTTACCATATTTGAGCATCCAAAGATGCTAGCTTGGGAAGAAAGTATTGTGTACTGTTCTGCCTGAGCATAACCTTCCTTAGGGGGTAACCTGTCCTCCAGACAGGATGATGGAGAAAAAAAAAAAAAAAAAAAATAAAAAAAAAATATATATATATATATATATATATATATAATATTTTCACACACTTCAGAAAATTATGGTACTCCCATTTCAATCCCTGTCCAAATCATACATTACAAAGCCCAGTAAATAGGGTACACGGAACACTAACCAAACAGTCCAAACTAGCAACAGAACCAAGTTAGCATCTGAACGTGAGAGTAGTGTCCCATAATAAATTATATATATATATATATTTTAATGAAATAATATAAATTTGCGATTTAAGATCAGAGCCAAGTTGCATATCAAGTGTGAGTTGGTCATATACAAGTTTTGCCCCATTGCTGTCTCTTCCCATATTTACGCAAATAATGATACTGTCCTTTTGAGTCCTTAACTTGCCCAAGTCTAGGTGAATGAATTTGGACCTGAACATATCCGACTTTACCAGATCTCCTCTCTCTGAATTCTTTTTCGTTCAGGTTTTGCCAGCCCTGAGCGTGAAGACATGACTCTCAAAACCATAATGGAAAAGTTTTGCAGAGCCTAGTATGGCTATGATGATGATTTTGTCTGATTTATCACAGTGACTTGACTGTTACATAGCATGGAAGAGTTGATCAAAGGCTCCTCCATGAGCTCCCCTATGCTCCAAGTATCTGTATTATCAAATTTGCTCTAATCCAAGGTATGAAGGTAATTTTTCCAGGCACAGATTATGTTCATCATCCCCCCCTGGGGATCTGGTTCTTCCAAGAGACCTGAACCTAGTGTTGCAAGCCTTCCAGGCTACTCCTTTTAGCCAATTTGGTCATCCATTAGCAGGTCATGTTTAAAATAGTCATATTACTTGCACTCAGATCTCTGAGCTCTGTCCCAGAAGTCCATTTCATATTTTCTACAGGGACAAATGATCCCCTTTCTTTTTACCCAAGGTGGTACAGGGGATATCACATTAAATGAATACTGCAGTAATTGATCAGCTTTCCTCCCTCCCATGTTTTCAGCTTTGGGACATCCCCTTTAGTGTGTCGTCTCCTTTTTTATTTACCACTTAATTGGCGTGATCCTACGTAATGCGACCGGAGCCAGAAGTGGTTCTTCTGGCAATGTTGCATCACATGACCACGCCAGCCTGCTCTGTCCCCTGGCTTTAGCAGAGGAAATCCGTTCTGTATCCCCGGACCCCCTGGAAGTGATACGACAACATCACTGCCAGAATCACGCCCTAGAATGCCGTGCGAATGTCATTCTGGGGCACATGCGCCGAAAGTAAAAGTGCAAGGACGGGAACTTGGTTCCCTTCTAAGCACTGGTATGCTAAACATTGCCTGTGCAGAAATCAACTGCTGCAGGGCGGACTGATGATCGGTACCTCCTGCCCCACGCTACGCTGTGCTCTGCTAACATGAGGCTAGGTCACAAGGGGGAGGGGGCTTAATGGGGAGTATGTACCTTTTGGGTGGTGGCGGCTGGGGGGGGTTATTCAGGGAATTAAAATATTTTTTGGGCTTCGGGGGGCTGGGATATCTATAATAAAAAAAAAAAAAAAATTATACAGTGACACATTTGGAGGGGGGGACGGGACTATATTTCGCACTTATTGTCCCTGGGGGTGAGGTTCGAGGTTCTTCCATAGGCACCTACTACCACTAGCAGGGTGGGGGTTGTTATTGCTGGGGATCTTTTGACACTGGGGTGGCTATTTTTGATTTGGAGATGGGAAGTACCTATGTACAGGGAGGTTGGGGGAGATGCAACACATCCCCTAGGTATATATATTTTTTTAACCAAAATTTTTAATTCTTTTTAAAAACATAATTTTTAAACTTAAAAAGAAAAAAAGACAATTTTTGTGTGGTTTTGACACAACATTTTTTTGTCAGTTAAGTGGTCGAGGCAAATATGGAATTTTTTTACTTTGTATCAAATCCATTTGTTTGAGGCATACAGGGGCACACCCCAGCCCTGCCAGGAATGCCTTTTTGTTTCTGGGTTTTTCTGTTTTGGCTATCGGTAAACCTAATTTATGTTAGGACATAGTTGTTTAGTGCTCTGCTGCCTAGGGGGTGAGGGAACAACCCTATACTGTGATACATAGGTTTGAAATAATTACTTTTATATTCTCTGCAGTACTCAACTTTTGTTTAGCAGTTTCTTTAATCTGTAATTTTTCAGATTTTTTTTTCTTCTGCATTTGGTTTCTATAGATTTCACTTGAAGTTATTGCTAAAATGTCCCCATCACCAAGTAAATCCAGTAAGTCTCCAAAACGGAAGTCCAGTCCAAAATCTAGCAATCCTGTAGGCAAGAAGGAAAAAAAGGCAGCTGCAGGAACATCTCCACCTCCATCTGAGCTACCCACAAGGTCAGTGTTAAGGTATCCTCTCTACCTTTTTTGTCCTGACATATTTCAACAGACAACTGCATCTGCTCAGTCTTTTTAGGACACATGAATGATCGGTTACCTCATATTTTTTTTTTTTTCTTCAGGGTCCATAAAGATCCTCAGGGATACCATGGGGATAATGTGGTTGGGTGATCCAGGCACCAAACAGTTAAGCTTTCAGGTCCTCCTCCACATATACCCTGGCCACAGGCATTCAGTTGTTCGTTTGGTGCGGCAGGATTCAGACGCACCTTTGTAGCAAGGGACTGCTTAGGCAGTTCCAAGCTTTTATTTTAGGTTTTATTTTATTTCTATGTTTTTGAGTTAGCAGTGCTGAGCGTCTGAATTAATACGCATGCACTGCGACTCGGTCTACCTCCCCCGGGGCACAAGTAACATCTTCGGCTGGTCATGGCAGAGCTTGCTAGCAGCGATGCTGGGGCCCAGACTGCAAACGGACACACGGAAATGTAAGTTAAGGCGATTCCTTGCTTACGGGGGGGAACGCGCTTGGCAGTCCTTGCTTCCGGCGCTGGAGACGCTCCAGAAGCCGCTGCAGTGAGGACCCGGAGCATCCGCTTCTTTACTAGACCATTGGGGCCTTCTCGTCTGATGCCAGGGATCGGCAGTAGACGCTTCTGCTGCCATGAGGCCAGCGTACCTGGATGCTTAGGGGAGGTAGGCTCTCCCCCAACGCAGATCCATCAGAAGTTTGCACGTGTCTGGGTCGCTCCTCCTCGTGTATATGAGACGCTCACAGTCCACTATCAGTGCTCTGCTGAAGTGATTTGGTCTCAGGAGGTTTTGAGTCAGTCTCCCTGTATACCTCTCCCTCGGGTCAGGTATATGGTGCTCTATATCCTACCAAGCCTCGTGTTTGGGTAGTTGATTCAGAGTCTATTGTATGTGGCTGTTTGCTGGCTGCTGTATTGATACTTCCTTTTCTGACTATCACTGTTATTTCTCCTCATCCCTCTGGTATAGGTGAGTGGGGTACTTCACCTTTACTAGTATTTGTGAAGGCTGGCCCATTGCATTGAATTTGTTGAATATTGAATATGTCAAAAGGTAAAGGAAAACAGGAGGTGGAGGCCCCTGTGCTGGTTTCTTGTAAATCTTGTTGGCGGCTTTGTCCCCTTAGGACTTTATACAGGATGGTTTGTGTCCTGTCCGTTATAATGAACCACCTCACCAGTCCAGTTTACCAGCCCCTGTACAGGAGCCATTTTGGGTGTCCTCCTTGTCTCAGGTAATGAAGCAGTTTGTGGATCTTATGACTGCTCCCGCACTGCCTCCTTGTATTGGATATCCACAGCATGCTATGTTTGTCCCTCCTATACATCCTTCCTGGATGGATATTTATGCCCACTCAGTCGGCTGTTGCGAGCAGACCGGTAGTCACTAAGGCGCCTAAGCGGAAGTTTATCTCTCTATCAGTCTGCTCAGCAAGTAGATTGAGACGCATCATCGGAGGAATCTGATGATGCGCAGGGTTCTTCTCAAGAGTCTAGCTCGGGAGAGGAGGACCATCCTTCTACAGTGGATGTTCCTCCTTTGGTGAGGGCGGTTAAATCAATCCTAACTATACAGGATGATGAACCGGCTCTGAGAAAGAAGGCTCCAGTGTTTAAACATCAGAAGGTGGTAAAAACAGAGTGTTTTTTATTTTTTTTTATTTTAAATCTGAGCAGCTCACTGAACTTATGGAAGAGGCATGGAGTAACCCGGATAAACTGTTACGAAAAGATTAGCATCGTTGTATCCTTTCCCAACTTCTGAATGTACTAAGTGGGAAATTCCTCCTACTGTGGATACTCATGTGACACACTTAGTCAGGAATGCTACGTTGCCTATTTTGTCAGCATCTTTTCTTAAAGATCCTTCAGATAGAAAAATTGAAACATGTCTTAAAACAGTATTTTCATTATCTGGAGCGGTTACTCGACCAGTTATGGCTGGGGCTTGGGTAGCCAAGGCTGTTGAAGAATGGACGGGGCCACTGGAAGATTCTCTACCAGATGCTACCAGAGAACAGCTGACCTATATCTCCCACATATGGGGAGCAGCCTCCTATTTGGGAGGATCTGCAATAGATGCTGGACTCCTAACTTCTAAAGCATCGGCAGTCTCAGTGGTGGCTCATAGAGTCCTTTTGGTTAAGGTCCTGGAAAGCAGATACAGGGTCAAAGAAGGCTCTGGAATCCTTACCTTTCTTTGGGAATATACTTTTTGCAGCAGAATTAGATAATAGCTACTCTGGCAGCTTCAAAATCTTCAGGTCTGCCATCAACAGCTACATTAAAGTCTAGGCAGTTTTCTTTTTTGTCCTTTCGTCCTTGGGGATGAGTAAAAAACCAGTCATACGCAATCTATCCATAGACCGTACGTATCCTCTTCCTCTATGGCCAGATCTGTTAGCACAGGGTCCCTGTCTGCACCCGGACTTAACTTGCCTGTCTTTGACGGCGTGGCTCTTGAATCTTCCATCTTAAGAGCCAAAGGTTTCTCCAGCTCTGTGATTCAAATGATGCTTAGGACACGAAAGCCTTCCTCTGCCCGCATCTATTATACAGTTTGGCATTCTTTTGGTCAATGGTGTTCACACAGAAAATATGACCCTAAGATGTTTTAGAGTTTCCCGGGTACAAGCTTTTCTCCAGGCTGAATTAGACCTTGGTCTCCGCCTGGCCACCTTGAGAATGCAGGTTTCTGCGCTGTCTGTCTGGTTCCAGAGAAGGATTGCTTTCTTTAACGGATGTTAGAATTTTCTTGCAGGGGGTTCTCCGCTTTCAGCCTCCTTTTGTCCCACCGGTAGCACTGTTGGATTTGTCTTTGGTTCTCAAAGGGCTACAAGCTCCCCCATTTGAACCCCTGTACTCTGTAGATTTGAAATGGTTAACAGCGAAGACACTTTTTCTCCTTGCTATCTCTTCTGCACGCAGAGTCTCTGATTGGGCAGCGCTCTCTTGTCGCTCTCCATTTTTTATTTTTCACCAGGATAGAGCTATTCTCCGTACAAGGGAGGTTTACTTTCCTAAGGTAGTGTCCCGTTTTCATGTGAATAAAGAGATTGTGGTTCCAGCTTTTCAGGCTCCAGACCTTTGTGTAGGTGAAGCCTCCCTGGATGTAGTTCGTGCTCTCCATATCTATGTTGAGCACACAAACTCTGTTAGAAAATCAGATGCTCTTTTTGTGCTATATGGTTTTCACAAACGAGGATGGCCAGCTAACAAACAGACTCTAGCTCGATGGTTACGTATGACTATCTCTCAGGTGTACACACAGGCTGATCTCCCTTTCCCAAACAAGGCGACGGCACATTCTAACCGATCTGTGGGGCCATAGTGGGCATTTAGTTGTGGTGCCTCTGCTGAACAATTGTGCAAGGCAGCCATGTGGTCTTCTGTCCACACTTTTCTTAGGTTGTACGCCTTTGATACTTTTGCCTCTCAGGATGCTTCCTTTGGGTGACGAGTTCTTCTTTCTGCGCAGGAGCGTACCCACCCTTAGGGGAACTTGAAGAAGAAAATAAAAGTTATGGTAGACTTACCATTGATGACTCTTTTTTTTTTTCAAGGTCCACAGGGCACCCACCCTGACGCACCTGGCTGCATTGGGTAATTTTTCTTTTGGGCACGGAATTCCCTCATTTTCTGAAAGTGTTTCTGTTGTACGGTTGTTCTTCCTTCTCCTGCCTTGGGCATGTTTACAGAACTGAATGACCATGGCCGGGGGTGGGGTATATGTGGAGGAGAACCTGAGGCATCCTGGGAGCTGAAAGCTTAAATGTTTGGTGCCTGGATCACTCCAACCACATTATCCCCATGGTATACCTGTGGACCCTATGGACCTCGAAGAAAAAGTTATCAATAGTAAGTATACCATAACTCTTATTTTTTCCCAGGTCTATTATTTGGGCAGTATTCTGCCTGTCTGACACAGTAGTATATAGTACATTGGACAAAAGACAATACACTTTCATAATGCAAATTATATAGTAAAGCAGAGGTTCCCTAACTTGGTCCTCATGGCACCTTTAAAGGCACACATCCTCTTAAAGACATGAAAAAGACTGCACGATTACGACATTGTAATCGTGCAGTCGTTTCAGTCTGTGATGTGCCTACACTGAATGAGCAGTCGTTCAGTGTAGGCACATCAATCATCTGCAAACATGCAGAACCTGACGTTATCGTCGGGCTGTATAACACATTTGCCCGATGATAGATGTCTAAACGACCAGCAGGCGCGCGCATCGCTGGTTGTTTTAGACTCCTTTTTTTTTAACTATGTGCAAGCGATTATTGAACGATTACGATATTATCGTTCAGTTGCTCAATTTAATCATCTAGTGTAGTGGTTCCCAAACTGTGTGCCGTGGCACCCTGGGGTGCCTTGGGACACTTGCAGGTATGCCTCAGGTTGGTGGTCCAGCACCAAATCAAATAATTTATGGTCAATGTAATGTAAATATGTGGGCAAACAGAAGTGCAAACCTGTCCACCACCACATAACTGAACCTAATGACAGTTAAGTACACTTTACATCACTTTACTACTTTACTTAATTTTTTCTCAGAATTTCTCAGTAACTCCTCTCTTGGTGCCGTGAAAACAATACTGATACTCTAGGGCGCCGTGATTCAAAAAAGTTTGGGAACCACTGGTCTAGTGGATGTGTCCCTTTACAGTCCAAGGTTTAAATATATCCTTGCTTGATCGCAGGTGACTTTAGTACCTCAGTCGTTTTGATTTAACCACCTGTGTTCAACAATCCCTAAAACCTGGACTGTTTGGGTGCCTTGAGGACCGAGTTTGGGAACCATTGTAGTAATGTAATGACATCAAATTCATTGTAAACATTATATCCATTTAAGCATATGTAATTACCTAATCAGTTTAATTTATGTTATTCTTTTGAATTCAGTCTAGCTGTTAACGGGTCTAATCTAAAACTGCATTGTTAGGGAAGGGGTTAATGCACGATGCCGTTTCTACAAACCTGGAGGTGGTTGATATTTACTGAAGACTTGTACAGTAGATTGTGTGTTTTAAAGTTAAGAAGTAAATTTATTTTTCCTTTTGCCTGATCTGCTTTACAATATATCACAGGTTCTCAAACTCGGTCCTCAGGACCCCAAACAGTGCATGTTTTGCAGGTCCCGTCACATAATTACTAGTGAAACAGTTAGCTGCACCTGTTGATCTTTTAAAACGTGTCAGTGACTAATGAATACACCTGGGCACCTGCTGGGTGATATGCAAAAAGTGAACTGTGTGGGGTCCTGAGGACCGAGTTTGAGAACCACTGCAATATATCATACAGGAATGGCATTCACCATGCAGAATTGCTATGTTTCCAGCTATAACTCCTCTCACTTGTTATAGACATTCCAAAGGAGCACAGAGCAAAAAGAAAGGACCTCGTACCCCAAGTCCACCTCCCCCTGTTCAAGAAGAACTTTTGCCTTTGAAAAAACACAAGGACAAGCATAGGACTAAGGATCGTATTGAAGAAAAAGCAAAGGATATAAAAGAGAGAGGCAGAGAAGTTGAGAAACAAAGGGACAAAAAAGAGAGGCAGAGGTAAGCATTGTTCTTAATCTCCTGGGTGCCTGTTTAAGGTTCTTCCTGATCTTCTTTGATTTGATGATTTCTGTGGCTTTGCGTTGTGTTCCTCACACTTTGTTGCTCATATCTATTATCTTGTATCACCCAAGTACACAATTAAAGGATTTAAAAAGTACTGTTTTGCAAAGTACTAATGTTTAATGAAGTAAAAATAAACTCATGCTGACCAGACACCCAGGACTCAAATGAATGACTTTCACTGTGCTCCCTCTTATCTACACATGATCATGTTTTGTGATATATGATCTTTTGTTCCATTTTGTAAATAGGGATCCATCTGAGGGCTCCCAAAGGCAAAAGCGGTCTCTAAGTCCAAATGAGCGCTCTGGCAGCAACTCTTCCCATTCAAGAGATTATTCTCCTCCAGCTTCTCGGAGAAAGCCTCCATCTTCACCAGCACCTGGCAAATCCTCTCGCAAACACACAATCTCGCCTGCCCGAAGGTATGATTTACATTTTACAGTTTAACAGTAAAGGGTAGCAAACAATGGGTTAGGTTTCACTCCTAGGAGGCCGGCCACTTGGAGGAGAATAAAATAAATACATACATACATATATATATATATATATTTATATACTATACAGTCAGATCCATAAATATTGGGACATTGACAGAATTTTCAGATTTTGGCCTCTATTCACCACCACAATGGTTTTGAAATGAAACAAACAAGATGTGCTTTAACTGCAGACTTTCAGATTTTATTTGAGGGTAATTACATCCAAATTGGGTGAACGGTGTAGGAATTACAACAATTTCAATATGTGCCTCCCACTTTTTAAGGGGCCAAAAGTAATGGGACTATCAACTCAAAAGCTATTTCATGGACAGGTGTGGGCTATTCCCTCGTTATTTCATTATCAATTAAGCAGGTAAAAGGTCTGGAGTTGATTCTAGGTGTGACATTTGCATTTGGAATCTGCTGCTGTCAACTCTCAATATGAGATCCAAAGAGCTGTCACTATCAGTGACGCAAGCCATCATTAGGCTGAAAAATGAAAACAAACCCATCAGAGAGATTGCAAAAACATTAGGTGTGGTCAAATCAACTGTTTGGAACATTCTTAAAAAGAAAGAGCGCACCGGAGAGCTCAGCAACACCAAAAGACCCGGAAGAGCACGGAAAACAACTGTGGTGGATGACAAAATAATTATTTCCCTGGTGAAGAAAAACCCCTTCACAACAGTTGGCCAAATCAAGAACACTCTCCAGGAGGTAGATGTATATGTGCCAAAGTCAACAATCAAGAGAAGACTTCACAAGAGTGAATATAGAGGGTTCACCACAAGAGGCAAACCATTGGTGAGCCACAAAAACAGGAAGACCAGATTAGAGTTTGCCAAACAACATCTAAAAAAGCCATTACAGTTCTGGAACAACATCCTATTGATAGATGAGACAAAGATCAACTTGTACCAGAGTGATGGGAAGAGAAGAGAAGGAAAGGAACTGCTCATGATCCAAAACATACCTCATCAGTGAAGCATGGTGGTGGTAGTGTCATGGCGTGGGCATGTATGGCTGCCAATGGAACTGGTTCCCTTTTATTTATTGATGATGTGACTGCTGACAAAAGCAGCAGAATGAATTCTGAAGTGTTTCGGGCAATATTATATGCTCATATCCAGTCAAATGCTTCAGAACTCATTGGACAGCGCTTCACAGTGCAGATGGACAATGACCCGAAGCATACTGCAAAAGCAACCAAAGAGTTTTTTAAGGCTAAAAAGTGGAATGTTATGCAATGGCCAAGTCAATCCCCTGACCTGAATCCGATTGAGCATGTATTTCACTTGATGAAGACAAAACTGAAGGGAAAATGCCCCAAGAACAAGCAGGAACTGAAGACATTTGCAGTAGAGGCCTGGCAGAGCATCACCAGGGATGAAACCCAGCGTCTGGTGATGTCTATGCGTTCCAGACTTCAGGCTGTAATTGCCTGCAAAGGATTTGCAACAAAGTATTAAAAAGTGAAAGTTAAATTTAGGATTGTTTAGTTTGTCCCATTACTTTTGGCCCCTTAAAAAGTGGGAGGCACATATAGAAACCGTTGTAATTCCTACACCGTTCACCTGATTTGGATGTAATTACCCTCAAATTAAATCTGAAAGTCTGCAGTTAAATCACATCTTGTTTGTTTCATTTCAAAGCCATTGTGGTGGTGAATAGAGGCCAAAATCTGAAAATTCTGTCAATGTCCCAATATTTATAGACCTGACTGTATATATTCATTCTTGTATCTAGGAAATTGTCACATGGAAGACAAAATGTAAGAAATGTGCAATGCTTTTTAAAAGTTTAAAAATGTTTTTCTTTCAGGTCTGTTTCTCCTGCACATCATCATTCTCCCATGTCCTCTAGACATCACTCTCCATCTTCACAATCTGGCTCATCTGTGCATAGACACTCTCCTTCTCCTCGTCGCCGAAGATCACCATCCCCTCACTATCAGAGAGCCTCATCACCAGCTGCCAGACGGTCGTCCTCTCCATATGCTACACATACCTCCTCACCTCACAGGAGGAGGAGTCCATCCAAACATCGGTCCCCAGTAAGAGAAAAGGGGAGGCACGAGAGGGAGAGAACATCTGCTTCACAGGACAGACGACGTGACAGGAGGGATGGTATGTGCACCATTCAAGTTGTATATGCAAGAGTTCTGTTGTGTGTGTGAAATTTTTAAAGGGGCTGTCGCAAAAGTTTTCATATTGCCCCCCTCAACACTGGCTGCATAAAACCCAATGTTTTATCTTTCAGATAGCAGAGGGAGAAAGGACAAAGAAAGAGAACGAGATGATCGAGATCATGACCGGGAACCAAGCGGCTCTAGAGACCACAGAGATGACAGGGAATCTCGCGAAGGTCGTGATCGCCGAGACATAAGAGATACCCGTGACAGGAGAGAACCTCGGGATGCTAGGGAAAGTCGCGAGGCTAGAGATACCCGGGACTATAGAGACAGTAAAGAAAACCGGGAGCAAAAAGATTCACGCTCTGCTCGTGACAATCTCGATCACAGAGAAAGGGACAACCGTGAATCCCACCGAAAAGATGATCAATATGATGACCGCAGCTACAGCCGAAGTCATGGGAGAGACGAGACTTCACGAACTGAAACAAGAAATGACTCCAGAAATGACAACCGCAGTGAATCCAGAAGTGATGTCCGGAATGATCGTAATGGTCGGGCTAGAGGACGTGCTCCAGAGCCTCCTGAAAAAGGTATTTTCTTATTTTCTTCTTTTTTTTTTTTTTTTAACTCAAATAGTATTTTTAAAGAGAGAATATTAAGCTCAGATTAACTGCATGCACCTGGACAACAGTGACAATGTTATTTAGTCAATATATTGATACTGAAGTAAGCAAAAAATCAGATCTCCTCCAACTAATGTTTTGATTTACGATTTATGATTGTGTTGAATATTTGTGAACTTGAACCTGTGATGCTATGTAGCCCCCTGATTATGGTCTGTTACTTTCCTCATCTCTTGTTTTTATCAGTTGGTCGGGGGACAAGAGGTTCTCAGGTGGATAGCCATAGCAGCAGCAGCTACCACGACAACTGGGATTCAAGGAGCAGTTATACAGACCGAGAACGATATGATAACAGGGAGCAGGGAAGAGATTCTTCATTTGACCATAGACATGGAGATAGAGATCGTCGGGAGAGAGGTAAAAATACCAGGATATCAATTTTTCCTCGGACCACCTTTGTCCATATCTGTACAGTGACTGGCGTAGCTATGACTCTCTCAAGGTATCCAAATGCCTCGTCATTGGATTAGTGACACGCATGAATAAATGAATGAGATCCCCGATGTCCCTACCTACAGGGCATGGACGCTAGAGCGTGAAGCAGATAATCAGGGTACTGGTGTGTTTACTGTGGTAAACTGTGGTGTACATATGACTGATGCCATAATAAAGGATACTCTCTCAAGAGAATATATCCGGCTGTGTTTCTATTTTCCCCCTGGCGGTAAGCCATTGCTGCGGCTCAGCCTACCGTCCATACAGGGTTCCACGTTTGTTTCTGACTGCTGTCAGGAGGTGATTGAGCGATTAAGTTGCCTAGTTCCGATACATTATCTCCAGTTGTCTGCTATGGCACTGTAACTAGGAGCTCATAACCAGTGTTTTGGTAGGTTTGCACAATGGCTGCACCCACCCTACATTCTCTGGGTTAAGGGCCTGATAAAAAAAATAAAAATCTGTGTTTTATGTCCTCTACACTGCCTTGGGGCTTCAGGTTCACCTGCTGGTCCATCAGCTCAGCTCTACGTTGAAGCCTGGTTTCTAATTCTGTCAGATGTATGGTTTTTAGTCCCCCTGTCTGCTGTGTTTTGTGTGCAGTCTTCACAGCATCGGGACTTGGCCTGTGTCACACCTGTATACGGTGTAACTTTTGGCTACACTGTGTTCGCTAGGGTGCACTTAGTGGAGACAGTCTAGCCTGAGTTGGTGGTGTTCCTTCTTCGTGGGGGTCTGATCCTGACTTGTGTCAGGGCCCTGCATGTTACTGACCAGTTGCATCTTTCAAAGTTAATGTAGTCTCTTACACTGTCACGAGCTGTTTCGGAGTGTAGATTACTTTTCTTTTGCCACAGGCAACCTGTTGGGTAGGTATTACCAGTGCACTGATGCAGCCTAACACAGAACCGGTAGTCAGACTCCAGGGTATCCTGGCTAGCACTCTGGGCTCTGAATCCAGCATTCAAGTTCAGATCTCGGTGAAACCTTAGTTTACGAGACCAGGTTGACTAGACAGATGAGTCGTGACCAAGCCATTGGGCGGGCCAGGTTTGCATGCAGCCGCAATCGACCGTATTCGCGGGCACCTTGTCCAGGTGTACTGGGTCGCTCTCCACCGCGCTTGGTCAGTAGGTGTGTCCTGCTTGCGTCTATTCCTACAATTCCAGCGGGACGACTGAGGTTTCAAGTCCCAAGCTTTGGAGTACCAACCGTGATATGGCCGAGTGGTTTTTGTCCACATTAGACCTGGTTGTCTCAGGCACCTGGGTTCAAGTGCCATGCCGTTGGTACCGTAAATTTTCGAACTTCTTTACCCCAGCCTGAGCTTTGATTCACAGGCTGTTGCGGTCTTTGTTTTTCCCAGTAGCCTTGAGAGGATGTCTCTTAGACTGTAGTACCTGCAAGGGTCCTACTAATGGGACCTGCACTACGGCGGTAGCTGCCCTAGACAGGCAAAGGCTCACTTCTTTTTTGCTGGCCAGTGTCCCTTTTGTCTGGTTTGAGCCTTGTCTGCATGCAGGGAATGTAACCTAAAGGTCTGCTGTGATCATCCTCAGGTGACCATTATCCCTGGGGGGATGGATGTTTTATATCCATCTCCCAGACCCAGATTGTTATTTTGGCAGGTTGTTTTTTTTACGGAGCTTTCCTCCTTATTGCAGGGGGCTAGGTTCCAGTCAGAGCTGGTTTCCTCTTATAGGGGTAGACGTACTTCCCTACTAGTCTCTGTGCCTAGTCGGTGCGTTCTGGGTATACATCCTTTTTCAGAATGGTTATCCCTGCTGGGTGTTTGAACTGATCGCAGCCTGAAGGACTCCTAAAGTGGTGAGTACTTCCTAACTAGGGGATCACATGTGGCAGCAGCATGGCCACTGCCTGTAAGGTCCCCGCTGGGAACAATAAGCTACGGATGTCTTTCAGGACTTCTAGCTCGCTTTGCTGCACCTCTGTTGAAGTGTGGTTCCACTGGGCCCATGGGTTCTGATGTGAGGTCCCGGGAACGACTGTTACATCTGGTTAACAGCTTGTTCGAACGTCTGTTCTTGGTTTCAATGGTACACTCAGCTGTGTTTACCAGGGCTTTTCCACGGCTTCTCTTCAGCTACAGGAATTGGTAGTTTCCTGGCTGTATGTCAATCTTTCTTGTTCAGTTTTGGGGCTAGTTTCTGCGGAGACTACGTTAGCCCTGGACTTGAAATTCTTTCTGGAGTTGGTCTTGAGGTGGTAGCCTCCAAACGGGCAGTTTTCTCCTACTCTGCTCTATGGCCCACAATATGGCTAGCACTGGTCACTGGGGACTATTGTTACCAAAAGTTGTTTTCCGATCTGGGAGTCGGAATCTCTGCGATTTTCTACATTGTCTTGGTGCCTAGTCTGTCCCATGTGGACTTAGAGCAGCCCAGAACTAGTGCTTATGTGTTGCCTTCATTGGAGTGTACAGAGCCATAGGTCTCTGTCCTATGAGTTTTTTGTGTTTTTTCTTTTTTCCCTCCGTGTCTTATGACGGAGTTCATGTGTCGGACTGCCTTTTTTTGCGACATTGCTGCCTGGATGGCTTCGATTGTGTATCCTCTTTTGTGCTACAAACAGTGGGTCTGAGTCCCTGGATCCTATTTCTAATTTCTCTTACCGGACGTGAGTGCTGCTTACATGTCTTATGCTGCCCATCCATTTAACGATGCGGGGGACAACGGCACGATTACGACGCCGTCGTCTCCCGCGGGGTGAATTGCATACACTAGACGTTCAGTGTATGCAGATCAATCATCCCTGAACATGGCAACCTGACGGCGGTCGTCAGGTTGACCGTCATGTTCGGGTGGTGATGGATGTTAAAAACGACCAGCGGGCGCGCGCATCGCTGATCGTTTTTAACCTTTTACTGCCCGATTTGCGGGCGATTACCAAGCGATGGAGCGAAACAGTTGGAGACAAAGTGGAAATTTAATTTAGCTTGGATGAAAGTTAAATTCTCAATATGGGTACTAACTTGCATCCAAGCTAAATTAAATTACTACTATTCACAAGAATGTGGGTATATTTATTACTGTTGATAAAACTATATGTGCCCTGCAATTATAGACTAAGAGCTCAAAAATCAAAAGCTAATAAATCAGTATGTGTCTTTACGACACAGCTTATAACCAAGGGATTTTAAACTTTCCACTTTGTCTCCAACTGTTTCTTCCTTCATGCAACAGTGTAGCTGAAAATAAAACTGCTTGTATTTATGCTACTTTGTAACTTTATACTATGTGGGGATAACATTCATAGTAAAAAACGACATTGAGAATGAGGTGTTCTCCAGAAATTTTCAATTAGTAATCAAGGAAGCAGGCACCTTTATTAGGAGCACCTGGAGACACCCTCTCACATTGCATCTGACGAAGCTGTGATCAACAGGGAAACGCGTTAGACATTCAAGTCTGGAGGGTACTAGTGCAAGGATTCCACTTATAAAGCTCAGGAACTTTTATCACAACATTGGGATCCCGTGCATTGCACACGAAGCGGTCCTATGCCAGCTGGACAGCCGTCCCTAAAAAGCCCTTGAAGTTTACAGATACAATATACAAGAGACCTGTGACCCACGTATTGGAGCAGCCGCACATTCATACCTTTACACCGGGGTAGGCAAATCCGCAAACTGCAGCTGTCAATCACCACCCTGCACTTGGCTCTCATTGTACCCCAGGAGTTACATCATTGCTGTAACCCATTGACTGTCAGCATTACCATCCTACGTCCGGAGAGAGAAAGAGCTCCACTAACGGGAGACTATACAGAGACCTATTTTTTCATCTTCACGGCTCCCCTGGGTTTCTTCCCAATATACATCCGGTGATTGCACAAAGAAATGAAGGTACTGTAACCCAGATTATTGTGGATATACGTGGGATATCCAAGTCCAAAATACCCAGGGGGTTGGTACGGCTCCTATACACGTGTATCCCATATATACACCTGACTTTTGAGTTTTCCCTTTTTTTTTCATCAGGACACAAAACCAACATTACACTGGCTCAAATCGAATACCAATTGTATAATTGTCTGGTGGAATGCACTTGATACAATATTTATTGGAATTGAATTTAGATCAAAGCTAGTATGTTTGTGTCTGTTTTTGTTTTTAATTTATATACCATCCAGCAATTTCTATTTATGCAAATATTGTGTTTTTTCTGGGAATTTTACTATTTTAGATTTTATTGTTTTCTCCCTTATTTTTACTGTAAGTATATACTTATTCAGCTATTTGCACTGTTGAGTATTTAAATCTGCATATTTATATTAAAATATTTTTCATTGATCAAATGCTACAAGCGCTGCCTATTCCTTTGTGACATATATTTCTATATCAAACCAGGACACTACCTGGCTTTTTGTTGCAGCAGCTGTAGCATTTATAGATAAGGAATATTAGTTCCTGTATATACAAGAGGACTCTTAATAGCGCTACTTATTGTTGTCTTTTACACTAGGTGATATGTCATTTGTTGGCTGATTGAACAATATATCGCATAGTGTATAGCCAGCATAAGCCTCTATGCTTGATTAATTTACACTGACCTCATATTTTTAACTCTTAGCTGCGCTATATGCCTGTAAGAAATTGCACTGATATGTTCTCATAAGCTAAGAGGGGATATGTTCGGCAGTCGGGATGCAGACGCTTACATTACTGTCGCCGGAATCTTAACGCCAGTCAGAATCCTGTCGCCAGCATCCCAACCGTCAGGATATCGAAGAGAAGTAGCGGGGATGAGGGGGGGGTTAGGATTAGGCACTAGGGGGTGCGTTATGATTAGGCACTAAGAAGGGAGGGTCAGTTTAGGGTGCGGGGAGGGGGAGGTTAGGTTCATGCACTAGGGTGGATGGTAGGGTTAGGCGCCAAAGAGGGAGGGGTAGGAGAGGGGGAGGGTTAGCATACCGACCAACAAGTGTCAGTATGTTAACCCTGTAAGGATGCTGGTGTCGGGATTCTGACTACAGGGATCCCGACTGCAGGCATCCCATACCCAACCCGCTAAGGGATATCGGCATAATTTGTGTTGCACTTGCATTCTTAAAGCTGTCTCTCTAATTCACTATTCGTATAGATGTCCTGCTTGGTATATGCGCATTTACTATGATGCGCACAGTCACTAATAGGTAGCCCATATTCTCTATACCTCTTGCATCCATGCTGGGGGACACTTGCAAAGATGTTGGGTAGAGAGGACAGTGCAGGAGTACAGCCACTAAAAGGGTAGTATAAGCTCTGCCCCTCCTTCAACCCCATATAACCCATCTCACCTCCACCAAACAGTTTTTTCTATATAAAATATTATTGATATTTTCACAAAAAACAAATTGGGTAGTAATAACCAATGTATATTTTTGGATGTGAAGATCTGATAATTATTTAAAGCATATTTGTATTCAATTGTATATTCCAGCATTAATTTAATATAATATACGCATCCTGAAATGGTAATCTGTAGAAGCGACATGCTTATAGGCATCGGATATACCCACTAGGAACGGTTTTGTTATTTCCGCTGTATAACGGACAGTCGGGATCTGGTTTCCAGACTAAATAATCTTGGAAAACCACAGTTCTGATCAATTAAGAGCATTGTTTCTACACTTATTCCTAAACAAGGGTATTAGCAGATGTGTGATTATGAATGAATTAAATTTCCAGTTTTCACTTTCAGTTAAGAGTGCATACCATGATTTTCATTTGCATTACTTGCATGTTTTCACAAATTTCTCTGATTGCAATCAGAAAAAAATGCATTTATTTCTTTGATAGATCAAAGACCAACATCTCCAGCACCACATCGGGGAAGAAATGACGATGAACGGGAAGAAAAGAGAGATGAACGCAGGGTGGATCGATCAGATGATAGGAGAGATGACCGGGTCAGGGAGCGAGAACGGGAGAGAGAGCGGGAAAGAGAACAGAGAGAGAGAGAAAAAGAGCGTGAATCTGAAAGAGAGCGAGCTCGTGAACGTGAGAGAGAAAAAGAGAGAGAACGAGAGCGTGAAAGGGAGAGGGAAAGAGAACGGGAGCGTGAAAGGGAGCGAGAGCGTGAAAGGGAGCGCGAGCGAGAACGTGAGCGAGGCAGAGAGCGGGAGCGTCCAAGAGACTGGGAGGAAAAAGACAAAGGAAGAGAAGATCGCAGAGACAAAAGGGAGGATGTACGGGAGGAAAGAAATCCGAAAGAACTACAGGAGGATAGAAAAGCTAAGTGAGTATTATGCTTTGACTTTATTCCTTAGCCACATAATAAACTACCTGGTAGATTTACCCAATCTACACAGGAGACCACAGTAACTTCTTAATAGAATACATATAAAATTTGGTAAACTCAACAATTGGAAGGACCTTCTCTCACCTGTTTGGCTTATCATCTAATTTTATAACTGTAAAACACAGCCAAGAAAAAAAGTTGACTTAGATTCTGCATCGATCTTTAACTAAGGAGTGTTGTTCTGATTAGAACAAAATCCAGAGTTGTATCTCCCTAATACTCAGATGCCTTCTGTATGTGGTCAGACCAAGTTTATTATTTCAGTTATAAGTCTCATTGACCGCAAACTCTCCAAAAGTTGCTCAGATCTTATGACACACAGGAGTTAAAATCTGCAATACGTGTAAATTCCTTTCTTGTTCGGTCCAGGCTTCCTGGAACACATTTTCTAGCTGAGGAGAACAAGGAAACCAAAACAATTAAATTAGTTTTTCTCTTAAATAGCACATTCAGGCATTTTTGAAGTCTTCCTGTCCTTAGTGTGTGTAGTTTATCTGACACTGAACATTAACTCATCCAACCCTGTGACCTTGCAGAGTCTTCAAACAACCAGAAATCTCCAACTCTCATTCCTCCGCAACGTCACGTTTCTCTTGGGTAAAATGTTGAGTCAGACCCTCACCAGAGTGCACCTAGAGCCAAAATATGAAGTTTCTGATAAATATCTGGCAAAGATTTCTTCACAATCCTCTGAAACGATGCAGAAACTCTTACCAGACCTTGCAGTGACTTAGCAGGACCTTACATTATGATCTGTTTATCTGGAATCTTTGATATGGTCCCTGATGAACCCTAATCAAACACTGAGTTGAATGGGCTCTGGTGCTTTGGGCTAGGAGTTGAAGTGCCAGTTACTTTCGCCAAACACTGGAGATTGAGCTCTATTGTCTGTGTCATGGATCTATCTCAAACTTTCATTCAGAACCGTGGCATTCCCATGAGCATCTTATAAAGCCAGCAATAGGAGCCTTGCACGCTGTGGATAAAGGCATCCCTTGGGAAATTTTGTATGACATTTAAGACTGTACAAAATTTCCTGGTCTTAGATTTGGAAAATTCTTTCTTCTTCAGGGTCCATAGGAGTCAACAGGGGAGACAATAGTGTGTAGGTAGGACTTGGAGGACCGGACACCAATCGCAAAGCTTTTCAATCCCAGGATGCTCCGGCTCTCCCCCCCCCCAATGCCCCGCCCACAGCCTGAGGGCAACTCAGTTTCATTGGTGTCTGGCGGGTGCTGGTTCACTGTTTTGACAGTGCGGCTGCTATTAAGCAGCCCAAGCTTATTTTTATGATTTTATTTTCATTTATTTTACTGATGAGCAGCAGCACGAGACACTCCTTTGTACGTCTGCACTGCTGCTCTATCACCACTCCGCGGTGCCGTGACACCAGCTCTCGGCTAGGTACTCCCGGCGGGGCTCTGAAGGGGACCTAGTTAGCAAGGCTCCCCGGACCCCAGACTGCAGCCGGGACTCAAGGGACAGGTAAGACGGGGACCCGTGTCTAATGTGTAATCTTTTTTTCCGTTCATGGGTGACAGATCGGAGGCGCTGATGTGGACACCGGTTCGTCCGGGACTCCACTAGACCATCTGGGCAATACAAACACTGGCAAATTGCACAATTTAAGCCAGAGGACCCAGTGCATAGGGGAGAAGGCGCTCTCCCTGCAGCCCCTCCCCCAGCTCAGGGCGCCATTCCACTGCGATCTTCCTGCTCCCTGAGATGCTCCTCCCTCACTCTCCACCCACTCTTGGACTCACGGCAGCCATTTTCTGCATTCAGGGCACTGGAAACACTGGGTCCAGTCTCCTTGTATACCTCTCCCAAGGGCCAGGTTTATACAGCACTATATCCTACCAGCCACTGCGGTCTGTGTAGTTTGTCAGCTTATACCTTTCCCTTTATTCTACTATAACCCTGGCATACTAAGGTATAGGGGGTTCATTGTACCTCACATCTTCCTATATTTGTGAAGGCTATCACATACTATATATTGCTGTTGCACACTACACTGTGCCATATTGCACATACATTTGAGTTGCTCACTGCACTGTCAGATTGTGTGTTACATTATTCTTTCTGCTATGTCTGGCAGAGGCAAGAATAACAAGCAACCTGCTGCACCCACTCTGGTGTCTTGCAAGTTCTGCTCAGCAGGCTTAGCTTTAGAGGACCTCATTCAGGATGGTCTTTGTGCATCTTGTTATACTGGCCCATCAGCCCCGGTGTCTTCTCCTCAGGACCCACTCTGGGCTACTTTTTCACAGATGCTGGCAAAAATTGTGGACCATCTAACTGCCCCTGTGGTAGTTCCTCCTATGGGATGGCCACAGCAGGTACTCCCTGCAACTCCTTTGCCTCCCCCATGGGTAGACGTACTTTTCTACCTCCGTGCAGAGTCTGGTGGATACCTCTACAGGCTTTCAACAAATGCTTACAAAAGGAGAGATCCTCACCTAGTAAACCTACTAAGCATGCTGTTATCTTCCCAGTCCACTCAGCTATCAGATTCTGAATTACCATCTGGGGAGGCAGAAGACGCAAACCTATCTCACTCTCACTCTGAAACCCTCGGGAGACGAGGAACCCTCCTCTAAATTTAATATACCTGCACTTGTGAGAGCTGTAAAATCTTTTCTTCAAATCGAAGACAGAACCTGCTCCTAAGGCTACAGAGCCAATATTTAAGTGACAAAGGGTGGTTTTACCAGAGTTTCCTCACTCTAATCAACTATCTGATCATTTGATTGAGGCACTGAATATGCCCAGTAAAAGATTTCAGATTCCTAAATGTTAAAGTTCCTTTTACCCTCTTACTGCTACTGATTGCACTAAATGGGAAGTTCCCCCAGCAGTGGATTCCCACGTGACATGTCTGGTCAAGAATGCTACCTTACATATCCATACTGCTTCTCCTTGAAGGAGACTACGTATACAAGAATGGATGCTTGTCTAAAATCTATATACTCTTACAGGAGCGATTACTCGTCCGGCTAGGGCTACGGCCCGGGTGGCAAAAGCCATTCAGAGTTGGGCAGATTCCCTAGAAGAGACATTTCCCTCTGATGCTTCAAGGGAACACCTGTCTTGCATATCTCACATTAGAGATTCAGCCTCCTATTTGGGTGAAGCAGCTATGGATATGGCTCTCCTAGCTTTCAAGGCATCTGCCACTTCTGTAGTAACCCGCCGTATTGTTTGGCTCTGCTCATGGAAGGCAGATTCGGACTCTAAAAAGGCATTACTGTGTCAGCCTTATTCTGGGGATATCTATCCATCTACAGAGCTCACTTTGGCCCAGAATTAGACAAAAAACATTGGCAGCTTCCAAGACGGCATTCCTGCATTCTGCATATAATGCGAAGCCCTGAATGTCATCCTTTCATCCTCAAGGAAAAGCTAAAGGTCAGTCCTTTCCACGGCATCAACTAAGGCCTCAAAGCCTAGGACCAAACAGACCTGCGCTACTAGACGACCACCTACCAAATCTAGGGACAAGGCTTCAGCATGACAGGGCAGGTCTCTCACTGGGGGCTCCCATGGTGGGAGTCCGACTTCTTCAATTCGCCCAGTTCTGGCGTCAGACCACATCAGACGCCTGCGTATGACGAGTGGTCACCCACGGATATATGCCCTCTCCTTCCTGAGGCGACCCCCCCAGCAGTTCTTTTGCACAGAACCTCCATTTTACCAAAGCAAGGTCCTGCTGCTCCAAAAGGCCATTCAGTCCTTACTGCTCTCAGGAGTAATAATTCCGGTCTCCTCCTCACAGCGAGGGGAAGCCCAATGGGTCTCAATGGCCTATCCTCAACCTCAAGTCTCTGAACAAGTTTATCAGGGTGCCCAGGTTTCTTATGGAAACTTTCCGCTCTGTTATCCTGGCTATGGAGCCTGGGGACTTTATGGTCTCTCTGGACATTCAGGACGCTTACCTACATGTTCCTATAGCACCTTCTCATCAACAATATCTCTGGTTTGCTATACTACAGCAACATTACCAATTTCAGACTCTGCCTTTTTGCCTTTCAATGGCTCCTCGGGTCTTTACCAAGATCATGGCAGTTATAGCAGCCTATCTTTGTCTTCAAGGGATCAGACTGCTCCCATACTTTTAGACAATCTCTTGCTGTTGGCCAGCTCCCCAGTAATTCTTCACCACCATCTACAGGTAACCATATCCTTTACCGTTGGCTGATCAACTGGAAAGAGTCTTCCTCAAGAATTCTCAAAGAATGATACATTTGGGAACCCTCTTGGACTCTCTGGTTCAGAGAATCTTCCTAACAGCAGACAAAATCTCAGTATTACAAAACCGGGTGTACAGACTACTACACAGTCACCAAGTGTCAATTCACTCTGCAATGCAGACCCTAGGATTCATAATGTCCACCTTCGACATGGTGGAGTTCGCTCAGTTTCACTCCAGGCCCCCACAACACCTGCTCCTCTCCAGGTGTAACGGGCTGCCCTATCTGCTCAGATCCCAGACGATTGACCGCTCCCCGGAGATTCACCTGTCCCTAGCCTGGTGGCTACAGACGTCCCATTTAGACAAAGTGCACCCCTTTTGGATCCCAGCATGGGCACTCCTCACCATGGACACAAGCTTCCGCGGGTGGGGCGCAGTGACCGACCAACGCTCCTTTCTAGGCCGCTGGACTCCAGCCGAGGTGGTCTTTCCAATCAATGTCCTTGAACTTCAAGCCATCTACAGAGCTCACTCTGGCTCAGGATATTCTTCAGGGCAGGCCGGTACAAGTACAGTCCAACAATGCCACGGCAATGGTCTACCTCAATCACCAAATATGCACTCATAGTCATACAGCAATGGCTGGAAGGGAGCACAGTCCTCTTTGTAGCTCCGGCTTGGCCCAGACGCCATTGGTACTCCGATCTTCAAAGTCTCTCCGTAGACGCCCTTCTTCAACTTTCTCTTTGACCAGACCTGTTGACTCTGGGTCCCTATCTACATCCGGACATGGACCGTCTGTCTTTAACGGCTTGACTCTTGACACATCCCTCCTAAGGGATTTTCTAGTTCTTTGGTCCAGACCATGCTCAGAGCACATAAACCGTCCTCGGCCAAAATTTATCACCGAATATGGCATACATGTTTCCAGTGATGTGCTCCTAGAAACTATGACCCTCCAGTTTTTACGGTTTCTAGAATACTTGCCTTTCTTCAGACTGAATTGGATATTGGACTCCACCTGGCATTGTCCATCTGGTTCCAGTGCAGAATTGCTCTTCTACTGGATGTTCACACCTTCCTACAGGGTGTTCTACGTATACAACCTCCCTCCTTTGGTTTTGTGGGATTTGTCAGTGGTTTTCCATGCACTTTAGGAACCTCCATTAAAACCCCTGGAATCGGTGGATGTCAAATGGCTCACTGCAAAGACTGTTTCTTCAGACTATAGCATCTGCCCTTAGGGTTTCGGATTTAGGATCGCTTTCATTTCGCTCCCCCTTTTTAATCCTTCATCAGGACAGGGCTGTTCTTAGAACACGCCCGGGCTTCCTTCCCAAGGTGGTTTCTCGTTTCCACCTTAATGAGGAAATTGTGGTCCCGGCCTTTCAATCACCAGACCTCTCGGCTGGTGAGGCTTTTTTGGATGCGGTCCGTGCTCTGAAGATCTACGTGGACCGCACTAGTACCACCAGGAAATCGGACTCCTTCATCTTATATGGATTCCATAAGAGGGGATGGCCAGCTAACAAGCAGACTCTGGCCAGATGGCTTCACATGACTATCTCACAGGCTTATACTCAGATGGGCCTTCCTGTGAAGAAGGATTTGGAACCGCTGCTCAATATTTTGCCTGGGCAGTAGGGCCAACCTGAATTGTTCCAAGGTGATGCTTTAGATCACTTTCTTTTCTGACTGGAACCAAGAGTAGGAAAATCACTTACCTTTGCTTCCTAATGTGTGGTCTGGCACTGCTGCAGTTGCTTTACATGTGCTGGCATGTTGGGTCCTCTACGAACTACAACTACCTGCAGCTACCGTGATTGTTCCACTTGGGAAGAGAAATCTCTTCTCACTAGGAAAGGCGCCTAATCGGCCGGCTCAGGGCTGCAGATAGCCCGATGAGAGTTTCAGGGAGTAATAAAAAATAGAGCACCTGGATTCCTATAGCTGCTTCTATATTCTCTATTTTACAATAAGAAAGAAAAGTTTAAATCATAAGAAGCACTCGCTCAAAATGTGTGTGTGTGTATATATATATATATATATATATATATATATATATATATATATATATATATATATATAATGCAATAATAAAATATTGTAAAAAATGACTCTAATATAACATATATCATATTTTGTGTATCAAATGGATCTGCAAAACCATTCATTCGAAGATACAGAAAAGGGTGGACGGGAATCAGACAAAATTAAAATGAAACAAACTAAATTAAATAAAATTAAATAAATAAAAAAAATAATAAATGAAATAACAATAAAACTAAAAATAAGCAAATGAACCAAAGTGATGTTTATGCTCTTTAAGGGGTTAGATGGGTGCCCGCTGCTGTACTGCAGTGCTGCGGGTTGCTGTCCCTACCTTTCCCTGAGATACAGGGTTTAGCTGTCTGCACAGTCCTTCAAAGCCGGTGGTAACTTCGGCGCTCAGTGTTGGAGGGACACGTGCACTTTGTCCCGTTCTGGATGCGGTGTTGGCCGCTTGCTCCGGCTCACAGCTGTTCCGCTCAATTCTTCAGTCCCCTTGCTGGCTAGCTCACCAGAGTTGGGAAATGCTGATAATGTATTAGTAGTGAAAAAAGTCTGTCATGTGGACGAAACGCGTTGGGGCCTTTTTTCACTACTAATACATTATCGGCATTTCCCCACTCTGGTGAGCTAGCCAGCAAGGGGACTGAAGAATTGAGCGGAACAGCTGCGAGCCGGAGCAAGCGGCCAACACCGCATCCAGAACGGGACAAAGTGCACGTGTCCCTCCAACACTGAGCGCCGAAGTTACCACCGGCTTTGAAGGACTGTGCAGACAGCTAAACCCTGTATCTCAGGGAAAGGTAGGGACAGCAACCCGCAGTACAGCAGCGGGCACCCATCTAACCCCTTAAAGAGCATAAACATCACTTTGGTTCATTTGCTTATTTTTAGTTTTATTGTTATTTCATTTATTATTTTTTTATTTATTTATTTAATTTTATTTAATTTAGTTTGTTTCATTTTAATTTTGTCTGATTCCCGTCCACCCTTTTCTGTATCTTCGTATGAATGGTTTTGCAGATCCATTTAATACACAAAATATGATATATTTTATGTTTAGTCATTTTTTACAATATTTTATTATTGCATATATATATACATATATTTTGAGCGAGCGCTTCTTATGATTTAAAGCCAGATGAGTGTCTGCACCAGGTGACCATCGTAGAGGTCATTTCAAATAGCTGCAGCAGGGAAATTCAAAAGTTAAAAATAAGATGATGAAAAAAATCTTTAATACAGGCTACTAAACCCATCAAAACAAAGCATATTCGTATGCTCTCTATTTTGCATAGAGATGCAAGTGCATATTTAATCAACATAAGAGTAACCTTTCATCTGTTGACAGAATTGTCTTAGCCACGCAGTTGTCATTACCAAGCAATATTATTTTGGTGAAATTCCTCTTAGGTATGGGAGTACTTGCTAAGAATAACAATTAGTCTTGCTGTATAATGCCTAGCTAAGGAAATAAATGCGTAACTGAGGGATTTGTCATGAAACATACATCAACCCTGTCTTCCTATAATTTCATTTACTTATTTTCTTCCTCTGTCTTCTATATAGAACTGTTTGTTTATGATTTATTTGTTGCAGCAATGTAAACTAATGCTGATGCTACATGTAAATGCTCATTCAAATAATAAGTGTTGTTTTATTATAAACTTTTGATCTTCTAAACACCAAAATGATGAGGACACCTTTTATTTGTTTCACCTAATAAAAATCAAATGTTTCACTTCTAGGAAGCGACACAGAAATGAAAGCAGTCCAAGCCCGCGTCCATCCCCAAAACGCAGAAGAGATCACTCTCCTGAGAGCGATACCTACAACAATGGTGATGAGAAAAGTAAGAATATATAGATCTTAACGAAAACATTCAAATTAGTCTGCTTGGACATTTCAGCCACCCATTGGTAGCAGGTACATTAAATCCACCAATTGGTAACAGGTACATTAAATCCACCCATTGGTAACAGGTACATTAAATCAAGCATTCAGTCATGCAATCTCCATTGTCAAACATTATCCGTAGAATGGGTTGTTCTGAAGATCTCTGACATTCAAGGTGGAACAGTCAGAGGGTCAGCTTATCAAATTTCTGCCCTGACACAGCTGCTCCAGTAAAAAGTGTTGCAGTTGTGAAGTGGAAATGTCTAGGATCAGCAGCAGCTCGGCCACAAAGTGGTAGGCCAGCCGCAAAAAAACTTAGTCTGTTTCCATGGACACGCAGATGCGCAATGCCAAACATCTGTTGTGGTGGGTTGAGGTACCCTGTCATTGACTCCCGAGCAATGGATATGCTTTCAATGGAGCGACTAATCACAGTTTGGATCTGGCATTCTGATAGATAAATCTGGGTTTAGCAGATGTCAGGTTTAGCAATTGTCCGAAGACAAGGTTGTTGGTTGCAGGCTTGGATACCAGTGCAGTGGCCAGGAATTGTTTGCCGTTACTGTCTGATCACTGCACACAAAGTGGAGACTTTTTGTACAGCTCAGAGGACTGAAAAGGGAACCAGCTTGGAGAAACTCTGTGACTTGTAATGCAAGCCGTCACAGATCTCCTTTATCTGTTGTCACGAATAGGCACCTTGGGTCTAGGTACACTAGGAATCTACAGCTTTGACCCTGGCATAGACCTGAGATCAACTTTGTTTAGGTGAAACCCCAATTATATGTTCTCACACCTTGCATACTCTATACTTATTTAATAAATCTATACTTGGCATAGGTAAACCGTTTTTGGGGAAACTTTCTGGAATTGCAGAAATTTGTCAAAACATAATAAAAAAAACAAGGATTTTTGTTTTTAGTTTCATCTTGTAATTGTTTTCTATTGTTTCCTACAAAATGCACTTAATATATTAATTTTATTACACTACCGAATAAAAGCTTCACATCTTCACCAGCTCCCGCTTAAAACACATGCAAGTGCAATGTTAGGATACAGAAACAGGAAGGAGTTAACAATAATGGGCAGTCTTCTGTCGGTCAACATGATTAAAACCCTTGAGTTATTCCTTTCCTCATAAACTATATATAATACTATGTTGCATAGAGTAATGTGATGTGTCTTGTATCAAAAATTTCACAATTTGCTTTTAGCAGTTTAGGTCAAACAGACATGTAAAAGCGAATATTTGGTTCCTATGGGTTATAGCACAAAAGGTTCTTGCAATAAAATATTGCATTGTGTGGAAACTAACTGCATTGTATCTGCTTTGCTTATAGATGAGAAACACAAGATTCTAAGCCAGGTTGTCATACCACAAGATTCCCGTTCTCTTAGCCCTACACACATAACAGAGGAAAGGCCGACTCGTTGGAAGGAGGAGGAAAGAAAGACTGATAGGAAAGATGGATCTAAGCGTTATGAAGAGCCAGAAACTAAAGAGCGACTGTCTACTGTAGAAAAACCGAGGGAACACTTGATAGATCCTGATAGTTCAAAGACAAAAGACATTGATAGCACGATTCAACATAAACCAGAGGAAAGGGAGATTACGGACAAATTGCATGAAGACAAAACCAAGAAGAAAATGCTAAAGAAAACTGCAAAGAAAAAGAAAGATGAAGAAAATGTAGTTGAGAAAATTGCTACAGAGTCTCCACAAGAAGAAATTAAAGTCTTTTCACCCAAAAAGGTCCAAAAGAAGAAAACTTTAGAGAAAAAGCGAAAGAAAGGCGAATCTGACGTGTCTGATGAAGAAGTTGTCCAACATAGTAAGAAGAAGAAAGGCCCTAGGACACCACCTGCTATAGTTGCACCAGTTGCAGTTACTGCAAATATCAAAGAAGAAATTCTGGAGGTGTTACCAGAAAAGGTAGTGGTTGAAACGGTCCAAGAAAAAGAAACCACATTCAGTGACTGGTCAGATGACGATGTGCCCCCTGAAAGAGGAGAATCTTTAATTCCCGACAGAACCACCGAAGAAACCATCAAAAAGCCCACCAAGGTGAAAACGGAGAAAGAAGATCCTCGACCTTTAATAGTGGATGAGCCACCTGCACGCAAGCTCACGGAACAGAAACGCAGCAGCAGCATCTCTAGCAACCAGAGTCGTACATCCAGTCGCCTGAGGTCACCCTCCATCGATTCTAGTCACCGAAGTGAAGACCAAACTGCAAGGAAAAGAATACCGCATGGCAGCTCCAGAGAGAGGGAACGGAACAAAAGCATTGAGCCCCCTGGAGAGCGCAAATCTAGAATCGATCAACTGAAAAGAGGAGAACCTAGTCGCAGCACTTCATCAGGTAATTTAGAAACTTGTCATTTAATTGAAAAATTATTTTGTTTTGTCTCAACACTTGAAACTAAAGATGTCATTAGTCAACCACGTCTATTATGGCTGTAGTCATTAATCTTCTATGAAGTCTAATTACTCACACTATCTTCAGAATTAGTTTTATTACCATTTTAATATGGCAATGATCATATATCATTCTTATGCTAAAATTTATAATACAACAAGATGTGATTATTAATATTTAAGCTTCTATAAAATTTAATTTAATAAAAATTTTTTTAACGCCGTCTAAGCAGCATAACAGTATAGTCTCAGAAGATCTGTTGATATATTTTTATGCTTTTAAAGGTCTGTATGGGCCTTGCACGTATGATTCAATTTTGCATGTCTTATAATTCGTTTGTAAAGCTCTATTTTGTACATTCCAAATACAGGACATGCAGTCGGGTTGCAGCCACAAATCTCAACACGGCATACAGGTGTGTAGTTCCCGACTAGTCTACTAGGGAGAGTGTTCCGCTTGTAAGAGAATTATATTAGGCTTTGTGTAGGAATGGTTAGATAACTGGTAATAATCTAAACATTTTATGGTCCCTTATTTAAGTATATTTTATAGATAATTTTGCCTCTGAGAGACAAATGTTTTTTAAAGCGCACATAGGAATACTAAAACTGGATAAAGTTTTAATATGCATTTATGCACATAAGTGTATTAAACTAAATCACCTCAAAAATGAATGTATAGAGTAGCTCTCTTGGTTCTCTTAATGCCTTTATAGTGTCAGCTGTTCTATTTCTGTAAGAGTCATGCTTGTCTTCCTGTTTAAATGTTTACCAATTGTTGAATACTGTTCTAGTCATACTTACGGTAATGTGTCACAAATATTTCAAATGCTGCTTGTTGTATTGGTTTTGATTTTGACACACTGAAATAGATGAAGCCTCAGAATCAGTGGTGCATATGCCCTACCATCTCTTGTTCTGATCCTCCATTAATCTCTCCATCTCTTTTGATGCAAATTAGCTCTACATTTAGAAGTCATTATTTTAATCGTTCATGCAATAGGTTGGTCATAATAAACCACATATAATTAGCACAAAGACAACTGTATACTCTACTGGAAGAATATAAACTCCAATGAAGATGAAGGCTTAAAATTCCAATGCTATA
Organism: Taudactylus pleione; assembly: GCA_031769625.1. Classification (NCBI taxonomy): domain Eukaryota; kingdom Metazoa; phylum Chordata; class Amphibia; order Anura; family Myobatrachidae; genus Taudactylus; species Taudactylus pleione. Next base: position 18,066,372 of record JAUIMM010000005.1, on the reverse strand, counting down.
TGTGATGGATAAGCATTCAAGATTATTAAAAAGGTCAATGTGAACTAAAATATTTGCTTTGAAAAAAAGGGGATGTACAATATATTGGTGGTCTATAATACCCTCCTTTTAGTCCATAGTACTTTAATGAAGGTGCTTATCTCTTAACGTGTGTAGATGAGGTCTTTATGTTTGCATTTGTATTTGTGGAATTATTGCTGTGAATGTAAATAAATTGATATCAGTTTATCATGCATGTCATGATGTGGTCTCTGCCACCTTATGAAGACAAAAGACTGTAGGCTGATAGCCTTTATACCAGGTCTGGAACTCTGTTCCTAACCTTAAATTATTTAGAGTTGGTAGGTGTTTCGTTATTGTACACAATTGTCACTTATGAATACTTAAGACCAGAGCTCCAGACTTAGGATAAATACTATCTGCCTGCAGGTTTTTGTCGTCAGAATATGGCTGACTACATTATTGCCATGCATGCCTAATTACACAGCACAGTGTAAGTTGCCTGTACAAGTTACAGCAATGTAAACGTGTACACATTTAGGGCTTTTTCGCACCTACCGGTTTTCACCGGGCTGCAAAAATCCGGGCGTTTTTTTGCCAGGTGTGAAATTTAGTGGTGGATGGAAGCGGGTGGGTCCTTGGGCACGGCACGGTCACCGTGTTACAGCCGGGAATTTCCACTGAGGACTGCTGCCGTGGCGACCCTGCAGGCCAGTGGTGTATATGAAACAATGAATCCTTTCACTCACACCGGCTGGCTTGTACAGCAGCTACTGCTGCTGTGCATATCTAGAAGAGTAGTAAAAAAACCCAGTAAAAACGTCTCAAAGCCGCAGTATGTGAAAGGCACTGAGTGCCTGAAAAAAAACGGCCAGCTTCTGCCTGTTTTTTTGCCGGCCGGGCAAATCCGGCAGGTGTGAAATAGGCCTGAGTCCACACTTCTTAACTTAGTTTGACTCCCGATGAACCCTGTTTTTTTAATAGTAGTATTATTTCTACTTCAGGGTCCATAGGGGGTCCACAGGGTTGACCTTGGGGGTATAGCTGGATCTGGATCCATGGGCACCACGCAGTTAAAGCTTTAGCTGCTCCCAGGATGCACTTGGGTCCGTCCTCTATACCCCGCCTCCGGCCACAGCACCTCAGTTTGAGTTGGTGCCCGGCCGGAGTCGGGTCACCTGCGCAGGGGGGCTGCAGGAGCAGCCCCCAAAAGCTTTCTATTTTTATTTAAAAAAAAAAAAAGAGCCTGTTAGATTTTTATTTTAAAACAGAGGCTCTAGTGTGGCAGTGACGGGCTGTCTATACAGACGCCCACGCTGCCGCTCTCCTTCCCCGCTGGCGCCGCGACGCCAGTACTGCACTGGGGATCGCGGCGGGAGGCCAGAGTCTGTACTAGCCGGACTCTGGGTCCCTCCCTGGACTGCTGCCGGAGTCGCCGGGGACAAGGTAAGCCGCGAGTCGCCGATTAGCGGCGGCTCGCGGGTTTTGCCTGCAGATGCAGTCCTTTGCCCCCGGTCCTAGGGGACTGACCGGGGGCCGCTAGCGGTGGCGGCGGGCTCCCCCTCTGAGGAGGAATAACCCGTGGGACCACTAGACCACCAGGGATATATGGCAAGCGGGATGCCGGCAAGCCCTGGGGTTAATATGCTAGCCAGGGGAGGAAGCCTTCCCTGTCAGCGGCTCCTCCCCTCAGCTCAGCGCGCCTTTCAGCACGGAGTCTGGCGTCGCTGAGCTGCAGATTCCTCGGCCACTCCTCCTCTGAGGTCTCCAGCGGCCATTTTCTCACAGTGGCAGCGCAGATCTTCAGGTTTCAACGGCGGATTGCAATACTACCAGACGTTCACACCTTTTTCCAAGGTGTTCTCAGGATCCAGCCTCCCTTTGTGCCTCCTGTGGCTCCTTGGGACTTGGCGGTGGTGCTACGGGTCCTGCAGGGTCCTCCGTTTGAGCCTCTTGAGGCGGTGGAGCTCAAGTGGCTGACATTTAAGACGGTTTTTCTCCTGGCAATTGCTTCGGCCAGGAGGGTGTCTGAATTGGGGGCGCTTTCCTGTCGCCCTCCTTTCCTGATTTTTCACCAGGACAGAGCGGTGCTCCGCACTCGTCCTGAGTTTTTGCCCAAAGTGGTCTCGAAGTTCCATATTAATCAGGAACTTGTTGTGCCAGCTTTTCAGTCCCCTGATCTTTCAGCTGGTGAGACTTCCTTAGATGTGGTCCGGGCGCTTAGAATTTATGTAGACCGGACGGCTTCGGTTAGGAAGTCTGATTCCTTGTTTATCCTCTTTGGTTTTCACAAGAGGGGTTGGCCTGCCAACAAACAAACGTTAGCCCGTTGGCTTAGTTCCGTTATTTGTGAGGCTTATGCACAGGAGGGCTTACCTGTGCCAGCCTCTGTTAAGGCTCATTCCACTCGTTCTGTGGGTCCCTCTTGGGCTGCTAGACGTGGCGCTTCTGCTGTTCAGCTGTGTAAGGCGGCCACTTGGTCTTCAATTCAAACGTTTTTGAGGTTCTATGCGTTTGACACCTTTGCCTCTCAGGATGCATCCTTTGGGCGCCGGGTACTCCTTTCAGCACAGGAGCGTCCCCGCCCTTAGTTGTACTGCTTTGGGACATCCCCAAGGTCAACCCTGTGGACCCCCTATGGACCCTGAAGTAGAAAACAAGAGATATGGTAAGAACTTACCTTTGTTATCTCTGTTTCTACGAAGTCCATAGGGTCCACAGGGCGCCCGCCCTGACGCACCTGGCTTCAAATGGGCTGTGTGGCTGGTCACCGGTTTTCCGTCTCCCATTTCTGTGAGTATGGTTTCTTGTGTGTTCCAGTCTTCCTTCTCTCTGTTTAGTCTCCTCCTCCGGCCTTGGCTGCTTACCAACTGAGGTGCTGTGGCCGGGGGCGGGGTATAGAGGAGGACGGACCCAAGTGCATCCCGGGAGCAGCTAAAGCTTTAACTGCGTGGTGCCCATGGATCCAGATCCAGCTATACCCCCAAGGTCAACCCTGTGGACCCTATGGACTTTGTAGAAACAGAGATAACAAAGGTAAGTTCTTACCATATCTCTTGTTTTAAGAGAACCCCCACTTCACCACACTAAGCTGTTATTCTGTATTTGTACTTCATAACTGTATATTCCTGATGACCTACTGTGACCTCCACAATATAGCAAACTGTTCATATTCAGTGTTATCTGGTTTTGTCATATAAAGGTTTTCATTTGACTCACACAGTTTAGCATCATTCATACTTTCAATTAGTAATGGTTGTATATTTAATGATCTATAATAATCTTTGGCTGTTGTATCTCATAGTACATAACATTACTGTAGAGTTAGAACTATAAGTAATTGATTGATCTCTGTTAATAGATTGTGGAGACTCCAGGAGTCACAGTTCCAGAAGAAGTTCACCAGAGTCAGATCGTCAAGTACATTCCAGATCTGGGTCATTTGACAGCCGCGAAAGAGCACCTGAAAGAGAGCGATACGAACATGAGAGGGAGCGTGAGAAGGACCGAGAGCGTGAGAGGAGAGATGTAAGACAGCGAGATTGGGACAGAGAAGCTGATAAAGACTGGCCAAGAAATAGAGAGCGAGATCGAATACGAGACCGGGAGAGAGAAAGGGACAGGGAAAGGGACAGGAGGAGAGACTTTGAAAGGGAAAGAGAAAAATTGATCCCTGATAATATAGAAAAAGAGCGAGTCAGACTTCTAGATGTCCCATCAATAGTAGAGCAAAAACGTAGTGACCCAAAAGAGAGAGACACTGACAAAGTGCATGATAACACCAATCGGAACGTCTCTAACATGGAGAGAATAGAGAAAGACACAGAAAGCCTTCAAGATCTGATCACTAGCCGGAAAGCAGAAAAAGCTGAAAGTTTTGATGGTAAGTTGAAATATAAATCTTTTATTACTTACTTAAAAGTAATGTGTATTTTGCTTAATTGTTTCTTTTTGGTTTGGGGAAACTTCTCTAGTCTGCTGTATTGGATGCGTGGTATATTTTTCTAAATTAAGAACGTTGACCTTTATCGTGTCGACGCTGATGAAATGTTAACATCATTGGAATGTTGACAAAATATCCTTGGTGGTATAGTGGTGACTTACCTTGTAAGATTAGTCTGGCAACTCCACCAGTGGTGTAGGGTAGTTTACGGCAGTACTTTTGGCTAATCCTAACCTCCCCTCCCATAGCCTAACCCTTCTTACCCTAATGCCTAACCCTTCTCCCGTAGCCTAACCCTCTGCTGCTGGGCCGTACGGAATGTTGACATTTCACATGTTGACATGTTCAAGGTTGACATTTCTACGATGCCGACATAACTATCGACATTATGGCTACATCCCGCTGTATCACCAATTATATGGAGTTTATTTTTATCATGTTTGCCTCTAGGATGGAGAATGGGAATTCCTCTTTGCACACTCCTGGTGCTTGGTCAGTTCCAAACCCAGGCTGGGGGTGTATGTGTTCCATGCTTTTACAAAATGTGTCACTTTGTCTTTCAGCCATGGGGAGCTACAAAGAACCATGGGATATAGCCTGTGTTGGAGGAGTCTGGGCACTAAAAAGTAAATTTTTAAGAGAGCTCAGGCTCCTCCTTTTTTATAGGCAGTTTTCTCATTCTTTTTTTTTTCAGTGCCCTTTGTGTCTCCTCTGCATTATCTTTCTGCCTGATATACTTTATCAGCCAGGTTTTCATTTAGGCTGTATTCCCGTGTTAGTGTTAAAAATAACTTTTCATTATAAGAAAGCTATTCAGTTAGACTGCATATCTAGCGTTACAATCACTTTTTCATTTAAAACATCTCTTCAGTTAGGCTGACATTTGTTTCATGAGTTAGTGTTAGAAATGCTGTTTTTTTTACACTGCATTTTGTTGTTGCCTTTTTTGTTTATCTGCACAGCCTCCCTAACTGTCCACTTTGGTCTCCTCTATGGTATGTCTTTTCATGTTTAATACAAGAGTACCATGTTTGTTAATGGAAATTCCTCCAAAGCTGTCTCAGAGAAAAAATAGTTGGTGCTCATGTCCAGGGCACACTCTGTGATTTCTGTGAAGACCCCTTTTTGAAAACCCTATCCTGGAGCCAGCGAGGCCCTGTCTCAGGCCATGTTGGAACTGGCCAAGCTACTGATTCTATCCAGAACGTCCACTTCAGATCACAGTTCAGCGAGACCTTCCAATACTCTGCCTTAGACAGTTGTGGAGCTTCCCTGGGTGCAAGGTTTGTCTCACCTCAGTTCAGGGCCTGGTTCAAGTTTTTTCAGTCTCTAAAACTGATGCTGGAACCTATGGCTCCCCAATGTCCACCTAAACAAACATCCTCTGCCTACTCCACTTCAGTCAGGATACAAATTGGACTCTGAAGATTCCTCACCAGCTGAGGATAATTTTCAGCAGGACTTGTGCTGAAGTCCACGGTGCTCAACAAGGATTCCGATGGCAAGGTACTTGCTGGTCAAAATTAATATCTCTGCGGCCGCCTTTAACTCTTTCTTGCCATCCACGACTCCTAAGCCTAAAGGTCACCCTTTTTGGTGCTATGGTTCTTATGGATGGCCACATTCCAGTTTTCCTTTTGAGAGCAAGGTGGTTCTTCCTGTGGTGGAAAAGCAAAGTTTAGACAGTCCTGGGCTGGTCACAAGGCTGCTCTCATGCCCGTGGAAAAACAATTTGCATGATGGGCTATACTCCCTCCTGGGGGCTCCTCCAGCGTTGAGGCCATTTTCAATTGTATTGCGTGGAATGGTGTGGTGGAGGACAACATCGGAAACTTTGGTACGAGGTATTGTAAAAAGGGGCTATGCTCTGACATTCCATGGGTCTCCTCCCAGACGTTTCTACTTCAGGGTCCATAGGGGGTCCACAGGGTTGACCTTGGGGTATAGGTTGGGAACCAAATCCGGGCACCACGCAGTTAAAGCTTTTAGCTCCCAGGATGCACTTGGGTCCACTCTCCCTATAACCCCACCCCCAGCCAGAGGCACCTCAGTTTAAATTGTGCCCGGCCGGAGTCGGGTCACCGTTTAGTGCAGTGGGGAGCTGATTAACAGCTCCTAAGCTTTATTTTTTCTAAGTACAGAGTTTTTTTATTTTTACTTTGGACTTTCAGAGCGGCAGCGTCGGACTGTCCATAGGACGTCTAAGCTGCCGCTCCGTCACCCCGCCGGCGCTGAGACGCCAGTACAGATCTGGGGATCTCAGCGGGACCCCAGAGTCTGTACTAGCCGGACTCTGCGGGCGCTCAGGACTGCTGCCGGATCTACGGGGAGCAGGTAAGGTCGCGGATCACCGCTTGCGGTGATCCGCGCATTTAATATGCAGTCCTGTGCCTCCGGTCTCCGGGGACAGACCGGAGGCGCCGGCAGTGGCGGCGGGCCCCCCATACCCCGTGTGTCCACTAGACCACCAGGGACTTACTGATCGGCGCTGGGAGCCGGCGTCCCGGGAGGTTAATAGCCGGCCAGGGGAGGAAGCTTTCCCTGTTACAGCGGCTCCTCCCCTCAGCTCAGCGCGCCTTTCAGTATTATAGTCTGGCGTCGCTGAGCTGCTTCCTCCGCGGGCCACGCTTCTTCTGAGGTCTCCAGCGGCCATTTTCTTGTGGTGCAGCAGCAGAGCTCCGGAGATGGCAGTGAGTCCAGTCCCCCTACGTACCTCACCATCAGGTCAGTGTACACAGCGCTGTAGCCTTCCCAGACACTGAATCTGGGTAAGTTGAATGCAGTGTAATAGTGCAGTATATTATATGACATGTTTATGTATATATGTATATATCTGCATGGTATGTGACTTATGCTAGTGCTGACTGTCTGTATTTAATTCTCTCACCTGTCAGTGTATATCTATCCCTTTTCCTTATCTGCCCTAATACAGCTGTACTTAGGGTGGTTCTGAGACCTCACATTTATATACTCGTTGATATTTGTGAGGTTTGTCACATACTGTTGCGTGCTGCACGTTGCCACATTTTCGTTGGAACTGTGTGTTGCATACACTGAAAATGGGTCCCTGCGGCTAATTTTAGCATCAGTCAGGACCAGTATAGCACTGCTTGATATTTCCGCCAAGATTGGTCCGATATGTTTGACCAGGAGATAGAGCGTTATACTGCACCCATTTTTGCTATCCTGCAAGTCATGTGCTGCAGGTGTTAGTGCGGAGGATTTGTTTCATAAAGGGTTCTGTGTGTGGCGTCATCTGGTGCCGGCCCCTTTCACGACCCCCTTGGGAGGTTTGTTTTCTCGGGATCCTCTCAATTGCGGATCGCCGGGTGGGCCCAATTGTTGTACCTCACCTGGGGGTTACTTAACCATAATGCCCTTTTCATCTCAGGGTATCTCGCAGTTTCTTGCACTCTTCCCCTGTGACACAGACTACTGCTCCCTGCAGGGGTTTTTCGCAGTATATGAAATCCCCCTGGTGCCACCATAGTCTGTCATTCCCCTTGCAGGGATTCCCACGGTCACCCTGGGTGGATGTCGTTTTCTACGAAACGCAAATTGGCGTGGTTGACGCCCTGTGGTTACTTCCCAGTTGGCTCTGCGTGAACTGGATACTGTTTTGGGCTCTTTCCCTCTTACACGGGGGGAAGCCTATTTCAAGTATTATTATCCCTGCTTTGGGCTGGTGGCAGGTCCATTCTGGTTAGAGTGAATGTTGACCTGCACCTGTATCATACACCCTCAGTATTGCGTGCCTTCTGGTTCCCTGTTGCTGACTAGCGGGGGGATCGCATGGCGGGACTCTGGCTGTTGTCAGTTATGAGGTATTACAACAGTGTTTGGCCTCCTGTCCCAAATTCCCTGAGGGTCATCACGAGCCCCTCATGGGGTGGATGGGCGTGTTACTCGTCAGGTGGCAGTACAAATTTCCCGCCTTCAGCTATGCCCACTACAGGGCCTCAGACTAAGTCTATTAAGTCTTTTTGTCCTCTGGGTCAGCCTAAAGGTCTGTTTCTTCAACCGAGCAGGCCTGGACTGCCAGCCGATCCTGCTTCTGAACCTACGGATATATCGTCAGCATGACGAGACAGGCCTACCACTGGGAGATGGCGATTTTCTCAGTTCGCCCGGTACTAGTGTCTAGTTGCCGCGGCTACGTGGGTAGGAGGGTACGCCCTCTCTTTGCTCAGGCGGCCGATTTCCATGTGGTACGCAGGCCCTTATTCGGACCCGAACAGGGCCTTACGAATCCAGAAAGCTATACAGTTGTTGGGGTAAGCGGAGCTAATTGGGCCATCCCCACTTTCTCAGCGAGGGACTGGTTGTTCTGCTTTCTTTCTGGTGCGGTGGCTGAATGGTCCTCTTTGGCCTATTCTCTGTCTAAATTCCCTGAACCAGTTCCTAAAGCTACCTGCGCTCAGGAGGCAATCCCTATGCTCCATCATACTATGTTTGGAACCTGGGGACTTTATGGTATCACTGGATATACAAGACGCGTGCCTACGGGCACTTACAGAGACCTTGCCTCAGCATGGACTGAGGTTTGCTGTATCACAGCACTTACGGTTTTCGGGCTCTGCCTGTTGGGACTGTTCTCAGCCCCACAGGGGTTTACCAGCGTTTTGGATTTTCTGACAGTTCTTCTGTTCAGTATATCCCAATGCTCCTGTACCTGGATGGCCTCCTGCTCTTAGCAGGATCACCGGGGTACTTTACAGCCGGGTCAGGTTGACTGTGGCTTCTTCAGGGTGCAGAAGTTTAATCAATGGGGAAAAGTCCTCCCTGCATCCCTCTCTGGGTATTCTTCACCTAGGAGCCCTGCTGGATTCTCAGAATCTGAGAATTCTTCTGGCGTAAGACGGCATCTCCACTCTTCCATTTGGAGTACATGGATGTCTGCGCAGTCGACATATGTCTTTGCACTCTGGGATGCATAGTCCACTATTCAGTGTCTGCCTTTGGAAGGGTGGAATGGGCTCAGTTCCATTCCAGGCTTTTCCATAATTGGCTTATCTCCAGATGGAACAAGTTTTTTTCTGTCTGATCACTGTTCAAATGATGCTGCTCTCCCCGGAGGCAAGTCTGTCCCTTTTCGGGTGACTATGACCATCTCGTCCAGGGTATTCTTTGCTAAGGACAGTGTCTGTCTGGTACGCATCCATTTCAGTGCAATTGGATGTCTGTCGATTCCACCCTGTCAATTAACTTGTTGGAACTTTAGCCTGTCTTGGGCCTTCACTCTGGCATAGCCCTTGTTTCCCGGTGAACCTGAAAAAGTTCAGTCCGACGGGGTCAGAACAGTGGCTTCCTTTTTAGCAATACTGTTCGTTGGGTGGCAATGTCAGGTATGTCATACTTTCGGACATTGTCTGAGGGTCTCCTCCTGACCATCTCGACAGTGTTCATTTCAGGTGCTCTCCATTGGGAAGCGGGAGTCCTCAGCCGTTACGACGTGCATCCCGGGGACTAGTCTCTTCCCCAAGAGAGGTTTCATCTCCTGGTGAGCAGGGGGGGGGGCCCTCCTGAGGTGACACTCATGGCCTTCTGACTCTATCACACTATGGTGTTACAGTCCAACTCTGGGGATTCTGAAGCAACCTTCAGTGACTCTTTGTCGGTGAAGGGGTTCTTCCAATTTGCGTACCTGTGTTCTCCAGTCTCCATTCTTCCTCGAGGGAAGTGTTTCAATCGAGACAGAGATGCTTTCCTGCTGGTGGCTCCTGATTGCCCCAGATGTCAGGGGTACTTGGTTTTTCGGAGTTTCTCCATCGATACTCCATTCCTGATGCTTCACTACCCAGACCTGTTGTCTCAGGGTCCTGGGGTTTGCCTTGGACCTGGGTCGTTTGTCTTTGACTACGTCCCTACAGTGGTCTTACGGCTTCCATGGCTTTGTCATCGTTGGAATGATTGGAGCACATGGATCAGCTTTTGCTGGGACCTACCACAAACTGTCGCAGCCATAATTCTTATGGTATTATACCTATCGATACGATCCTCTGGTGTCCAGGATTTCCAGATATTCTGGCATTCCTTCCGGCTGGCTTGGGTTTCACCCTCGGCCTGGCCTTCCTGACAGTGCAGATCTCTACACTCAGTATGATTAGGTTATGGAATTGCTCCGCTCTGATATCCAGTTCATCCTTTGGAGTGTTTTCTGGATTATGCCTCCATTTGTCCTCCCTAGGGACTCCTTGGGAGTTAGGAGTGGTTCTTCGTTAACTCCGGGGAAAGTTAATGGAACCGCTGGTTGTGATAGCCATTACATGGTCTATTGCTTTGGCTTTCTCTCTTTCTATCAGGGAGTTTATATCAACCAGGTGAGTGTCGGAATTGGGAGCGTTCTCATGTGGCTCCCTCTTCTGGAGGGCATCTTGTCAGGGTGTGAGTTGCTTTCACCCTGTGTTTCTTCTTAGTGATTTTCAGGTTCCATATTATTCTGGAACTTATGGTGCGGCCATTCAGTCCCCAGTCCTCTCGGCTGGTGTGGCCTCATTGACTGTGGTCCGGCCTCTGTGGATTTATGTGATCCATTCAAGTTCCTGACGGAAATCGGACTCCTTATTGGTGGTCTGAGATTTCTGGTTTTAACAGGAAAGGATGGCCGGCCTATGGCCATATGTTGGCTGGACGGCCTCGTATGTCGTCTTCAGGGGCCTACCCATGGGTAGGCCTTTCTGTTGTTGCTGCTTGTTTTTTCTCGGGCCATGTAACCCTCGTGGGTGGCTCGCTGTGGCGCCTTGGCTGTTTTGCCTTGCTAGGTGGCCACGTGGTCTTCTGTCCACACCTTTTTCCGTCTCCCATTTCTGTGAGTATGGTTATCGAGTGTTCCAGTTTTCTCTCTCTTTTTTTTTTTCTCCTCCTCCTCCGGCCTTTGGCTACTTACAAACTGAGGTGCCTCTGGCTGGGGGTGGGGTTATAGGGAGAGTGGACCCAAGTGCATCCTGGGAGCTAAAAGCTTTAACTGCGTGGTGCCCGGATTTGGTTCCCAACCTATACCCCAAGGTCAACCCTGTGGACCCTATGGACTTTGTAGAAACAGAGATAACAAAGGTAAGTTCTTACCATATCTCTTGTTTTTTTCACCACAGGTCTACCTTGCGACCCTTCCAGGTAGCCCTGGAAGGTTGCATTATGTCTCTGGAATTATTTCTCCTGTGCCACTACTTCAAAGTGGAACCATCTTTTACTCCAACCTCTTCCTAGTAGGAAAGCCGAATGGCTTCTTCTGTCTGACCCTGAACCTAAAATCACTGAATGTTCATCTCAGCTCCTACGTTCAAGATTGAGTTCTTCAGGTCCATTATGTATGCTCTGGAACTCTGAGATTTTCTTGTGTCCCTGAATGTGAAAGCCGCTTATTTACACTTTCCGAGTTGGGAGGGACATCAGTGTTTCCTATGCTTTCCCGTTTTCTCAGATAACTTCCAACTTGCACCTTACTGATTGGGTTGTCAATGGCTACACGAAATTTCACCAAAGTAATGTCTGTGATGGCAGCCGACATGCGGCTTCGGGAGATACGCATAATGCCTTATCTGGACTATCTTCTGATTGCAGAAGAAGCCATGTGCGAAGTGTGCAGGATTCTTATGTGGGCGTCACGGTTCCTACCAGCTCTACATTCCGGGGGTCGACAACTGGGAGGCCAACTACCTAAGCCATCAAGGTATTCTTCTCTGAAAATGGTCTCTTTACCCGGAGGTCTTTCAACAACTAGTGGACCGCTGGGGGTTATCCATTAATAGATCCGATTGTGTACCGTCTGAACTACATGCTGCCTCGTGATGTCTTCCGAACCCACGATCCATGGCCTTTTGTGGTAGTTACTTAAACCTTGCATCTTCTGCCTCAGGTCATCCGCACACTAAAACAAAAATGTGGAATGGCCATCCTGGTGGCTCCAAATTAGCTGCACAGGTTGTGGTATGCTGACCTCAAGAGCATACTGGTGGCTCGCCGTTGGCGCTTACCCCTTCTACTTGAAGAAGCCGGTTTCAGCCAAGGCTTGTTCTTCAGAAACAGAATCCAGAAGTGTTTAGATTTTCTTTTCTACAAGCAGGATTGCATATAGGCCTCTGTCTGTCTTCACTGAAGTTCCAGGTTTCAGCCCTTTTTGGTTTATTTTCAGAGGCATATAGTGGCCCTCTTGGAGGTGCAGGCTTTTCTGCAGAGGGTATTTCACATCCAGCCTCCCCTTATTCTATCATTTGCACCCTGGGATTTGGTCTTGGTGCTCAGGGGATATTCAACCGCCCTTCTTTGAGCCTTTGGACTTGGTGGACCTTATATGGCTTATGTGGAAGACCGTTATACTTTTGGCCATATACTCGGCCTTACCAGTCTTTGTCTCACAGATCTCCTTTTACGGATATTTCACCCAGACCAGGTAGTCCTGTGGACTACTCATTTTTCTTTTGAAAATAGTTTCTTATTTTCATATCATTTCTGTGAAGGATCAAGGGGACGTAGTATGGGCTCTAACGCATTTATGTGGACAGGTCTTCGGAAATACTGTATGTTGCACAGACTCTCTGTGCTTTAGTCTGTTGTCAAATGGGGTTGAACAGAAGAAAAAGATTGCTGCACTAGTGTAATTTAATTATTTAATTGCTTATAATGACTTGGAGACCCCATATAATCCAATGAAGTACTGTACATATATTCAGAAAATTACAATAGTACATTCACTATGTTGGGGGTGCAACCTACTGACAACTAATGATTAACACTAATTGAAAGGACAGAACAGAGTTGTCTTTGATTGTGGCGCACTGAAATTGAACAGGGTTGGTCTGCCTCCAAACAAACAATAGCAGTTTTGGATCAGGGGGGCTTTCTTTAGTGTGCCCCAAGGCTGAAAGAAAACAAGATTTTGGTTGTGGCGCTCCAGGTAGGCTGAACCTCATTTTTGTGTGCCAGGTTTTGTTCTCCTCCCCTGTAATTTTTTTCTTTGAGCTTTTGCTAGTAAACGGCTTGCCTTGTGGATGGTATAGGAGGGGAGGAGGAGGAGCCTGAGTAGTCTCAAAAGTTTACATTTTAGTGCCAAGACACCTCCAGCACCAGCTATACTCCATGGTTTCTCCAGTGTCCCCCATGGCCTCAGAGAAACAGATTTATCAGTTAAAAAACTAAATCTTTTTTCTAATATGTACTCTAATGTACTGATGGCAACTGTCAGTTTCCCTTATCACCTTGAAGATTACACTCCTATAATAAAGATTTTGCTGAATTACATTAAACATGTCTGAGCAAGGAGTTTGTCTACATTAATGTGTGCTCTGCAACGCATTCGGTATGCAATACCGCCGGCCGCATGACCGGCAGTTCGAATCTCGGCAGCGTCAGGCCGACAGAGGAACAGATCGCGGCAGCCCGACAGCGCTGGAAATCCCGATCGTCCCCAGGTAAGTACTAACTAACCTAATTCTTCCCTCCCCCCCTGCAAGTGCCTAAACCTATCCCACCCCCTTCCCCGCTTCCTAAACTTAAGTCCCACGTGGAGGGGTGCCTAACTCTAACCTCCCCCTGGGGGTGCCTAACCCTATCCCTCCCTCCCCCTTGCCTAACCATCTGGGGGGGGGGGGGTGCCTAACCCTACATCTCCCCCGGGATCCTTAAACCTAACCCTCCACCCCACATCCCCTCCCAACCCCACCCCTCTGCAGCTGGTCGCTCGCGGCGCCCGGCATCCCTTCGATTGGGATGCCGGGTGCCGGTCTCCCGACGTAGGGGTAATGACAGCCTCTAGATTTTAGACGCCTGTCATTTAACCCTAGCCGGGATTGTGGAGTCAGGAAGCCAGCGGTCAGTATTGTGGCCGCTGACTTCCTAAACGTATACCCTCTGCAACTTCTGTTGTTTAATCAGTAAGGTCCCTCAGGCAAGTTAGATTTAGGATTTTTTAGTTTGTCCCATTACTTTTGGCCCCTTAAAAAGTGGGAGGCACATATAGAAACCGTTGTAATTCCTACACCGTTCACCTGATTTGGATGTAATAACCCTCAAATTAAATCTGAAAGTCTGCAGTTAAAGCACATCTTGTTTGTTTCATTTCAAAGCCATTGTGGTGGTGAATAGAGGCCAAAATATGAAAATTCTGTCAATGTCCCAATATTTATGCACCTGACTGTAGGTGCTGCTGGAAAGCGAATGCTTGCAGCCATCCATCAGTGACCTCTCTTTATGCATCTACAGGTGCAGAAGAGGAATTTTCCAAACTTGAAGATGTTCAGTCTGGTGACTCTGGGGCTGGGGAAGAGTATGAGCCAATCAGTGATGATGAGCTTGATGAGATTCTAGCGGATTCAGCTGAAAAGAAGGAAGACCAGCAGGATGATGAAAAGATATCCGGTAACTGTACTACTACACAACTTTATAACTTTAAGTTATATGTTAAAACAGGCTCTGTCAGTATATTGTATTGAACTAAATAATTCAATAGTTTTCATTTTAGTGATGAAGTTGAATCCTAAACATGTGTTTTGTTTGCGCAGATCCTTTGGATGTAATTGATGTAGATTGGTCTAGTTTGATGCCTAAGCAGATGAAGGAACCACGGGAATCTGGCGCTGCTCTCTTAAAATTCACACCTGCTGCTGTGTTACTGCGGGTTGGCATTTCAAGACGTCTAGCAGGACCTGACCTATTCCGCAAGGTTAAAGACACTTGCCAACAAGCTATAGAAAAGCCTAATGGTATGTGTCTTTATTTAATGTGGTGTAGTGGTAATAACCCTACTATACTTTCATGTAGTAACTTGCACATGCAGTTAGGTAAAGTGTACTCAATGTATTGTTTTATGTTTTACAACAGTCCTTCTATTTGTAAAAGAAAGCATTGTATACAATTGTTGTAAATTGTCCAGTTAATGTTCCTAACTCAATAGTCTTACAGCGTTGTGTACTGTAATGTTTGCAGGTACTAAAGAATTAAAACATATATTTTTTCTTTTTTTAATTACGTGATTTTCAAACACTAAAGTCATGCTTGTAGACTGATATGAAAAACAAACTGTATGTTGTGGCGCTGGGATGTGCCGCTGCCAAACTGGTTGGGATAGTTACCGTGCTTTTTTTTGTTGATGGGTACTGTGGTGTTGATCAGCCACACTACAACTACCTACAAAGAAAGCCATGCTGCATTAGATCTTGAAAGAGGTTTTGTTTTATTGGTTCTGTCGCCCTCTCTAAGGATTGTGGTGCACACACACAGGCCACCTTTTACTTTGACCATTCCTAAACTATGTAAAATACACAATCATTTATTAAGATATTAATGTTTTGTTTCATTTATTGTTCAGTATAATTAAGTGTGTATTTCCCAACCACTAGTGGATTGTATAAACCAATTAAACCAAATCATAATTTAGGGAACATCATTTTGTTAATGAGATCAGTTAAGTTGACTGTTCAGTTTTCTTCAGTAGCTGTTTCTTTCTTTGAAATTGCCACTTGCTGTCTTAGAAAGTGTGACTTTTTATGGTCCTACTGTCATACACACAAGCATGTATGTGCAAGGTCATACCATTAAAGAAGACTCGATCTTCTAGTGACTTAAATGAATTGTGTACAAAATGATTTGTACAACGATCAGGTTGTGCTCTGAGTTACACGCTTACGTATACCCAGGGCCGGATCCAGGTGTCTGAGCACCCTGTGCTGGCCCTGTACGCTGAGCCCTGCAATTGAAATTGGGGGCAAACCGAATTTGGGGGCGTGGCCTCACTATCGTAGGCCACACCCCCTAAGTGATGTTGTTTGGAGGCGTGCCCGCATGGCACGCCTCCAAATAATGTCAGGCTGGGTGTGTAGCCCAGCCATCCGTCACTGGCTGGGCTTCCCCAGCCCTCTCCCATTAGTGAATGGGTGCAGCACGCATGCGTGCTGCATCCATTCACACTCCGGGGGTCCGGCACCAGCGCTAAGATGCGGCGGTGGGGGTTCCCAACCTCCCGGTTTGACCACCCGCGGGCCACTTCGGCTCACGGGTAGAGCAGCGGTGGACAGTATTGTCCCGCTAAAATCGGGATATTGGGGAGGGGTGCGCCCTCTCTGGGTTGCGCCCCTGTTTGACACTTACGAAACGCACTGGTCGAACACCCTAGAGCCGACCCTGCTTTTACCATACTCGTATTGACTTTATTTTTACTTTTTTGCAAATCTGTTTTGCACTTCAGCAATTAATTTGTACATATGTTCTTGTAGAAGCTGAAAATTTGTTTGAACATGAGCTGGGAGCATTGAACATGGCTGCACTGTTAAGAAGGCAAGAGCGAGCCGGCTTACTGAGTAATCTTGGACCATGCTGTAAAGCTCTGTGTTCTAGAAGAGACTTGGCTATCCGCAAGCAACTTGTTCAAAATGAGAAGGTAACTATATCAGTTGATTTCCTTTTCCCATTACCCCATTGCGGTTTATTATATATGTTGTAATACATTTGCTTACCTTTTTTGCTATATGAATTATACAGTGCAATGATCAGTAAAAATGTGTCCATTTAAAAGTAGCAACTTGTTTCATGTTTCTTCCTTCTTCCAGGGAACTGTGAAACAGACTTACTCCAATCCTCCGTTAGTTGACAGCGAACTTCTGAGGTTAAGTTTACGTCTTTTTAAACGAAAGACATCAGGATTAAGCCAGGAAAAGGCAGATTGCAAACTTACTATACCAAGCAAACAGACTGAACCTTGTGCCTCTTAAATCCGGAAATGACTTATGTATAACCATAAATCTATGACCTTTTGTTTTGCAAAAAACTGTGCCACCATTTGTTTTTAGATTTCTTTATTGTTTCATGGTTCTTTCTTGTAAAGTAAAAGATATACATGTTTTATAATAATATTGGTTTTTCTTATTTTATTTGGAAAATGCAAATAATATTTTGGTTGTGGATATTTAAATAATTTGGATGGTACATCAGTTGTTGGTTGGTCACTGTGTCTTTGGAGAGAGAGAAAGTACCAACCAATCGGCTCCTAACTAATTTTTCTAGCACAGCCTGTAAAGTTATACAGACATACAGAATAACAGCAAAATAATATAACATTGATCTAAAAGGCCCTACTGCAATACTGCTTTGTTTTATATGCAGAAAGGAAGGATTTAGGGCCTGTGATCTGCTGCACTAATTAACCTTTTTCAAGAAATTTCCTTGAATTCTCCTGCATTAGGCTGCTAGTACATAGTGGGGATATATAAAATTATGCAGAAACTACTGTGTTTGCATAACTTTATAGTAAATGGCCAAGATAAAAGGTCCCTTAGATACAGATTTGTATAAGTCTAGAACTCCCTTTAAAATAAATGCACATTTGGAATTGAATTTCAGTAAAAGCTGTGAAGCAGCCTGCAAGTATCATTGGTAAATCTATTTGGGGTAACATAAGAGAAAATTTTAAAACGCATCCAGCCAGTGTTTCCCAACTGCAGTCTTTACGAGCCCCAACAGTGCTAGTTTTCCAGGTCTCTTCACAGAATCACAAATAATAAATAATACCACCTGTGTACATTTTAAAATGTCACTCCGTAGTGAACTCCGTAAACCTGTGCTTCAGCAGGGGGATATGACAAACATGCAAAACACTGCCCCAAACTTTTAAGTACAATGTAGGAAAATGGAGAAGACTATTTGAAATTGACTAAATTGAATTATTTTGTATTGTGAACACACTACACATGATGGACTTTTATGAAAAATGACTACTACACAGTACAATGTTACCCTGGGAAAAGGATCAATATTCTCATCTACTGTGTGTGTATAGCAGGAATATTCAAAATGTGTAACTATACATCCTAGTATGCTCTAATAGCAAAACTGTGGCAGGGCATGCCGGGGGGGCCGCGTGCTGTATACAACTGGTAAATAGTGTGTTGTATTCATTTTCAATGCTAAAATAATTGGTGTAATACACAGCAAGCTACTTTACAGAAGAGGATCTTGGGAGAAATAAAGAATAAAATAAAAGGCATTCTAACAAGTGACTATAAAATGGGGGTAGCTGAAAGTTGGATTACATAATCATTTTTTTTTTTTTTTTAGGTTTATTTTGAAGTTGCCTGTAATCCAACTATAATGGCCATATAGACTAATGCAATGTCAGATATAAAGACCCTTATTCATAGTTGGATGCAGATCTACTTGCAAGATACATCTGGAAAAAGTCACATTTTGCTACCTATTCTCAGCTACAGACACAAAATTCAACTAACTGCGCTCCTGTTACTTGGATGGGGAGGGAATTGCATTCGACTGTATAGGCAGCAAATGCGGTTTCCTTCCTATCCAAGTAACTGGTGCTAGGAATACAATAGGAGGTGTGGCTTCACTGTGATTACAAAACATGCTAAGAATGTGCCAGGAATACAATAGAAAAGGGGTGGCCAGACTTTTGGAGACTCTGATCTACTTCTAAAGCTGCATACACACGTAAAGATTTTCTGTCCAACCATCCAACTAGTTGATTGGTTGGAATGAAAATCTGGTTTGGTATGAAAGCAAATGACAATCAGCAATTTGCTCCCAAACGCCGGAAAATGGACAAAAACTGTTTGAACAAATTGTTTAGATCAAACATTTAACAAACTTGTCTGAACGTCCATTTTCATCTGTTTTCTGGCATTAAGGAGCAAATTGCTGATCATCATTTACTCCCATACGTTACCAGATTTTCATTCCAACCAATCAACTAGTTGAATGGTTGGACAGAAAATCTATACGTGTGTACCCAGCTTTAAGCTAAAAACCTTTTATGAACTACCAAGCCTGAAAAAGGGGGCGTAGGGGTCTGTTCTGCCGAAATCACACATACTATCCCCAATTCAAATTACGCCACACAGTAGCAATCTTATTCATAATACACTGCACATAGTGCCCCTGATTCACATTATACCACATAATAGTGTCCCTTATTCACAATACGACACAGTAGTACCCCTTATACATATAATGACCACAGTAGTAGTTCCCTTTATACAATGTCTACTATAGTAGTGCTCCTTATGCAATGCCCAAGTAGTAGTACCCTTTCCACACAGACACACACAAACGCTACACTTACCCGAAGCCACGCTCCTGTGCCCACCGACGTCCTGCTCCTCCCACTCAGCACTATGGGAGAGAATTCATGACGTCTCTCCTTTCACCCACTGTGGGAGCCGGAAGGAGGAGCACAGGAGTGCGCTCTGGCTGCCGCTGCTGCGATCCCGCTCGGTAACAAAATCTCAGCAGGCTTCCAGCAAATGGGCAGCGGCGGACATCCACAGCGATCGACTGGTCGTGTGTCCGCGGTCTACCGGTAGATCACGATCAACTTTTTGGCCACCCCTGCAATAGGAGATGTTACCTCACTGAGTACAAAACATTTTAAGTGTGCAATAGGAGGTGTGGCTTCAAAACATGCTAAGATGGTGCCAGGAATGCAATAGGAGATGTGGCTTCACTGTGAGAATAAAATATGAATACACCACAAATACAATAGGAGATGTGGCTTCACTGTGAGAATAAAATATGAATACACCACGAATACAATAGGAGATGTGGCTTCATTGTGAGTGCAAAACATGCTATGAATGTGCCAGGAATACAATAGGAGATGTGGCCTCACCGAGTATAAAACATTATAAAATTGCAATAGGTGTGGCTTCACTGTAAAGACAAAACATGCTAAGAATGCGCCAGGAATACAATAGGTAGTGTGGCCTCACTGAAGGCCTGATTTAGAGCTGTATGCTAACCCGATGGTTAGCGCACATCTCCGATGTTTGGGTGAGTGTGTCCCAGCCGCAGCCTGATTGACAGGCTGCAATGTTTGGGAGGTGGAGCATGGGTGTTCCCTGGCAGCGTTCCCGGAAATGGGGACGGGCCCCCTCTGTTTTTCAGGAGGGGACGAGGCCAGGGTCTGCATGGGTGCATGCAGGCTTCCTGGCCTCGCAAGCAGCCAGAACCCGGCCAGGCTGCGGGAAGCTTTAGCTCCCGCAGCCTGGCCAATGGAAAATCGTCAATTGCAACCGATGGTCGCGATTGTTTTCGATGACCCCAGGCTGCTAACTGGGCCGCAACACAGGGATCACGCAAATGCAGCAAGGAGGTGTGTGACACCTCCTTCTGCATTTGCATTTTAAATGGACGGAATTGCACAGCCGCTTGTGTGCAGCTGCAATTCTGTCCACCTCTGAATCAGGCCCTGAGTACAAAACATGCTAAGAATGCAATAGGAGGTGTGTCTCCATTGTAAGTACAAAACATGCTAAGAATGCAATAGGAGGTGTGGCTCCACTGTGTACAAAACATGCTAAGAATGCAATAGGAAGCGTTGCTCCATTGTAAGTACAAAATATGCTAAGAATGCAATATAAGGCGTGGCTCCATTGTAAGTACAAAACATGCTAAGAATGCAATAGGAGGTGTGGCTCCATTGTGAGTACAAAACATGCTAAGAATGCAATAGGAGGCGTGGCTTCACTAAGTCCAAAACATGCTAAGAATGCAATAGGTGTGGCTTCGCGAAGTACGAAACATGCTAAGAATGCATTAGGAGGTGTGGCTCCACTGTAAGTACAAAACATGCTAAGAATGCAATAGGAAGTGTGGCTCCATTGTGAGTACAAAACATGCTAAGAATGCAATAGGAAGTGTGGCTCCATTGTGAGTACAAAACATGCTAAGAATGCAATAGGAGGCGTGGCTTCACTAAGTACAAAACATGCTAAGAATGCAATAGGAGGCGTGGCTTCACTAAGTACAAAACATGCTAAGAATGCAATAGGTGTGGCTTCGCGAAGTACGAAACATGCTAGGAATGCATTAGGAGGTGTGGCTCCACTGTAAGTACAAAACATGCTAAGAATGCAATAGGAAGTGTGGCTCCATTGTGAGTACTAAACATGCTAAGAATGCAATAGGAGGCGTGGCTTCACTAAGTACAAAACATGCTAAGAATGCAATAGGAGGCGTGGCTTCACTAAGTACAAAACATGCTAAGAATGCAATAGGAGGTGTGGCTCCACTAAGTACAAAACATGCTAAGAATGCAATAGGAGGTGTTGCTCCACTAAGTACAAAACATGCTAAGAATGCAATAGGAAGTGTGGCTCCATTGTGAGTACAAAACATGCTAAGAATGCAATAGGAGGCGTGGCTTCACTAAGTACAAAACACGCTAAGAATGCAATAGGAGGCGTGGCTTCACTAAGTACATGCAATAGGAGGCGTGGCTTCACGAAGTACGAAACATGCTACGAATACAATAGGAAGTGTGGCTCCACAGTAAGTACAAAACATGCTAAGAATACAATAGGAGGCGGGGCTCCATTGTGAGTACTAAACATGCTAAGAATGCAATAGGAGGCGTGGCTTCATTAAGTACAAAACATGCTAAGAATGCAATAGGAGGCGTGGCTTCACTAAGTACAAAACATGCTAAGAATGCAATAGGAGGTGTGGCTCCACTGTAAGTACAAAACATGCTAAGAATGCAATAGGAGGTGTTGCTCCACTAAGTACAAAACATGCTAAGAATGCAATAGGAGGCGTGGCTCCATTGTGAGTACAAACATGCTAAGAATGCAATAGGAGTTGTGGCTTCACTAAGTACAAAACATGCTAAGAATGCAATAGGAGGCGTGGCTTCACGAAGTACGAAACATGCTAAGAATACAATAGGAGGCGTGGCTTCACGAAGTACGAAACATGCTAAGAATACAATAGGAGGCGTGGCTCCACTGTAAGTACAAAACATGCTAAGAATGCAATAGGAGGCGTGGCTTCACGAAGTACAAAACATGCTAAGAATGCAATAGGAGGTGTTGCTCCACTAAGTACAAAACATGCTAAGAATGCAATAGGAAGTGTGGCTCCATTGTGAGTACAAAACATGCTAAGAATGCAATAGGAGGCGTGGCTTCACTAAGTACAAAACATGCTAAGAATGCAATAGGTGTGGCTTCACGAAGTACGAAACATGCTAAGAATGCATTAGGAGGTGTGTCTCCACAGTAAGTACAAAACATGCTAAGAATGCAATAGGAGGCGTGGCTCCATTGTGAGTACAAAACATGCTAAGAATGCAATAGGAGGCATGGCTTCACGAAGTACAAAACATGCTAAGAATGCAATAGGTGTGGCTTCACGAAGTACAAAACATGCTAAGAATGCAATAGGTGTGGCTTCACGAAGTACGAAACATGCTAAGAATGCAATAGGAGGCGTGGCTCCACTGTGTACAAAACATGCTAAGAATGCAATAGCTGTGGCTCCACAGCAAGTACAAAACATGCTTAGACTGCACTAGGAGGTGTGGCTCCACTGTAAGTACAAAACATGCTAAGAATGCAATAGGAGGCGTGGCTCCACAGTAAGTACAAAACATGCTAAGAATGCAATAGGAGGTGTTGCTCCACTAAGTACAAAACATGCTAAGAATGCAATAGGAAGTGTGGCTCCATTGTGAGTACAAAACATGCTAAGAATGCAATAGGAGGCGTGGCTTCACGAAGTATGAAACATGGTAAGAATACAATAGGAGGCGTGGCTCCACTGTAAGTACAAAACATGCTAAGAATGCAATAGGAGGCGTGGCTCCACAGTAAGTACAAAACATGCTAAGAATGCAATAGGAGGTGTTGCTCCACTAAGTACAAAACATGCTAAGAATGCAATAGGAAGTGTGGCTCCATTGTGAGTACAAAACATGCTAAGAATGCAATAGGAGGCGTGGCTTCACGAAGTACGAAACATGCTAAGAATACAATAGGAAGTGTGGCTCCACAGTAAGTACAAAACATGCTAAGAATGCAATAGGAGGCGTGGCTCCACAGTAAGTACAAAACATGCTAAGAATGCAATAGGAAGTGTGGCTCCACAGTATGTACAAAACATGCTAAGAATGCAATAGGAGGCGTGGCTCCACTGTGTACAAAACATGCTAAGAATGCAATAGGAGGCGTGGCTCCACTGTGTACAAAACATGCTAAGAATGCAATAGGAGGCGTGGCTCCACTGTGTACAAAACATGCTAAGAATGCAATAGGAGTACTAATTACAGTAAATGGATAGAAGAGTGCAGATAAGTACCCAATTCATTTGAATAATGTGAGATGCTATTTTTAGTTGTAATGTATGGGCAGCCTCCCACCTCAAACACACATTTAATATTTTGTAAAATTAGTATTCATTGCAATCTTGCAAAACAGTTTTAGCACTTTAGCTTAATTTGCATTAAAGAATGTGACAGATGAATTCTACGAGTCATACTGCCTATGATTATCCTCTCACACAAAAGTACCCTCCAGTTAAGTCTGAAAAATTAATTTGCGAACCCAGATAGCTGCAAGTGCAAGTTGCCTGAAAAAAAATAAAAAAGATGTGCGCACCATGAAAGATGCGCATGTGCACTAAGATAATAAGAAAGGCTCGTATTTACATCCAGCTCTGAATGACGTCCATAATGAGCTTATAGGTCAGTTTTCATAGAGCCCATTGTAAAAGCTTCAAAGTGTGGAAAATATGTGCACTCTGCCTCAGGCCCTGTACACCAGAGCTTGCCATATCATCCCTTTCATTTGGGACACATGAATTACACAGATTCTGTGGCTGGCTGACTTCAAATATCCATTTCACCTGGTTTTAATCGGCCACAGAACCTGTGTCGTGTCCCAAATTAATGGATAAGGCAAGCCTGTATACCCCATCCTCTTTCCCCAGTGAAATGGCTATCCTACTTTCATACATACACCCCCCACTTCCCCAGTGTAAACCCTATTGTTATTTAAGACCTGCTCAGCAGCTTATACCTCCATATAAGTTATGGTGAATGTTACTGACTTTATGTTCCTAGGTCTTGGTCCTAGCACCCAATATTTTCGGAGTATGTTCTTGGTTAGGGCTGCAACCTTATAGACATACTAATAAATTGCTTGTGTTTAATTGGAGTAAAATTAGTGAATTTATGACGACAGGCTACTTATATTTTACTGGGAAACGTGAACACAGGGCCTGATTCAGACCCGCTCGCTGAGATGCATACTCTCGCTGCTGCCGATGGTATGCAGTGTGTATGCAGTGTGTATGCAGTGTGCGCATGTGCATACCTTAGTGAAAGTTCACAATGCATTCACTCGCTGCACATAGACAGCCCAGTAGAGTGAGTGACAGGGGAAGCTGTTTGTATGTGGTAACAGGGGCTGGCCATTAAAAACGGGGGAGTGGAGGTGCAAACGCAGGCGTGCCTGAGCATCTCAATGGCGTTTTAGAGGTGTGCATAATTATAAGACAACATCATAGTACACGTCACCTGGCTTGTTTTTACACTGAAGTGCTCTCAGTGCTTGCGGCAGGGTATGGTCAACCTCAAGCACTGCGATAGCATCCGATGTACCGGTGGTTGCATACACTTCCTGGACATGACTTGCACAAGTGGGCGTCTTAAAACAGGCTGGTGGGTGTCTGTATACACTATGTGATCGCGTTCTAAGAAATACTGGGCGTGCTAATGCATTGCTGTGAGATTGCACTGCCTACGCAATTTGCATACACATCGTGCGAGCGGCTCTGAATCAGGCCCACAGTTTGGGAGGCTTTTAAAGTTTGTATCTAGTGACCATCTACAAATCTGCATTTCCACTGCAGTAATTGTCACTTTTAAAAATATGATTCATCCAGTGGATAAAGAATTGACTCAAAGGACCGCTATGTAAATGTGATTCTTAGATGTGAGAATGGAGATGCAGTTTTGCATATTGTCACTAGGAAGGAGCATTAATATCCCTAACCTGGTTTACTTTTTCAGTGAGGTGATCTGAAGTGATTCTCATTAGCTGTCCATGTTCCTGGTATGTATTATAATGAATCAGTCATACATATTACACCTGAGCCCTATACAGATGTGGAATACTATTATGCTGGGCATACACTGCCAGATAAAATGCCTGTCAGACTGATAGACATTTTATCTGGCAGCATTTCACCCTGCAGATATCGTAGGCATACACTGTGAGATGTCTCTGTGTATTGGCCCCAATATCTGCGCTCCGCCCCCGGGGAGGAGACTTTTCCATGTTCCTTCACTGGGAAGGAACAGGGAAAATGTCTGTCTGTCGGCCGGGGCTGGGCATACACTGCTCGATGCAGCCAACATTTCATTTCCAAAATAGTGCTTCGGACGGGCATGCTGGATGATCCGGCATGCCCGACCGATCGATATTTAACCCTCATTTGCCCGCACACACTATATCAGGGCAATCCGCGGATATAGGGCGGTTCGCTTCGATAATTTTATAATGTATGTCCAGCATAAGATGACTTTGTGTGATGCTGGGTACACACTGGCAGATATATTGGACGATCAATTGATCGGCCAATGTATCGGTTGCCAGTCGGCCAGTGTGTACCAGCGATCTGTCTGTAAACAACGTCTTTCACAGATATATTGCATCGGCTGTGCTGCACAGCCAATGGCATATATATCTTTCTATCATGCTGTGTGTATGGATGGTCTGCCGACCGCCCGTACACTTGCTGCAGAGGCCTCGGGGAGGAGTGCGCCACACTGTCCCCGGCCAGCAGGACCCGCGGCTAGAGACAGATGATGGTTGTTCAGTATGTATGAACAATCATCATCTGCAGATCACTCGATATACAGATAATATGTTAGGTGTGTACCCAGCTTAAGAGACTTATTGTATATAAACAACATAATTACTTTCAGTTTATGGATTTGCATGTGCTGAGTGTCAACTGTAGTAAAAGCAAGACAGCTGCTGAGCTATAAACTGTTCAATTGAGATCACTTCTTCGCTCTGCAATTATGTGCATATAATAGGCAAACCTTATATTTTATTAAAGATGATGGTTATTAAAACTTGAAAAGCACAGACCCTAATTATGCAGTGATTTCTACACAGCAGCTTCTGCCCAAACAAAAAAAAAAAAAGCATTCTAAAATTCTGTTATTTGGACTCAAATGTCAGGCAAGGAAGTGTCTGGACTTGTCGGGTTATTTGATTTGTTCAGTATTATCTTTGTGGATGTGGACACTGGGGGTCATTCAGACCCGCTCGCAAGCGTGTCGATGTTCCCCACTGCGCATGCGCACAACGGAGGGAGCTCCGACGTGCGCATGCGTGAGACCCGGGGAGCGACAGGCTTTCCATCACTCCGGGTCTCGCACCAAAGGTGGGCGTGACTGCCAGACGGAGGCGTTCCCATGGGAACGCCTACCGTCTGAAGCCGCCCCACTGACATCACTAGTGATGTCAGTGGGAGTGATTTTGGCTCTGATAGAGCCAAAATCACTCCAGGGCTTGTGGCAGGGAGACCCTACCGCAGGGTCTCCGTCGCAAGTCAGATAGTCGCGATGGTCAAGACCATCACGACCATCTTTTTGGCCGCTCGCATATGCTGTGGGTGGTCACCCACAGCTATACGAGCGTCCAGGAGGACGCTCCATTTTAATGGAGGAGGGCCCTGATTCAGAGCGAGCGCTCTGGTCAGAGCGTTCAGCTCTGAATCAGGCCCTCTGTACCATGAGTATGCACTGCAAAAATACAGTTTAAACTTTGCAAATAAAGACTGATTCAATTGTTTCTATAGCTGTATGTTCAGGTAGTAGTACTGTTAATGTCTCCAAAAAGAATGAAGTGATTTTAATCTATATATATATATATACACACAAATATATACACTCTTAGAGGGCGATTCAATTGTTTTCGCCCACAGCTGATTGTGCTGGGCGCGTACATCTGCGGGAGCACACATTTCTGTTTGCAGCCCCCGGGCAGGCGAGCAGAAATGTGTGATAAGTCTGCACTTTGGGTGCCCATATGGAATTTTGGGCTCTCAAAGCAGAACTTTAGAAGGGTTTAGCCACTTTACGTGGCTAAACCCTGTCTATTTGGGCGTGATATGTCTGGGCGCCCAAAAACAATTGAATATATCACACCCCTATCTTCCGTCACTTAGACAGTAGATAGGGTGAAATAAAACTATTGAATCACCCCCAGAGACTTTTAGCGAAGTTCATATATTTGTTCCAAACACACCAACATTTCTGGGCCTGCAACCCCTTTTCTCAAGGTAACTTCATATATCTTGACTCCCAAATTGTGTGGTTTCCTGTATCTGCACAATTACAGTGTCTTATATTTGGTGATACATGTATTGGGAGGGATGTGTGGGTTGTGTTGAGGGGTGGCTCAAGAGATATCTGTGTAATGGGCCCCAAGATTTCTGTTGCCAGCCCTGAGCGGGGATGGGGTAAAAACTAAAATGGTCCGGGCCATACGGGGAGGCTGTAATCTCCCCCTCTCCGGTGACAGCTGTCACAGACAGCTTCCGAATACCAGCCAATCCCATGCGGTAAACGGGTACCGGGTCGGAAGACCTGGGTTACCCATTTCCAGGGCTGCCATCAGGGGGGACTGTTGGGATTGGGGTCCTGGGCCTGGACACTCGGGGGGGCCTGTCCGCTCCTACCATCCATTGGCCGCTACTACTATCTCCCTGTGACAGGCCCGGGGTCCCTCTCCTAACACCCACAGCTGCACAATAGAAGTAAGTGACAGCTGGCTTGGACTAGGCAATTTGTAGCCACGTTCTCTAGTGCGGGAGGGCGTGGCCTAAGGCGCAGTTTGTGTGTAGCTGCTTGCCGGGCAGTCATCAAGACTGTGCCTGACTGGCCGGCAGCTACACGCAGGGGGGAGCACAGTGCAGTCACTCAGACTCAGCAGTGCACTACTGGGTATTAACTCTCTGCAGAAGGGACAGAGGAGCATGAGCTGAGCTCTGATTGGATGAGCCCATCACATGCTCCTATGACCCAGCAGCAGCGCAGCCTCATGGCTGTGACTCATTGTGAGGCTGTGACTGCTCTGCTGGCTGCCTGAGGATGCTGTTTGTGAGTACACTGTGTGGGGCTGCAGTGTAGCATAATGTGGGGGGCACTACAGATGGCATAATATGTGTGCACTACAATAGGCATAATGTGCGGGCAGTTCAGGCGGCATAATGTGTGGGTACTACAAGCGGCACATTGTGGTGGGGGGGGAGGAACTGCCTATTTTTATCAGTCCCAGGCCCCACAATTTCTGATAGCAGCCCTGCCCGTTTCCACTGAGCCTGACCAATGTTTTACCCGGGAAAAACCTTGTTTGAGATCCTGGAAGAAGTGCCAGGATTTTTTCCTAGGAGCCTTTTCCACTGAGCCGCTACCCGGGTTGGCACGGCAATAACCCGGGTATTTTGGCCAGTGGAAAAAGGGTATAAGTCTCTCATAACTGCCACCTTCCTACTGCTCCATGCTCCCATTTCTACATACATACAGCACTAATCTTAACAAAGAATTAATAAAACAATCTAGCCATGCTTAAAATGCCTTTATTTATATTATATGCTCACTGTTTATACACAAATTCTACTACAACTAAGGTTTATTTCACGTGTTGGCAGTTACAGGAATCTTTAGGTTACTCCCTGCCCTGGTACCATCATAACTTAACTCTACCAGGATTATTGTTAACAAGACAATTCCCTGTATTTCTTTTATTTAGTATTTTATTAACCAACCTAAAACATGAGTTTGTTAAGAACACAGTCACAGAACACTATTACGTAAAATTTGATAAGGCAAAATAGCCATGATGCTTAAGACAGAGGTTTCCAAACAGTTCAGGATTCAACGATATCCATGGTTGAACACAAATGGTTAAATCAAATTGACTGATGTACTAATTAAGTCACCTGTGCTCTCCCATGGATATCTCTAAAACATGAACTATTGGGGAGCCTTGAGGACCACGTTTGGGAACCTTTGGCTTAAAATAAAATTTTGTCACACGGTGATATAAAATTATTCAAATTAGTTTCTTCAAAAATGTAAAATAAACATGTATAATTATCTCTCTCCTGTTGGTGCATGCAGAAAATATACCTAGTACCACCCACACCTACTGCACCAGTGCTGTGGCGTATAGCTCTAGCTCTATCAGTATGGGTTGATCCTTCCAGAGGGCTGACGGGAACCTTTTTTTTTTTTTTTTCTGGGTGGTCCCACTTCTCTAGGCATTGCAGGCCTAGGGATGGTCATCACTGAGATGGAGGGATCCCATGCCACATGTCTTCACTGCTGTAGTACCACCGTTCTGGCTGATAAAGCCTATTGGTGGGATCCCACAGTCTTTGTCCTCCTTATTTGCTGGTTACCAGTTTGGAGGGGAGAGAATTCCATGCATATCTTTTTTTCCAAAAACAAATTTAGAGAAGCCTGCATGGATTATAGGGATCTGTGCAGTGCATCTACATCTTGCTTTTTGCCTGTCAGTGGTAGAAACTAATGGACAGTTTCTAACACCATAAAATGATGCTTAGTAAATACTCTGTTTTGGCTCCTTGCCATCTAAATGCCAGCTAACTTGCAGCTTAGTAAATGTACCCCGAGTGGAAAAAGATCCAATTTAGGGTTGTGGTTGCTAAAGTGTGAAAGTTATTCAAGCGTTGTAGACTCTAAAGATTAGCCTATGGATAATACCGTCACAATGTATATTATTTCCTGGGGTAAGTTTATTTTGACATGTACTAGATAAATTTTCAGTATTTTAACCTTTTCCCACAGACAGCGGCGCTTTATTCAGACACCTAGGTTTGGCCATTAGAGAAGTAACAGATCACCAAATTACAATCCTGAAATGTTAGCACAAAGAAGTAATGACAAATTGACACAAGATGTATAGAAAAACAATAAGATTCATTTTGGTAAATAAGGTGAACACAAATGATTCCCTAGATTAGTTTAACCCCATTTCCAAGATCTTGGTCTAAATTTGAAATATACATTACTTCCAAATAATCTTCAAACTGTGTAAATGGTACAGCTGCTCTTTATACACCAGAGAGATTCCAAAGAATCTTTTAAGTTTCCGTACATTATATAGTGTACTTTGTTCGTAACATACAGTTATGAAGCAAAATGAAGGGCGCCTATCCACTAGATGATTAAAATGAGCGATTGAATGATTAAGACATCATTATCATTGAATTGCTCATTAATCGTTCATAGAATGTGCAGTAAAATGTCGAAAACAACCAGCGATGCGCACTTCCGCTGGTCGTTTTGGACATCTATCATCGCCTGAACATGCAGGACAATCTGCTGATATCTACAGGTTGTGCATGTTCGGGGGATGAGGGAGTGTGCCGCACTGACCGACATATCCTTCAGTGTGGGCACATTATCCATTGCACAGGATGATGAACGATTGCACGATTACGATGCTCTTTGATAAAGCTTCATGTAGTGGAAGCGAAACTAGTTAGAGGATTTTCATCAAGTGACACAGTCGTTTTGCTGACCCTGGACACCCGCTTATTTCCACGGAGAGCCATAAGCGCTATATATATTGCGGTGACGGTGCCCACTGGCTGGATTTAGGACGGTGAGAGAAAATCAGGCGGTCATGTGTTGGCCATATTACAGCCTCAGGATTTCCCCGTCAGAGGATAACCTTGTCTATTCGCCAGGCGGTAGGAGATACCAATAACCGCTACACGTCTTCAGGATATACAGGTGGATTATACGTACGCTTCAAATTAGCGTGAAGTCCATGTTTCCTAAATAACATTTTACTGTTTACATCTTTGGAAATCATTTCAGCGGTACCCCTTGTTTAAAACCCGGAGGTAGAATCAAGGGGATATTAGGACTCTCACATGTGGACTTTGATCGGGTGAGAACTGTCAGATCAAGATTGGTCACATTATATATGAAATATACAATTTTTATATATATCTTTTTTATGTTTTTTGCTTCCTTTAGTAAACTTGCCAGTTATGCAGGTTTTTATTAGGAACTAAGAAGTTCCATGGTAATGTATGATAGTCTGTATAGACTTTTACAATATTACGGTGATTGTTATATGTCATTTGTATACCACTATTGACATGCTTATTGTGTGTTTATTAAATATATGTTAGAATTATTTGGTGTCTTGAATTAATTTCTGCCACGTTAAGTATTTATTTGTAATTACAAGTCCAATTAGCGCAACTCCACCAGTGTAATATTTACGATTACAATGCTGTAATCATACAGTCGTTCCACTCTAGTGTAGTGAATACGCACCTTAAGACAGTAGATGGCACTAATACTCTAAAATGTGAATAGTATGTGCCATTAACACCATATCAGCATTTAGAAGCTCATACATTTCGACAAAACAAAATAATACATAGATTATTCCAGTTTATTTTAGAGATGTGCGGGTTCGGATTTACTCGGATCTTATCGCCATTTTACCGCAAGTTCGGATTAGTTCGGATTTATTTTATTGGCTATCCAAAACACGTGATAGCCGATAGCCAATAAAATGCCGTTTTGAAATCCGAGTAAAACCGAGTAAATCCGAACCCACTCATCTCTAGTTTATTTCCAAGTGTTTTATATTATTCTAATCTGGTCTGTGTTCTATCATAGTTTGGGAAATGTATATCTGAGTTTAACATTTTTAAACATAAGTATTAATAGATAGTGATAATACATTATTTTATATATTGACAGACATATTAATTTATATATACATCCATTAATAGGAAAAGACTATCTGTATAATTGTAGATATGTTTTAACTTAAGTAAAATGTTGTGTCACATATAAAAGCTTAATACCAGCTTTATCAAGTTACATACATAACTTTAATAATAAAATAAGCTGCTCCTGACAGAGTGGTATGAGGTTATGAGAAAATGTGAAGATAATTGCTACATTTGCGCCTTTTCTTGTGTATTACTTGTGGAGGACGTGGTAAGTACCTGGTGGCAGGACACACTAACCTACTGCGGGCACCGGTGATAAGTACCCGGCACACATTAAGACTGAAGCCCGGAGTGCAATAACCACACAGAATAAAACACCTTAGAAAGATTCTTCAACGTCGGTCATAATTGAATATTCCAAACTTCATCCTTGGAATCTGATCCCCGATCCCCCCCCCCTCCCTATTTCCCCTCACTGCACTCAGTCTGTCATAGTCCTGTGTTAATTTCACTACCTATCACTCACCCCCACCCTGTGTTTGTCCGTTGTGTTATCCTGTCATCAGGGCCTGTGCAAGGTGTCCCAGTGCCCTAGGCAACATTTCACCAACTGTCCCTGCTCCCACCAAAATATAAAATGCCATGCATCAGTCTCCCCAGTTAAATAACATGCCACACAGTAGTGTCCCAAATTCATAATATACTATATAAAATATTACACACAGCAAAGCGCCAAAATCATAATATACCTTATAACACTGCCGCTGATATATAATATGTCACACAGCTGTGCAGGGGCGTCTTAAGAAAGGAGGGGGCCCATGTGCACTCCACGTGTGGGGCCCCATCCTCTCTTCCCGGTGGCCAGCAGCATTAGTAGACTCCGGGCACTA
Organism: Taudactylus pleione; assembly: GCA_031769625.1. NCBI lineage: Eukaryota > Metazoa > Chordata > Amphibia > Anura > Myobatrachidae > Taudactylus > Taudactylus pleione. The sequence continues at coordinate 18,034,014 of JAUIMM010000005.1, read as the reverse complement.
GAGTGTACCCGGAGTCTACTGCGCATGCGCAGAACGCCGGACAAATGGCCGCGGTGGCCATTTTCCGATGTTCTTGGCAGCGCTGACACCTGCTGCTGGACCACAGACAGGTTAGTTTAAAATAATATGGGTGCAGGGTGTGCGGTGCGGGGCCCTCCTGGACCCGGGGACCCATGTGCCCCGCATACTGCACCCATTATAGAAACACCACTGCAGCTGTGCCACAAACTCATTATATGCCACTCAGCCATGAATTAAGCCATTTATATTTTTTTCTGTGGACTCAGCGGCGCCCTCCAGTGACCGGCACCCTTAGGCAGCTGCCTAAGGTTGCCTAATGGTAGCACCGGCCCTGCCTGTCATTTATGTTCACATTAACTACAGCCGGCTGATTATCTAAAACACCATGGCATTGCTTTTAGTCTTAATGTAACATTGAGTCTGCTTTTGACATAGTATACATTTTTATTTGTAATTTTTGCAACATTGTAATAAACCTTACTGATACTTTTTATAAACATTCAGGTTTCAGTGAATATATAGAACAGACACACAAACATAAATTAGAGTGATTTAAATAGTGGGGAACAAATTGGGCACATTAATCACTACATGAAGCATCAGAGATATTTTTAAGGTGAGCGCTAGGACAGCACCAAATTGGGTGCAAGTTTATTTTCTGACACTAATTAATGTAGCTGACTATTACTGACGTTTCCAAGACCTGTGTTGCATTTCTGGCCATATGGGACCCCTGGTATATAATACAATTCACTAAGGTTTGTGTAACAGCTTTTCACGTTTTAGTTTAACATTGCATATACTGTATAGTTTTAATTTTATAGCCTAGAAGACTTGAACTTATGCTCTCTGATGCTTTTTATATCTTGTTATGTTTTTTTTTTTTTTTTTTTACACCTCCTGTAATGTATAACATGTATAACATTACAGAATGCATTCTTACAGCAGAGGTGACCAAGTAGTGTCATTTTTCAAGAAGAATAGGAGAAAGCATTTTATTCGAAACACTGTATATGGGTTCTGCTGTCTTCTAATCTTTTGTAATGTTTTATTGTTAGGCATAGAAGGAGCCATTCTGGGTCAGCTTCCTGAATGGAATCGGTATGATATCCCGGCAGCAGCAGCCCGACAAAACAGCAAAGCCCAGCAGAGGAAGCCCAACAGCGCTGGAAATCCCGATCGTGGTAAGGTAAGTATCAACTAATCTAACCTAACCCCTAACCCTCCTTAGGGGTGCCTAACCCTAACCTATACAGACTCCGGTCATTTATCCCATGCCGGGATAAAGCAGTCGGGAATCCGGCAGCCGGCTTCCCGATTGTATACCTCCTGAATACCTCACAGCTGTCCCTCTGTGTGAGCTGGGGGAAGCCTGCCTAGGAGAGAGCATAGAACACCAAACAACGGTCCTGATTCAGAGATGGACGGCATTGCACAGCCGTAGAGAAGCCGCTGTGTAATATCGTCCAACAAAATGTAAATGCAGCAGGAGGTGACTGGAAGAAATAGACACCTCCTTGCTGCATCTACGAGATCCAAGTGCGGCATCCGAACACGCTTCCTCTGATCACCATTGCACCAGTCGCGATGGTAGCCCTTTTGGCCACGCTGCGTAAGCTCTTACCTCAGCCTGCCGGTGCCTGGTCACTTATGAGGTCAGGAAATCTGTATCACCAACACAGACCCTGTACTTGTTCCTGCTCTACTCTGCCTCCCAAACACCGCAGCCTGTCAATCGTCTCTCTGAACTCATAAGCAAGCACCACCATGGATCACTATTTTGTGAGCAACTGATAATAGATATGTCACAAGATTGAAAATAGTGCTCCAGCTCTAGCTATAAAGAAATGATTACCATTTTTCTTCTTTCTTAAAACTAATACCCCTTATCCACCGCCACAAAAATCCGTATTATTGCCCTATGAACCCGGGTCGTGGCTCAGTGGAAAAGGCTCCTAGGAATAAATCCCAGCATTTTCTCCCAGATCTCGAGCAGGGTTTTACGCGGGTAAGACCCGGGTAAGGCTCAGTGTAAATGGGATACCCAGATCATCTGACCCGGGCCGCATTTACAGCATCGTGATTGGGTGAAATCGGAAGGAATCTGTTACAGCTGTCAATGGTGAGGGAGAGATTACAGCCTCCCCATATGGTCCGGACCATTCCGGTTTTTACCCCATCCCCGCTTCATACAGGGAGGCTGTATTCTGTCCCTGCCCATCTCCCTGGTGAGAGTTGTGACATAGGACACCCACGTGGAAGGACCCCCTGCCCCCAATGCAGGTTGCTGATCTGGTAGTCAGGGGAGAACTGGAGTTTCCGGCGCTTGGTGATGACGTCATATCGGAATATCCGGGACAGCGCCACAGCGGAAACGGTGTAAGTCCCGGGACTAACTTGGCTTGGAGCCGTATTCCAAATCCCGGGTCAGACCTGGGACTTTGGTGGAAAAGAGGTATAATACAGAAGTCCTTGTGTAACTTTTGTTAGATACTCATGCTAACAAAGTGTATCTAATTATGCCTTTTCAGCAGGTAGAGGATTATATGTAGTCATGTAAGAACTAAGAAGTCAACAGTATTAAAATTTGTAGTGTGAATATCCAAATTAATAAATGCTAAATACATGTCTTGGATCAGTCCAATATGATTCAGGAATAGAAACAGTGCCATTAACATGAAACCAATACAGAATCATACAAAAGTGTGTCTTGAATTTCCAAGATTCTAATTTGCCAATCTTAGAAGTTGGTCAGACCTGGTCATGCCACATATAATGAGAATTGAGAACTATAAAATGTCAAACATAGTTTCCCAAACTCCACCATTACAGTCCACGTTGTAAGGATATCCATGCTTGAGCACAGGTGGCTTAATTAATACCTCTGTCAATTTGATTTAACAATCTGGATATCCTTAAAACCTGGACTGCAATGGTGGAGTTTGGGTACCTCTGACGTAAGTTATTATACTATAGCTGGGCATACACGTCCAAATAAAATGTCTGTCAGACCGATAGACATTTTATCTGGCAGCCTGCCAGCCAGCCAGCCACAGATGTCCGCTGCATACACTGTGAGATTACTCACAGTGTATTTGCCCGACATCTGCGCTCTGCCCCTGGGGGAGGAGACATTTCCATGTTCCTTCCATGGGAAGGAACACAGGAAATGTCGGTCTGTCGGCCGCGGCTGGGCATACACTGCCCGATGCGGCCGACAGTTTACCCCCTAAATAACGCATCGGATGGGCATGCTGGACAATCCGGCCTGCCCGACGGAGCAATATTTAACACTCGGTCACCCGCACACACGCTACAATTATCGGGGCAATCCGCGGATATCAGGCGGATAGCCCCGATAATTGTAGTGGGTATGGCCAGCGTTAGGCATTCCATAATCATATAAAAGCACATGTTTATATGCAGGTCACACAGCACTATGGTATTACAATTATTTTTAGGTACTGTACTATAATATAAATTGAACTCCATTGTAAGACATTATAAGGTTCTCTTTTTCAACATAGGAAAATACTAGCATAATATTGCACATATTAAAAAAGAAAAATCCAACTATTAAATATAATATTATGTCTCAAAGCCTAGCAAAGAAAACTGACCACATTTATGTTTGGATTTTGAATTAAAATGTATTGCACACATATCAGTAGACCAGTATGTGAAAACGTGACTGGAGTAAACACAGGAAATATATTTCTATTCTTGAGACTTACAGTATGCACCATTAGAGACCCAAGGACTTACGGTTCTCCTTTTGTCATCCTTGAGGATGAAGCTGCCAACAATATGGAGCATTATATATGTGCACAAAATGGAAATGAAACCGAAGGCCTGAGGCAGAGTCGCAGACTGTGCCGATAATCATGCAAATGGCCAATGTGTCTTCTTCTGCGCATGCATCTGAGTCACCCCACGTATATGTGTGGATTTTGTACATACAGAGTCACAGTACAGATTTGGACACACGGTATGAGAATTGTAAGGACCGTTCCTGCACGTTGACAGGGAGTTAACGGTAGTGGCAAATGCAGGCTTTTAAAAGGGTGGTGTCCAAATCCTTGGTTACCGAACCAATGAAAAGACATCTAGCCACAAATAGACAGACAGACAGATAGATAGATAGATAGATAGACAGACAGCTTACACAGGATTTAGGACCACTACAGTAAAATGTACCACTCAGCCTATGACGGGGTACACACACACCCCTATCACTAAAAAACATGAAAGCTGCAGGCAAATAAATACAGCCAGCATTATTTATTAAAGACCCCTCTCCCCCTCGGTAGTGGTCCTCACTTTGCACTGTCCCCAGTAGTAGTCCCCCTTATGCAGTGGCCCCAGTAGTAGTCCCCTGATGCAGTATCCCCAGTAGTAGTCTCCCTTTGTAGTGCCCCCAGTAGTGACCGTTATATAGTGCCCCCAGTAGTAGTCCCCCCTTTGCAGTGCCCCTTATATAGTGCCTCCAGTAGTAGTCCCCCCTTTGCAGTGCCCTACCAGTGCCACTTATATAGTGCCCCCAGTAGTAGTCCCCCTATGCAGTGCCCCAGTAGTAGCCCCCCATGCAGTGCCCCTTATATAGTGCTCCCTGTAGTGCCAAATCCAGCTGTCATTCTGATGCAAATCCCACCAAATGCAACCCATTTCACTGTCATTGACCTCTGTTCTGCTTTCTTCTCTATGCCTCTCCACCCTGACTATCTATTCGCATTTACATATAGAGGTTTACAATACACATGGACACGGTTACCCCAAGGTTTCATAGACAGCCCCAGTATCTTCTCCCAGGCATTGCACGACTGTTTACAATCTTTTCAACCTGCCAATGGATCTGTTCTAATTCAATATGTGGATGCTTTATTGCTATGTTCTGACTCGATTATGTCATGTTTAAATGATACTAAACTTTTGTTACTTCATCTCTCGCATACAGGACACAAGGTGGCTAAGTACAAACTACAGCTGTGCCAATCCAGAGTAAAATATTTGGGACACTGCCTAACTCAGGGTTTACGACATCTTACAACGGATAGAATCCAGGCCATACAAAACATGACACTGTCGCAGAATCAACAGCAAATTCGCACCTTCTTGGGAATGTGTGGATACTGTAGAATGTGGATCCCAGGTTTCACCTTTACAGGAAATAGTCTCTTCCTCAAAGCCCGATCGTGTTGTACACACAGAGGAATCAGAGCAGGCTTTCCTTAATCTTAAGGATAGTCTGACAAAAGCTCCTGCATTGGGAATACCTGATTATGAAAAACCTTTTGATTTGTATTGTCCGGAAGCCAATGGTTGTGCTGCAGGTGTCCTTACACAAAAACTTGGTGATGCCAGTTGGCCTGTAGCATACTACAGTGCCCAATTGGACACTGTGGCGAGATCACTCCCCACCTGTTTGAGAAGTGTAGCAGCTACCGCTCTATTGGTGAGTAAAAGTAAGGATGTAGTATTGGGTCATGATATGATTGTCTACACTGCCCATGCTGTATCTGCTCTGTTGAACTCAGCTCAAACCAGACACGTCTCTTCGGCTTGGTTTACCAAATGGGAACTAGCACTAATCGCACACGCAAACATTACTGTTAAACGTTGCAGCACCCTGAATCCAGCAACGTATTTACCATATGTACAACATGATGTACAAAGGGTGGAAGGAGAGGAGTTGCTGGCGGGAGGTGAGTTCAGCAGACATAATGATACGCACGATTGTATGACATATCTGAATCAGTGTTGTGTTGTCTATTCCTGGGGGGTATAAATATGTGTGCTCCTCGTGCTGAATGCTGATAGATGAGGGGTTTCTTGCTGATGCCTAACATCTGGTCCGGAAGTGCTGCATATGTATACTGAACTTGGGTCTGTATAATTCCTTTGCACTGAATTGTGTCTGGATCAATAGCATGTAACTGATTGTACTTTTACTTGAATAATACTTGTGCTTTGGAACCACAGATTCCAGGTCTTAAGTCTTTATTTACTGTATGACTGCGTACACAAATTAGCGCCATCCTTAGAAGGTATAGGCAGGATATTAGAAGGTATAGGCAGGATATTAGAAGGTATAGGAAGGAGTGTATAGAGGTTCTGATCCAGTATCATTACCACTCTCCCAGACCGGCGAACCATTTTACAGGGTTTAACCAAGAGAACCATTTCTCTACCTTTACCTCTCTCATACAATGAAGTATTATAATCCTTCCGAAACTCCCACTTCAGTTGTAGGATTTCATCCATTTTCCGGTCTATCACCTCTTTGGGGTCATCAGTATTATTGGTGATGTACGTGCAACACTTGACACCAAATTGGGTGGCCAAAGTCACACAATATCCACCAGTAACAGCTGTCAGGTAATTCAACAATAACCTATGTTGTACCAATTCCTTTTTATAAGCCTGTAGCTCCCTACCCGCATACTTGAAAGTGTCATCATACATCTCGGTGATGTTGTCTATTAATTTAGCCAGGTCTTGAATGTACCTATAGTTTAAAGTTCCCCGAGTGATCCTGGTGGGATCTAATGCTACTAAAATTTGGAAGCCGTTTGTTTCACTAATCATCTGTGCGGCTATATGTTCTTCACCAGGGATCATATTTCTTTTGTCGCGATGTTCATACTGTGTGTGTATGTATGGAAGTGGTGCGGTTTTATGGACACCAATCATTTCATCATGTGCAAGGGTCATGATTTCTGGTAATACCCTTCCAATATAACATAAACCTTCAGAACTCGGAGAGAGCCACTTGTACGCTTTCTTCCACATAAAATATATACATCATCTGGGAGAATGTAAGGAATAGAATGCATCATTATTATCGAACACATTATTCTTACAAAGGATCCTGCTCCCAGTTCTGCCATTTGACTGGTACATGTTTCTGTTTGTATAACATTTGCACAGTACCCTAGTGATACTCTGCCAACCATTGCTGTCTAATTTCCTATGTGTGTACCTATACCGGAAATATCTCCCACTTGCAATAATACTGCGCACAAGTTCCGAATTGATAGACTCACTATCAGCTCTGTGTGAAAAGGTCATTGTCTGATTGTTCCGGGTCACCTCCCAATTTCCTGGTTTGTTGAAATTTCTGATATTAAAATATACCAGGGATCTATCTACCTGGTACTTGTAGATACCTCTGCTAAATTCAATGGGTATGGCACTAATCCCGATTTACTCTGTCCTTGAGGTACTTGTGAACACACTCAACATTCAGTCTAGTTTAAGACCTTACCCACTAAGGAATGGTAATCCTCTACAGGATGCTCGCCCAAATACAGATTACTCTTGGACTGGCATCGTTGGATGCATTTATCATCAACTAGGGACCCACAGTACTCGCAAATACAATATTCATCAGACAATAACCTCTCACACTGTCTCCGAGTTACATGGCTAACAGATCTCTTAAACATTCCTGTACTAAGTTCAACCATATACTGCCCTGATTGTTTCATCGCTCTTTCTCCTGACCCCGCTCCATGGACATCACTATCGGCCTCTCTCTCAGACATCTGTCCTCCGTCACAGAAACAGGAAATCTCGAAACAAATAAGGATGAGGAGAACCCTGGAAGGAAGCACAAACACAAACCCAGCCTGCCACTCCATTGCTGGAATAGTGGTCTGCACACGCCTCTAGCTCAGGTGTTTCACTGCAGTCTCTAGCTCTCCCGGAACATGCTCGCAATCGACAGGTCCACATTATCTGCCTCGACTCCGCCTTGTATCTCCTACGGGTGATTGACCTTTCTGCAGTGAGTGGAATGGACCCAGGTATCTCTTTCCGCTACCTTCAACGATGTGCTACTTGTCATCAACACCTGATACGGACCTTCCCACCAGTCTGTCAAACAACCTGAGCATAAGAAATTTCGGATCATAACATATTCCCCAGGTTCAACATCATGACAGTTTGTTTCTGGCATTTCAGGTGACAACATTTTCAGTTTCTGTTGCTGTTGTTTCAGCTGTTTACTAATTTTTATAAGACATTTCACAGTAACCTCATTATTACACTTCAAGTCATCCTGTGGACTTACAATCAAATGAGGTTGTCTTCCAAACAGTGGGCCTGATTCAGACCCGCTCGCAAGTGCTTGAGCACTCACAAGCGGGTCGATGGTGGGCTCTGTGCATGCACAGCGGCTGCACTGCGCGTGCGCAAGCCCCGGAGCGAGAGAGAAATTCTCTCGCTCCGGGACTCACTACAAAACGGGCGGCTGTTGATGTTGATCGACAGCTTGCCCCATTTTGTATGCATGGCGGGGTGGTGGCTTCACAAATGGAGGCATTCCCAAGCGAACACCTGCCATTTGTAGGCGGCCCCACTGACATCACCAGCCGGAAGCTCTCTGGGGCTTGTGGCCATGAGACCCTACCACAAGGGTCTCGTCGCAAGCCCCGATGGTCGTGATGGTCTTGACCATCATGACCATCATCCTGGTTGCTTGCAATAGCTGTGGGTGGTCACCCACAGCTATGCGGGGGGCCAGGAAGCCACACACAAAAAAAAAAAAGCCCTGATTCAGAGCGAATGCTCTTTCAGAGCGTCTGGCTCTGAATCAGGCCCAGTATCTCAAAGGGGGACAGATTAAGAAGACATCTAGGAGTGGTTCTGATGCTATGGAGGACTAGCGGTAAGGCTTCTGGCCATCCTAATCCAGTTTCAGCCCTGATCTCACTCACACTTATTCTTAATAGTACCGTTCACTCTCTCCACCTTGGCGCTGGCTTGCGGTCGGTAGGGGGTGTGAAGTCTACTATTAATATCCATACGCTTGCACATGTTCTGGAAAACATCACCAGTGAAATGAGTACCCCTAACACTTTCTATGATTCTAGGGATACCGTATCTGCATACAAATTCCTGAACAATCTTTTTAGCAGTAAAAACAGCAGTATTAGTGGCAGCTGGATATGCCTCTACCCAATTAGAAAATACATCAGTACAAACTAATACATACCTGAGATTCCTGCAAGGTGGTAATTGAATGAAGTCAATTTGTATTACCTGAAAAGGATCATCTGTCAGAGGGATGTGGGATCGTTCGGTAGGGATTGTCTTCCCAACATTTTTCCTCAAACAAGTCAGACAAAACATTGCTATCTTTCCAGCTTGAGAAGAAAAGCCTGATGCACACCAATATGCTGTGACCAACTTGCACATACCTTCCCCTCCCAGGTGATTCAGACCATGCGCTGCCTCAGCCAAGCTTGGGTAGTATGCCTTGGGAGCAACAGGCCTACCTTGTCCACCTCTCCAGAGTCCGGAGGACTCCTGAACACATCCCTTCGATCTCCAGACTGTCTTTTCCTGTAGGGAACACAAATTTTGCATCTCAATTAATTTCTGCGTATCTATTGTCTGGAAGACCATTACTTTATCAGTTGTTAAATGTATTCATAACCCTGCTGCCCATTTGGCAGCTTCATCTGCTCTGTTAGTGCCCATTGACACCGGGTCTTCTTCAAATGTGTGGGCTTTACATTTGATGACAGCTACTGCTTTTGGTAACTTTAGTGCATAAGTTTTATCACTGCAGGATTTATTAAACAGAATAAAAATGGAATGATATACCATGATTGTATGTGTATGAAGTGTACATGCGTGTGTGCATGGGGGGGAATATATGATATACTGTATGTTTATTTTAAGGGAATTTTAATTATTCTCCTGCACTTCCAGCCCGTCTCATGGTCTAGAGATAAATTGTGGAGAGCAATCTATCAGAGAAAATAATTATTTGTGCATGTATGTGCATGTGGGGTCTCATGGTAATGTCGCCATGATGGTATAAAGAGAGTGTTCCTCGTCATTTACAACAGCATAATCCTGTGCATAATTTTCCTGTGTCCGTCTGTCTATGACAACTCCCAACTAAAAATGTCAAATCTACAATTTCTAACCTTGCATTAAAAGTCTGATTCAAATGCTCCATACAAATATGTGTGTCAGTATACCTGCAAAACTCACCTTCAACCAGAGACTCAACTTCATTCCACCCTTTGTGCATCTCAAGGCACATATGGTAATTAAGTTGCTGGATTTAACGTATTGCACCTTTTACCTTGCTGAAGAGACGTGTCTGGTTTGGGCAGAATTCAACAAAGCACATACTGCATGTGGTGTATAGACAGTTGTATCATGCCCTATTACTACATCCTTGCTCTTATTTACCAGAAGAGCAGTTGCAGCTACACTTCTTAAACACGTTGGGAGTGATCTTGCTACAGTGGTCAATTGTGCACTGTAGTATGCTACAGGTCTGCTAGTGTCACCATGTTTTTGTGTGAGGACACCTGCTGCGCAGCCATCAGCTTCGTTACAATAAGTAAGGATTTGCTGTTGGTTTTGCAGCAGTGTCATGGTCTGTATGGCCTGTATTCTATCAGTTGTCAAATGTCATAGTCCCTGGGTTAGACAGTGTCCCAAGTATTTAACCTTGTGCCCTGTTTGTGAGAGACGAAGCAACAACAGTTTAGTATCATTTAAACATGACATAAATGAATTAGAGCACAAAACATATTCAACAAACCTTCAAATCATGCTCAGTTATAACTGCAAGGTAATGTGTGGTTTACATGTGATCTAATACACAGATAATACAATATAACACAGCATATGTCATAACTTACTCAGAACTGAATTTCTTAACCTAAAATAAATCTATAAACTGCTATACATACAAACTGCACACAGATGAGCACATATAACTATACACAGAAAACTATGCAGCACATAAAAATTCCTCACAGAAAACCAAGATCATGTGAGCACAAATAAACCATAAACCCCTGTATTGCATGTGTGTGTTCAGTAATGCTCTATATTACACAGATCCCTATTTTCCAAGATTGTGTATAAACCCACCCTCCCTTTGTTCACAATCAGACATTGAGAACAACAGAAGGTCATAAATACAAATCATAATTCACATTAGTGCTGCATTCTAGATCCTGCATAAACCATGATTAATCATAACAAACATCTTAAAATTTACCAATTATAATGTTTGTGACATTCTCAGAACACCCCACATTGGAACAATCCTTCAATATATATATCACATTCTAATATGTAAAAATAATTTCACAAAAAAATTAAATTCCAGCTACATTCATTTCCTTCAAATATATAAAAATTAGTCATATCTGCATTGGCTGCCATTACTTGTGAATTCCCCAGTACTTTAAAACAGGCATTGTACATGTGTGACTTTAATGCTCAATTTTCACTGCAGATATGCCTAGGGTGACCTACAGTCAGGTCCATAAATATTGGGACATTGACAGAATTTTCATATTTTGGCCTCTATTCACCACCACAATGGTTTTGAAATGAAACAAACAAGATGTGCTTTAACTGCAGACTTTCAGATTTAATTTGAGGGTAATTACATCCAAATCAGGTGAACGGTGTAGGAATTACAACGGTTTCTATATGCACCAGGGCATTTAACCATTGTGGTGGTGAATAGAGGCAAAAATCAGAAAAATCTGTCAATGTCCCAATATTTATGGACCTGACTGTATATGATATAGGCAGCACAGACAGGGTTAATACAAGATACCTTTGAATAACCAGGAATTACCATTTCTTCAACAATAGAGCCTGCTTTTCCGTGTGACTTCAGTCTTGTAAAAAAATACTCTTTTTGGATAGAAACTATTATCTTGTACAACCATTAAAATTGAACATAAATACGTTTATCATTAGTACTGTGAGAATTCAACGCTGGATTGATATTCTTATTGAGACGGCTTATAACTAAGTTAACATTCTATCTATTTTAACTTAGATTCCCAATTTTGGTTAATACTAGATCAAAGTGAACCTCTTGTAAGTAACAAAAGAATCTATTGTCTAGACTTCCAAGTAGCTTGAAGGAAAAACCTGTTCTTATTAGCATACAGTAACTGTTCTGAATTGAATTCCCAATCTCAATATTTACTGTAAACAGAGACACTCTTTCCTGAAATGCACAATGATTAAAAACTGCATACACTTAAAATACAGTACATTCCAAAATCATGAATAACCACCTAAATATCTAAAATGTTAACAATTACTCTTTTATAGCCATGATAAATTATTTTGCTTAACAACACACATTTTTCCTTTAAACCATTACTTTTTACATTAATCTCACCAATTTTAGTCATGGCTGAATTTACAGTGGGTTAATTTTCGTCTTCAGAAACCGACTTCCTTAACACAGGAAAAAAATTACTTGTTTTTATTATTTTTGGTATTATCCGTACTATTGCATGCGCTTCTCTTTACTTTTGGTAGTGCTACCTTGCGGTGCGTGTACGCTCCCATGCGGCGCATACACGACGCTGTTTTGCGTTGCATACACGCTCCCTTGCGTCGCATGCATGCCACTCAACCACGTGTTCCCGTCATATTGCCACAACTTTAAACAGTCATTGTATTTTACTCGTTTCTTCAGTGATTTGCCTAAACATGTGTTATTTCTAACATTATTCAATACCTCCAAATCAAAACTGCCAACTTTAGGAAAAGGTTTTACACATTCTTTGGTCATTTTGACCCATATGTCACAGTACACAGTTGTATACGTGCCATACTTCAAATTCATAATATACCTTGCCGAACCGGCAGGCCCATCCATGAGCAGCACATCATTAACCATTTTTAGCATTTGCTAAGCATTCTGGAAAATGCTTAGCAACTTATCACTAGAGAATTTCGACTGGTGAACGATTTCTAAGAGCTCCGTTCACGCACTCCTTCCCGTTGTGCACATCCGGCCCGCTAAGCATCTCAGTCAGCTTACACAACGAGGAGCAAAACAATTGCCTATTGCGATCTATACTGCTTGCGGCAAATTTAACCCAAGCTTTGTCTGCTCGCTTCCTACTTTGAGTTACTTTCACCTGGTAGAATTTAAGTGTTCCAATAACACTTACCATTGCCAGTGATTTCCTCCCCACAACTACCCAAGTCACAATCACAGTTTATGCAACTATGTGTTCTGATAGCATTGCCCCAGAGAACCTAACTGATCAATGGGCTTTGCGATTACTATTGGTTGTTGGACCGAAAAACTACCGCTGGTTTTTCGTTCCACAATATACCTGCTTTGTATACTGGCCCGGTAGCAGTTTGCCTCGTCAACAGTAACCTTTTCACATCACAAACACATGTTCACTTTCATATACCTTTTTTTTCTGGCCAGAAAAATACTTTCCTCTTGGCAGTACCTATTCAGAGATGTTCTACTAACTAATCAGACTATATATCAAAACAATTGTTTAAACATACAGCAGTGATACAGGGAAGAAGCATACGCTATTTGCAAATTGCCTATTGCAGCGCAAAAGTGACAATACGAGAAACTGTCTTTTCTCTCTTGTCCCTAGGTCCTAGCCAGCGCCCCTTAGATCACCTGAAAAACGGATATTCGATTTCACAACACTGAGTATTAAACAGGTTTTAAAAACACATTGCGTTCTTATGTGATGCGCATATCCACCCTTTGTTGAGGAATCGAAATCCGGTAGCATCGAATGATTTTCGGTAGCGTGATCTCACAGCTGATGAGCCCCCATCTATTGATTCCTAATAGTCGCTATTTAGCGCTGCAAGTCGCTTAAGAAAGAATTGCTTTCCAGTCCAATTGTGTTTCCAAAGTGCAAAAAGCTATTTATGTAAACAGGGAAAGCTTTAACAATTACAATAAAAAGCAATGAAAATAGTACGGCCGATACATACGCTTTGCGCTACTGGTCCCAGTATGCAGTATTTCAATCCTGAACCCTGCGGTCACCGTCACCCAAATAAAATGGAGAAATGACTGAACACTGAGACCAGCTTACAGCCTATATTCGGTACAGGTTACAGAGAGAACAAAGCAGGCTCGGACTGGGCCGCCGGGGATTCGGGGGATTCCCTGGTGGGCCCCGCTACTTCATAGCCACGCCCTCTATTGCTGGAGGGCGTGGCCTAGCGCTGGTCATCGCCTGCTAGATTGTTACTATGAGTGCGGGCAGCAGATGAGCGCGTGCGGTGGGCGGCAGTCTCTTTCCATTGTCTGATTCTGCACCAGCCCAGCAACACTGATTCCTTTTTCCGGAATCAGCTTTGCCGGTGACGTCACTCGCCGTCGGCGGGGGGGAGGAGTCTGTAACAGCAGAGCCTGGGAAGCAGGCTGATTAAGTCCAAGCTGCTGTGGAGGGGGTGGTGGAATTGCCCAGGTTGCTGCAGGGGGAGGTGGAGCAAGATGCTGGAATCGCTCAGACTGCTGCAGGGGGAGGAGGAGCAGGATGCTAGAATCGCCCAGGCTGCTGCAGGGGGAGGTGGAGTAGGATGCTGGAAGCGCCCAGGCTTTTGCAGGGGGAGGTGGAGCAGGATGCTGGAAACATCCGGGCTGCTGCAGGGGGGAGGTGGAGGAGGCAGGAAGCGCCCAGACACACAGAGACCACGTGACACAGAGGAGCTGGGATCCGCCCCCTCCTCTCCACGGACTCTTGCAGTTTTTTCCTTCCCCTGCACAGCTACCTATACAGTGATTGTGAGCCTGGCTGATGTAGACACAGTATTTTATAAATTTCTCTGTCAGAGGTCAGAGTTATATTTGATATATGGTTTATCTATGTTTATCCATGTTTCTATTGATATACAGGTTTTCATTTGTATTGATTTTTTCTAGCTGTAAAATTTGCATTATTTATATGTATACATGCAATTGCTTGATTTTCTTATTCATGTGAATCTGATTGCTCATGGGATTTTATTGTCATGTTTTTTATGGTATGTTTTGTTTTTGTTCAGTTCAGGTGGTGGGGTCACTTTTAGCAGCGCTGTCTGGTCGCCGGGCACGTCATTGGTTGCACACTTCTGGTTTGTTTTCCCGGAAGTGCGTTAGATGCTGCCGGCTGGAGCTGCGAGTGATTTGACGCGTGTTCACACTGGCAGGGCCGCCGACAGCTGCGCCGAGCCCAGGTGACAGGGGGTGTGGCATAATTGCTGGAGGCGTGGCCACATCCCCTTAGAAAAAACCCTGAAAAAAAATCATGATTGCTCTCGCTGGGGAGGGGGGCACTGTGTGCCCCTCAGCCTGGCGCAAAGCCATTGGTGGGCGTGATCAGCGTGATCGCACCCCCCCATAGGCATAGTAGACTGCTTCGGCTGCTGCTTTAGCAGCCGCGAGCAGTCTCCCAAGTGCAGCCCAGCACACAGCAGTGTGTGCTGGGCTGCTGTGACGTAAGAGGGAGGGGTAGAGGTGCCAGACCCGGTCCCCCGCAGTGCCTCTCCAGCAAGTCCGGGTAATTAGTACCCGACCCCACCCCCTCTTGGCACCCCTGCACACTGGGTGTGCTCAGAATCTTGACGCCCAACCCTATTAAAGACCCGAAACATAAAATCTATTTATGGCTCTCTGAGTGTGTTTAATATTAGTATATAAGTCCCATGAGTGCCGCCCTGACTTGTATGCTTATTACTACTATTGTGGACAGGCACCAGGGCATTTAACCTTCTATTAGGAGTGCTGATCCAAAATGTTAATAATGTGGGATGGCCACACCTACCCAAGGCTTGTCACGCCCCTTCACCGGGCCCCTAGCATTGCATTCCCCTGTAGGCCCTTCATGCCCCAGTCCTCACACTGGAACAAAGGGACAAGTTGGCAGGTTTCCATTGGTTCTTGCATCTTTTCACTCTGGTCATTGGTTAGTTCACACGGTGTCATCAGGGGTATGTCTTAGTTCTCTAACAGTTGCTTTGTGTAGTTTCCCGCTGAAGAACTGGTTAAACTGGCTACCAACACTACATACAAAATGTAAACATGCTAACCAGTAACTCCCTATAGTTCGTAACTTGCGGACGCATGATGTGATCTATTTGCAGATAGAACCGGAGATCTGCAAATGAACAGGGATTTAATATAATACCAAACATGACATGTCTACTATGTTCTAAAACTTAGATCTTTTTTAAGTACATATTACATCATAATTATTAGTCAATAATATCCTTAATAACACTGGTTAGTAACTATTGTGAATGAGAACCATCTTACACATATGCGTCCGTATATGTGCATCTGTGTGTTGAAATAACAACTATATACAAATGAGCGTCCATGTGTGAGTATTGTGCGTACACATCTGAGCATCTGTGTATAGAAATATATATATTTATATGTGTGTGCGTTATGTGCATTAGTGTATGTGTGTGTTGTTCATACGCAGTTTAGTGCATCAGATTGAGCGACGCAAAGTAGCGTCATGGAAACGCATCGTCAGACCATCGACGACCAGATCGTCAGATAATAATTGTGTGCGATCATGACCAATTATTTGACTTCGACAGTCCCCCTCGAGGTGAGTTTCTCGGCGGTGGCAGCCCCCATCCTCTAAGAGAGTAGGAGCTGGTTGTATGGTATCTGCTGGTGTGTACAGTTACCCTGCTCCATTCTTAAACCTGTACAAACACCATTTTGCAAACGGATTAAAGGACCCAGCAAGTGTTTCCAGTACATTGTAGCAGCAGTGAAGCATAGACCGTAGAGGCTGTATAATTATGTCTGTAAGACGCATGCATACAGGAGCCACTATCATATTATTATAAGGCTACACTACTTCCTGGGCCTGAGAATAGGGACAGTCTGAAGAAAACAGTGAGGTACGATACAAACTTTTTTATACATTCATAAACAGGGGCACCTAGAGGAGGGCGGGTTACTAATTATCTTGGCCTGGGCTGAATAGTGGGGCCCTTTCTCACCACCCGCTCCCTTCCCTTACCTATCAGTGGCAACCTGTGTCGCCCCCAGCCCAGCACACGCTACTGTGTGCCGGGCTGTGTTGGGACCAGGAAGGCTGCTGTTGCAGCTTTTTCTTTGTTATAAGGAGGTGTGGCCATGCCTCCTTACGTAAGGCTTTGCACCCGAAATTACCTGGGCCCAGCACAGCTCTCTACAGCCCAGGTGCAGATGTCAGGTATATGGAAACCTCAGGGCAATAAATAAAACACTGACAGAATAATAACTGACAAAGAACAAAGGTACAAATGTTCAAAGTAGTCCATAAAAGTCACTCCCATTCACAATATTGGGTGGCAACCATACAAAAACCTATTGCTATTGATGTAAAATCAATGTGGTAAGTAGAGAGAAAGAAGATGCCTTATATTGAAATTATAATAAGAGACAGCCCAACCACATGCTGGATAAGGTACATACAGTAGTAATTGCTTATGAAATAATTGGGCTTAGATAAGTCTTCCCAACCACATGCTAGATAAGGTACATAGTAATTGGTTATGAAATAATTGGACATAGATAAGTCTTCCCAACCTTCTGGATGGAAGGTATAGCAAGAAATTTCCACAACACTTCTGTAATGGCACCCGGGGAATGTTGAAGATCTCTCATGGTTCTTCAGTTCTCAGTGTCACAAATGTAGCCTAAGTATGTGACATATAAAATGGCATGTTTGCTAAAGACAACATTTAATCCAATAAATTGTATACTAAAAATATCAAGATACAGTGACTTACCGGTAATACAGGTAGAGGCCCAAATTCAGATACTCTATAAAGCGGCAGTTTGCTTGCTCAAAAGCACTGCACTAATAGATGCATACAGGAAGAAGGGCCAGACCAACTTAGTCCATTGTCACAAAACAAGAAATGGTGAACAGCACTGCAGAAACCCTTCTTTACTCCTAGGGTAATACTGAATAGATGGGGCAGTCCTCTCACACTTTATCACAGACTGAAACGACCACACATAGTAATCCTGTCACGTGTGCATCTCAAGGTATCTTTATAAGACAGGGAAATCTCAGGATGAGGTGAATGTAGAATTTGGACTTACATCTGCGTTCTCTCACACATTCCCATAAAGGTATCTTTCAGATAGAGACGGTCATGAAGGTGGAAGGGAGATGATCTTAATTTCCAAGCAAGCAGTATTTAATGGAAAGTCAGATAAAACAAAAGAAAAAATCCACATCACCAACAAGTCCAACACAGGGTGTAAAGGGTCCCAGCCTATTCCATCAGTCTGCAGATCTGGAAAACAGGGGTCAACAAACACCGATGGTGACGCTGTGTAGATGAATATAGAAGGAGCGCGGTCTGCGGTAAGTCCGACTGATGTTAGGGTGCCTTCTCAAGGGCCGGCACAGGGTGCTCCGAACCCTGGAGCTGGCCCTGTCTACATTTACCTTATCCTGAGTTTTCCCTGTCTTATAAAGAGACCTTGAGATGCACATGTGACATGATTACTATGCAAGTGTGGTCGTTTTAGTCTGTAATAAAGTGTGAGAGGACTGCACCATCTATTCAGGATTACTCTAGGAATAAAGAAGAGTTTTTACAGCGCTGGTTCACTATTTCTTGTTTTGTGACTATTGTTTTGTGAGCTTTTGGGTGTGCCCACTCTTTAGTTTACCAGCTGCTTACCTATGCGCCGCCTATGTTTCATTATACATATACTTGCTTTGTAACTTATTCCATTAATGAACACAGATGAAAGATAGCAGCACTTCGGGTGGGATGTACTAAGCATTTCATTGCCGATGCGGTACATCCCGCCACTTATCGGGTACATACCGGCGTTGACGTTATGTACCTAGAAATGCACAAAGGACAGCTCAGATAAGAGCTGTCCTTTGCAATAGAGGGACTTCTAGTTTTATGAACCAAAAGTCCATCTGCATATGCGTCGTATAACGCACGTGCCGCAGGGGAGACTGAGAGGGATTGATTGAAAACAAGCCCAATAGTTTGGGCAATGCCATCTAAAGATGGCATTGCCCATCGGCTCAATACTCCAGAATGTATTGCATTCCAGAGCTTGGTACATACAGTATGAAAAATGCAGTTAAATTTCGAAAACAATAGTTTTTGGGATTTTTGCCTGCATTTCCCTTTTAGTACATCCCGCCCTAATTCACTGCGCTTTTTGTCTTGTGCTTTCTTCAAGAGGGTGTGCCGCTATCAGTACCAAAGGGATCTTTTGTAGGGTAGTATGCAATGGCCAGCAGAGCCGTAACTAGACTTTTTGGTGCCCTGTGCCAGAATGAGCAGTGGCGCCCACCTCATTTTTCAAAGGGACATAATGCTCCCAAAAAATGGCCATGGCTTCATGGGGAAGGGCCAGGGAAGAGATAGGAGAGGCCAGGAGATGCTGGGGATGAAATAAGAGGAAGCTACAAGCAAGAATGATAATAAACTGAATTTATTTTGACAGGCCCAAACAGCGCCCCCTGACTTGTGGTGCCCTGTGCGATGGCACCGGCCGCACTACCCTAGCTATGGCCCTGATGGCTAGTAAACGATCACTAGACAAGTGCAAAAATATGTGCAGGACATTCTTCTCGTCCAATAACAAATTATAATATTCAAGTGCAACGGTGAGCAGGTGTGGGACGCAGCTGAATAAAATGCCATTCTCACATTGCTGTTTGTTATATTTCACTCCAACCTGAGACAGAACAGATTAAATAGCTATCACTCATATTTGTCAAACTTTGATATATCTTTGTTACATAAACAAGCAATAGTGAGTGCAATTGTAGCTGTGTTCATGTTCTCTCTGGGCTTCATTTCCTAAAGAGCAAGAAACGTGTAGCTGTATATTTGAGTGCCGTGTTATTTGCAGGCTCCAAAGCTGTCAGTAACATCTCTAGAGTATTTTGAAATCTGTGAACTTGTGCAGTTTTTGTCTTTTTGCCCTTTAGTGAATCACACTCTTTATGGTCAGTAAAGATATTTTTATCCCTATGAAAAAATCTTTTTCAGGATTTTATTTAGTATTCGCTGACAGCATTGAATAACCTAAACCCATACATATTCATTGGCACAGAGTTGTGCTATTACTTATGCAGGCAGTTAATATATGCACCCATAGCTGTTATAATGAGTCGTTGTGCATAAACCTGAAGGTGCTCTGGATCAGCAATATCCATGTAAACGGAGAGGCACAATAGGATTAAAATAACATCTCTCTTATCACATCTGGATGAAATCCTGGTACATGTATCCAGCTTTGTTTGTGTCTGCTTTTATATTTCACTCTAATCCCCTGCTTTAATTGGGATCAGGGTGGTGGTCAAATATAGT
Organism: Taudactylus pleione; assembly: GCA_031769625.1. Taxonomy (NCBI): domain Eukaryota; kingdom Metazoa; phylum Chordata; class Amphibia; order Anura; family Myobatrachidae; genus Taudactylus; species Taudactylus pleione. Next base: position 18,013,863 of record JAUIMM010000005.1, on the reverse strand, counting down.
GACTGTCAATCAAGAATAAGATGACCTCCACTTTAATGCATGACATTTATAGCTGATACCATACCCTGTGGAATACTGTATATGCTCTCTAAAACTCCTGGTTGGAAGGATACTTTAGCTAAAATACTACTTTTTCCTATATTATTTTTTAGATGTATATTCCTATATTTTTGTTGAATGTATTAAAATTGTGCACCAGTGGCGTAACTATAAATCTTGCTCCCCCGTGGCAAAATTTTTCCAAAAAAGATGTTATTCCGCATACTCCCGAAAGGTGTGTGGTTTTGTGATGTAGTAATGCCCCTTACACTATATGCCACACTAAGTAATGCCCCTTATAACACATTATGCCACATTGTAGTGCCTTTATAACACATTATGCAACACAGTAATGCCCCTATAACACATTATGCCACACCGTAATGCCCCTTACAACACATTATACCACACAATAATGCCCCTTATAACACATTATGCGACACAGTAATACCCTTTATAACACATTATGCCACACTAAGTAATACCCATTATAGCACATCGTGCCACACAGTAATGCCCCTTACACATTATGCCACAAAGTAATGCTCATTACATCCCACCCTGAAAGATCTACCTCACCAACCCTCTTCTCTGCTCCTGCCAGTCTGTTACCTCAGCTCAAGACAGGTTGCACAGTTTCTATGTCTATGCCATGCCCCCTGTAGTAGTGCCCCCTGTAGATGTGCCTCTTATGCAGTGCTTCTTGTAGTAGTGCCCTTTATGCAGTGCCCCCTGTAGTTGTGCCCCTTATGCAGTGCATCCTAACAGGGCCGCCATCAGGGGGAGACAGTTGGGACTGGGCAGAAAGAGGGGGGCCCATTCCTGATGCCAGGGGAGGGCAGCCAGACCAGGAGAAAAAGCCAGAAGGAACCATCTTCAAGGAGATAAAGTAAGGGGGGAGGAGGGGGCCCTGCCTATTTTGTCAGTCCCGGGCCCCACAATTTCTGATGACAGCCCTGCCCCCTAAAGTAGTGCCTCTTAACCAGTGCCCCAGTACTAGTGCCCATTCCCAGTACAGAACAGCCCCCAGTGGTACCCCACACCCCTGTGCAGTACTTACCTTACCACACTGGGCATCGATGGCTGCACACCGTCAGGGCTTCCACTGTTGCTGCTGGTGACTGGATCTAACTGGATCCAGCTAGCGCAGGCTCCTCATATCACGGGTGACGTCATTGTATCACTGGGAACGCTGGCTTCTTTAGTCTCTGATTGCTAGAGGCCAGCGTTCACAATTGCTGTAGGCATGTTGGTGCGATCTAATGGCGGGAGCTCCGCAAGCTACCGGTAGATTGTGTTTGACGTTTTGCAGTGGTGTAGCAAAGGCCACTGATGTGCACTATTCAGAATGTGTTGTTATCACAAGAATTTACCTAATTCTCCCTAATTTCTAACCAAATTTAGGTAGATATGTCTTGGAAATGAGAGAGGTACTAGAGAGGTACAGTACCAACATTAGTTTGTCTAATACGTTAGCTCCAGAAATCAGGAAAAAGTACAGGACCCAGGGGACAAACTCTCTTCATGGTGGAGGGGAAATGATGAATTTGGTGCCCTGTACACTCATGGTGGTTGCAGAAACAATGGTCTATGATCTTCCCAGTGTTCTATTTATTGTGTTTTTTCTTCCATTGGTAACTACAGTGTTCCGTTATGTCTTTCCTGTTGTACACCAGAAAAAGCCTGACCAATATTGGAAATAATCTAGACCACATCCATGATGTTGGATGAATGCGGTCAGCGACTTGAGGTCTTATGAGTACATACATATTATAATTGGAATATTTGCTGCATTTCCTACTTGCTATGGGCCACATGACTGGACCAAAAATACACGAGTTTAACACCCGAATTTCCAAGGGGAGTATTTTGCTGCTTATAGACCTAAAGGGGGGTATCCACTTAGCGATTTTACCAAGCGACTGCACAATAACGACGTCGTTATTGTGCAATTGCTTGCAAATCGCGCATGCATCATGCATTCATTGGGTATGTTGTGGTCGGAAATAACCAACGATGCGCGTGCCCGCTGGTCGTTTCCGACATCTGTCATCGCCCATATATGCTGGTCAACCTGACGATCCCGTCAGGTTCAGCATGTGCGGGGATGATGGATGTGCCTAGACTGAACGGGTGAACGTTCAATCTAGGCACATCACTAGACATGGAAACGACATCACAATTACAATGTCGTAATTGTGCTGTCGTTTCCATGTCTACTAGTGGATACGTGGCTTACGACTCTGGAGCATCCTTCCACATCTGAACTTGATTGGTTCTTTAACTGTTCATTTATGAAACATTGTAGTGGTTTTCTAATATTTCAGCACATGAGACCCTTCCTATATCTTGCTACCCCTTCCTGCCCCGTGTCATATAACCCTTTGTGTTCCTTGGATTTGACTTTGTCTTGTGTTAAAATGATACATTATGGGGCTCATACAGAGTTGGAGATGCATTTTTTTTCTTGTGTAACGTAGACAAAAAATGTGTCTACATATGTCCACATACAGGCACAGCCACATTTAATACTTACTAATCCTTATGCTTCGAGAGGCAGACAGGAGAGGGAAGGGGCAGGTAAGTAGGGCAAGCAGCTACAAACATCAATGCAGGAGGTATATCTGTTCATGTTCTTGTAGGTGCACTTGAGAATGTAGTTGAGAACCACTGCCCTAGGGGAATCGGGCTCACAAAAAATGTCTAGTGGATATTGTTGCTAATAAACAGGGCCGTAACCAGTGACTTGCGATGAGGTCAATGGCTGGGGAAGTACCCATGGAGATGGGTCTGAGTGCTGGTAGCCTGTCACAACCCCTACTCACTGTAACTCTCCCCTTACTACAATACGCTTCAGTGTTCATTGATTCGTCTACCTGCATCACTGTGTCTTCTCTTACAGCTGCTGACTGAGCACCGATCTCTAAACACTGCAGTGCACCCTGCTCACATAGCACATTCAAGGTGTCCATCAGTGCCCAAGGCACGCCCCCATACTTTGAGGCATGTCTCTATTAGCTCTCTTTTAGTGCAGCTTACTGCCTATGGTGTGACCCCACCACCAGCTCTGTAAGCAGTGTCCGACTATACAGAAATGAGGCTGAGCTGTTGCTGCCTCATCTCTCATCACCCTTCAGTCCCAGGGAGCTCCAAAAAGCTGGTGAGTGTTAACTATTAAAAAGATTACAATAAACAAAGAAGATATTTATAAGTTATAAATATCTTCTTCTTACTATTCTAATAATTTTTATATCAAATCTCGAGTATGATGGGAGGCTCTGTCTACCCTGACTGCATATCCCTGGTCATAACTAGGGTGGTTCGCCAGTGCCACTGACATAGCGCAGGATGCTCTGGTGGCAGAACTGGCCGCAGCTACAGTATAGTACAGTTTGAACAGTTAAGCAGCAAGTCATAGTTCTAGTATTTCACCATTTTCTAAGGATCGTCTGTGTGGAAATATTGGACATACAGTATAGCTATTTTCTGTTTGTTATGGAGACCCAAAATACATATGCATGGCAATATATACAATACTCCCAGGGCTATAACTAGGGCGGTGAGGGCAGTGCAGTGAGGTTAATGGCTGAGGAGGCACTGGCTTCTATCAGAGCCAGATTTACATGTATATATATATTAACCTGAGGGTTCATGTGGCCAATGGTACAGCAGTATATAGTGCTGGAATTTGGTTGTTTTGATCAGGGATGTGAGGAAAAGGTGCATGGGCAGGGGGAGGGCATATGCTAAAGCATAATGTGTAAGGGGGATTACTGTGAGGCATAATGTGTAAGGGGCACTATAGTGGTGAATCATATGTAAGGGGCACTACTGTGAGGCATATTGTGTAGGGGGCATTACTGTGTGGCATAATGTTTAGGGGGTATTACTGTGTGGCATAATGTGTGTAAGGGGCTCTACTGTGTGGTGTGATGTGAATAATAGGCTCTACTGTGTGGTATAATGTATATAATGCTCACACACATGGCGATCTGCACATGATCAGCCGATGTGTACGATTTGTGTGCGATTTCCCTTGAAACTCTCCCCGGCAGCTCTGCACACGATCTCCACACGATCTGCACACAATTTGGTGTCCAATCTTCATACGATGTCTCCTGCATCCAGACTTTCACAGTGCATCGCCTCCTAGATTGTCAGATCTGCCCTACTGCATGGCAGATCTGACTATGCGATGTGCGACCAGCGGGGACACACATCGCATCGTGATTGTGAGTGGGGACTCATTGTTTACTGAGGATTTGGCCATATTTTACACAATTTGTCTTCATGATTCATCAAAATCGTCCAAATCAGGTAAAATATCGCCATGTGTGTGGCCAGCTTAGAGGGCACTACAGTGTGGTGTAATGTATATAAGGGGCACTACTGTGTGGTGTAATGTGTATAAGGGGCACTACTGTGTGGTGTAATGTGCATAAAAGGCACTACTGTGTGGTGTAATGTGTATAAGGGGCACTACTGTGTGGTGTAATGTGAATAAGGTGCACTACTGTGCGATGTAAAATAAATAAGGTTGCACTACTGTGTGGAGTAATTTGAATTGGGAGTATATTGTGTGGTCATGCCCCTTCCCCATGAGACCATGCCCCTTTTTGGGGCGTGCACTGTCTCTATTTAAAAAAACAAATCTGCATTCTTATTATGTGACACTACTGTTATGCGCAGACCCACTGAGACCGGCCAAGCCACAAAAAAAATGAAACACCAACACCATAAAAAATACTTCATTTAAATAAAGACTCCTCCACACACACTTTTACCAATTTATTAGTCACCAAAACAAAAAGTGGGGATCCTTTCTTCCATCATTTTACCCTTAAGGGATAACTATAAAAAACCCAATATAGACGTTGCATGCTGCTCCTTGTGGAACCCAATTGAGACTGATAAGTCAGCAGGTTTGTCAGGAACTACTCAATAAATAACAGCTTCACGCTGCTTGATTAGTAGCAGTTAGATCCCGCATTGGTGCTAACTGTAATGAACTATTGTACTTGATACAATTAATTAATTAACACAGATCCTACAGGAGCCCTGTAAGAGCAGTAATGGGAGGATGACTATTGCAGGTGCGGCCACATCTGCTCAGCCAAATAGTATTTGACTGTCTTTGCTGTTGTGCCATTCATTTACACTGTATAGTGTCTTCATTATCTGATACCTAGCATGTGGTCTGCAGGAAGTGTGATAGCATGTGCTTTGCTGCCCTTCATTAAACAGGGCACATCATTGGAGACGTGGAGGAAAGGATTCCAAAAGGTAATTGAAGGATCTTTAATATTTAAAGATCCTGGTGTGTCCTAATATGATAATTATACAAATATTATTTACATGTCAATTGACTAGGTAAAAAAAAAAAAATATTCTAAATGGTGTATGACCTTTTTTCTATTTTATTCTATGTGGTAAATGACCCTAAATATATCTTGGTTACGCTTTCTATTTTGATAAATTAATAGGTTTCACTAGCTCGCTGTTTTTTATTACTGTATTTATTATACAGTGTGGTCCATTAGTGTTGAAACACCCTTATAAAAAGGAAATGAGTAAGGAAATATTAATCCAATGTCTACAAATATGATATGGGAGTGGGGGAAAACTTTTTAGTGCATGTTATCAGTATGGTGGCCATCTTGAAGTCAGCCATCTTGGATTCAACTCTATTTTTTAATTGGGAAGGTAGTTATGTTACATATCAAACAGATGCAGAATTTCATAAGAAAAACAATGGGGTTCTACGTTTAACATCTTTATTCATTCTCGAGTTTTAACTGAGTTTTCTTTTGCAGGTAGTGACATTAATGACAATGGCACTAACACAAATAGAACGTGTTGAGATTACCGTATTTGTGCAGCAGGGGGAGCCATGATGATGCGATAGTAACAAGCAAATTCAAACAGCTATAACACATAATAAATGTAGCTTCTATGTATGTGTAGATATATGTGTTTGCTGCTCAGATATTCGATCATTAAGAAGTTTTCTGTAGATTACTGTACATGTCTGCTTTAAAATACTGGTTTAAACTGATTTAAGTATACATTAGTACATCTTTATATCAGTAATGACTGAAATCAGCTCATGCACATAAACTCATGTGCTTGAGAAGGACATGAACTTCTCAGTGACCCCTGCTAATCAGCCTCCGGCTCATGTGAGTGGCAAGCTCCAGGGAGATGAGGGTTACTGCACAATGCCAGTATATGTATGTACTCCGAGAGGGGAGAGAGCACTCAATGACGAGTTTAATACAGGCTCATAAAAGTGAATAAGGAACATGTATATCATTTTCATGGCTTTTCTGTTCATCTCACCAAGAGAATCAAATAGAAACTATACTCAGAGACCAGATGGGGTAAATTCCAGTGGAATAATTGCTTTATAATTAGTAATTTCTGATTTGAAAGTGAACTATAATGTATTTAGTACATTAACATTTAGGGCAAAATTTACTAAGCGGCGATTTGACGGCGGTTTCTATTCTATTCTAAACCCCGGCGGTTTGGTGGCGGTTTCTATTCTATTCTAAACCACGGGGATTTGCTGGCGGTTTTGCAGTGGTTTCTAAATGACAGCCCTGTTCTATTCTATTCTAAAATGTGTTTTGATGGCAGTTTTGCAGCGGTTTTGGCCTTTGTAAATCTGCAGAAAGCAAAACCGCCGCCAAACCACAGTCAAAACACATTTTAGAATAGAATAGAACAGGGCTGTTATTTAAAAACTGCTGCAAAACCACCACCAAACCCCCGGGGTTTAGAATAGAATAGAAACCGCCACCAAACCGCCGGGGTTTAGAATAGAATAGAACCCGCCGTCAAACCACCGCTTAGTAAATTTTGCTCTTAGAGTCATTTACATCATATAGGGGGGAGATGTATCAAGCAGTGAAAAGAGTGGTGAAGTGGACAAGTGAAGAAGTTGTCCATAGCAACCAATCAGCTTCTACTTATCATTTTATAGAAAGTACTTGATAAATGCTACCTGAAATCTGACTGGCTGCTATGGGCAACTTCTCCACTGGTCCACGTCTCTACTTTTTCACTGCTTAATACAGCAATCAAACTGTGGAGCTTAACAAACTATGTAAAGGTTTTGAAGTGCAATACATATTGGTCACCCATTCTGTACCGAGTAATATTATGTAAAACATTTATACATACACAGTAACTACATTAAGGTCTATGTGACAAGACTCATAATCCTCTATAGTCTGTGCAGACTGTATGAGAGCGACAGCTTGTCTGCAGTAATGGAGAAGTATTTCCTCTTGTCATCATATTAAAATGATTTGCATTAGCATATAAGGTATAGGGAATAGCCAGCGCTGCGTTATACATGGAACGCTGCATACATTACACAGCAGTCTGAACTTTCATTCCTTTGACATACTCTAGCAATAATTTTGTTATGGTCTTGTAACTAATTAAATTACAATAAACCAATCAATTAGCTTCCTAGGAGAAGCAATACTGACAGGTGTCAAATGAGTAAAACATTCAATTAACCCATAATGAGACTTTTTTACATTTATTTATTCTTTATTTATATTCATTCAAAGATTAGCGTATTTTCATGCTGGAATAAGCAGCCACAGAGAAGTATTGAAAGTTCCTGATAACTTAGGCCAGGATATAGTTAATATACCATCGGACGCGATGCCGCCGGTCTAAATCCCAACACGTCCTGTCCGACAAGGGATTTAAAATAGGCTTCGAAATGCTGACTCCTATCTTAATCGCGATGCTGGAAGACCGACCCCCGCCATCCCGATCATTCTCTGACGGGTAAGTATAACACTTAGAGCCGTATTCAATTTGAGCGGACCTGCAATACTTTTCCGCCTCCCAGACTTTTTGCCTACATCACGTTTTGCAGGCGGAAAAGTATCGCGCGCGTATCCCCGTATTCAATTTGAAAGTAGGCGAAAACGGAACCCGGCGAAACTTAAACAAGCGGAAAGTACTGTCAGATTTGGTGAAATCAGCCCGACACCCCCTAAAAGATGCTCTGACATGGGGGTTAGCTATGGTACCCCCCGATTTGGCTTGCTGAAGGTATTTAATGTTTTTAAACGGGCTCAATAGCTGGTAAATAGCATTTTTGTTTAAGTGGTGCAGAATCGTATTCTGAAGGTTTTTTTGCTGAAAGTAACCTATCCCAGCAAATTTGGGGTACTTGAAAATGGGGGCCAGCATATTTTAAAGTTGCTAAAGTTACGTTTAAAAAAACGTGAAAAATCCACCTGCCGCAAGCCCCTGCAATGAAAAAAACATTTGGGGCATACTTGGGGACCCCCCCAGAGTCAAGTTCGCTAGTTTTTAACTTTGTCCCCCCCAGATTTTTTTTTTTGCCCCCAATTTCAAAGTGATTTTTTGGGGTGTTAAGTGTTTTTTTATTTATTTTTTTACACAGTTTACATTTGAGGGACTGTCTGAAGGCTGCACGGGGATTCCCGCCACGTTGCGTCCCAAAACCCCAATTCTGCACTTTTTTCCGCCTGCTATTCATAGGCGAAACTTTTTCGCCTACTACATTGCATTGACTTTCCGCCTAGGCGGAAAGTCTTTCAATTTGAATACAGCGATACTTTTCAGCATGGCGAAATGACGTCACTTTTTAGCCGATTCCGGCTTTTCGCCTCAAATTGAATATGGGCCATAGCCTGAGGATGGGGGGGTTAGGTTAAGAGACTCCCGGGGGGACTTAGGGATAGGCCCCCCCTGGCGTTAGGCATTAGGGGGGGAGGTTAGGTTTAGGAACCCCTCTGGTAGGGTTAGGTTTAGGGTGTGGGGAAGGGGGGTTAGGTTTAGGCACCCCTGGGGGGGAGGTTATGCACTAAGGGGGGAGGTTAGGGTTAGGCACCCCTAAGAATGGATTAGGGGGGGAGAGGGGAGGGTTAGATTACTTATCGTTACCTGTTGAGATTTAGACCTGCCGGACTGCCGCTGTCGGTATTTGATCGGGCAGCTAAACAGCCGCCAGCATTACATACCGATTCCCTTAGGCCTTTGTGGGTGTAAAATTCCCTAATGAGTAGCAGTTATGTCCTGTTGTCGAACACTCGCTTCTCCACAGTTAGATGGTTGGCACACACTGGAGCTCCAGCAAAATAGATCATATGTAAGCCCGAAGGCTGACATTTAAGCATGAGGGACATTAAACCACAGAAGTGCATTTACAGTTATAGGAAATTTTAGTGCTTTCAATTCTTTCACCTACTCTTGCTTGATTCTCCTCTTCTCCTCACTGTCCCTGTCATTTCTGCTATCCCTCTCATGCTCACTAATCTTTATTTCTTCATCTGTCCTTTTCTACCATGCCCGCCCACGCCGCTCTTCACTCCCCCCGCCCGACTGGCCGCATATCAGCTGGAGGGGAGCTCTGCGGATGCAGGCTCTCCTCCAGTTCCCACTCGCGGCCGCCGAGTTTCAGTTAGCGCTGACCCGGCGGCTGCCCATGGTGCCGTCACCAGTGCCGCGACTGCGGCTGTGGTCGCCGGCCCTGCTTGTGCCTCCAGGTCATGGGGGCACGGCCCGTTCATCCTCGGGCGGAGCCACGGCTGAGCAGTTCCGATGGCTCCGCCTCTGTGCTTGTAGACCAGCGGCAGGCAGCGGCCAGGGTGCCGCTGGTCCCGCTAGGCCCCGGCGCAACGTGGCCCCTGGCAGACCTCACATTCCGGTCGGCGGCTTGACGGCAGGCGGGGCCTCGGCCGAGTGTCTGGCCGCTGGCTCCGCCTCCATCTTGAGGTATACTGGCCACTATGAGCCCAGACGCGGGCACGTACGAACGCGTTCGTTGTGTCCGTGGGGTGGGCGTGGCTTAGCCGTGATGTGCGGCCAGTTTGATATTAACAGGGGGATTGCTGCTCCTCGTTCCAGGCGAGGTAGACAAGCCTCCTTAGTGCTCCCCACTGTTGGCAAGGACATCAGTTATGCAGCCCCCCCTAGTGTCATCCCACAGCCACAACACTGGGCAGGACATCGGTTACTGCCTCTCCTGCGTCCATAGTTGCTCCCACGGGACATGTACGGCTGTGCAGGCGGTGAGCGGAGTTCGATCACTAAGGTCGGTTCGCATTGCAGCATTAGGCCGTGGAGTTGGTCCATCGGTGCCTGTGTAGTTGCTTGGGTTTCCCCCCTTGCGCAGGACCCGGTGGTCCTAGGAGGGGCGCTCCCCCTCAGTCCTTAATGCCTCTGATCAAAGTCATCTTTGTGGCTGCAGTGGCCAGCCCCATAGGCAGGAGGAGTTTATGGTTGCCCCTTATCCCAAGCCCACACCATGACGACCACAATAGCAATAGCATATAATACTAAAGTTGCATGTTTTTTAGGATCCTGTTAGTGTCACAAATGAAATAACTAGCACTAGAGTCCCTGTTGATCTTTTAAATGTGTCAGCCAGTAGTAAAAAATTGTAAAGCCAGTAATGAATATAGTTGTGCACTGACTAGGAGATCTAGAAAACATGCACTGTTAGGGGTGCACTGGTATAGACCATCTATAGGATCACTTATTAATACTGAATAGTACACCATCCAGTACATAAGAGGACCAATCTGTACATCTATGTCCAGGGCAGTGCACGGTTTCTTTTTCTGCCCTCCCCCAGATTCCCCAACTTGCTCAAATGATCTGTAATGGAGCCCACATATGAAATAAAAAGATTCAGCTCAGACAGGATGGCTCTACTTCTGCATATAATTGCTTACTGTGTTTGCTGGTCCTGTATACACCAGAATTATTTCATTCAGTACATTCGTATGATGTATAATATAGCTGGTTTAAGTGCTGATTATGCCCTCTTCATGGTAGTAAATCTTGAATTCAAGCATTTGGAATCCCCTCTATAAAAATTCTGCATTTGCTACTGAGCATTGTTCCTTTACGAATGAGGGCTGTTCGGATTGCCAGGTGGAGGTGCAGGCAGGCCCCTCCTTTACAGTTTAGAGGTCACGCATGGGTCCAGTAGTGGTGGGCTCTCAACTCCCGCAGCAGCGGCAAGTGCGTCAGCTACTGTGGGGGACTGGGTCTGTGGTGCCAATTTCCCCTGCTGTTACGCCAGCAGTTATTTAGTCTTCCATGCATAGAGCTAGGCAGTCCTGGCTCCTTCGATCCAGGGTGCTGCCTGCGGCTGTCCAATACTACGTCAGTTATCAGAGGTGGAACCATGGCGCGCGGAAAAAGTGTATGGCATAGCGCGCCCTGTACTGAGGTGTGCTAGTGGGGTATGGCCGGCCTACGAAATGCTTTAGTGGTGCACTATCTGACATTATAGGGTAGCTGCTTTGACACTGCTTTATTTATGTATAGCACCTAGGATTTAACTTTTATCTACTTTGAATCAGTCAATAAAGGAGATTGTATTATATATTCTGAGCACTTAACTTAAATTGACAGAATACATGTGCTAGAGTGAGATTCCACAGGGTGCACAGCTTATTACTGCAATTACTGCCCTGAGCAGCTATCACTGGAGTGGGAACACCTATAGGAAGCTCCATTCTCAGCTATGCTCCTACTTCGCAAATATACATTGCACATACAGTATATTAATGTGACTACTACTAATCATGTTCTGTCTACCACCATTATTATTATTCCAGGTCTCCTAATAATAATAAAAAATAATAATAATAAAAAATATATATATATATTACTTATTTAGGATATAGTGCAAACTAGCAAAGATAAAACAGGTGGCCATCATACTAGGTAGCGCCCCATGAACTCCGGAACCTGGATGGCGCCCTCTGTCCATTTCATGCTCTTCTGTAACCTCCCTTGCCGCTCCCCTGGTTGTTACACCCACGCCGGGTACATTGTCTCCCATGGCTGTGGCACCCCCCCCCCCCCACCCTATGACCCAACTGCTGCTATTGCTGCCCTCCCTTTGCTAGCATCCCAGTCTGCCACGCCTGGGTCATCAATTGATCAGTCATCAGCAGTTGCTTCTTCTCCATTGCTTCTTCATGTTCAGACGCAGCTGAGCCCATTGGGTGGCCAGCGCTTGCTGCGCCAGGGGGGAGGGGGGCACGGGTGAAGAGGCCTATTGCTCCTCCCATAATTGGCAGGCAGATTTTCATTATATTTGCAGCGTGCTACCCTGCCCATCCTCAGCTATTTCCCCATAGCGAAGTGGCTGAGTACTCCTGCAGTAACACTCAGCTCCATTTTTACTGATGAATTAGCCCCTCAGGCCGCTTTGGCCGGTGACCCGTGTCCTCCTTATGTTTGGCAGTTCATCAGGCTGCATTTAGGAATTAGCATTGGGGGCCATTGCCCCCAGAACTTTGCGCTGTTAACAGGTGGGTTGGCTGGAATGTGAGCGTTTTTTCTGGTTTCGGTGGCTCAGGCACAAAAGAGTTATGCTGACTTTTATTTGGGATCTGTATTCGCAAGGCCGCTTGCTCGCTGTGGTACGGCATATTTTAGCAGGCGTGTCTATTTTCTCTGCATTATATGACAGGCCTGGCCCTTTCGGGTCCTTCATAATGTCAGGGGCCTGCAGGGGTTGGTCCAGGTCGACCCCTAAAGGGGTTGACTGCAGGTGTCCCATTGATATGTCCATGTTGCTTTACTTGGTGGCTGCGGTCCTTTCCATTTGTTTTTATTTTCAGCTTAGAATGCGTGCTGTTTCAATTAGGTTTGCCATGACGCTTCATGTAGCATTTTGGGTCTGCGAAGTAGTTGCACCCTTTCAGAGGGCCGACCCACCACTCACTATGGTGGACGTAATTTGTATGCCTGGAAGCGATGCTAGGCCTTATACAGCGCCCGAGTATGGACCAGGCTGGTAGAGGGAGCTGGCTTTCCCTTCAACCATGTCCCATTCCTACAGTATGTCCGGTGGCGCTGGCGCATGCGTTTGAGCAGATGCATGGCGATGGGATGGGGCATGGTTGATGCACAAGGATGTATCCCGGTTACGAAATATCAGTTTTTTGTCATGTTTTTTGCAGCGTTGTTTGGCTTTTTCAGAGCTCGAGCCGGGCGAGTTCGGTACTCGCTCATTTAGAATAGGAGCTGCTTCGTCTGCGACTTCTGCTGGCTTTCCGATGGGGATATCCAATCCCTTGGTCGGTGGCGTTCTGCTGCGTTCCGAAGTTATATTCGTCCGGATTTAGCTATTTTTGCTCCAACGTAGCTCACCGGAGGCCTAACCATTCGCCGACCTACTGCTTGAGTCTATGAGGAATTTTTTATTTTTCTTCGGGGGCCCAATTGGCTTCTAATTATATATGATATGGCGTTATTGTTAGTTTACTCCAGGTTTTTTATTATGTTTTTTGCCTCAAGTCTGGTTAGCTACGTTGTTCCCCTCCCCCTTCCTCCCTCTTTGTTACATTTCCATGTCTTGTCGGTATGGTGTGTCTGTGGTTCAGCTGCTTTGTTTGTGTTTTTCTTTCCGTATTATAGGAGCTGCATCTGTGTGTGAATGAACATATCTACTTATGTTGTGATATGTGGACATATATGTACTCCATTCAAAGCAGTGCTATAATTAATGTTTGAAATAATACTGACAGAGTGGCATTTGTTTTAAATAATTTTTATTGCAATAGATTAAATAAATGATAATATATATATATCCAGGAAACTACCATATATTTCAGAAAATATTAAAAACACACCTGTATTGGTACCGAGAATCTATTTTAATTACACTTTTTCTTACTTGTATAACACTTTCATTTCTTTCTTTTAATATTTCACGGCCTATATCATTGATATACCTATTTTAAAGAATAATAATAAAATATTAAATTAATAATAATAAAAGTTCTATTTTAATTCTGTGCATCCAATGCAGAAAACTCTTTCCCTCTCTACCCATCATTGGGAATGATTTAGGTCAGCAAACTGCATTGGATTTGCGCTCTATTGTCATTAGATTCATTTGATAGCAGAAGCCCTGCCTTCCTGCAAGTTATGTGGTCTTTCATTGTCCACAGTAGTGTTTGGTGATTTGCTGGTTCTGGTGCCTGGTTGGATGTGGCTAGGAGGTAGGTAAATACTGCAGTGGTGAGGTACATGTTGGAGAATGGTGGTGGTGTAGTGGAGAATGGTGGTGGTGTAGTGGAGCAGGTGCTTATTCCATTCCACGAGGCACATTTGTTTCGTGGAGATGGCGTGCATTTTAGTCCTGCAGGATTGGCTAATTTTCTGCTGGTTTAGGTGTTTCTTGTTACAGGGTTGAGTTATGGTGGTGGCGCATCAGTTTAGGCCTCGCTTGGCGGAAAAGAACAACACTTGGAGTTAGTTTATGTTAATAGTTAGGCTTAGTGGGTGCACTCTCATTAAAGTGGAGTAAGGCAAGAGCCAATTGTCCTGGACAGGAAATGGCTATACCACCTGGACGGTGGTTGAAGGTAAAGGAGAGTTGATCACCAATGCTTGGTTTGTGTATGTGTTTGTTTGAGCTATTTGGTTGTTATTGTCCTGTGCGTTCTTTTTGTGTCGTCACCAGTATTAGTATTAACTTATAGTCTAAAATTTAATGACTTGTCAAAAAATAAAATTGACAAAATATTTAAACCAGCGGCCATGTTCAGACGTATAATCTGTGCCTCCATAGAGCTGGTGTAATGTTTGATGGTGCATGTTAATGAATTAGCGCTGCAGCTGGTTAGTAACTCTGTATGAATCCCATCTGCTGTGGCATTAGCCTAAGGATGCAGACGTGCTGCGGCCAAAGATGCAGTTGCGGCTGTAATTGCGTGCCCATTGTGACCTATTGGATCACGCTGTAATTAGCTATTTGGTGCAGGGGCGTTTTAAGAGAGGAGAGGGCCCGTGTGCTGCCTCCGGTTGGGCCCCCTCCTCTCTGGCAGCGGACTGAGCACAGTAGATTCTGGTTTAATGCCGGGAATAAGGCGCAGGCGCTATTTTACCAGAGCGCGAGTCTCTGGTAAAATGGCGCCTGCGCCTTATTCCCGTGGGGACATCTTTTCTATGCATGTGCGAATCACCGGGAAATGGCAGCCTCCATTTTCCATGTGATTTTTGATGCTCTGCATTGCTGGCCCGGCGGTGCTGAGCAGCACTCTGAAGACTGCGGAAAGCTAAGTATAAACTAAATATGGGTGCAGGGTGTGCGATGTGGGCCTCCCTGGATTCAGGGGCCCATGTGCACCCCTGATTTGGTGTTATGTATAGACATAACTTTCATTAATACATAAAACAAAATCTGCCATAATGTTGTATTAGCTATGCTGTTATGAATAAAAGTTTGTCTCATTTTAGGTAAGATTAGAAATGTTTCCCATGTCTCTGGGTTTGTTTTTCTGGATCAATGTGAAATGTTGATGGATTTTTATTTCTCCAGACCAATTATTGTTTAAGTAATAACTAAACTAACAACTGATCTTTTCACTGAACTCTATCTTGGCTAAGTATTTATTTTTGCATGTACTATTTATCACCTGTAAGACAGCAATAACAGAAGTGTTGCCAATAAATAAAATATATGTTTAGTTATTAATAAATATTTTTTTTCTTCCTTGTAGTTGAGGGAAAGAGGATTAAACATCCACTCACGCACTTTGATTAATTAGTGTACTATAAAATATTGATTCAAGTAACATATTTTAACACGATGCCTCTATACATCTGTGTGAGATGTACCCTTTGGTGTTTCCACTGACAAATGCTTAGTTCTTCATAAATCTAAGAACAGGGGAACAGGGCAACACAGCCAGCTATGCATAGCTCTCTCTCTCTCTCTCTCTCTCTCTCTCTCTCTCTCTCTCTCTCTCTCTCTCTCTCTCTATCTCTCTCTCTCTTGTGACAGGCCGTGGGTAATAGGGAGAAGCAGTGGGTGACAGGGAGAGATGACAGGAAGAGGGAAGAGGCAGTGGGTGCACTGTAGTACCCCCCACATTATGCCACCTGTAGTCCCCACACATTATGCCACCTGTAGCGCCCACACATTATGCCACCTCTAGTGCCCACACATTATGCTATACTGTAATCCCCACACATTATGCCACCTGTAGAGCCCACACATTATGCCACCTCTAGTGCCCACACATTAAGCTACACTGTAGTCCCCACACATTATGCCACCTATAGTGCCCACACAGTGTACTCACCAGCAGCATCTACAGGCAGCCGGCAGAGCAGCAGTCACAGCCTCACAATGAGTCACACCCATGAGGCTGCGCTGCTGCTGGGCAGAGGAGCATGTGATGGGCTCCTCCAATCAGAGCTCAGCACATGCTCCTCTGATCCCACTTCAGAGACTACTGGGATTTATTACCCAGTAGTGCACTGCAGTGCTGAGCCTGACTGCACTGTGCTCCATTCCCCTGCGAGTAGCTGCCGGCCGGGTCAGTCACAGCCTTGATGACTGCCTAGCAAGCAGCTGCACTGCACCTGCCATACAGGCAGTGTGGACCCCTATATTGCGACGAGCCCCAGAGCACCAGCTACACCGCCAGTAGTTCCGCCCCTTGTGACTCTGCAAGTGGTCTGTCCGCAATCGGCAGGGGTGCTTTCTTGTCCATCAAAAAGGGGTGCTGTCTGTGTTGTTCATCAAGGGGCTGCTACCTCATTCAGGGGTGCTCTTCCCCAGTGTGAAAAAAATAAAGGTGAAATTAAATTAATAATATCAATATCAAACCACAAAAAAAATTATATTTTTTTTGTGTGTGTGCATTAGCAGCTTAGCTGCACTATTATTTTATAGTGAAACTGCTGCAGTTTATCGTCCATGTATTTGTGTCCATGTCCATGTATTATCTCTGCAGGTGGTCTGTCCACACTCAGCAGTGGTGCTTTGTTGTCCATCAAAAAGGGGTGCTGTCTGTGTTGTTCATCAAGGGGCTGCTGCTTCATTCAGTGTAAAAAAATAATTGCTCTTCCCAGTGTAAAAAACAAAAATTGTTTGGTGATGCTGCCAGTCAGACCACAGTGTAAGTTTGTTGATATGGAGGACGATCAAATGAGAGGAGAACAGGAACCACATAACAGTCTTGCAGCTGCTGCCAGCAGTCATAATGACGATGGAAGGCCGTCAACGTCATCTACCGATGGCCAAGGGCTTAAGTCAAAATCAAACAAGCAATGTTTTACAGTGTCAAAGAAAAAAAATTAGAAGCTAAGTTAACTGCAGAGAAATAAAAAATTGGCAATATGCCATGTACTACACAAAGTGGCAAGGAAAGGATTAGGCCTTGGCCTTTATTTATGACTGGTGCTTCTGCATTTTATGATTATGTAAGCCTTTCTCCCTGTAGAAGTGTCAAAAAAATGTAAATCGCTAAGGCACATGAACCAACTGTGTGCTCAGAAAAGTCACAGATCCCTGGAGGAAAGTCCAGCTGTGTCCGCGGTTGCCATGTGTGAGCCTGACCTTTCTAATACTGTACTTGAAGAGGATCCTCCTTCCACCATTTGTGTGCCCTCTGCAATTGTGAGGTGAGCACCACAAGTCAACATGCTGGCATAGAAATCGAGGATGCTTCTGTGGAATTGCACCAGGAGGATGAGGAGGATATTTATGTAGTTGGCGCTAACAAGGATGATGAGGATGTTGATGCCGAGGATGTTTGTGTAAATCAGGCAACAGTTGTCCATGGTAGGAAAAAGGCAAAGCCCATTGCTGTCATGCCAGGGCCTAAGACAAAAAAATCCACTTCTCATGTGTGGAATTATTTCCACCCAAATCCGGACATCAGTTGTCAAGCCATCTGTAACCTTTGCCAAGCAAGAGTGAGTAGAGGTAAGGACTTTAACCATCTAGGAACCTCCTCCTAGTTAAGACTGTTGCAGCGCATTCATTGAATTGAAAAGGGTTTTTCAAATTTAGAAACTTTGGCTAAAAAACACGTAATAATCATTCCAGTGTCACCTAGCTTCTCCCTCCCTTCTCTCTATTAGATTCAAGCGCCTGCAATCTCCACCACCAACACCTGAATCATCATCAACATCCTCAATCGTGATCGGAAGTAGTCCTGCATCCAATTTCATAAGAATGACTGACTCCTCTACTATTTGTATTTCCTGAGAAGGATCCTTGAGTGCTACACCTGTTGCTGCTGTGAGTGGATCTTCATCCCACAAGGGGACCAGGAAGTAGACTACTTTTAGGGATAGCATCCAAATAGGCATGTCAGACAGTCCGTTTCACTACTGGCAGAAAAAAGAGGCAATTTGGACTCCCTTATACAAACTGGCTTTACTTTAGTTGCCCACCCTCCAGTGTGTACTCTGAAAGAGTTTTCAGCACAGCCGGGAACCTCGTCAGTGATTGGCGTAGGACGTTACTTCCCCATAATGTGGAATAGATGATGTACATCAAAATGAATTACAAATTCCACGATATAGACCTTTACCAGTAATTAAGTCAAGAAAATACCGAGGCGCCTGTAATGGTGGATTCCAGTGGGGACAAATTAATATTGTGTGAATAAGAGGATGTACACCCTAATGGGGATGATGATGACGACATCTGATCTTACCTATCTTGTAAAGCCAGTTTGTATATGGGATCATTGCCACCAAAGTCCACTGCGTATTGGCAGCTTGTTTTGTGGGGGTCCAAACAAACCAATAATTTCAGCAACAAGTGGCAGTGCCTGTCACTGAAGTGATTGGTTTGTTAAACTGTGAATGTCCTGTTTCATATATACACTATAATCCCAAGGACAATTCCGTCTTGCACCTCTTTTCTTTGCATTATGTGCTGTTTGGGGCATTGCTGCCTGACATTTTGAATTTTATGGTTTATGAATGTCGAGAAATTGTAATGGGCACAGACAGCATCTCCTGCATGCCCCTTTCATTTTTTTAAAGAAAATCCTAAACCACCAAGTTGATGGGGTGGGCAAATATGAGCAGCAGCACAGAGCATCTTCCTGCCATGATGTGTGTAATAAAGTGCAAATACATTTAATATAAAAATTAGTTGTGTATATTGGTCACATACATACATATGTACATGGTACATACAGTGCATAAAGCAGGCTGAGGTAACCTGAAGCACGTCACATGTTGTTGACAAATAACTTCCAGTAGGCCCAGCAAACAGCACAGATGCTGGAAGTTCTAGTTCAGACGAAGAACTACAGGCTGCTTTCCTCTGATGTAAACAGCAAGTTTTGGTCCCATTATCCCTAACAACCTCCCTGAGTACAAAGTTAAAGTCTGTTTACAGTATATTCAAGCAGCACCTCCACAAGCAAGGCCACCTCATTTCTATTAGATGTATAAAAAATTAGAAAACCTCCAGATCAAAGATATCTTTTCAGAACTGAAGAACTTGATCTTGGTTCCCTAATAATTTTTTGTAAGAATCAAAACATTAAAATAAATTAAAAACGAATCAATTATTCCGTCCTTTCCCTGTCTTCAGTCCATAAACATATTCCAACTTCGTTGTGTCTCTGACCTAGTTAAGGAAAACATTCTTGATTTTTAAAATTCCTGTCACAAACCTTTTGCATGTTGACTTACCACTGCCAGCTGTCTCCATGGATCTGTATCTGTAATTTGCCTGGAGGACCTGTTCTGATCATGCTGGCTGCAGCACTTCTCCCTGCATTCCTTCCACAGTGATTATTTCACCTGGGCTCTCCTCTGTCTGTGAGCATTGCTAGTCTTGATTGGAATCGCTGGTGTGGTTCTGATTCTCAGTGCTGCAGAGATGAGTACTCCTATGGCATGTTGTGCCTTCCACCACTCAGAATGCTACTGCCAGACCACCTTTCCATATCCACCAATTGCAGCCAGACCCAGGGTATATATATCCTCCCCTGATAGCATTCTGGGCCTGAACATCTCATTACTTTCCATGGTGTATGGTTCATGCTGTTTCTGTGTACAAGTGTATCCCTGGCTCCTGCTGACAGCAACCCCTGGTGCATTCAGAAAACCTGCTGGTTCCCAGACCAGTTCATCTCCCCTGGCAATCCAGAAAACCTGCTACAGCAATACCTGGCAATCCAGAAAACCTGCTACAGCAATACCTGGCAATCCAGAAAACCTGCTACAGCAATACCTGGCAATCCAGACATCCTGCTACAGCAATACCTGGCAATCCAGTAATCCTGCTAGTTCCCAGGCCAGTGCAACTCCTGTGTTTTCAGCTTCAGCTATAAGTGAGTTCCTGTGCTTCTGACCTTAGTCCTGTGCTCTGCTGCTAGCCATACTCCTGGTTGGTCACTGGCACCCTGCAAACCTGCATCGTGTTACCGTGCTTCCTGCTGTGGATCAACTCCTGCTCCTTCTACCTACCCACTCCCTCCCTGAACCTAAAATCCCAAACCTACCCATTCCTTCCTTAGCCTGTTATTCCCAATTACCCTATCCAGCCTGCACCTGAGTTCCAGCCTTTGTCACACCATTTCCGGATTACCCTGTTTAGCCCTCATCTCAGCATTACCTGATTTCCCTTCAGCCATTGTCACATTATTCCAGTCCAGAGTCAAGTTCCAAGTTCATCAGTTCAATCCACGTTATTCCAGTCCAGAGTCAATTTCCAAGTTCATCAGTTCAATCCACAACATTCCAGTCCAGAGTCAAGTTCCAAGTTCACCAGTTCAACTCAACAAGTCTTCCTGCCGGTCTCAGTCTGGTTCCTCCAAGTTCCTGTCATTCATCATCAAAGGCAGTTCTCACTGCTACATAAATCTTGCAATAGAGCTATCTACGTTATCTGTGGTTCCAGTCATGTCGGTCTCCGTTGAATCCCACTCATCACCTGAGACAAGTAACTCACAGACACCATTCGTGACAATTCCTAGGGGTCGTATAGTTTATTAAAGTGACATCCTGTCTACCACTGCAATGCCACTCTGTGCCATGTTGGAGGCTGAACTGCCACATGTTAGTGCTACCCACTGTTGTCCCTTAGTTAGCCAGCTAGCTGGATGCAACCTTTTGGCCCTAAACTAGATGAAAAAAATCAATAATGTGAGCTGTGAGGTGGTCAAAATTGACTGGAAATGGCTGGAAATAAATGTTATTGAGGTTAATAATACTGTAGGAACAAAAACAGGCCCAGATTATGTAATTTTAGCAGTTTTTAGGATTATTTAAAGAAAAAATACAGTTCCAAAACCAAAATCAATGCATGCAAAGGGCGGTTTTGGCAAAACCAAATCCAGATCCAAAACACAAGGAGATACAGACCTAAAACCTAAACACGGGGGTCGGCGCACATCTTGACTATCTACAATCAATTATGATACACATAAATTCTCTTTGAGCTTGTTCTATGTTAGCTGAAGGTCATAGACACATGATTGAGCAGACACATTTTTTAATAAAATTCCAGGAACACAGCCACGCACCCACCCATAGTATAGTAGCATAGGCAGGAATGGTGCCAGAAGGACAATATAAATCATTTCATTGTTGATGGACCAGTGTGATAAAATAATTCTTATTATGTGTTATTTCGTGTTTACAATCTCCTTTACAAAGTCAAAAGATAATTATTGAAATAGACAGCAATCTACAACTGCAATGCCATCACCAAGATAGTAAAATAATCCCAGGGCTACATTTATAATTAGGGAAACCAGGCTCCTGCCTATAGGATCTTGGGGAATAAGAGAACATGGTGTATGACAGTTACTGTGTGCTGTAAGGCTAGCCTAGTAGTCATATACATACATTTGTATTAAAATGATGTTTGTTCATGTGGTTATATGGTTGGTATCATTTATTATACACTGTATCATACTGTATATGTTATTTACAGTATACAGTAATAGAATGGGCATTTAGACAAGCATTCAGATTACATAACAACAGAAATGAGGTAACATGACAAATTTTCCAACCCTGGGGCTGGGTGATTTGTATTTATCTAATTTTATTTCTTTCAAGTGATTATTTGGCAAGCATACCTGGAAATCAGGACATTCGTAAGATTGAGGACAAACATTCTGTGCTATTACCAAGAGATGCTATTTTGCTAATTAAGGGCAATAGCTGATGAGCACTCGGCTCCACATAAGCAGTGTCACCCCAAAGCAAAGTACACCCAACTATCCTCTTCTTGGTGAATCTATTAATTTATTTTTCTCAATTCATAATCTAATTAGGTAAATCTTTAAAAAAAAAAAAAATCACATTTTTATTGTTCTTGAAGCTCAGTGAATATAAAAGCATTCTGGGAAATGTAGTTCATCCTCATTTCTGTTTACTTTAAATACAGTAAAAAAAAATGAGTATTCCATAAAATCTCCATTGGCTTATTGCTAATTAACTACATTATACATCCTAACTTAACTAAGCACTTAACTTATCTATTAAATAAAGAGACGGACACCATAACAGCTTGGATAAAAGATCACAGCTTTTATTTCTGAATTAATTAATTAATTCACCAAACCGAGGTGGCCAGGAGATGCTGCATACTCAGTTCTAGCTTCCAAGCTGCAGACATACACGGGGAACGACTGAAACGCTCCCCCTAAAGAAGCATTTACGTTGCGAAGGTCCCGCCTCCCTACTGGGCCAGCCTACTCCAAGCGCTTCCATACAAAAGCGCTCGGGTACCCTCGTACGAGAAGGACAAACTCGCCATATTACATCGAGGTTACAATGCTATCTTGCACCACAAGAAAGCCACTGAGATGCAGCATTCTCCCGCCAAAGCCAGTCTAAAAATGAGACTGGCCCGCCACCTAGAGTAACACCCACTAATCCAAAAAAGCAAGCAAATCCTTAATAAACAAACCTAAACCCAAATTGTTAAATTGAACAGTCTGGACGAAAAAATCTGGCTAAATCCGAACCCCAAAGCTATGCATGACTACCAAGCCACCAAAGGACAGAACATGCTTATTCAAAGCTCTGTTAACCTTACACCTCGCCTTATCCAAAGCCTTGTGACTGACGCACCACGCCACACCAGCCGCAGCACTATTTCAGACCAAGCAATGCGCACATCCAGCCACAACAAATGAACCGCATCAACCAACTCTCTCAGTTGAAAAGACAACTCCAAACCTTTCAATTTACAAAGATCATTCCCACCAACATGCAGGACCAACCAATCAGGCACCCCCCATTTCGCTGCAGACTCCACCAACAAATCTTGAATGGATGCACACAGCAGGCCATGCACACCTATCCAGTGAACATGCCTACTGCCCAATAATAAACTGGCACGTCTGGCCAAACCATGGTGTTCAGCCCAGAAAATATAGGAATGGCCGACCAGCCAAACCTGCTCTTCTCCAAAGTCTTCCACTGTAAGGAAAGAACACCCTAACCGTGAGCTACCGCACCAAAACCAAGTTGTACACAACAAAATTAACACACAGCAACTAAACTAGCAGGGATGCGATGGGGAAACAGGTAACCAGAGTGAAGAAGAAAAACTAAAAAACCTTCCCCATGAACCAAGTTGGGCCAGATAATGGTCCCTTCAATGCTAACCATTTGATAACTGGTGGGTAAACAGCGTGTTTGGGTTGGCGCAGGAGCGCACCTAAAGCTTGTCGCAGTGAACATAAGATTTATAGGCAGAGGACCTCCACCTCCCAACCTTTTGAATATCCCTGCTAGACGCTCCCGCTACAGTTGCACTAGTCACGTCACCAATCCAAAAGGAATGGGTCCCGTAACTAGCGCCATCTAAACCTAATGCCATTAAACTATCCTGAAGAGCAGCAGCAAATTGAAACTTGGAAAGAGGGAACAAATTTGCATGCACCAACCATTGGGCACCACCTGCTGAGTCACCAGCCATATACAATGCAGCAAGTCGAACCGGGCAAACAGAGGCATCACCCTGCTTATGCAAGGTAACCCACCTGCCCCAGCCGAACTGATCCGTCTTGGAAAACCGAAGTTTGCACAAAACAGATGACTCCTGGAACACGATGTCTCGCATCATGAACCCTGTGGATACCGAGGACTTGCTGGAAGCTACAATCTCACTGACCCTAAACGCCCCAAAAAACACAACTGCAAAAAGTAAACAAAACAGTGAGGCCTCGAAAGAATCCGAAGCCACACTGTCCATCACACCCAGCAAGCGAACAAACGGATGAAGATCGATAGACCTGCGGGAATCAGCCCTGGAGGGAAACTCCTTGGCCCAACCTTTAAGGGCTTTAGAAAGGAGGAATGATTTGGTGGGCTCTGGTAAACCCCTCAATTTATTAAAAAAGGAAATACCCACAAGAGCCGAGGCCATGGAAGCCTTGGAACGACCATGCTGATAATGCCCCCAAACTAACATAGAAATCAACTCCGCGGAAGACTTACCCAACTGAAGACTTACCCAATTCAACTCCGCGGAAGACTTACCCAATTTGAAGTTTGTTTTGAAAGCAAGCATCCCCCAGGTGCTGGCCGTGTGCCAGACCAGATGGTTGTCCTGAACATGAAACATGGGGTGGAGGCCAAGAATTACAAGAAGATCGCTAAAGTTGAGAAGTTGAAGCCGTTGGAGGTGGAACTGCGGCGTCTTGAAGATCTGTCAGAATCGATAGTTTGATTTATGCACAATATTTCTAGTTAGTTTAGCGGTTCATTATAGCACGTGGAATGCACGGTGTCAATTGGCCATGTGGGGTAAAGTCCTTCCCTGGATATCGGCAGTTGGGGAAATTCTACACGAGGTGAAGCGGATGATGGAAATGGATAAAGGAAGGATGGATGCTGTCAGTTGGTCACGATTGTGGCGTCATCTGAGGCCCCCTTGAATGGGTAGCAGAAATCTGGTCCGGAGTCCATTGTACCTGGTGTCTATTCTCTTCTGTCCTTCACTTAGTATATGGAAATTACAGAGAAATGCTTTACATATATCTGGATAACGAATATTACCTTCTCGCAGCTTGGGTAGCTGGTGGAGTGTGGAGATTGTGAAGTGTGGTGTGTGAGGTGTGGGGAGGGAGGGTTTGGGGTTTGGGGGTGTGTGTAGTGGGGGGAGGGGTAAGTGGTGGATAGGGTTTGGTGACTTTTTTGTAAGTTTTCTTCTGTTTAGGAATTTGTTAGTATGGATTAATACTAATATTGACTTGGATTGTATAAATATGTAAAATATTGTAAATATGTTTTTATATATTTTATATGGTTGCAATTTGTGGAATAAACACAGACTTACCCAACTGGGGGCCCTGCAAACAGAAAGCCTGCCAGTCCTGCCACGCCGCAGAATAATCCCTCAGTGTTGCTGGAGCCAGCAACCTCTGCGCATCACTCCCCGTTAAAAAAGGCCTCAAAACCAGAGGAACCGCCGCATCGGTGAATAGCTGCAAAGTAGCATTCGCCACAGGAGCAGAAGGCCAAATGCGTTCACCATTAAAACGAACCAAAAAACTGGACCAAGGGCCTGATTCAGAGCCGTTCGCTATTTGTGGTCGTTCGTTCAAAAACAAGGGGTGGCTATTCAAATGATCCGTTCGCAAATTGCAGTCTGTTCACACCACTAAGTCTGAACGAGCGAGCAAAACATACGCTCGTTTATTTGTTAAAAACGCCCCCTGGCCGCTCGCACCATACGTCATGTCCGCTATTTATTAGATTAATCGAGTACATCGACCAGCGTATGTACTGCTCGCTATTCTTGTGGTTGGTTTTTGCTACCACAATCTTGCGAGCAGTTCTGGCTATAAAATAACCCAGTGACGTGGTCAATGACGCTGCTGTATTAATTATGCACACCCTTAAAACGCCCGTTTTGACCTTTAAGCACGCCTGCGTTCGGATCTCCACTCCCCATTTTCAAGCACCTTCCCCTGTTACCACCCACATACGCCTCATTCTGTCACTCAAAATAGCAGGCATTCGCTATATTGCGAGCACATGAATTTCGGCCGCACTGACTGGTTCGCGCATGCGTATAACGATCCGTACGCATGCGCAGATGTGCGAACATCGCTCGGAACGAGCGTACTGCTGCTAGCGAGTGGCTCTGAATGAGGGCCCAAGTTCGAAGATCCTCTTTAATCTCAGAAGACAAACGAATGTGGTGATGAGGCTGGCTCACCCCGGCCATGGACCTCTCTAACTTCCTACAAAAAACCCGTCTCATGGGGATAATGCGACAGGCAAAATTAAATGACCCAAGCAAAGACTGAACTACGTGCAATTTAACGCTATCTGTCCCTAAACAAACCGCAATTTGATCGAGTAACGTACTGACCTTATCGCTTGGCAAACGACAACAACCTGCCCGCGTGTCTATCTCAATACCCAAATAAGAAAGGCAAGATGAGGGGCCCTCAGTTTTGTCATGCGCAACAGGAACCCCTAAAACCCTAAACAAAGCTGTGGCGGAAAAGAGAAGATCCGTACAAACCTAACTCCTTCCTGTACCCATAGGCCAGTGCCCGCAACTATGCACCAGTGTAAACACGAACTTAATTTCTTAAAATAGAGACCGCACAACCCATGGGCAGACATTTATCCACAAAGAAATCGACCCCAACCCTAAAACCCATATATTCCATTGCTTCATGGTGTAAAGGTAACAAGTGAAATGCGGACTCAACATCTAACCAGACCTAAAGCGTCATCAAAGGACTGATATACAACACTGCAAGCCAAATCGGGTCTAGCATGATTGACCGAATTACCATGGGGGTAGGATAAATGTTGAATCAGACAAAACTTCCCAGGCACCTTCTTAGGGACCACCCCCAAAGGCGAGATGCAAAGATTCAGGGAGGACAAAGGAATGGCCCTCCATCCTGCCCAGCGAAACCTCTGCATCCACCTTAGATCACAAAACTTGAGGGAACTCCCAGGCGGAGCACAAATTGCGGGGCGCATTAACGGGGAGCAGGCCGGAAATAGGCAAACTGAAACCAAATGTAAAACTATCCAAAAGAAAGGCAGCAGCCTCTCTATCAGGATAATGAGCCAACCACTTAGTAAGCTCCGACAAACAAATGGGCAACCTAGCCATCTTGGCGCTATCGCCCTATCAGACATTGTGGCTCCAGAGCCACGACAGCAATCTCTGGCCAGGTGGTCCCCGTTACAAATGTGGCAGGAGTGACGAAAACGAGAAGAGGAACCACGAGTGCACCTCAAGTCATTGAAAGCAAAACGCTTCCCTCTCGCCACCCCCGATGCACCAGATCTAGGTAAAGAAACCTTGCGGGGGATACTGCATCCAAAGGAGGTCGCCGTTGCTGCGAAACCTCGGGCCAAACCTTGATATCTTTAACACCGAAAGGCACTATGCGACTGCCCTCATGCTTGTGCTTGAACTGACAATCATAATCCTTCCAAGTCGTGCCCCGCGACTGAGCGAACAAATCATGCAAGTAAATATACCTGGTAACAGGATGTTCCTCTGGTCGTATCTCTAAATAGCAAGCCATGAAAATTAGCATCCCTCTGAGCCAGGAATTGTAACCGCAGAACACATCTTCCCCGAGCCCTCCCGGCTTCTTAGCCTGAGCTAAGCCCTTCTTCATATCATCCGTGAGGGTGAAAAAATCAACGAACTTACCCCTGTGGATCCTTTTGCACAAACCCCAAAGGACAGCAGTATTAGTGCAATGCACAGATCAGCTCCCGGCAGCGGCTCAATATGGCCGGAAGCCTCACCTGTTTTACTCATGCTCTCAGCCTTTTTAGCTAAACGCCATGCAACCAATCTAGCAATCTTGTGCGGGCGCCCCGGCAGGGCCATCTCTTCCATTGGGCTTGTTGGGCAGTTGCCCAAGGGCCAGAAGCTTGTAGGGGCCCACCACCCCACCCCCTGCAGCTGCGGCCAGTTGGTAAATTTGTGATATTTTTATAAGCCGGCCGCAGTGCACTGTATTCTGATCTAACCTCCTCCACCCCATCCCCCCCCCGTGACGAGCACTCACCTCAGTCCCAGTTTCACTTCATCTGCCTGCTTCAGACCAGGCAGACAGTCTCTCTGCATGTGTGGGAGGTCTGATGGGCATGCAGGAGGGTTTCATTTTATTGACCATTTACATTTTTTTCCCGTGAAAGGGTGGGTAGGGGCCCCAGTGCATTGCTTTGCCCAGGGCCCACACTGCTGTTAAGACAACCCTGCGCCCCGGGGAACCAGATGAATGAGAGGATGAGGCAGAAAAAGAGGATGAAGATGAAGACATATCATACTCACCACGATCGTGATGAGGAACCGAGTCACTGGAAGCTTAATGCGGAAGGTCCGCCAGAGCGATTTCCGGGTCCACCTCGACGCGCGCAGGAGCAGGAACCGCGACAGCCCCCATGACAGCCGGAATGATCGGATCATCCAATAAATCTGAAACTGGAACAGACGTGTGAGGAGCTGAAACAGGAACCGGACAATCAATGAACAGAGGGGGAAGGGGATGTGGAAGGGGGGGGCGGAGACAGGAGGAGGGTTTTGGAAAACAACAGGGGCAGAAACAGGGGAAGAAGTAAAAGGGGGTGCAGAAAAAGAGGCGGAAGGAATTGGGGGAGCGGAAACAGCAGTGGCAGGAACAAGGGGGGCAGAAACCGGGGGCACAGACACAGGGGATGCATGGGGAAAACAAGGGGTAGAAGGATGATGTATGAAAGGAGTGGGCGGGGGGCAGGAGTGCCAGGGGCAAGGGCCAGAAAAAGAGGAAGGCTGCCAATAAGGGTAACCGTAAGGCAAGGAAGAGTACATGAAGGAAGGATAGGGCAGAGGAAACAGCAGAAAAGATAGGGGAAGCAGGGCAAGAGCTCCAAGAAGGCTGGGGCCATGTAGAAAAGGGGGCGGGGTGATAGGGATTGTGAAAGGAACTGGCAGACGAGGAACCTGCCAACAATGGGGCATGCTGCGGGGGGGGGGGGTAGGAAATGTAAACAGTTGTGTGGGCCAGAGAAGTAGGCAGCAGGGATGTTCTGGCTGCCTGCGGGTGTGAAGAACCAAATTGGGGCAAAACAGGGAAGCTGGCTCCCACCACTGAAGTGGGACCCAAAATGGCCGCCAAAGGTAAAATGGCCGATGGACCTGCCGCATGAGCAGGGCCGGGGGACCATGCTGTGGAAGGCAGGAAGGCTCCAGCAGGAGTGGGGGTACTAGCAAGGGATACATATCCCAAAGGGGAGGGGCTAGAGGCAGTGCCGTGAAAACAGCAGGGGACGCGGGAGCGCTCGCTCCCGCTGTGGAAAACAAGCTGGGGGAACCAGGAGGGCAGCTAAGAGGAGCAGAGCAAAGAGCAGCAGGGGGGCAGGCCTGGGGGGGGAAAGCGGGTGCAAGGGGGAACTGTGCGAACTCAGCCAAGCGCCGGGGGGGCGTTTCTCTTAGGATGGGGCATACTGAAGGAGGGGTAGAACAGTAAATGCAGAAAATAGAAAAACAGACAAAAGAAGCTCAGGGCGACACTTAGTCTATTCCTCCCGACTCCAGACTCGACAAAGAGACTGATCACATGCACACCACCTCTTTTATACCCCCAATCACAGGTACACCCACAATTCACACCATTGGTCAGCTAACAACCACCTGACCCATTAAACCCACTTAATCTGCCAAATAACAAGGCTGTCAAGACAACCAATCAGCAAAAAACCCAGGATTCTTATTTAATCTGACTTCTATACAAATTTTGCTTTCTATTGTCCCTGGGTGCCTCTATGAACTGCCAAGTGTGGGCGTCTGGTACAGCACAGTATATTAGACACAGTATAAATGAATAATAGGGAAAAAATTAAAATAAATGTAGGAACATTTTGCAGGACTCAGTAGTAGTGATGGGAACTGGAATGGAGAGATCTTGTACATTGGATAGGAACCATAACTGGCGACAGCTGAGCTGACCTTAACTTCAAATAACTATACTTCCTTAAGTAAAGATTATCCAGATATCTATATTTATTTCCAACCTTGTCAACCATAGTCAAATGGGATCTAATTCCCCTTGACCGATCAGTGGCAAACTAGAGATGTGCACCGACCCCCGTGTTTTGGTTTTGGATCTGGATCTCCCCTGGTTTTGGATCTGAATCTGGTTTTGGATTTTTTTTCCTTGGTGTTTTGTTTTTTGTTTTTGGTATTGGTTTTGGATCTGTATTTTTTCCCAAAAAATATATAAACAGCTAAAACCACATAATTTGTGCCTATTTTTGTTCCTACAGTATTATTAACCTTAATAACAATGATTTTCAGGCATTTCTAGGCATTTGTAACCACCTCACAGCTCACAATATTGATTTAACTATTTTTCACCAATATAGGCCAAAGGCTGCAGCGAGCTGGCTGTCTAAAGTAAGCAACAGAGCAGCGGCACAAACGCACGGCAGTTTAAAAAAGTATAGAACATCTATGAAACATTGCCACACAGCAGTGGCAGACAGGATGGCAGTTTAATAAACTATAATAATGTCAGTCGGCAATGCCCCAAATTGTGCCAAATGTAAAGAAAAGAGATGCAAGATGGAATTGTCCCTCCCACCCACTCTTATGTGGGATATTATAAAGGACGTTCACAGTTTAACAATCCAAGCACTTTAGCCACTAGAACTGACACTTTCGTGGCTGAACTCCTTGGTTTATTTGGGCCCCACAAAACATTTTTTGGAAGGACTACCTTCAATTATTAAGGAGGAGGTTGATGATGAGGGTGTTGGTGGTGGAGATTGCATGTGCTGGTCCAAA
Organism: Taudactylus pleione; assembly: GCA_031769625.1. Taxonomy (NCBI): domain Eukaryota; kingdom Metazoa; phylum Chordata; class Amphibia; order Anura; family Myobatrachidae; genus Taudactylus; species Taudactylus pleione. Next base: position 17,983,253 of record JAUIMM010000005.1, on the reverse strand, counting down.
CTGCTCGTAGCTGATACTGGACTGCTTGTTATTAATTTACACATTATTATAATTTTGTTAAACAAATTGCATGAACTCGCTGCAAATGACGTAACAGAGAGGAGGTGCCTAGATGGTTAACATCCCTTCCTTTGCTAACTTTGGCTTTACAAATGGAACAGATGCCTTTACAACTGTTGTCAGAATTTAATTTAAAATAATTCCACACCCAAGACGTGGCTTTTCTGGCTTTCTTTTTATCATGAGCAAGAACTGCTGCCACTGGTGGCTGATTTACGCAAACAACATCCTCATCATCAACATCCTCATTAGAGTCAGATAGGACACAAATGTCCCCCTCATCCTCCTTTTGCACTTTCTTCACACTATCATCCTCATTTTCTATTATTTCACCATCTAATACTAGTACAGCCGTCATGGCATCAGTGATCTTCTGTAAAACTGGATGACAGCTGTTATACTTACTTCCTCTATCAAAGGACTGTTTAATAGTCAATTGTTTTTTTAACTTACTACTAGTAGTAGACTTCTTGGTCCCTTTCTGTGATGAAGACCCACCCCAGCAGCAGCAACAGACGTAGCACTCAAGGATCCTTCTGAGGAATCACGGATAGGAGAGGAGTCTGTCATGCTTTTAAATTTGGATGCAGGACTACTTCCGATCACGATTGAGGATGTTGATGATGATGCAGGTGTTGGAGGTGGAAATTGCAGGTGCTTGGATCCAGTTATAAGGGAGCAGCTAGGTGACACTGGACTGATTGTTGTTAGGTTTTTTGTCCCCAAAGTTTCTGAATTTGAAATACACTTTTCAATTTGATGAATGCGCTGCAAGTGACGTAACAAGGAGGAGGTTCCAAGATGGTTACGGTCCTTACCTCTACTCACTGTTAATTGGCAATGGTTACAAATGGCTTGGAAAAGGTTGTCCGGATTTAGGTGGAAATGATTCCACACATGAGATGTGGATTTTTTGGTCCTTTGCCCAGGCATGGCAACAATGGAATTTTTCCCACCATGGGCAACAACTGTTGCCTGATTTACAGTTTTTACACAAACATCCTCGCCATCAACATCCTCATCATCATCAACATTCTCATCAACCTTGTTGTTATCGCCAACTAGATAAATATCCTCCTCATCCTCCTCGTGCAATTCCACAGAAGCATCCTCGATTTCTATGTCAGAAGAAGGCACACAAATGGTGGAAGGAGGATCCTCTTCAAGTACAGTATTACCAGAAAGGTCAGGCTCACACATGGCAACAGAAGACACACTTGGACTCTCCTCTGGGGTTTGTGATTTTTCAGAGCACACAGTTGGTTCCGGTGTTAACAATTTTAATTTTTTTTGTACCTCTCCTACAAGCAGAGGGGCTTAAATTCTCACTAGAACCACCAGTCATAAATAATAAAGTTCAAGACCTTATTCTTTCCTTGCCACTTTGTGTAGACAATGGCATATTGACAATTTTTTGTTTCTCTAAAGCTGACTTAGCTTTACATTTTTTTTGCTTTAACAGGGTAAAAGTAGTTTTTTTTAGCCTGACTTTTTGGCCTGGCTTAAACCCTGGTAAATCGGCCTTCATAGATGACGTTGATGGCCTTGCATCATCATCATGACTGCTGCCGGCAGCTATAAGACTGGTATGTGGATCCAGTTCTCTGGTCATGTGACTGTCCTCCATACTCACTAAGCACACAACCACACACAAAAAAAATTGTTTGTTTTATTTTTATTATTTTGGGCAGCAGCCCCTCGACAGACAGGAGCACAGCACCCCTGCGCAGCTACGCCTATGACAGTGACAGCCAGGTGTGGCTGACACGCACACGCAAAAAATAGTTTTTTACATTTTTGGCCCAGCAGCCCTCGTCAGACAGCAGCACAGCACCCCTGCGCAGCTACGCCGATGACAGTGACAGCCAGGTGTGGCTAACACGCACATAAAAAAAATAGTTTTTTTTAATTTTGCACAGCACCCCTGCGCAGCTACGCCGATGACAGTGACATCCAGGTGTAGCTAACATACACACAATTTTTTTTTTTTTGTTTTGGGGGGGGGCAGAAGCCCTTGACAGACAGCAGCACAGCACCCCTGCACAGCTACGCCAATGACAGTGACAGCCAGGTGTAGCTAACATGCATACAAAAAAATACTTGTTTTTTGGGGGGGCCAGCAGCCCCTTGACAGACAGCAGCACAGCACCCCTGCGCACCTACGTCGATGACAGGTGTGGCTAACATGCCACAAAAAAAAAATGTTTATTTAAATTTTTTTAACACTGGGGTGAACCCCTGAAAAGAGGCAGCAGCCCCTTAACAGACAGCAGCACAGCACTGCACTGGACAAGTGTGGCTACAAATAATTTATTTTTTTTTCACACTGGGGGTGGGTGAAGAGCACCCCTGAAGGACAGAGCACCCCCTGGACAACACAGCACTACAGCCAGCCAGCCCCTATGGACAGGACAACAGCCAGTCCCTATGGACAGGAGAACAGTCAGCCCCTATGGACAGGACAATAACAGCCAGCCAGTCCCTATGGACAGGACAACAGCCAGCCCCTATGGACAGGACAATAACAGCCAGCCAGTCCCTATGGACAGGACAACGACAGCAAGCCAGCCCCTATTGACATGACAACAGCCAGCCAGCCAGCCCCTCTATAGACATATAGACAACAGCCAGCCAGCCCTTATGGACAACAATAGCCAGCCCCTATGCACAGTGTCAGCATGCAATTAACAACAACAACAGCTCAACCCAGCTCCCAGCTCCCTCCCTCTTCACTCTCCACAGCCGTAATGAAAAATGGTGGTGAATCGTCGGACCTTTATAGAATCCAAAACCCGCGAGAATCCGACAGTGGGATGATAACGTTTTGCCTCGTTTTCAGATCCGAGTCAGGCAGGAAAACCTCAAGTTGACTCGGATCTGCCTCAGATCCCCGTAGTTTGGGTGGGTTCTGTTCTCAGGGAACCGAAAACGCTCATCTCTATGGCAAACATGACAAAAAAAAAATACTATGAAAAGAATATCATAAAAAAGAAAGAAATGCTGGAAGTTAACGTATAGCTCTAATTTTTCTTTAATATTGTTAGTAGCTATCCACTGAACACACCAGCTATCTTGAATGTACAATATATGGATTTTTAACAATAGCCCCAAGAGATTAGAATAGTTTTTGTAATCTCTATGCGAAATGAAAAGATTAAAATGCTTATAATAATCCCTATGCAAAATGAATCTTACCCTCCAATTTATGGATTTATGTTTTTTTCAAATAAACTCGTTGTCCAAGCATGCACACAGGAACTCCCCAATCACTGACAGCACTACCTCTACAAGGTAATCACATCCACCACTTTTCATGCTCATTGAATAGAATTTAAACAATAATAGAGAAGGATTACAACTCTTAACATAATCTCCCCTGCAAAATTAAATATTGACTGAGGATTTGTAGACCAATTTATTCACACCGTTTAGCATTCAAGCATGGACGCGCCATCTTCAGCAGCACAAATATACCTATCGCTATAATACATAATAGAGATTGTAAACCATTATCTAACAACCTGTACTAGTTAGGGAGAAACATGCGTTTTTCCTGCTTTATCCCTAATTATGGGAGCTCTCTTACTGTTGCCTGGTTTAGTAATGATCTTGTAGTCTTTTTGAGTTAATCAGAGAGTTTTTTCTTGTCCATTTGAAAAACTAACTTTTTAATGACAACTAACAGGGTGTTTCTGATATGAAACTGGACAATCTGGGAAGGATATCACATTTGATTTTCTATTGCATCCTTTGAATAATAAATATACTAAATCAAATCAGTGGCGTTGCTTAGCCTTAATCTGGATACACACAATTATGCACCTATTTGGCCAATCAGACGATATTGGCCTGATAATTGCATAGGTGTGTATGCAGGAGCGTTAGCCAATAAACGGCTCCAAACAATCCTGCAGCAGTCGGATCAGGAGATCGAGATTTTTAGTCCTGCTTAAAAATTGTGATCTCCTTTAAGAAAGAACACACTGACCTAAAAATATCTCAGCATATACAGGGTGTACAGTGATCCAATAATCACTCCAAGGATAAGAGGGTTTATCGGATTTGCAGAGTGATCTGCAAACTGTGTACCCTGTTAGGAGAGAGAGTCCTACGCTGTGCTCCCATATACGATCGTGCCTAGACCTGGTGCACACTTCATACTGCGCTGTGTACCTGTTTATACATGCATGCTGCAGTCACTCTATGTCATTCTGTAAACCTATTCTGCCTGGTTAATAGACCTAAAAGCGCGTATCCACTTGCCGAGAATGAAGGACTGAACGATAATGATATCGTTATCGTACAGTTGTTCATTATACTATGCAGTGGCCACACTGAACAATATGTCATTCAGTGCAGACACCCTCCCTCATTCCCGAACATGCTCAACCTGACGATATCGTCATGTTGACCATCATGTTCGAGCGATGAGCGATGCCGACAGCGACCAGCAGGAGCGCGCATCGCTGGTCGTTGCTGGAATATCCACTGCACGATTAATGAACGACTGAATGATAACGATGTCGTTATCGTTCAATGGTCCATTTATATATCGGCAAGTGGATACGCGCCTTAAGACTTGGTTAAGTAATATATTGTGTTGACTAATCTTCATCACACAGCGCTGCCACCCGTACAACCTATAGGATCTGCCAATATACCCAGCTTTAATCTCGGCAGATGGCACATCTACAGAATTGTAGAAAAGAGGTATAGGGAAAGCTAAGCATTCTGCATTTAGGACATAGAGGGTCATTCAGACCTGGTCGCAAGCACCGATGTGCTCGCAACCGGGTCGATGGCTGGCCCTGCACATGCGCAGCGTGCACACTGCGCGTGCACAAGCCCCGAAGCGAAAGAGAAACTCTCTCACTCCAGAGCTCACTACAAAGGGGGCGGCTGTCGATGTTGATCGACAGCTCGCCCCTTTTTGTAGGCGGGCCGGGGGGGTGGTTTCAAAAATGGAGGCGCTCCTTTAGGAACACCTACGTTTTGTGGGTGGCCGCACTGACATCATCAGTGATGTCAGTGGGGAGCTTCCTGCTCGATCAGAGCAGGAAGCTCCCTGGGGCTTGCGAGTGCCCAGACCCAACCTTAGGGTCTGGTTGCAAGCCCCGATGGTCGCGATGGTGACCACCATCGTGACCATCACCCTGGTCGCAAGCTAAGCCGCACCAAAAAAACAGAAGCGCCCGCCTTCATTCAGAGAGAGCGATCGCTTCTTGCGACCGCTTCTGAATGAGGTCCATAAACAGCATGACAGCTGAATAAGGTTCTACGAGCACTGGGAAAAGTCTGGTCTGGTTAAAGTATATTGGCCCTCATTCAGAGCCGTACGCTCTGAGCAGAGCGCACGCTCTGAATGAGGGCCGGGCTCCATTTTCATGGAGCGTCCTCCTGGACGCTCGTATAGCTGTGGGTCACCACCCACAGGCTATACGAGCGTGCTTTGTGATGGCCGCGATGGTCGAGACCATCGCGACCATCGAAATTGCGAGCCGGAGCCTGCGGTTGAGGTTTTCAACCGCAAGCTCCGGAGTGATTTTGGCTCTATCAGAGCCAAAATCACTCCAACTGACATCACTAGTGATGTCAGTGGGCCGGCTTCTGACGGGAGGCGTTCCCGTGGGAACGCCCCCGTCAGGGAGGCACGCCCCCGGCACGCCCACCAAAGGGGGCGTGCTGTCAATCAACATTGACAGCACGCCCCCTTTGATCGGACACAACGAGCGAAGGACTTTCCTTCGCTCGTCGCGTCTGACGCATGCGCACGACGGAGCTCCCTCCGTCGTGCGCATGCTCAGTGCATAACATCGACCCACTTGCGAGCGGACAGCCGCTCGCGAGTGGGTCTGAATCAGGCCCATTATCTTTAATTAAATATTACACTTTTACAGTTATAATTCATATTGATGAATTTTAATCTTCCAGCTAAGGACTCGTGTAACCTAGAACATAGGGTCTAATGTAGTGGTGGTTTTCTCTGAGACCCCGACAATGTCATATGGGCTTCGCTGCACCAGGTATACAGATCGCAGCCTACTGAACTGTTTCTAGCATGGTCGGTACATAAGAGTATCTCACCAATGCAAGAGAGTTCTCTTATATGTAGGGTCATCATAGGGATTTAATGTACCCTCTGCTGTCCCTGTCCCCTTAGTGCCTGATGCCATGATGTCGGGCACATGATGTCATTACGTTGCGCGTTGGGTGGGGGCGGAAGCACTTGTATGTGCAGCACTGACTGGAGTGTCCTGAGGATGTTCCAAACAGTTGCACAGACTGCAGTGTGCCTGTCTGGAGCATCTAAAGAATGCTCTGGTGGTGCCGAAGCAGTGATCCTGGCTGCAGGGTTAACCCTGCGCTTTTTGTGACGGCACTGATTGCACACCCCTAGTTACAGCCCTGCTTATATTTACATTGTAGGAGTGCTCATTATAAAAAGTGAAAAGACAATATGCCTGGGCCTGTCCAATTAACTGTGAGGTGCTAATGAGATACATAGCTGCATACAGATCTGCCTATTATGGTAGGTTGTACATCTCAAGTTTTCCTGCATACCTTTTAGGGGTACAGGGAAAAATTTACAATGTGGATGGCCGCAATTTGTGATTCCTAACTGTACAAACATGCCTTTTCTAAAACTGTTCATCAGACATTCTTGATGATTTTGGCCGGGATGTACTAAGGTTGCGGTGACTATTTCGCCAGTCACCGCAACCTTACTAATCGCATATGTGATTAGTATCGCAAAGGACAGCTCTTGCGATAAGAGCTGCCCTTTGTGAAGCAGCCGACGCCAGGTGACAGGGTCTCCGGGGGACCCCGCCCCCTCTGAGCCCCGGGAGATTCCTGCTGGTCACCTGTGCAGGAAACCCCGGGCTCCTCCTTCTCCTCCTCCCTGCACCTGGAAGAAGATTAGGAGGAGGAGGAGGCAGAGGAGGAGCGCTGGCCGGCGATCATGGAGAGCAGGTGAGTGGGGTCCAGTGCGGGGCGGCGAGGCAGCGGAGAAGCATGGGGAGAGGGGTGCGGTAAGAAGCCCATAGGCTTCTATAGGGTAACACCAGGTTTTTCTGCCATTACCCTCTGCACCGATAAAAGTTAGTCCGGGGCTTAGTACATATGGAAATGTGGTACCGCATTTTTCCTTTAGTACATCCCAGCGTCTGAAAGAAATGGAGCAGCAGTTAAGCTTGGTTCTAAGGGCCTTATTCAGATACGGATGGTGCGAGCAGCTTTGCAATTTCGTCTGTGTAGATATGGTAATACAGCAGGAGGCATCACGCCTTCTGCTGCATTACTTATCCGAGTTGCCTTGTCCAACACAGCAGCGGATACTCTGCGGACCATCGGCTGGCTAAGGTGACCCATGGGGTCATGCAGCCAGCCGCCGCAGATGAGAGGAAGAAGCCAGGAAATCTCCATCAGGCGACGGAGATCCTGGTCTCTTCCTACCCCCCAACGGCGGCAATTTGCCTCCCTTTCGGGAAATGGAGGCCATCACCGCCCACAAACGGCAGCAGATCATTGGGAATTTGCGTACACTGCTGAATAAGGCCCTAAATCTGGAGTTGCCAGAATGCGAAGTAAGTAATTTACAAACATAACAAGTTGCACTGTGTAAACCAATGCTTAGATTCTAGAACCACCTGTTGCAGATACAGTGAAGGATGTTACAGAAATATTGAACTTTCGGTTTTATGTAAATACTCTTTAAGCCTGATTCACTATGGATTGCTATTGCGATCGCAGCTGTGATTACGCACTGAGGTCTGCTGCGAAAATAGGTTAATAAATGCAATCGCCAAGCAGTCGCACAGCCAGCATAGAGACACCCACTACTGCCCACTACCGCTATCTCACATCCGTAATACCATGCAGTCCTGCATATACATCGGTAACATCGAGTAACATCGGCCCCTCACTCACTTTTACAGCAGGTCTGACCTTACTCAGAAATTGCTAACCTTGTTGCATGCAGTGAGTACACAAGCTGCGTATGCCGTCACAGTGGCTAATTTATGCACGCCCATGCAACGCCGTTCAAATGGACAGACACGTCTGCGTTTCTCCGACCACTCATCACCACCCCCAATGCCGACCTCCCATCACTCTGCGATGGCTGTCTTTCGGCATGAGTGATTGTTAACTCACGCACGTGCACTGCGATGCATGCGCAGTATGCACCACCAACCGATCTGCGTACGCTGTTGCAGTTGCAATCCATGATGAATCAGTCCCTCTATCCACTATACGCTTGAGTTAAAAAAATGTTCAGCAGAACTCCATGAATGAATTTTGAAGAAAAGTTATGTGCTTGATTCTAGCTGGATTGTCTCAGAACTGCCATATCCTGCATTGTTCCAACATTTTCATAACAGACTCGGAGCAAAAGTAATGTTACTGTTTTTGTAGGCAGCTGCAAAGTGAAGAATTTCTTCTGAATTTGGGGTTAATGAACGATGCTCTGTCAGAGCTCCTTGATCTTTCTCTAGTTTTACAAGAAAGAGACATTCATTTAGTGAAAGCGCAAAGACTATTAGTCAGGTAGGTTCATGTCTTTGAGTCTGAAAATGTTACTGGAAATGTTCCCAGCTTCGGCTTCTGCATCTATTTTTACTGAACATTTCAACAGAATACAACTTATTAAAAACTCTAAAGTAAATACCATCAGTCGGGCTCAGTTTTATGCTAGACTAAGTAACCATGCTAAGTCACTGACTGTCATCAGTAAACGTTAAGGGGTACATTTACTAAAAATTAAATTTTGGTCGATTTGGTGTTTTTCGGTGATTTTGCAAATTGGAGATTTACTAAAGGCCACTTCACTGCAACTCACAGGTGAAACATAACTTAACAACTGGTTAGCCTAGGGCTGGATTCTTCAGAAAATGGGGACTCCAAAATTAAAAGATCCTGGACTTCTACATGGACAAGGGGACCGAGCACATCCAAGGACAATGTAAGTATGAAGTGTGAGTGTTTGTAATAAAGTGTTACAACATTTGGTGTGTGTATCCTGTGGTTTACAGGGACCTGTAGTTCCACTGTAAAGAAAAATTTTAAATATATAGTTGATAGCACTATAGTAGATAAGGGGACCCCATTTTATATTTGGGGTCCCCACTTTCTGAAGATTTTCAGCCCTGATTTGATCAGTTTGGGGCTTGTTTTACATTATGTCAAGGTGTGTGTCTCCCTACTATAGTTTAAGCCCCCCTGGCTGGTTATTGGAAGATAGGGGGGACCCCATGCCACATTTTCCCCTGATTTTCTAGTACCAGACTGGGCTCAGAGGTCCAAGGTTGGTTGTGCTTTTGGATGGGGGGTGGGGAGTTGTGTGCCTCAAATACTTAAAAAAAAAAAAGTCTGCACAGAACATACTTTGATGTATGAGCAGAGCAGCTGATTCAGCATTGCATGTAGATGCAATGCTGAATGCAGATTCCTGACCCATTCTGTGAGTGTGCAGAACAGGTCCTGCATGAACGCACGGAGGGCCTGATTCAGAGCCGCTCGTAAGGGGCCGCTCGTTCGGTCCGAGCGATGTTCGCACAACTGCGCATGCGTATGGGTTGTAATACGCATGCGCGAACCAGTCATTGCGGTCAGAAATTGTGTGCTCGCAAAATAGCGAATGCCTGCTAATTTGAGTGACAGAATGAGGCGTTTGTGGGTGGTAACAGGGGAAGGTGCTTGAAAACGGGGAGTGGAGATCCGAACGCAGGCGTGCCAAACGGTCAAAATGGGCATTTTAAGGGTGTGCATAATTAACAAAGCAGCGTCATCGACCACGTCACTTGGTTGTCTTTTAGCCTGAACTGCTCGCATGATTGCGGTAGGAAAATGCTACCACAAGCACTGCGAGCAGTTCATACGCCTTTCGATGTACTCGATTAATCTAATAAATAGCGGAGATGACGTATAATGCGAGCGGCCAGGGGACGTTTTTAAAAAAATGGCGAACGCATGTTTAGTTAGCTCGTTCAGACATAGAGGCGTCAACAGACCGCAAAGAGTGAGCGCTCTATTTAAATATCCGGCCCCTTTTTCTGAACGAGCGAGCGCAAATAGCGTCCGGCTCTGAATCAGGCCAGGAGTCCCTACTATGCTTCTGGCTGATTAACAAGGGGCGGTGCGGGGGCGGGGATGGCCAGCGTTTCCGGAAATGGGGGCATGTCCACCCAGTTTTCAGGTAGTGGTAAGGCCAGGGGTTGCGTCCACGGATGCAGTTTCCTGAATTGAGTAAGTTGAGGATTACTCAGCTGGTCATTGGCCCGGCGCCGTCCACCATCGCGACCTGTGTCGCAGTGCGGGGATCGCAAATTCAACAGGGGGTGTCATACATCTCCTGCTGCATGTGCATATTAGCAAGGACAGAATTGCAAAGCTGCCTGCGTGGTGCCTGCGTGCAGCTTTGCACATCCGTCCTAAGCTGAATATACACATGATAGAAATAATCAGTCGATATCAATAGACATTCAAATACGCTGATCAGTAAATTTGTGTTTTTGATCGTAAAATGTTTTGGTGATGTCCAGGGATTGCGTTTAGAAGTTAAACACGATTCTTAGTAAATTTGCCCCTAGCTTTTATGAACCTGTCAAAATTGCATACTGTGGTTTTTGGTCAGAATATCTTGCCAATAGATTAGCATAAAATAGAGTTAAAGTGACCCTTTCCAAATACCTTTCGGAAAAACAAAAATTACACTTTGAGATTCAAACACTTTTGGAGGCAAAAGTGCGTAATCGGAATTGCTGCAACTTTTGCGTTGCATGTAAGTAATGTAGAGCAGGGGCATATCTACACCGTGGCCAGGATGGCACTCACCAGGGGCTCCAGCGCTACGGAAGAAGCCAGAATATGGCAGGGATAAGTAAGAACAAGACGGGCCAGCACCAGAAGAAAGAAGATGAGGACTGGAGATTGCTGCAGGTGGTGGGAAGCAAAGAGCTAAATGAAGCTCCACACTGCAGCCTCTCCCAGTTTACCGGTAGGTGGCATTGGTCACCAGTTAATTTAACCCCCATCCTTAGACCACTGGTGTCAGGCAAGAGACCCAGGGGTTGAAGTGGGCAGAAACGGGGTGGAACTGAGTTCCGTCACCTCTAATGATAGGTGGAACTAGTTCCACCTCCACCAAGTCCCTGCACAGACGTCCCACAGACAGAAGACAAGACAAAAGTCCAGGAATGATGATGTTCGTCCATGTAAGATGACGTTTAGCCTCTTTCTGAGTTCCGTTTTTTTGGAGGGAAAAATCCGAACTCAACGTGCAAACTCGAACCTATCCGAGCCTGCACATCCCTACTTCCTAGTATAGTGGAACCTGTTATAGCAGCGAAAGGTGGGAGAGGGTGGCCCATATTAATTAATTCTCCTGGTTTTAGAAAGAGATATTCAGCAAGCACCTATTTGTGTGATGTTTGGGTGCCTACATACTTTTGGCTATGTATAGTATGTAGTATATTTGATTTAGCTGTGACAAACAGATACATACACATTGACAAAGAACAGTGGAAGAGTCAATCTCCCATTCTGCTAAGAAGATGCTATAGAAAACATCGACTGGTATTAAGTCGATGCAAGGAGTTGATATAGTCACAGTTGTGATTAAAATACAGCAGACAATACTAGAATATATAGGAAAATAAAGAGGAGATAGTCTAATACAATTAGATGAAATCCACAAAATAGCATCCATGTATATCAGGGATGGGGAACCTCAGGCCCAGGGGCCATATAAGGCCCCCGGAATCATTTGGTCTGGCCCTCTGAGCTTTTTTCTGATAGCCCCATGTGGCTAGCAGGGTGCCTGGAAAGGCACCCGGCAGCTAAAATCTATGCAGGAGTGCTGCCTGGAGCGTCCTTAGGATGCTTCAGATGGTTACACCACTGCCCTTACAGCTCCCCAGAGCATCCTCAGGATGCTCCGAGCATTGCTGTAATCACCGGTGATTGTGGCCCTGCCCCTGTGTGACATCACACAGAGGGGGCGTGGCCTGCACCCAGCACGCGAATAATGGTATATATATCAAAATGGCACTAAGCAGAAAAAAGGTTCCCCACCCCTGATGTATATCAAAGCAATGAGATGTGACTGAGATAGGCATGGAACTCCTCAGTGCAGCCGGTAGCTGAGAAATGGCAGAACTGTACCACGTGATATTCAGCTGCAATATGGTAAGTCTAACTTATAGACAAATGGCAACAGAAGGGTAGAAAGAAGTCTGGTATACCGGCCAATAAATCAGAGCCAGGAGCTGCTCCCAAGCCAGTTGTCAGAACCTGAAGTCACCAATATTCAAAGCCTGTAGCCAGAGACAGCAATGGCCATTGGAGCCCGGAGTAATATAACTGTACGCTGAAGGTCTAGAAAAAGGTTTAGACATGGTTTTACTCAAGGCACTGAAACTAATACAAATAATTATTATGAAACTAGTTTAGGGTACTTATAGTTCTGTTTCCTTAAGTCTCAAATAAAGGATGTTTTTATCTTGAAATCGAGAAAAAAGTTGTCGCAGGATGTGTATTTTCAGTTTCAGAGGTGTAGCCTCAATTATTTTTGGTGATCCTACTTGATGAGGAATAAAGTCATGAAGAGAGAGAACATTATTCATTTAAGACTTAAGAGGAATGCTACCACAACATATAGAAATAACATGGATGACAGGGTATTAATGAGTTCTGCATCAGTACAGGTAAGTATGAATTTTATTATTGTTAAGAATCTACAAAACAATGGGGCATATCCAATTAGCTGCGGGGTTTACCCCACAGCTGATTGATAGCCAGGACCTATTCACTTAGGTCCTGCATTCCCATGCGTAATGCTGATTATTCCCTACAGCCTCAAGAGCAGTGAAACAAAATCTGTGTTAAATGCAGCCTCAGGGGTTTCGCCAGCAGGGTAACCCATATATTCCAGCATTATCCGCGGAATCTATGGGTTACCGCGCGTTACCCCAGGGTTTACCATATGGGGAAAATGTTGAATAATTGAATAGCTCTGGTCGTGACATTCGGTGGTTTTCCCCACGTGTAAACCCAGTGCCTAATTGAATATGCCCCAATAAGTTTAACCCTATTACACCCAATTGTTATACACTTACTGAGATTTTATGGTTAGTAACATTAGAACATTGGAATTACACACTAATCCACTTTACAATCCTTATAGAAATATATAACTAATTGTAAAGGTCTTAGCTCAATCAAATATATTCAATTATAATTAATTAGAATATGCCAGAAAATAATATTAATTAAATAAATTAGGAAAGAAAAAAAACAAAAGCTCTATCTCATCCAAAAATAAAGAAAATGCCTTAAACATTTTTTTTAGATAGTATCAAGTTATTTTAAAATTTTACAAAATCAATCCAATCAACTGTGATAGATGCTAGAGATCATGTGTAAATAAGCACCATGTTACATATATGGTGGAGCAACTCTAAAATAAAACAATATTCATAACATAATTAATATAATTACAGAAATTTCACTCCCAAAATGTCATACCTTTTTACTTTTATGCCCTCCAATCCTAAAGTTTAACTCTAATAAACCATACTTTATATACTACAAAATTATTAATGGCCACACACTGGAGAAATTTGAAGCCCCAAATTATTATTATTATTATTATTATTAATAATAATAATAATAATAATAATAATAATAATAATGTGGGAATTATTACCTAGAATCAATTAGCAACATTTAAAAATACAACAATTTTTGCTCTATTTGGCCTCCTTGGCTTGAAAATTTTAATAAAAACTAGAAAACTAAACTAATGCCATTAATTATTTTTTATTATAGAGTTATATGTTTTGCCAAACATGTTAAAAAAATATTGCTTTAAAAATGCCTTTTTATAATGTTCCCAACAGTTAAGAGAGAATAACAGGTGTTATTCTGGTGAACAACTGAGAGAAACAATTTTGTGTGTAACTTGGAAATTGTTCGAGTTCTTTGAGCAAAAAATAGAGGTGTATATTATCTTCTGTAACTATCTAGTTATGGAGGATTTATGAAGGTATTTATCAATACCATGGAAACCCCATTGGTTTTGAGATGGAGACAGCAACTAATTATGATGATTACTTTACAAATAGTATGTAAGGCAGTGTTTTAACAAACTCTCCCAGATAAGATCTATGTTACATTTTTAAAATGATACCAATAACAGTATGTAATCCTGCAGTGGTATCTTAAGTAATCACAGCTATAAAATACACATAAGAGTCTTAAAAACTGTGTATATCTACAGTTAGGGCATGAACATTAGATACATATCATACATTAGATATGTATCATTATAAGGAGATTATACTAAGAATGTACAGTACATGGAAAACTGGAGTGTTGTTACCCAAGAGTTTACAGGTGAGATTATGACATTGTTGAGCAGGTATAAATTCTAGGGCATTTGAGAATAATTTGGCTGCACTCAAACTTTCCAATAGAAACAAATTAAATGATATCAGAAACTAGTTTAATTACTTAAAAAAATCTGAACTATTTTATTGTTAAAAATAAAATAAATTTCAAAATGAAAATATCAATATGTGAAGTGTCTGACAACAATGACTGGTATTTTTAATTTATATGGCTAATTAGGTAAAGAGTTATAGCATATCCCAAACATAATATCCACAGATCATTAATGATTTCCAAAACTAAAATGAGTACTGACAGTATTTCATACAGAGCTGTACAATCCTTCCCATCTGAATATGCTAGACAAAAGACAGTATAAAGGTCTCACCACTCCAGTGGTTTGAGTATGAATTAGTCTATACATATATTTCAGCATCCAGGATAATAAGTTATGTCCACCAAACATAGAAAGAGGCCCATGCGGTATTAATAGCTGTCTAGATGTCAAGTGCAAATAAATTAAGTGTTTCAGTGCGAATAGTACATGTTCTTTAGAACGATCAATCCAATAGGGAAGATTCCAGTATTTAAATGTGAATAATCCAATGATTAAGGGTATTAATTATGAACCTTGTGTGTACCAGGGAAAATAACAGCCCATGACTCTTATAACTGAATTAATGATTTATGTTATACATGATTGATTTCAAAACAAGAATTTATTCATAACTTAAATTAATTAAAAAAAAAATAACATTTAAAGCAATGTGACTTATTTATGTCATGTATGCACATCATTTAACATAACTATAACATACTAATAACAATAAAGCAAGGAAAGAACAAGTACAATTCAGCGAGAGGCGAAAAACAAAAACCCTGCTGAGGGACGGGTACACATAATTATATAAATAAGACAAATTATTGTCCGTCAGTTCAGACAAAAAATTAAAAATCCCTCAAAACTCTCCTTGGCAAAAGTGGTGAGTGGAAAGCCCTGAGTAGGATAGACGGGGGACATAAGTTCACAATGACTATACCAGAATAACATAACAATACAAAGACAGCACAAACAAAAAAAACAACAAAACAAAATAATAAAAAGGCACAACCTGAAAAAACAAACTTAACAAAGCATAATGTAACATTTGTAACTGGCTGATTTCCATTGGCCCAAGGCCTGAATTTCAGAAACTGAAAAACCAGCAGCCACAGCAGAGGTTGCAACCCCAATTTGAAATGAATGGGTGTTAAAATCCTGTGAAGAGAGGCTAACACTGGAAACACAATGCTTCGAAACCCAGCAGAACTGGTACTTAGTTACCAGGGTACCATCCAGATCCAAAACCCAGGAACTCCTCATACAAATGTGCAAAGCTATCTCGAGGACTGCTTAAGTGGAGCCGATGCATGGGGGCACAACCCTCTGAAGCCTAGGCCAGTAAGCACAGGGCTCTTCAAGTTACAGGTGGCACCGATGTGGCCCGAGCATGACCTTATAGAAGGTGACACAACATAATGACTTCATAGGTCATGTAGTAGCTCATTGTCCAGCCTGCGCACAGTGCATATGCACTGATAGAGCACTGCTGTGAGTGACTGAGGCAGGGTGCAGCATGCTGGTGCCGCGGCTGAGGAGTGATGGAGTGACTAACCAACTGACTGGTTACTCTCTGGTCTGACAGGGTCTGGAGTGGATAGCCTGCTCTCAGTTCTGTTCTGTAACTAGTACTGCAGCTACAGTATCTATGCCAGATCCTGGGTGACTTGCCTATGTCGAGCATCTTTCTCGCTTAAAACATTCCTGGCTTGCACTGATCAATTTGATGTTCAACATTTGTATATCTGTGTCAGACTGAGTCTAAATATATATACTTAGTGCTATGATGCACCAGCCTCTAGGGGGCAGATTCAAACAGCAGCGGTGTTTGCCGTGGGTTTAATGCTTGGAGCTATTCAATTATTATGCAAATTTCCCACATGGTAAACTCACAGTTAATGCACTTTAAGCCATAGATTCCAGGTTAAGTGCATGGAATCTATGGGTTTCCTCCTGAGCCCCAGAAGCTGCATTTAAAGCACATTTTTTTTCCTCACAGCTTCTGAGGCTGCAAGGAAAAATCTTGGTTAAACACACCCTCTGGGGCTTATCATGTGAGGTATTGCCCATGTGTATGACACATCTATACAATCTTGCTAGGGTAAATGGACAGACTTGGCAGTCCCCTGAAGAAACTCTACCCATTTGATTGGTTTTGGAGCATCAAAATCCTACCTATTGGATTGGTTTTGGAGTATCTCAGTCTGCACAGCAATGACCTAACACCAACCACCACATCTGAACGTAGCATCGTCACATCCACCATTTTGGAAGATGCAGCCAACTCCGAAGTAAAAAAAGACCCAAGAAAGGCCATTGAAAATTCCAATTGAAACAGATTTGCCTCGAAATGGGACACTGCAAGATCTGTGATGGCTGTGTCGATAAAGGGAAGAAGTTGAACATTGATAGGGCGCACAGGGGAAAAACTAACAAAACCCTTCTGAATTAGAAAGAAATTTGTCAGATTGGGGTGGTCTTTAATTTAGAAAAGATCATCGCAAGGGACTGAGAAAAACAAGCTCTATATCTGCCAGAGATATAGAGATTCAAAATAAAATAAAGCATTTAACAATTCCCAATCTTACCTCCATGTCTGTGGCAATGGGAAAATGCTTCCCAAGTTTGATGATAATCTCGCATTGTGCTTGGGAGGAGAAATTGTTTGGCTAAGCCCTTCATGCCGGTTGAACCCCCTAGATCCAGCACTGTATGTGAAGAGCTGCACCTGAAAATTATCAGTGACTGAGGCAATCCACAACTGAACATTATTAAAATCCTTGAGAAACAAAACTTGGATACAATAGGTCACATTTAATCTCGGATGACAAACAAATTATATGGTGAGGCCTAGACACCCCAGCCCTGTCCTTTCTAGTTTTCAGCAAAAAACCTTGCCCATTGGTATTACCCGACAGGCAAAGTTCAAGAGGTCCAAAAGAGATTGAACTTCCCGCAAAGTAATCCTCCACGCAGCAGCAGTTATCACAATAGAATTGCAAAGCTTAGTGGCTTTCTCCAGAGGAAGTTGGTAAGACCCAGCACATGTATTGATTTCGATACCCAAAACTTACAATTAAGGACTCGGACCACTGGTTTTGCCATGTGCAATGGGAACTCCAAAATAGAAAAATAGCACCCAGATAAAAAACAAAAGAGTGTCACAATGGTCTGAATCAGCGGAACCCAGGCAAAGAAAGTCATGGAGATAGTGACTATCCCGTGAACACTACAATGCGCCAATGTAAGAAGGTGCTACAGTATATCTTATAAAATATGCACAAGATACCGATCATCCCATGGTCATGTACTTATCAATGTAATAACCGCTGTCAAAGCAAAATCCTATGAACCTGAAAGAATCAGGATACAAGGGAAGCAAATGAAAGGCAGATTCGACATCAATCTTATCCAGCAGAGCACCAGACAAATGACAGGCCCACACAATGTCCAAAGTATCATAATAGGACTGGTAAACCACCGAACAGATCTCTGGATTTATAACATCATTTACAGTACCCAGCTGGGAAAGATAGATACTGAATGAGGCAATATGAGCCAGAGTCTTCTTAGGAGCAAAGCCCACATAGGAAAGGACTAATCCGTACAAAGATGGTTCAGAGAAAGGTCCGGCCTTAGGCCCTAATCTCATTTATTTCTCCAAGAGGCTTTGGACTAGCAAACTAAAGACTCACACTAATAACACAGTCCTTTGACTTAACAGGACCACCAGCAACATGTGATGTTCACACAAGCCACCCCCAGTGTAAAGGTTTATACCACCTCATTCTCATTGCCAATCATTTGGTTTCTCATATACAACAATAACGAAATATTAGCAGGCAAGAGAATTACAGGTCAAATAGATTATAACAATGTTTAATGTGGCAACGCAACAAAAACATTCTTAAATGAAACCTATCACATTTACCCAATCCTGTGAGAGTATTTAAGAAGGCAACAAAGTGTAGAGATTATAATTATTTGAGATAACTCACACTACATAAGACTGCTTTCTGCAACTACTTATTGTTTTTATTTGAGGACATGTGAGCCCAGCCAAAGTATTTTACATTTTTAATTTGGGTTCTCGGGAAGTACAGTACACCTTCTTTTGACAGCAGCTACTTGTCTCCAATAGCAGTATAATAATTATATTTTGGTGTCTAAGGAATTTAACAATTTCTTCTTTCTGTGTATGCTTTATGCTAGCGATTTAATTCTGATGCAGCTTGGAATAAATTACTATGGATCTGGCTTGTTGTCACCAAAGAAGACAGGAATTGTTTCCCGAACTATTGTAGAGACACAGAGACACCTGATGGAATTACTAAACCAAAGGAGAATCAATAATTTTTCAGATGCTTTTCTAAATTATAGAGCTTATTGAGGAATGATACCAGACATTGGTCAAATAAGGTCACTCTCCAAAAATATTTGAAGAGTGACTGGATCCCTAGGGGGTCACAGCATATTTAAGTCACTCTCTTTTTTTTCAGATGGCCCAATATTATTAATAATTGGAACAAAGCATTGAATTGTGCTCTCACTCTTTTTTGCACATTGCCTTAAAAGTATCTAAAATGTGCATATTAAACGGGAAATATAAAACTTAGATATTCATAGTAATTATCTCTTTTATAAAGAGATACAAACAGAAGAGAAGAGCAGTTTAAAAAGAATGTTATTTAAAATAAAAAAAAATATACATTTTTTTTAGGAATCCTTGTGACCAGGGCCGGTTCTCCCATTACGCATTGTACGCAGCGGGCCGCAGGCAGACTGTGTCTCTGTGACACAGCTGCACCACGTGTGTAGCGCTGACCGGACGGAGTTCGATCAGCGCTACACAGCACAAACACACAGCCGCCGGCGCCGGCAGCTGTGTGTTTGCTTTAGCAGCTGATGAGAGTTAGACAGACTCTCATCGGCTGCTGCTCCCACTGCCAGAGCCGGCTCCCGCAGTGGGTAATGGGAGTGACGTCATGACGTTACTCCCATAATGCAAAGCGGCGAACGGAGTAGCTGATATCGGCAGCGGGACCAAGAGCAGGAGCGGGTTTCAGGTGTTTTTTTTTTTAATTACGTCTCTACTGCGGGCGGGAGGAGGTGGATTACTACTGGGGGCACCACAAGGGGGGATTACTACTGGGAGCACTACAAGGGGGGCTACTACTGGGGACACTACAAGGGGGGATTACTACTGGGGGAACTACAAGGGGGGGAATACTACTGGGGGCACTACAAGGGGGGGATTACTACTGGGGCACTACAAGGGGGGCTACTACTGGGTGCACTACAAGGGGGATTACTACTGGGGGCACTACAAGGAGGGGAATACTACTGGGGGCACTACAAGGGGGGGAAATACTACTGGGGGCACTATATAAAGGGCACTGCATAGGGGGTACCACTACTGGGGGCACTGCATAGGGGGGCAGTACTACTGGGGCACTATATAAGGGGCTTACTACTGGGGGCACAGGGGGGACCACTACCGGGGGCATTGTAAAAGGGGCACTGCATAGGGGGAACCACTACTGGGGGCACTGCATAGGGGAACTACTACTGGGGGCACTATATAAGAGGAATACTACTGGGGGCACTGCACAGGGGGGACCACTACCGGTGGCACTGCATAGGGGTACCACTACTAGGGGCACTGCATAGGGGGACTACTACTGGGGGCACTATATAAGGGGAATACTACTAGGGGCACAGGGGGTCCACTACCGGTGGCACTGTAAAAGGGGCACTGCATAGGGGGGCGCCAAAAAATATACTCGCTTACCAAAAAATTTGGGTTGGGCCGGCCCTGCTTGTGACTATATGAATGTTCATATATGAACCGATCATAATCGTAAAGCTAAAAAATTACAACTGTTTACCACTATCGATTTTGTTCTCAAAGCACTGGGGCTAATACAGAGGTGGACGCACGGATGCAGTGGAGCGATTGTCCCAATTGTGTCTGTACAGAGTCGCAGATGCGATTTCCGATGCACGTATGGAGAAGTGTTTTGAAAATGTACAGTAGTGGGCATCCCCGGGAGGTGACAGTGAGGTGCCCAGACACAAGGATGGTCCATCTTATGGGTGTGGTATGGGATTGTCGCGGGCTTGTCAGTGAAAGTGGTTATGTACACAGATGATCAACTGCTCACATAGGAGGCCATACTTGAATGGATAAACTGCACCTGCCATAGAGCTGGTGAAAGTTTTGATGGTGAAATCGATGGTGCTACTAAAGACTCACCAATCAATATTACAGAGCGTATGGATGCTGAAAGTAGGTGTCTCAGTCCTTGTGTATTTGGATGCACAGATGTACACCAGGCGGCTGCCAATAGCCACAGCCGTGTCCGCTTCTGCGTCCACCTATATATCAACTGCAATGTCTTCAGACAAAAATACAGGAGAGAAAGATGTTTGCAATAATTCTCCATATCTGTGGGCAAAGTTTTAAGAGGATGATTCACAATATCTAGAAATAATGATGGCGCCTCGGATCTGTAATGTGAGCTAGACACAACCATACATCATGCAAATCTCACGCCGGCAGAACGTCCTAAGCTGAATAAAAGACTTGGGCCTCTTTGTTGTGGTCCCCCAAAAGGAGCAGGTACCTAGATATAGAGGCTCTTAGGAGGATGAAATGTATCAGAATAGAAAAAAACACAAAATACTAATGAAACCCAGGGGCATCTTCAATTTATTATCAGTAACACTAACTAAATCAAAGACTAAATAATTAGTGAAAGGCCTCAAATTGCCCTCTTGTCAAAACCTCTTTTGCTTTCGTTATTTGTGGAGTTGAATTGTTATATCATAAATACATTTTTGTCGTAAAATATATGATATATAAAAATATTTTATGACCACTGATTATTATTGATGATTCAGATAAGAAATGCAGAGATGATTCGGAGAGTTTGCTGCAAGAGAATAAGGAACCTACAGGGATAAACTCGTTATCTCTACTGTTTGATATTAATAGTTCACAGCAGAAATCAAAATGATCTAAATGTAAAGGCAAATTGTAGTTAGATAACATTAGATCAGTTTAAGAAACTACATGACATAGAAAATAAATGGTAAAATCCAACAAACTATTATAACTCTCACCCATCAGATGCGACCACGCCAGGCTGGGCTTTCCTTGACAAGGCTGCATCTACTCTTCCGGCAGTTTCTGGGCTCTTGTTTGCCGCAGCAACCTCTCCTCAGCTCCCTCCTGCCGGCTGGGCTTCAGAAGGGGGGGAAATACTAAAAGGATGTCCCACCCATGGCTACAGGAATAAAGATTTTCTGCAGCCCTACTGTAGCTCTTGGGGATTAGGAAGCTGCGGCTTATCTTCTCCCCCGGCTACAGTTACTGCTAGGGGGTAGCTGTGACTGTAGTCGTTCCTGTATACATACATACATACAAACATACATATATACACGTAGTATATTAAAATATATGTATTTATAAATATGTAAATGTATAAATAAATGTATTTATATATAGTATAATGTGTGTCTATATATATATCTATATATATATATATATATATATATATATATATATATATATATATATATATCTATATACACTCAGTATATATCTATATTTCTATCTATCTATCTATCTATCTATCTATTTATCTATCTATCTATCTATCTATCTATCTATATATATATATATATATATATATCAGTGATGTGCAGTCAGGTGAGGTATATTGGATATACTACAGAGTTTTGGCTGTAAAAATTATAAGAAAAATGTTAGAACTGGTTCAGTTTATATGGGGGAACCATGTTGATAAGTATCGGTCTTTCTTTGCCACTACATATGATATGCCTCATTATACTGCTATGCTGAAACATTGTTTGTATATTGCCGTGTTTAACTGGCTTCCCTCACTCTTTTGCATTTTGGATTGCACTTTATGGATCTGTGTTTTTTTTTTACATAAATATGGATTATATATAATTCTTGATGTGCTGGCTCCTTTTTTTGAAGTTCGGAACATGATTATGTGCTTTGCACTCCATGTTATGGACTAAGGCCCTGATTCAGAGCCGGATGCTCTGAAAGAGTGCTCGATCTGATTCAGGGCCGGCCTTCTTGTTTTTTAGAGCGGCCTCCTGGTCGCTCGCATAGCTGTGGGTGACCACCCACAGCTATAGCGAGCGGCCAGGAAGATGGTCGCGATGGTCAAGACCATCGCGACCATCGGGCTTGCGACGAGACCCTTGTGATAGGGTCCCATTGCCGCAAGCCCCAGAGAGATTTCGGCTCTCACAGAGCCGAAATCTCTCCCACTGACATCACTCGTGATGTCAGTGGGGTCGCCCCCAAACGGAGGCGTTCACATGGGAATGCCTCCGTTTGGCCAGCCACTCCCCTGGCCCGCCCACCAAAGGGGGCGTGCTGTCACTCAACATCGACAGCACGCCCCCTTTGGTACGAGACCCGGAGCGTCAGTTTGCTCGTCGCTATCCGGGTCTCGCGCATGTGCACGACGGAGCCTACTAAAGTTGTCTAATGTTAGAGCCGGCACTGAATAGACCCAGCCTAGACTGAAAGAGACAGCTTTCTTTTTTTGTGGACTCAGCGGCGCCCTCCAGTGGCTGGTGCCCCTAGGCAGCTGCCTAATGGTAGCACAAGCCCTGCACATGAACCCTCAGGTTTATATATGAATCTGTAAATCGGCTCTGATACTAGCCAGTTCCTCACCAGCCATTTACCTCACGTCACTGAGATATATGTAAAAGTGGTACTGTAAACTGTCCAACATTTCTGTTTAATTGCAAATGTGTTATAAAGGATAAATGAAAGTCTAGTCACCGCAGTGCTGCCTGTAATTAATTAATTATGCAGTCCAATTGTTCCTAAGAACACATGCAACGTCACTCATAGGGTTTTACAGAATACAACATGCAATGTCACTCATAGGGTTTTTACAGTATACAACATGCAATGTCACTCATAGGGTTTTTACAGTATACAACATGCAATATCTTTCATAGGGTTTTTACAGTATACAACATGCAATATCTTTCATAGGGTTTTACAGTATACAACATGCAATATCTTTCATAAGATTTTTACAGTATACAACATGCAAATTCACTCATAGGGTTTTACAGTATACAACATGCAAATTCACTCATAGGGTTTTACAGTATACAACATTAAACGTCACTCATAGGGTTTTACAGTATACAACATGCAAATTCACTCATAGGGTTTTACAGTATACAACAAGCAACGTCACTCATAGGGTTTTACAGTATACAACATTAAACGTCACTCATAGGGTTTTACAGTATACAACATGCAACGTCACTCATAGGGTTTTTACAGTATACAAGATATTCTTTATAATGTTCATACATTCCAAGCAACATTAATATGAATAGAAATACTTCAATCCTTCAAAAGTCAATGTTTCAGGGGGACTCCAGCTCCAAAATGGTTGCAATATCAGTTCTAAACAATAATGTTTAATTAATCGTGTAAGCATTATAAATTACAGAACATGTTTATCTATCAAATATCTGTTGGACTTCTCATTAGTAAAACTGAAATGATGAGGTTTGACTCAAGCATTACATGATTTAATGAGCAGACAACCTGTTACAATAGGAAAACTCATCAGCTTTGTAAACATAATGCATATGGTGATGAGTATTAATTTCATAAGAAGATAAATACATCACTTATAGATTCAAACTTATCTCTCTTCTAAAATCCTTGTGAACCGCGAAGATGCTGACATAATTATATTGATGTACTCCCAAAGTGATAAATCTGATATGTGGTGGAAAGTGTATGCCTCGTCTGACACTTAATGATAGAAATTGGATTTCTCCATTACCTTTCAAGAAACTGTTCATTGCTTTTTTATTGCAAGAAGATAATTTCCTAACATATAGAGACCCGAAGAGCCTTGACACATCTTTTAAGTCATATAATGTCCCTTGGTGCTTGTAGCAGAACTGTTTCTGAGGCAAGCTGATATGTGCTGTGTATTCAGAAGTGTTTAGCTTGGCACTTCATAAACATGAAACCAGTTATTTCTATCTGACCTATTGTATAAGTTCATTGTTTGGGACCTTACACCATAACTGAAATTGCTTAGACTTTGAGAATACTTGTCTATTCACTTGGAATATCCAGGGTCCTCCAAAATTATTTAGGAGTCCCAGAGACTCTAAGAAGAGAAGGCCAGTCTTCCACATCTCGCCTACTTCCTAGTAAAATGGGTTGGATGGGGGCACTATTACGTGACTCTCAGAGAATCACATCAGCTTGGCCACTACCTTTCTACACAGACCTGCAATTTGTGGCATTATATCATGACTTGCAGGGCCTAATGACATGAAGCACCTAGCCCCACTTCCTATAGTGATCAGCGGTATCTCATGTACTGTATGACTAAGAGGGGTATTTTCTGCATTAATAGTTGCCTGTAAATTGTGTATGAATAAAATCACTTCACCTTCATTTCTGGTCTTTGATTTGTCAATACAGACCTGACTTTTGCTGCTGGAAATGTAATAACCATATAAAGAACAGTATAATGAATTAATGAACATAATTCAGAGCCTACTGTGCTTGCTCATATATCCTGGATTTCTCTATTGTGCATGCACACCAGTTCCATATATTACATTTATCTTGCTCTTTTAATATTTTTTCATAATGAAAATATTAGTGTAATCCCCCACAAAGGAGGATGATTGTTACATGATGAAGTTATGTTACTTTAAATAATATCCGGGTCCATACTTAATTTATAAAAAAACGTCAGTCTGCTCTTTCTTATTAAATAGAAGTTTAGATTTCTTTCATAATTATGTAGTGTCAGAAGAAGTGGAATATAGACCCCTGGAGAAGAGCTGAGTCATTCCTGGATGTAACTTCACTGATACAAAAGATTACCTACAGAATTTGAAATACAGTATTTGGGATTGTATACCTAGAGGCAGACCTGTGATGTTTTCTTGCTCCTAACTACATCTCACCTTTCTTTCATGTTTTCATACATCTTCACGTGTTTTTTATTATCACATGTTTTCTATTATGATGAATAAATGTCATAACTGTTTCATTTAAAACTGTATATCTCTCATATGTTCTCATATGGTATAGAACTGATTAGCGCCTACAGTAGGTAAGACCCATTTTTTTGCTATTGACTTCAGTTTTCCTACTAGAAAAACTCACTACCTACCAGGCCTGCTTACAATCAGGAAGCGCCGAGGGTCACATACACCCACACTACTACATCTCACCTTTGTTTGTCCGGACTCTATAAAGTCTAAATCAAGTAACAATTTATGGATTTAAATAATTTGCTCTTAGTTAAAATTCATCATAGGAATTGCTGTTATTATATCAGTCTATATTGAATATTGTTGTTATACAGGACAGTGTAATATTACAGAGGATTAGAAGAGGTGTGGCACCTTGCTGGACTTCACCCTATAATCTGACTTGGGCAATAAAGGCTCTCCCCTATCTTGGTAACCAGCTTTCAAAGTGTGTACAGTACTCCTTGATTATGAAGAGGCTAATCCAATCAGTACTAAAGCTCCATATCTGCCACTGCCTCCCCTTTTCATACCTTGGCCGTGCCAATCTTCTCAAAATAAAAAGTTTACCCAAACTTCTTTATCCCCTGCAAATACATATTTCCAATAGTCCTCTGTCAAATGGATGAAAAACTGCTAAACAGAGAATTTCTTACCTTCATCTGGCATCACAAGTGACCCAGGATCAGCCTCCTCAAACTCTAAAAGCCCGCTGCTGCTGGTGGAATTCATTTAACCAAGCTCAAGCTTTATAGCTTCGCTAGTGTCCTCCGAGTGATATGAGACTCGCTTCATTCTACCAACATTTACACATCCACTACAATTGACCAATTATTTATTCCTGACATTAATCTCATTTCTTTTTCACACACCCAAAAATCTCAATTATCAGAAGATCATCCTGGTTGTTATCTAGTGCGTGGGTCGGTTTTATTCAGTTTTTTTGTTTTAAGAAGACCATGGATGCCTACAGAGACAAGAGGACCACTCCTGGTAATGTAGGTGATTATGTGTGACCGTGTATGTACAGTCAGGTGCATAAATATTGGGACATTGACAGAATTTTCATATTTTGGCCTCTATTCACCACCACAATGGCTTTGAAATGAAACAAACAAGATGTGCTTTAACTGCAGACTTTCAGATTTAATTTGAGGGTAATTACATCCAAATCAGGTGAACGGTGTAGGAAATACAGCGGTTTCTATATGTGCCTCCCACTTTTTAAGGGGTCAAAAGTAATGGGACAAACTAAACAATCCTAAATCTAACTTTCACTTTTTAATACTTTGTTGCAAATCCTTTGCAGGCAATTACAGCCTGAAGTCTGGAACGCATAGACATCACCAGACGCCGGGTTTCATCCCTGGTGATGCTCTGCCAGGCCTCTACTGCAAATGTCTTCAGTTCCTGCTTGTTGTTGGGGCATTTTCCCTTCAGTTTTGTCTTCATCAAGTGAAATGCATGCTCAATCGGATTCAGGTCAGGGGACTGATTTGGCCATTGCATAACATTCCACTTTTTAGCCTTAAAATACCCTTTGGTTGCTTTTGCAGTATGCTTCGGGTCATTATCCATCTGCACTGTGAAGCGCCGTCCAATGAGTTCTGAAGCATTTGACTGAATATGAGCATATAATATTGCCCGAAACACTTCAGAATTCATTCTGCTGCTTTTGTCAGCAGTTACATCATCAATAAATACAAGGGAACCAGTTCCATTGGCAGCCATACATGCCCACACCATGACACTACCACCAGCATGCTTCACTGATGAGGTGGTATGTTTTGGATCATGAGCAGTTCCTTTCCTTCTCCATATTCTTCTCTTCCCATCACTCTGGTACAAGTTGATCTTTGTCTCATCTGTCCATAGGATGTTGTTCCAGAACTGTAATGGCTTTTTTAGATCTTGTTTGGCAAACTCTAATCTGGTCTTCCTGTATTTGTGGCTCATCAATGGTTTACATCTTGTGGTGAACCCTCTATATTCACTCTTGTGAAGTCTTCTCTTGATTGTTGACTTTGACACATATACACCTACCTCCTGGAGAGTGTTCTTGATTTGGCCAACTGTTGTGAAAAGCTTCACCAGGGAAATAATTCTTCTGTCATCCACCACAGTTGTTTTCCGTGGTCTTCCGGGTCTTTTGGTGTTGCTGAGCTCTCTGATGCGTTCTTTCTTTTTAAGAATGTTCCAAACAGTTGATTTGGCCACACCTAATGTTTTTGCTATCTCTCTAATGGGTTTGTTTTGATTTTTCAGCCTAATGATGGCTTGCTTCACTGATAGTGACAGCTCTTTGGATCTCATATTGAAAGTCGACAGCAACTGATTCCAAATGCAAATGTCACACCTAGAATCAACTCCAGACCTTTTACCTGCTTAATTGATAATGAAATAACGAGGTAATAGCCCACACCTGTCCATGAAAAAGCTTTTGAGTTGATAGTCCCATTACTTTTGGCCCCTTAAAAAGTGGGAGGCACATATAGAAACCGTTGTAATTCCTACACCGTTCACCTAATTTGGATGTAATTACCCTCAAATGAAATCTGAAAGTCTGCAGTTAAAGCACATCTTGTTTGTTTCATTTCAAAGCCATTGTGGTGGTGAATAGAGGCCAAAATATGAAAATTCTGTCAATGTTTCAATATTTATGCACCTGACGGTATGTATTTAAACTGTACTTTCATGGTGTGTGTGTCTTTGTGTTTATTTAAACATTTCTTTACAGGTGAACAACAGGTACCAGCAGGCCCTTAATGCCCCACATGCTGGTACTTGTGGTTCCCCAAGTACCAGCATGCAGGGGAGGCTTGCTGGGACCTGCATTGTATTGTAAAGACAATGTTTTTAAACTTCTATTTTTACATTACACCTACACTATCAACCCGCCACCCACCGCCCAGGGGTGGCGGGGTTAGCCCCAGACTATCAACCTAGGCTAGGGGTGCCCTGGAGTGGGGGACCCCTTTATTGGTGGGGGTCCCCAACTCCCCAGGGATCCCTGGCCTGGGCTGACTAGTGGTCAGGGCTGAGGCTGCGGCTGGGGGACCCGGTAAAAGGGCTCCCCTGGCTGTGGCATCAGCCCCCTGCTAGAAAGGGTCCGGTGCTGGTTCTGAAGCTTACAGGGGAACCCAATGCAATTTTTTCCCCTGTAATTAAAGAACCAGGACTGATTCTCAGAGCCCAGTGCTGGTTGTACTAAGTACAGTGGAACCCTACATATTTTTTTTCCTGTACTTATACAACCAGGACTGGCTATGAAAAGTCCGGAGCTATTTCTGTTTTAGGTGGGAACCCCACATCATTTTTTTCTAAATGTAACTATTTCTTAGCTTTTTAGAGTAAGATACATGCATGTATCTGTGTCAATCCGACCAGCTCATGCTCAAATTGAAAGCATGATGCAGGTCTATTCAGTTGGGGATTTGAAGTTCGATTTGAAGGTCGATTTTGTGTTCGATTTCAAATCAAATGATAGTAAATGAGGGATTTGTGTGTCGGTCTAGGTAAAAGTCCCGATGTTTTTCCGATGTTCTATTTGAGTAAAATTTGGTTTTAAATTAGATTTTACATTCGATTTGGCCTTTAGTAAATACCATAATGCAAAATCGAATGCAAATCGAATGCTAAATCACTCAAAATGCAAAATCGAATGTTAGTAAATATACCCCCTAGACTTTATTGACACCATTAAATTGTCTTTGTGTTGGCTGGGACCCCACTAGCATTTTACTACTATTGATTGCCTGTTTGCTTTGTGTATTGTATACTTTGTCAATACATTCTTTACATATATCGGGTTGTTCATTATGTACAGTGTAGTATATTTATTGTTCTATTTTCTCTCAGACATTATTGTCTTCTTCAACTTGCATTCCAATGTAAAAATAAAAAAGAAGAAGTGTGGCAAAATTAATGGCTATATAAACTGAGAGAAGTCCTGAATGAAAGAAGAGAAAGTCCTGTAAAAATCAGTGGAATCCACGAGGGTTTATTTATTTGTATGAGTATAAAAGACATTGGGTCTCATTCAGATCCGGTCGATGGTTAGCCCTGCGCATGCGCAGCGGCCGCACTGCGTGTGCGCAAGCCCCGGAGCAAGAGAGAAACTCTCTCGCTCTCGAGCTCTCTACAAAAGTGGAGGCTGTCGATGTTGATCAACAGCTTGCCCCGTTTTGTAGGCAGGCCGGGGGTGGTGGTTTCCAAAATCAAATGGAGGCGTTCCTTACGGAACGCCTACCATTTTGTGGGCGGCCACACTGACATCATCAGTGATGTCAGTGGGGAGCTTCCTGCTCTATCAGAGCAGGAAGCTCCCTGAGGCTTGTGGTTGCCGAGACCCAACCTTAGGGTCTCTTCACAAGCCCCAATGGTCGCGATGGTGTTCACCATCGCGACCATCAACCTGGTCGGTCGCTAAGCTGTGGGTGGTAACCCACAGCTTAGCTAACGACCAGGAGGCCGCACCAAAAAAAGGAAGCGGCCACCCTCATTCAGAGAGAGCGATCGCTTCTTGCGACCGCCTCTGAATGAGGGCCATCATTCTTATATCAGAAGCCTATGGGAATTGAATAGATGGACTTAAAATTGTACACCGTTGTCCGTGAGGTTCTAATTTTGGGCTCATATTTTGATGTATACTTGGGCTACTCCCCAGGGCAGAGGAGAGATGGCTATTTTTGTCCTGGGGGGACAAATACTGAGAGGCAAGCAGCCCAGGCTCTTCTACCAGCATGCCACAATGGACACAAGGGATTATTTCTAAAGCATTAGGTTGTAAAACCTGGTGCTTCTTATGTTTAAGACCGATACTTAAAAGGGAAATGCGTCTACTAGCAAGACACGGCTAGTAGAATCGTTGTCCTTTTAAATATCTGGCATAAACATAATCAGAAGCTCCGGGTTTTACAACCTGACGCTTCTGAAATAAACCCCAAAATGTAATAAAAGTTCTAGAGGTGTTTTTTTATATAGACAATAAAATATGAAACATGACTATCTCAAAGAGAGAGACACAATACAACATCATCCCCAAATAAATACTGTACAATACAGAGGGCCTGATTCAGAGATGGACGCAATAGCGATTTTTACGTTGATCAAGCGGTTGTGTACCACTGCATATGTGTATAAGCCACATTGCGCACGTGCTGAGATTGTCTTGCAATTCCGCACACAGAGAGAACCCATTCGTAAAGTGAGTAACAGGTAGTCAGAGTTTGGGGGAGGTAACTGGGAGTGGTCAGAAAACCGCAGACGTGTCTGACTATTTAAATGCTGTTACATTGGCGTGCATAATTTAGCCCTTGTGATCTCATACGCAGCATAAGAGCTCTCTGTGTGTCAGGAGAGCTGCAGAGTTTGTGGTTGGTCAGATCTACCGCAAGGGCAAGATGGCTGCTCAATGTGCATTTATGTTACCGATATTTATGCAGGTAAGCAATGTTGAACGCATATGAGAAGGCAGCGGTGGGCGTCCTTAGGCCCAGGTAAGCTTTGGCGCTATTAGCATACTTTCACAGCTGTGCTCTGTGAGAAATCATACTGCGAACGCTGTATATGGAGCTGCATTACTTGCAAATGCAATGACCCACCCTGGAGCCCACTTTACCTTCAGACCAGGGGCGTTTCTAGAGAGGAGGGGGCCAGTGTGCAGTCTCCGACATGGGCCCCCTCCTCTCCGCCCGGCAGCTGGCAGCACACTGAGCTGTGCGCGGCCAGCACCGGAGTTATAGACTCTGGGCACTAGAGTGTGCCCAGAGTCTATAATGAATGCACAGATCACCAGGAAAATGGCTGCGGCGGCCATTTTCCCTGTAATGCGCATGCGCAAATGACAGGAAAATGGCCGCCACGGCCATTTTTCATTCGTTTTACAGCGCTGGACCTCCGCGCCGACGTGGGACTCCGGAGAGGTAAGTAATATTATGGGTGCAGGGTGTGCAGTGCAGGGCCCTCTGGACAATTCACAATTCAATACTTTCGGCAAAGTAAGAGATTTGTTCAGGAAATACACATGTAAGTACTGGACAGCAGTAGAATTCAACACAAATAGGTCATTGTTACTTTTACACTAAATTACTTCTACCACAGTTTATCGAACACCCTTACGTCCAACATACATAACACTATTTCAAGATACTCTATGCAGTACAATTCTAATACCTATCACTAAACTAATTAACCATATTATCCTTTTTTATACTGCAGTATAAATAATTTTTACACTTTACAAAGTGTCCCAAGGAGACAAGTTCCAAATCATGAGCTCGGTGTTGCACTGGGTTGGTTGCTCCTTTAGTTCAGCAATATTATGATTAAGATTATGTTTAGTTAGGGCAACCAACAATAGCTGATGTAGACTTTCAATGATGTTAAATGTGATGATAAAGGGTCTCCAAAGGGATTATGCAGATCCTTGTTTAATAACTACACTGTTGCTAATTGTTAGACTTGATAGAAAATTACAATTTGCCTTTGTGTTACTAGTCCGGATAGAGGGCCAAATGTGACCAGGTGTAACTAAAGAATTGTGCAAATGTAGTTAGCTTTCCCTTTTGCAGACTATTCCTTGCTGGAATTCACTGCAGTCTGAACTATAGTTGGTTGGTTAGCTGATCCCGTGAGCAGTGTGAGGTTAGGGTGTACTCTTGCCTGTATTTTATAAGTCCTAGGGTTATATTTACTAAAGTGCAGGTTCTTAGAAGTGGAGATGTTGCCCATAGCAACCAATCAGATTCTAGCTATTATCTTCTAGAAGGTGCTAGATAAATGATAAGTAGAATCTGATTGATTGCTATGGGCAACATCACCACTTCTAAAAACTACACTTTAGTAAATATACCCCCTAGTCTCGCCCTTCCTGGTGCTGTCAGTTATATTTATGGAAGGAGAGCTGTGAGAAGTAGAGCTGGCAATATCAATGATGACTGATGACAGCATGTGCAGGGGTTTACTAAGCTCACTGCTCCTGGGACCAGCTACACGCCTGGAGTCTCTGCTTCGGATCTGTAATGAAGGCTCAGCTGCTTCACTGAAGATTCTCCCCTGCTGGTTGATGGTCGTCTCTCCCTTGTTACCTTGTTCTTGTCATCGCCTATCCACTGCTGATTGCCTTCTCTCTCACCCACTGGTGGCCACTCAGCATTGCTTGATGAGAGTACCGCCTTCAGCTCACTTGGACCACCGCGTTTGTCCCAGTACCGAATCAGCACACCATCTCTCTGCAGAGCTGCCCGCTGCCACTCTTCCTCACCTCTCTCAAGTTACTGGCCACACACCAACTTCCTCTCTTCAACTTCCTCGCTTCCACATACTGGCTATACAAGCCGCAGCACGTGTTAGCAGACAGTGAGCACACAAGCTGTCACTGGGCTCGCACTGAAAAAAGATATTTGCCCCCCAGCACACTGCAGCAAAAACAATACTTAAAACCTACATGATAATAGAGGCTCGCACCCACAGCAGTTCCAATGTATTCAATGGGGTGCACCTCCATAGTGATACACAAGGTAGTGTATCACACAATCACTAATTTAGTACAGGCTTAGTGAGTTCTATATCACTGTTTGACACAGTCAGCAAAGATTGCTCATAGTGAGCCTGCGTTTGCATCAAGCTCCACCACTGAACCACCAGGAAGGCTGGATGCTGGCCCAAAGCTGTTAGTAGGAATTTGCCCCAGCCCACCCCAGTCCCAGGACTAAAGACATAAGTCACATCATGCACAGGACAGGTGTCTCAAGTTTTTTTGTTTTTATACTTTCCCATTCGTTCAGTAAAACAGCTGATTTGGAAATTATGGGGATGTAACCTATTGTCCCATAAGTCATTACTGCAGACATTTTTATTCTTTACGTAATTTAATTTTTAAATCAAAAGTTATAAGATACCGATCTCAAGTGTAATCCAACAGAGGCAGACATACTGCGCTGCTTGTGGTCTTGTATTACATGAAAAGATATTTGGAAAGATATTCAGCATTTTATTCCACATGTCCTCCAGATTTCCATCACCGTTAATTGTAAATAGATGGTTTGGAATATGTATTCCTCAGATAGCTCGTGTTCTTTGTCTGCTGGGACAGAAAACTCATTCTCAAAGTAGCAGCAGCAACAAAGAAAGCAATTGTATCCCAATGGATTTCTACATATACCCCAAACATCAGGTTAATGCCTCAGATGTCTTTCCTATTTGATGTGGACTGAGTTGAAACATCTACTAACATGGAAGGATTGGTCAAAAAGTTGTTTGCCTTACATTCTTACATTCACGGGTCCCATGAAAGAAACCCTAACAACATTAATGATTTTAAGAATCTGTGTGAAAAATAAAATAAATGGATAATTCCAGAAAACAAAATGACTCTCAGGAACATATTGCACTAAAAGTTCTATCTACAGATATTATATTGTAATTAAAACCACGGATCAAGTAGATGGGGGAAGACAGTTTACAGAAAACAAATATGATAAAATATTGTTTTCTAGATTTACTATAAGCAGTGCTGTACTTAGGAAAAAAAGTGACAGAACTCACCTACTTACATTTAAATACAAGATTTAAAGTAGCTTCCACTCTCTGTGTGCAGCAGAACCGGAAAATCTATTAGGCGATTAAAACAGGAGCCTAGGGCCCGGTGAGAGATATTTTATTTTCTAAGCACCCTATTTCACTGACACTGGCTCTGTGGCAATCCTGTAAGTCTTATATATGTACAAAATACAAATAAGGGCCTTAGTTATCACCAAGTTTTATCATTCACAACGAGTGATACAACTCATTGTGTATGATAAAGGTGCTCTAGCCAATCAGCTTCCAACTGTCATCTGTTTGAAAAATGACAGTTGGGAGCTGATTGGCTGAAGCACCATGTATCATACGCAACGAGTTTTATCACTTGTTGTGAATGATAAAACTTGTTGATAAATAAGGCCCTAAAGACCCGGTTGTTGAACTACCGACTGTGCTTTGGATGAAGAGATCTGAACTAGACCTTGGCGGTATGAGGATCTCCACAGTTATGTATCCCAGAGTATGTATTGTCACCAAACCTCTGAGAACATGGGGTCTGCAATTATGGTGAAAATAAAGAGGAAATTAGATAAACTAATCTGGACTGCTGGAAGCAGTAGCTAATCATTTTGTACAGTTACTTATAACTAATATAAAAAAAAAACTGTGCCTAATTGCAGTTGGTTGGCAGAAGCAATTAGTTGCAGAATTAGTATTGGCGATCATTGCTTAGTTTGTCAGAATAAGAAAAAGTCAGATTCAGAAACCAAATTAATGGCCTTAAAATTACAGGAACATTCAAGAGGGAATAGAGAAAATATAAGGACTAAAAGCAGCTTTTACTGTACCTATGTAAGGTCAATATATACTGTATATTTTTTCAATTAATAGAAAGGAAACAAGCTTAAATTGAGAAATTATATTGATTGACAAGTAAAAAATGTTCACAACTGCAATTGCATAATGCTTGTCATTATAAATGAGCCATGATGGCAGTAGACGGCACAAATTTACAAAAGGGACAGACTAACCTTTGGGAAAATTTTAACAATTAAACCTAAAATACAATATTGGCCAAACAACAAAAGTTGCAAAATGAACAAAAATAACACCTGCTCGCAAATCCATCCATGGAAAACGGCACTGAGAATGGAAGAACTAGTGAAATGGAGAGATGAATATGTTACTAGGAGGGTTTATAAGGAAATTAGCTAAGACACAGAGAGATACAGTAGAACGTTGGAATGATGTCAGTTATGTAGCATGCCAGTCGATAAGTTAAAAAATGTTGCCTTGTTAGTAGGAGTAATATGTATGAATGAGTGAAGAACAGATTTCCCCCAACATTGAAAATATGTTGATGTTAACTGTTCTTTATCAAGGGTGGTTTCCAACCAATCCATTTTAAAAAAGGAATACAAGTGTTAGGCCCGTATTCAATTAGGGAGCGAAAAGTTCGTGCTGGAGCTTTTCTGGGGATAAATAATCGGGCACGTGCCCGCTTTATCCCCGTATTCAATTTGGAGCCGGCGAAAACAGGAGCGGAAAGGTAAGTATCGAGAAAAATAGGGGAATTTTGGGGAATTCATCCTGGGACCCCCTAATGATGTCCAGACATGGGGGATCACTGTAGGTACCCAAGTTTAGCCCTGCAGAATGTGTTCTGCATTTTAAATAGCCGCGGCAGGTGTTTTTTCCCGACATTGAAGAAGTGATGCAGAAGAGCACTTAGGTTTTTTTTTTTTTAAAGTGTTCCCTTCAAATTTAGGGTACATGAATATGGGCACTAGCATATTTTTAAGTCCCTAAATGATTTTTTTAAAAATTCAGCAAAAATGCACCTGCCGTCAATAGCCTATTCTGGAAAACACCTGCCGCATACTTACAGAATACCTCTGAACCTATTTTGCTATTTTTAAACACTGTTCCACAATTTTTTTTTTTTACCCCAAAACTGAAATTATTTTTTTGGGATGTCCCTATTTTTTTTATAAAAAACTTTTTTGACACAGTTTGTTTTTAGGGTCTATTCCCAGGGGTGCAGGCTATTTTTTTAAAGCCTGCACCCCTAAACCCCAATTCTTCACTTTTTTTCGCCATGTAAAAAATGTTATCCCTGTTTTTTTTCAAAGACTATTCGAACTTGTCTTTGAAATTGAATATGGGGATAATTGAAATAGGTGAAAATGACGTCATTGGCGATAAATTATCACTGTTTTTGACTTTTCGCAGCCTAATTGAATACCTCCCTTAGTCTAGAGGCAGTCCTAACAAGGGATGGAGGAGTATCATGTATCCAGTGTTGGAGAATTGCTGTCCTGCCCTCTACAGCCAGGGGAAACAGACGCTGTTTTGTCTGACTATGAGGTCAATGGTTGGTCTGCAAGGTGACCCAAAATCACCCTATGGTGACAATTAGAGAAAAAGATACCAAGTGTAACACCATCTAGGGGATGTTATTGGTAATCACACACCTTTCAGTGTTAAATATTGCTGTGTGGCCAAGTGGGAATAATCATCAAAAGGGGGAGTGAAACCTTAGCCTATAAAAGGGAGAGGTTTTTCCACCTTTGGAGAGACATCTTAGAGCTGGGGAGCAGAGAGGGAGCTCCTGCGCTTCTCTGACAGAGGAGAAGGGCGGGCCATGGCAGCAGCCACATTACCCATCTAACGCCCGAGGAGAAAGACCAATAAAGAGGTCTGGAAAGGGGATGTAGTTGATATCCCAGTGGTTGGGATGCTGGTGCTCAGAATACCAGTGCTGGAATCCCGGTGCCAGAATCCCGACCGCTGGCATCCAGACGGTAAATATTAAGGTTAGGGTGAGGGTTAGAGTTAGGCACTAGGTGGAGGGTTAGGGTTAGGCTGTGGGGGGAAAAGTTAGGTTTAGGCAGCGGGAGGGGGAGGATTCGGCTGTGGGAAAGGTGGCTTAGGAGAACCGTTAGGTTTAGGCAAATTACCTTTGGGTGTCGGAATTCTGACTGTCAGGATGCAGCTGTCGGTATTCTGACCACCAGCATGCCGACTGCCAGGATCCCGTACCCAATCCCTGGAGAGAAACCTGGAGAAAGACTAGGAGATTAAAGAGTCTGCAGCCAGAAGCCTGCAGTGTGAGCAGCCCAGTGAGGTCTCTAACCTGCAGCACCAAGGAGAGCTTTAAGGCAACATATGTATTGTCAGAAGAGGGATGAGGTGTCCCGTATGCATGAAAGCCTCCAGCAGCCATTAGCAGTGGGTCACTATTGGAGCAATGTGCCTATAGGAGCCATCTCTCTGGGGAAGGTGAGTGTTACAGCCGAGGTTACACTGCATAGGAGGAGTTTACTGCTGTCCCATGTGATGAAGAAGGGTGCAATGAGAGGCAGATGTGTGGGTGACCATCCGTATATTGCTGATCCTTAGAAAGCAGAGAGAGATAGACTGGGTGTGATACAGTACATCATGTATACTATCTTAGGAGAGACAGATTACAACTGAACCTAAGAGAGATGAGTGTGAAGCTGTAGAACTACAGCAGTGGCGGGCTGGGCCGGGGGGCAGGGTGCCATCTGCCCCCCGGGCCGGTCCACGCTGGGCCGGTCCCAGGGCCGGCGCAAACACACTCAGCAAACCCAAAGCATGCATTGCAGGGAGGCGCCATGCTAGAGAGGCGCTCTCCTTGCTTGCTGCAACTGAGTTTAGTGTTTATGTTGCCGACTGCCTCTCTGCCCCCTGGCCGGGTCCCTCCCCTCTCCTCGGAGGCAGACAGCACTTGAGCACATACATTGCCGGCCTGTCCATTCAGATACGCGGCGGCACTGTCACCGCCAATCCCCTGCTGCTGCTGCCACCAGTCCCGCCCACGATGTCGCCAATTCACCTACTGCCGCCGCTGCTGGTCCCACGTTGTCACCGCCGATTCACCTGCTGCTGCCGCCAGTCCCGCGATGTCACCGCCAGTCCCCTGCTGTGCAGGACACGACAGTCCCGCGTTGTCACCGCCGATTCACCTGCTGCCGCCGCCGCCAGTCCCGCGATGTCACCGCCAGTCCCCTGCTGTGCAGGACACGACAGGTAAGTAACAAAGTTGACTACTGGCGGGGAAATGAGAGGGGCTGTGTTGAGGAGAGCCGTGAAGTAAGGGGCTCTGCTGAGGGGGGCCTGTGAAGTAAGGGGCTCTGCTGAGGGGAGCCTGTGAAGTAAGGGGCTCTGCTGAGGGGGGCCTGTGAAGTAAGGGGCTCTGCTGAGGGGGGCCTGTGATGTGAGGGGCTGTGCTGAGGGGGGCTGTTTTGTGAGGGGTTGTGCTGAGGGGGGGCTATGCTGATGGGGGCTGTGGTGTGAAGCGGTGTGGTGTGAAGACTGCCTGTTTGCTTCTCATCACCCACTCCCTTTCCCTGTTTCCCTCTCTGTCACCCTCTAATCCCTCCCCAGTGTCACCCACTGCCTCTTCTCAGTGTCACCCACTGCCTCTTCTCAGTGTCACCCACTGCCTCTTCTCAGTGTCACCCACTGCCTCTTTCCAGTGTCACCTACTGCCTCTTTCCAGTGTCACCCACTGCCTCTTTGCAGTGTCACCCACCGCCTCTTCCCAGTGTCACCCACCGCCTCTCCCCAGTATCACCCACTGCCTGTCACCTATTGACTGTCACCCACTGCCTTTCCACAGCGTCATCCACTGTCTGTCGCATTTGTAGGAGGGCGCAAATTTATAGTTTGCAGGGGGGCGCCGAGCATCGGCCCTGACAGGTCCCCATGTTGTCTCTATTTCTGATTAATATCCACCATTTTCTTTTTCTTTTATAATGTTATATTTAGTGTATGTATTGAAACTAACACCCCTATTTGAGCCATTGATTAGGACACGCTCTCGCGGTCGGTCTGCGCGCGAGACCTCGCAATCTCTATTTCAGGATAAGCCGTTGTTTATGGGCCAGTGTCCTGGACTTGCCCCCCAGACTAAAAGTTGCCAGCCAGCCCCTGAACTGCAGGCACCAGCCAGCGTAGAGCCATGTGGAACTTTGTATACTTTAAGACTGTGCTGGTGGAAAAGAGTATGGGGTAATGTCATAAGACTGTCAAATGCTATCTGACATGTCAAGTATTTATGCTGGAGGAATAGGAGAAGCTTGTAACCTTACTTTTATTGTTCTGAAAGTCATGTACAGGAGAGGAGAAATAAAGGAGTGTATTTTATAAGAGAAGGCCTGGCGTCCAAATTATTCAACAAGAACTGTTGGTGCATATGTCTTTACCTGTGTCTATATGTGTGACTGCTATAAAGCCTGCATGGGCAGAGACCCCCTTCTCAGGTATAGCCCACGCACTGGAGAAGTAACCAGTGGCAATGGTAGGCGTATCACTACACATGCATCTTGCACAACACCGCACACTGAAGGGGGGTTACATGTTGTGTTCTCATAATTAGATAAACGCTTCCAAAATGATGGATAGGATGACACTACCATAAACAATGATAAATGTCTGCATTAATAGCCCCGCAGAAGACAGGCCAATTCATCAGGCATATCTTTCTCAGAAAAGGTGAATAAGTTATATCTTTGTAACTATTGGCAAGTAGCGGCTTCAGGGTCATTTTCTAGTTTGATTTTGATATAAATATTAGAAATGAAGATTAGTACATTTAACATGAGAGTTTCTAGAGGGTCAGTGAGTGTTTGTGGGGTAAACATATGTAGGACCAGATGTATCTTCAATCACATTTAACCAAAATGGAAAATAATAATCCCATCAATACAATAGGATTATTTACAGGCATCACAGTAGTTTTAGAGCCACACTTCTGGAAATAGCAGCCCAATTGCCTATGATATTGCAGACTGTATAGCCACTATTAAGGTATGTGCTAGATAATATCTTTAGTATTATCTCATTTTGTTACAGTAATTGCAGCTTTAATAACTCAAGTAAATCAAAACTATAATCACAATGCTTATTTCAGGCATTGACTTATGCTAAGATTATTAAGATAAGATCTTTTTATGCTAATTTAAGCTTTTCATGTTTTTGGCCAGATCTTTTGCTAGTGACAGCTTCATCAAGACACTTAAATACGTGACTCTCGTGTTTCTAAGAAACGTGAAGTCAGTGATTGTTCCTCCAACACCAGTAGTTCAAAATACATTCTAGAACCACCTCCCCTCTGTTAGCTTGCATATATAAGTGCAAATCAATTTTAAGGAAGAGATAAGAATGTATATGACATTAAATAAACACATTTATTGAAATGACAGTAGCCTGCCATGCTGCTGAGTTCTAGATAATTTAGTGTGGGAAGAGAAAGTGAAAACAATGAATCCAGGCTTTAAAAGTACCTGATGCTTTATGTTATCAGACTCTAAATGCTTGCCCATGAGTAGGTCTTAAAAATGTGACCCTGTTTATTGTATGCTCTGTAAGAAATGCCAGCCAAGCAAGAAGAAGTAACTCACAGGAATTCTTTTAACATTATTCACTCAATATAACAGTCAGCTCTATAAAGCTCAGCCAAGGGGTCACAGTACCTAATGCCATTATCTTCCCTCAGACACAAACAAAGAATGATGAGGTATAGTTACTGTTGATAGCAGCAGTGGTGCCCTCCGTGATTACAGTCAGGTGCGCCATTTGAAGCACCTTAAACATCTTATATGACAGATATATTCGGCATCTGCTCCAACAAATATGGGGTCCTGTTGTTTAGATGGTATTGTGTTTATCACATTCTAACTGGAGATAGTGCAGCAGACTGCAAAGATGGGTATATAGCATTCCCGCTAGGATTTTGGGGTGCGGCACCCTGCCCAATTTCAAAATGGCAGAGTGCACCATACTCTTTTACCGTGCCGCGTTAAAACAACATGGAGGGTGCCATTCCCCGCCCATTGGCTGCAGTGTCCTACGGGTGAGAGAAATAGCAGGACACTGTGGGAAAAATAGCGGTGAGGCAATCACCGCTGGTGATCAGATGCCATGCACATGTGCACGGCATCTATTCACAGAGAGGGGAGAGCTTGGGGGCAGCCTGGCATGTCCGTAAGTGCCAAGCATGATTGAAAGGGCGAGCGTCTTAAATACATGCCCCCTTTTCTAGTGGTCATGCCCCCTCCTCGGCACGCGCTAGAGTACCCTTTGTAGAGTGAACACTAGGTATGCTAAATTATTACATTAACTTAACCATTTACCTGTAAGAATTAGAACATGTGCAATGTAATTCAGAGACTATAATGATCAGGTGTGCACTTAGGCAGCAGTGTTTGTGGCTGCGTATACATGATTTCAGGGGAATATAGTTTAGTTGTTTTTTCTTTTTTTTTGGCTCTTGAAATCTATCAACCATCTTTTCCCCATTACATATAAGGGAGGATGGACATGTGACTATAAGCATGTGGGGTGCTCAATTAATAATTTAGGCCATATTCACTCACAATATATACAGCCGCATCTACCGTATGGACCTGATTATGATAATCCTATTACTTGCAATGGTATTTTTTTTCTACAGTTGTGATATCCATCAATGTGTGGGTTAAGTACCGAGAGTGCAAAGCTTCCCTTTTATGCAGAAGCGGCTATTACAGCACCACAATATTACAGTCCTCAAATATTTACACTGAAACTTATTCTACACTTGGAAAAAAAGAATCACTTTGGCCATATGCAAGGTGCATTAGAATGAAATAAACACAGACCCCCATACACTAGTGACAGATTGGGCCAATTAGTCGACCCCCAGAATCTCAGCGATTCCCTCATGGATCGCGAACATCGATGGCCAACAGTCTGCATTTCCGACCGGCGGATAGGAAGTTCTGGTCCAATCGGGGAATTGGCCGTTTGCCCAGTAGATGTATGGTGCTCTTAAACTACTGTATAAAGTTTATTTTTCCCAAATCAAACCAATGATAATAGGCTTTATTGTGTTTAGGTGCAAAAGTTGCTCTGAATCAAAGCAACC
This sequence comes from Taudactylus pleione, assembly GCA_031769625.1. Taxonomy (NCBI): domain Eukaryota; kingdom Metazoa; phylum Chordata; class Amphibia; order Anura; family Myobatrachidae; genus Taudactylus; species Taudactylus pleione. The sequence goes on along the minus strand of JAUIMM010000005.1, from coordinate 17,941,161 downwards.
AAAAGTGAAAAATATCTTACTGGCTAATATGCATCAGTAAGCAGGGGCGTATTAACAGAGGAGGAGGCCCATGTGCAGTCTCCATCCTGGGCCCCCTCCTCTCCGCCTGCCTGCCGGCAGCGCACTGAACACAGCAGATTTTGGGCACTAGAGTAAATTCTATTGCTCTGCCAGAGTCTACTACACATGCGCAGATCACTGGGAAAATGATGCCGCTGGTATTTTCCCTGTGATCTCCTCACTAACCAATGACCAGAGTGACCAGATGCAAGAACCAATGGAAACCTGCCAACTTGTCCCTTTGTTCTCTCTGTAACCTGTACCGAATATCGCTTTGAACTGGTTTCAGTATTCAGTTATTTCTCAATTTCTTTGGGTGACGGTGACCGCAGGGTTCAGGATTGAAATACTGCATACTGGGACCAGTAGCGCATGCGTATGTATTGCCTGTACTTATATATATCTTATGCCGGCAGCGCACTGAACACAGCAGATTTTGGGCACTAGAGTAAATTCTATTGCTCTGCCAGAGTCTACTGCACATGCGCAAATCACTGGGAAAATGATGCCGCTGGCATTTTCCCTGTGATCTCCTCACTGCGCCTGCGAAAAATGCCAGGAAAATGGCTGCCCTGGCCATTTCCCATGCAATTTGTAGAGCAATGGTACCGCTGACGCGGGTCTCCGAGAGGTAAGTACAGGGGCATATCTAGAATGGGTGCAGAGTGTGCGGGTCCCTGGGTCTAGGGAGGGCCCGCACCGCACACCCTGCACCCATAGTATTACTTACCTCTTCGGAGTCCCACATTGGAGCGGGGGTCCGGCGCAGTAAAAACGACTGAAAAATGGCCACCACGCCCATTTTCCCGTTGTTTGCGCATGCGCAGTACAGGGAATATGGGCGCCGTGGCTATTTTCCCAGTAACCTGTGCATACTCTATAGACTCTGGGTTGACTCTAGTGCCCAGAGTCTATAACTCCGGCGCTGGCTGCGCACAGCTCAGTGCTCTGCCGGCCGCCGGACAGAGAGGAGGGGACCCATTTACGAGACTGCACATGGGCCCCTCCCCTCTAGAACCGCCCCTGGGTAAGTTATTAATAAATCGGTGCAGGGTGTGCGGTGTGGACCCCCCCCTCCCCTGGAACACTCTGCACCCATTATAGATACCTGTCAGTAAGTACAAATGTTACATCTACAATAAAAACATTTTAGTTATATGTGTATAATGTTTTCTTTGTGGTAGGTAAAAAATAACAATAGTATTATTGTTTGTAAATTTCCTTTTTACTTGCAATATCATTTTTATCACAGATTAACAATCCATCTCTCAGATTAGAAGTACTTTTTTTTTATCAAAATGTGAGAATACATATATAAGTAATGTTTTTAGCACAAGATCCCTAGCAGTGACATAGGTTACATGCCAACAAAATTACATGGTGACTTACTTTAGTAGTGTAAGCACTAAACGACCGTTTTAGAGCACTCGGAAGAACCAGATTATCCCCTACCTAAATAATAGGTTTGCAGGGACTGTATACTGTCAGAGGCACATGCCAAACCTGCAGATATTTTCTGAGCAGATTGCAGAGACGTTTCCCTGCAGTTTCACACTCTGACTTTTTCAATTATAAACATAATAGCTCTTTTCCAGAAGATAAAAACCATGTCAATTGTCAGACTTTAACGTGTTGAAGCAGTAATTTTCATGAATTACGAGCCGGCAATCAGATGCATTTGCTAGATAATTTCTTCCCAAATGCATCACCTTTTTCCCTGAAGCAAGTTCTTAACCTTTTCAAATCAATTAAATATAATTCCTAAAAGGAATCGTGAGCTTCTAAACTGTATGACACGTCTGTGAAATGAAATGTAATTTCTATGAATCTCCATAGATACACTTTATTGACGACTGTAAAAAAACACACATTTGCAGTAAAGGGAAAGTACACAAAACGCACAAATGAAATAGTAAATATACAGTATGACTCACTTCCTTTATACATTTGTGAAATTTAGTCAGTGACACATGGAACATTAATGTTGCCTTGTCATCTTAAGGCCAATAAAGAAAAGTGTGTTAAGTTGCAGATTGCGTATTTCCATTTTCATTACAATATTATTATTATTATTATTATTATTATTATTATTATTATTATTATTATCATCGTTTATTTATATGGCGCCGCAAGTGTTCCGCAGCGCCTTCCATAGTACATAAACAAATAGGTTGATTTACAGTAACTTACAGTACAGTACAGTACAATACAATACAGGACATGGATAATATACATTGCTACAGTCGCGACCATAACACCCAGATAAGCAACAATACAAAGCAACCAAGTGTTAGGTGCCCTGGTAGAGAGTAAGAAATAGATGAAGGTAGAGTAAGGAAAAGCACAAGAGGGTAGAGGGCCCTGCTCATAGGAGCTTACATTCTAAAGGGGAGGGACAGACAAACAGGTGTGACACAGATGGGGTGGGCAGGGAGGAAGGAGTATGTAGCAGCAAGTTAAGATGAGAGCTGGAAGGCTTTGATGACTTTGACAATATGCTACAGTATGGAAATAAAATATGTTGCACTGCACATGCAATGCACACATATTGCACCAATATGTACAGTTTAACAAATCTATTTGTCCCTAGCACTTTGAACAGTATACAAGGGACATTTAGGGGCATTTTGCCCATGCTGCTCCCCACCTTTGGAACTCTCTCCCTCTTCCCATCAGTCTCTCCACCTCTCTACAATCTTTCAAACGGGCTCTCAAGACGCACTATTTCATCAAAGCCTTCCAGCTCTCATCTTAACTTGCTGCTACATACTCCTTCCTCCCTGCCCACCCCATCTGTGTCACACCTGTTTGTCTGTCCCTCCCCTTTAGAATGTAAGCTCTTATGAGAAGGGCCCTCTACCTTCTTGTGCTTCTCCTAAATCTACTTTCATCTACTTCTTACTCCCCACTAGGGCACCTAACACTTGGTTACTTTGCTCTGTTGCTAATCTGGGTGTTATGGTCGCGAATGTAGCAATGTATATTATCCATGTCCTGTATTGTATTGTACTGTAAGTCACTGTAAGTCAACCTATTTGCCTATGTACTTTGTAAGGTGCTGCGGAACACTTGTGGCACCATATAAATAAATGATAATAATAATACTAATATGTATCAAAGCTTGATGTGAGATAAAATTGTGAGATATATATCACCAACCAATCAGCTTCTAACTTACAGTTTGCAGGCTGTGTTTAAGAAATTATAGTTTGGAGCTGATTGGTTGGTGATATATATTTCACAATTTTATCTCATATTGTCGAAGTCAAATAATTGGTTATGATCGCTGTACAATTATAATCTGATGATCTAGTCATCTATGGGCTGATAAAGAGTAAATCGTTCTCTACTCTGCATTGGCACAATCTGATGCGCACAAATGCGTATCAAGGTTTATTCAGTGTATGGGAAACAGGTTTTTGTATGTCTGTAACAAATAATTAAAATGCACACATATACTGGTATGCGCAGAGGAGTGTTTTAAATGCAGAGTTAAAGACCATTGTCAGAAGACTGAATATCTGTAGCAATTGTATGCCTTTTGTTCAATGCTACTGTAGCTAAGAGGAACTGAAATTTACTGAAATGAGGCTGTAGCATAACAAAATGTGGAAAAAGTGATGTTCTGTGAATACTTTCTGGATGTACTGTAAATAACATGTGAATAGACTTGGTCATGTATGATAAAATATTGTAAATGTTCCATTAAACATCCTAGATAATGTAGTCTCAGTTCCCCCAAACTTTCTTTATAGGTTCGATGAGGTCCCACATCTTACCAATGGTCCCCTATAGATCCACTGAGTGCATATAAGGGTTGTTTTACCCTTTCTCGAAATGCATTATTGATGGTTCAGTGACCAAATTGTGTCACACTGTCTAGAACATTGAATAATAATTTGTTATGCATGACCAAGTAGGTTAAGAATAGAAGGTGATAGTTTTATGTTTGCTATCAAAGGGTGGACTGTCGAAGTCAAATAATTGGTTATGATCGCTGTACAATTATTATCTGATGATCTAGTCGTCTATGGGCTGATAAAGAGTAAATCGGATGCTACTCTGCATTGGCGCAATCTGATGCGCACAAATGTGTATCAAGGTTTAGTCAGTGTATGGGAAACAGGTTTTGTATGTCTGTAACAAATAATTAAAATGCACATAGATACTGGTATGTGCAGAGGAGTGTTTTAAATGATGAGTTAAAGACCATTGTCAGAAGACTGAATATCTTTAGCAATTGTATGTCTTTTGTTCAATGCTACTGTAGCTAAGAGAAACTGAAATTTACACTCCAAATAATCAGAGGAAAACCTTTGATGAGCTATCAGACTTTATGACTCCAGCAAACATCTGCTGGTCACCTCTGAGCAGAACCACTTTATTGTCTATGACACCTTGGAATTTGGTACAGGCAAACATAATATTAAATATGTCAGTTAATGGATAAAGTTAGGGGTATATATATATTAATCCATTACACATACACTGATGCACATAATGCACACACATAAACATATATGCATACACATAGACGCTCGTATGTGTATCCACATACATACACATAGACGCTCACATGCGTACTCACATACATACATACATACGGACATTACACGGACGCACATATGCGAATGCCTATGTATACAATAGGTTTCCATTTCGCAATAGTTAATAATAAGGGTTACTAAAGGTATTATTAATTAATAATTATGATGTAATATGTACTTAAGTGAGAACTAAGGTTTAGAACATAGAAGACATGTCAGGTTTGGTATCATACTAAATCCCTGTTTACTTGCAGACTTCCGTACCTATCGGCAAAGAAGTCGCATCTTGTGTCCGCTAGTTATGGATGAGAGGGATTTATTACATAGATTGTTATGCAGTGTTGTAGCTAGTTGTTCGGCGGGAAACTACACAATGTGACTGTTTGAGGACTGAGCCATCCCCCTGATGACACTAACCAATGACCAGAGTGACCAGATGCAAGAACCAATGGAAACCTGCCAACTTGTCCCTTTGTTCTCTCTGTAACCTGTACCGAATATAGGCTTTGAACTGGTCTCAGTATTCAGTTATTTCTCAATTTCTTTGGGTGACGGTGACCGCAGGGTTCAGGATTGAAATACTGCATACTGGGACCAGTAGCGCATGCGTATGTATTGCCTGTACTTATATATATCTTATTGCTTTTTATTCTAATTGTTAAATCTTTCCCTGTTTACATAAATAACTTTTTGTGCTTTGGAATCACACGATTGGACTGGAAAGCAATTCTTTCTTAAGCGACATGCAGCGCTAAATAGCGACTATTAGGAATCAATAATATCAATCTTTGATACATATGCCCCTAAATTGCAAGTTCACCACATTAAGGGCTCTATTTACTACAATCCGCATTTAGGGGCATATGTACTATGATTCGCAATTTAGCCGCGATGTTTTTTCAATCCAATTCGCCACTAGAAATTTATCTTTGTTTTTTTTCTTCACACCTATGTATAAAGGATGTGATGCATAAGTATTGGTTGCGATAACTAATACTTCTGCGATAACAACTCTAATGTTAAAGCCGCTTTTAGCACTGGTCTGGTCTCCTGTGCACTCTCCCCGGTCTGGGCTCCTGTGCGCAGGCGCTGTTTTCAGGTCAATGAATATACTGCTGTGCTGTGGCTTCTGTGAAGAGATGACTCACACGGAGCCCAGGTGGGAGGAGCTACACACAGAGACTGGAGGGACCTGAAAAGCACAGTGTAAACAGCACAGAAGTGATGAAGAGAAAGGACTGAAATGATGATTTTGCCATGTAAAGCAGGGGTAACTTTTCACTGCAAAGGTAATAATCTTTTCACAGTTCCCCCTTGATACATAGCACAAGTTCGAGAATTACAATACACGTATATGGGGTGAGATAAAAAATGTGATAATCTAGGAGACAAACACGACCTCAACATTGTTTAATAAAAGTGAGAGAAATTTTGCCTTTGTACATAGCTAGGATAGATAAAGTTGAGAAAACTATAGTGAAAATGCTGTTTATCACAAGTTTTATCACCTATTTGAGCTTGATACATATGACCCGGAGAATGCAGATTTTGGTGTGATATTACCGACTGAATTCGCACGGCGAATTCTGGCAATATCACAGGGATTTACTAAAAATCCCTTGCAGGGACAGAGCTTGCGATAAAGCTCTGTCCCTACGAATCCCCTCTGCACACCTATCACGGCCGCCGCTAAGGCCCGCCCCCATGATTGCGATCCCCCTCCCTTAATTACACTTCCCTCCAGTGATTGGGGCTCCGGTGATGTCCTTCATGGCTCCAGTCAGCTGATCTCCCATGTGATGATAATGCCACCTGGAGGTGGCGGCATTATCCAGGGTCTCCCCCCAGTTACTGGACTCCTGCTCCGTTCTCTAACAGGCAGAGCAGAGCCCGGAGCCAGCCCCAGTGATCAGTTGTGTGGTCTAAACAGACCACACGCCAATCACTGCCAAAAAAAAAAATAATAAAAAAAATAGTAAAAAGAAAAACAACTTGCCTGAGTCCATGGACCAGAGATCGGGGTTCCGGTGATGTCCTCCCTCCGGTCAGCTGGTGTCCTATCCTGCACTGGGACCCGGTCATCAGCCGACCAGGTCACAGTGCAGGATGGGAGATCAGCTGACCAGAGCCACGGAGGACATCACTGGAGTCCAATCACCAGAGGTAAGTGTAATTAAGGGGGGTGTCGCGGGGAGGGGCGTGATCATGGGGGCTTAGCAGAGGCAGGTTGGCGCATGCGTGGGCAGTTGTCACGGTAATTTTTGCGAAAAATACCATGATAAGGCTGCGGAGGGGATTCGCAGGGACAGAGTTTTATCGCAAGCTCTGTCCCTGCAAGGGATTTTTAGTAAATACCTGTGATATTTCCTGAATTCACATTGCACCAAGTGGCCTCCACTAAGCCAGTCCCCCGTCCCCCCGATCGCGACACCCCCCTTTAATTACACTTACATTCTGCATTTAAATGCAGATTGTAGTAAATAGAGCCCTATGAGTGTACAAGTGCAAAATAAGCTCACTTTGTGAGATTTCACTTACATATATCTTGTGATTAGTTAATAATGAGCAGATTTGCGTGTTGGTGAAAATGATCATTGGCACTTTTTTATTAAATATAAAATAAATTTAAAAAAAGGAAAAATAGGAAAATCCTTTTGACCATTAAGACCATTAAGCCCCCAGAGACGTACCAGCGGTGACCTACTATTAAGCCCGGCGAGGGGATCCACAACCGGTAGCCATCAAGGCCAGGGAGGCCCCCCGCACAGCTGCCTGTGAAGGCTCCAGCTGCACCACATGCCTGCCGGATCACCCCTGTCTGAGGGGAGCAACCCTCAGACAGGTGTGATCCTATGCTGAGAGCCATGGCTTTTATTTCTCTCTCTGACTTATCAGCAAGGGTATTCTGCATATCAAAATGGCAGAAAATGTCCTGGGGCCCTGGGGTCCGCTGCATCCCCCCAGGCTCCAAGGGACCTCAATGCAAAATCCATCCCTCATTCTGGGCCCCCACAATGCTCCTGGCAGGTGCTGGAACATCTCTGGACTTCTCAATCGACCATGCTGTCCCCCCTTCTTGGCAGGGAGGACATGAATGGTACCTGGATCAGTCTGAAAAGGACCATGCTTTGCCCGCAGCAGGGAGCTGGTTGTGCAGCTGGGTCAGATGCTGGCACAGGGGAGACAGGCTCTACAACCAACCCTCCCTCCTAAAGAGCCTCTCACCCAGTCTTCTCCCACCACTAGCCCTTGGGTTAAAGGGAGGGGTTCGGAGGCCCCTGTCCATTGGGAACATCCAGGCGATGCATGGACAGGATTACTTTGGGCCGTAAGTTCCAGGTCCCCATCGCTCCGGCTGTGATTGTCCCCTCTTCAGAGGTTGCACAGTGGAGCCGGCTACAGTAACACACTGCCCCTTTGGTGCACTCTCATTACTCTGCCTTACCTACTGTCTCATGGCCCAGCCAGGGAGAAGAGCACATGGTCCCCCTCCACCTGACCCCTCATGCGCCATTGACCAAACACAGTAGTGGTGGTGATGAGGGAAAGGATCGGGGAGGGAAGAGCGAGGAGGGGGTTGTCACCCAAGGTCCCCCTCCAGTGCTGCTTCTGATGCCTCTCCCACCCCACTTCATCCACCTCCTCTCCTCATCCGGTACATTCAAGCCAGCCTCGCATCAACTTCAGGGCTCTTAGAAGGGCACACTATAGGGGGAATGAAGAAAGGTTTGGCCTTGGGGGCCAAAGGCAGCTGGTCCCCTCCATGGGGGGGGGCAACCAACCACATGTGATGACCCCAGCTGCGCGTGTGCCTGCTGGAGCAAGCATGGGCAATCAAAGGGAGGAGTGACCTTCAGAAGGGGTGATCCTAAGTTGAAAGCGATGGCTTTATTTCTCTCTCCTTGGGTGGATGGTCCCCTCCATAGAGGAGGCAGACAACCACCTGCGATGGCCTCAGCTGTGCAGGAGCAAGCACAGGCAATTAAAGTGGCGAGTGTTCCTCACACAGGGGTGATCCTACGGTCAGCAGCAGCACTTTGCATTTTGAAAATTACAAAAATTGCCTTGGGGCACTAGGTTCTGGGTGCCTGGCTGCTGCATCATGCCAGCCTCTGGGGGGACCTTGGTGCATAGTGGAGGGGTGGACCACTGAACCAGTCCCTCACCCTTGACAGTTCCCCATGGCACTTCCAGCAGATGCTGCAATGTCTCAGTTCTTCTCAACCTACTGCAACTTCCCCCTCAACAGGGCAGGAAGACACGAGTGGTACCTGGATTGGCCTGGAACAGGCCACATTGGTTATGAAGTCTCTTCTGCTCTGCTTCATCCACCTCCTCCATTCAGCCAGGATGGCAGTTTAATAAACTATATACAATGCCAGTCAGTCAGCAATGCCCAAAATAGTGCAAACTGCAAAGAAAAGAGATGCAAGATGGAATTGTCCTTGGGCCTTCCTACCCACTCTTGTTGGATATTAAAAAGGACATTCACAGTTTAACAAACCAAGCACTTCAGCGACAAGCAATGACATTTTTTTGGCTGAAGTCCTTGGTTTGTTTGGGCCCCGACAAAACAATTTTGATGATGAGAGTGTTGGTAGTGGAGATTGCATGCTGGTCCAAATTGCTGGTAGCTGGTACTGGACTGCTTGTTATTAATGTATAAATAATTATTATTTTGTTAAATAAATTGCATGAACTCGCTGCAAATGACGTAACAGGGAGGAGGTGCCTGGATGGTGTACGTCCCTACCTCTACTAACTTTAGCTTCACAAATTGTACAGATGCCTTCACAAATGTTGTCAGGATTTGGGTTCAAATAATTCCAAACCCAAACGTTGGCTTTTCTGATCTTGTCCCTAGGCATGACAATGGCTTTCTTTTTATCACAAACAACATCCTCATCATCAACATCCTCATTAGAGCTAGATAGGACACAATATCTTCCTCATCCTCCTGTTGCACTTCCTCCACACTATCATCCTCAATTTCTATTATTTCACCATCAAATACTAGCACAGCCATCATGGAGTCAGTGACCTGCTGTGCAACTGGGTGACAGCTGTCATACTTGCTTCCTCTATGAAAGGATTGTTTTACAGTCAATAGTTTTTTTAAACTACTACTAGTAGTGGTCTTCTTGGTCCCCTTCTGGGATGAAGATCCAGCAGCAGCAGGCCTGGCACTCAAGGATTCTTCTGAGGAATCCTGGATTGGTGAGGACTCACCTATTGTTATCATGATTGAAGCTATTGATGATGAAGGTGTTGGTGGTGGAGATTGCAGGTGCTTGGATCTAGCAGAGAGTTGGGAGCTAGCTGATGCTGGACTGCTTGTTGTTACTTTTTTAGCAAAACTTTCTGTTTTTGCCAAAAACTTTTCATACATGCACTGCAACTGACGTATCATGGAGGAGGTTCCTAAATGGTTAAAGTCCCTACTGTGGCTTTACAAATGCTATAGATGGCAAGACAATTGTTGTCCGGATTTGGGTAAAAATAATTACATATATAAGAGGTGGATATTTTTGTCTTATGCCCAGGCATGACAATGGCCTTCTTCTTATAACAGGCAAGAATTGCTTCCACTGGTGCCTCACTTACACAAAGAACATCATCAAAATCCTCATCATCAACATCCTCATTAGCTCCTGTGTCAGCTACACAAATATCCCCTTGATCGTGTAGCACTTCTACCTTAGCATCCTCATTGTTTAGGTCAGCAACTTCTTGACTTGTGCTGCTCATCCCCACATTGACAGAGGCTACAGAATGAGGTTTCACTATGAGTTCTGAAGGGTCAGGCTTACACTTAGCACTCACGGGCACACTTAGACTCTCCTCAGGGATTTGTGACATTTCTGAACACACAAATTGTTCTACTGGCTTAGTGGTTTGACTTTTCTTGTGCACTGATTTTCTGGTTTTCTTTTTTATTACACCTCTTCTACGCTCTGAGTGAGAAGGGCTTGCATCATTATCATGAGAGACAGAAGATGCCTCACTGACAGCAGTTGCAGAACCACCACTCGTAAATAAAGGCCAAGGCCTGAGCCTTTCCTTGCCACTGCGTGTGGTGCATGGCATGTTGGCAATTTTATATTTTTCTGCAATAAACTTTCTCTTTATTAGCGGTGTTTTTTTTTCTTTATCACTGTAACATATTCATTTTTGGATTTCAGATGCCCTGATGCTTTAGTAGATGATGTTGAAGAGCTAGTATCGGGTTCATCATGATGACTATTGAGAGCAGCTGAAACGCTAGCATTTGCTTGTTGCTTCTGCTCTTCTCACAAATTATCAAAGAATTCACAAACGTGGCACTACTACAAACAACAATAGAAGTTGTTTATTTATTTTCCATTTCTTTAAATGCGCAGCTCAACTGACACTGCGTGCAGTCACAGTGCTTTACTTACATGAACAAAATGCACTGGGGGACAGCGCACAGATGTAGCACAAACAAAAATAGAAATATTTTTTTTTTCACTTTTTAAAATCCGTAGTTCTGCTGACACTGCGTGCATTCACAGTACTTTTGTATATATGTTGAACAACCCTCGTACATACGTGAACAAAATGCACTGGGGGACAGCGCACAGACGTAGTACAAACAAGAATAGAAATATTATTTTTTTAATTTAATTTCCACTTCTTTAAAAGCGCAGCTCAGCTGACACTGCGTGCATTCACAGTGCTTATACGAGGGTTGTCCAAAAAGTAATGCCTAAATGCTCATAACTCTGAAATAATATGCAACATTTATTTGAAACTTTGTCAGTTTGTAGTTTAATATGTCTGCTAGCTATATATTTATTTTTGTTTAGGTAGTCCAAGAAATTCCATGGATTCCAAGATGAAACAAAGAGTAGTCATTGTACGAAGGCTGCAGTGCTACAGAAATCCACAGAAGACTGGAAAAAGTGTATGGTGAGCGCACAATTGACTATAGCAATGTCAGAAGTTGGATGAAGTGTTTTCAATCGGGAGAATCGTCCGTGTGCAACAAACCTCGTGGTGGCAGACCATCAACTGCAGTGACAGCAGAGAACCGACACAAAGTCGATGCCATGATTCAGAAAGAACATTGTGTGACCATCAGAGATATCAGTAAAGAACTTGAATGTAGCCATTGCACCATAGAAACACTAATCAATGATTTGGGATATCCTAATGTGTGTGCTAAATGGGTTCCAAAGCAATTAACCAGGGATCATAAGGCCCAGAGGGTGGAAGTATGCAATTACCTTTTGACCAACTTTGAAGCCAACCCTGAGACTTTTTTGGAAAATGTCATTACAGGAGATGAGACCTGGGTATTCCTTTATGACCCAGAAACAAAGGCCCAATCAAAGCAATGGAAACACCAAAGTTCACCTAGGCCAAAAAAGTTAAAATCACAGCGATCCGTAAACAAAGTCATGGCCACATTCTTCTGGGGTGTTCTCATCGATTACTTGGAACCAAACCAATCAAATGATCAATACATTATTACACTTAAAAACTGAAAGAAGCCATCCGCAAAAAAAGGTCAACAATTCCACTGTCAAATGTCATCTTACACCATGACAATGCCAGACCTCACACTTCGATGGCAACATCTGGGGACATTGCCAAAATGGGGTGGGCAATAATGCCATATCCACCATACAGTCCTGATTTGGCCCCTTCTGACTTTCATCTGTTTGGCCCTCTCAAATACTGTCTCCGGGGTCAACAATTTGAAAACATAGAGGTTGTTTAAAACGCCATATGCTCCTGGGTCAAACACCAACCACTGGAATTTTTCCAAAGTGGATTCACAGCTTGGGTTGAGAGGTAGAGAAAATGTTTGAGGGCAGACTGTGAATTTTTTGAGTAGAGTGATTCTGTTACTAAGACTTCAAAGTATTTTACTGCAAATTTTCAACTCTGTATCTATAATACAATTTGAGTTGTGAGCATTTAGGCATTACTTTTTGAACAACCCTCGTACATACGTGAACAAAATGCACTGGGGGACAGTGCACAGATGTAGTACAAACAAGAATAGAAATATTTTTTTTCCCTCTTTTTTAAATGCGCAGCTCTGCTGACACTGCGTGCATTCACAGTACTTTTATATAGACGTGAACAAAACGTACTGGGGAGAGAGCACAGACATAGTACAAACAACAATTAAAAAAAGTTTTCACTTTTTTCAGTGCGCATCTCAGCTGACACACTGCGTGCATTCACAGCCCTTATATGTATGTGAACTAAACGCACCGGGGACATCGCACAGACAGTACAAACAACAATAGAATTTTGTTTTTCTCTTTTATTAAATGCACAGCTCTGCTGACACTGGTGCATTCACAGTGCTTATATGTACGTGAACAAAACGCACTGGGGACAGCGCACAGACATAGTACAAACAACAATAGAAGAAATTATTTATTTTAAATTTTTTAAATCCACAGCTCACTTGACAGACACTGCGTTCAGTAACAGTAATTATATGTACGTGAACAAAATGCTCTTAGGGACAGCACACAGACGTAGTACAAACAACAATAGAAATAAATATTTTTTTCACTTTTTAAAATGCGCAGCTCAGCTGACACTGCGTGCATTCACAGCATTCATATGCATGCGAACAAAACAGACTGGGAGACAGCGCACTGATGTAGTACAAACAACTATAGAATAAATTATTTATTTTCAAATTTTTTAAATCCACTGCTCAGTTGAGAGATACTGCGTTCAGTCACAGTAATTATATGTACGTGAACAAAACACACTGGGGGACAGCGCACAGACGTAATACAAACAACAGTGGAAGAATGTATTAACTTTAAAATTTTTAAATGTGCAGCTCAGCTGACACTGCGTGTATTCACAGTGTATTGATACCCCTAAATCTATATACCCAAAATGTCGCTTGGGGACAGCGCACAGACGTAGTACAAACAACAATAGAAATAAATATTTTTTTCACTTTTTAAGTACAAGTCACATAAGAAATAATTGCTTTTCAATCCAGTTGTGATTCCAAAGCACAAAAAGTTATATTTCAATAAAAAGAAAGTTGCACACTTTGATCTAACACAATTAGGGCCTGATTCAGAGCCGGACGCTATTTGCGCTCGCTTGTTCATTAAAAAGGGGTGGCTATTCAAATGAACCGTTCGCACTTTGCGGTCTGTTCACGCCTCTATGTCTGAACGAGCGAACAAAACTTGCGGTCGTAATTTTGAAAAAGACGCCCCCTGGCCGCTCGCATCATACGTCATGTCCGCTATTTAATAGATTAATCGAGTACATCGAACAGCGTATGAACTGCTCGCTATTCTTATGGTTGGTTTTTCCTACCACAATCTTGCGAGCAGTTCTGACTATAAATCAACCAAGTGACGTGGTTAATGAAGCTCCTGTATTAATTATGCACACCCATAAAACGCCCGTTTTGACCTTTAAGCACGCCTGCGTTCTGATTTCCACTCCCAGTTTTCAAGCACCTTCCCCTGTTACCACCCACATACGCCTCCTCCTGTCACTCAAAATAGCAGGCATTCGCTATTTAGCGAACAAACAATTTTCGGCCGCACTGACTGGTTCACGCATGCATATTAAAATCCGTACGCATACGCAGTTGTGCGAACATCGGTCGGAACGAACGAGCGGCCGCTTACGAGCGGCCCTGAATCAGGCCCTTAGCGCAAAAAGCAAGTAAATACAAAGGTATAAACCGATACATATGCGGGCACACTGGTCCAGTATGCAGTATTTCAATCCTGAGTCTGCTGTCACTCAAGGATATGGAGAAATGACTGACTACTGCCCCAGCTCACAAGCCTATATTCGGTACAGGTTTCAGAGACAACAAAGGCACAGAATAACAGATACTCATTGGTTCTTGCTTCAGGTCACTCTGTTCATTGGTTAGTTCATATGGTATCACTGGGGGTATGTCCCAGATCTTCAGATGTTGCTTTGTATGGTTTTCCCGCTGAAGAACTAATAAAAAAACCCACTACATACAGAGATACATTCTAACCTATAATTCATAACTTGCGGGCGTATGATGCGGTCTTCTTGCCGATAGAACCGGAGATCTGCAAATAACCAGGGATTTTGAATGGTACCAAACATGACTTGTCTACTATGTTCTATACTTTAAATAACATATATATACATTTCACAACATAATTATATGTTACTAAAATCTCTAATATTACGTTTAATGTGAAGGAACCTTTTTCTAAGTTATTGTATGTGTAAGTGTGAGAATATTATATAGTTTCGCTAGTTTGCATTGCGCGTATGTGTGGGTGCGTGCGCACTCAGAGGTGCGTGCGTATGTGTATGCATGTAAGTCTATGTGTATGTGTGTGTGTTATGTAATTCAGTGTATTTGTGATGGATTAATAATATATTTCTGACATATTTTAATAAGTTGCTTGAACTACATTCCAAGGTGTAAATAAAGGTCTATTTCTAAGCAGGGGAGATCAACAGCTGTTTCCTGAAGTCACATCATCTGGTAGCTAATTCAAAGGTTTTCCTCTGCCTATTCAAAGTCTAAATGCCAGTTCCTTTGAACAACAGTAGTATCGAACAAAAGGTATACAATTGTTAACGATTTGCAGGTTCCTGACAATGATTCCTAACTTTGCATTTAGAACCCTTCTCTGATCATATCACTATCTGTGTTACATTTTAATTATTTGTTACAGGCATATTGTTTTAGTATGCAGAGTTTCTTAGTGTTAACTGTAGCTCCAGCGGCAGACAGGGCGCCGGAGCTAGAGAGGGCAACTTTATGGGCGCCCGAAAAGGGGGCGTGGTCATGAAAAGGGGGCGTGTCTATAAGACGCGTCCCCTTTTTCGTCATACTTGGGGGCGTGCCCGGCTCTTACGGAACATGCCGGGCAGCCCCCAAGCACTGCAGAAAGGGAGAATAGATGCCGGGCACATGCGCCCGGCGTCTATTCTCCGGCGGTGACCGGGACGTCACCGCGACACCGCATGTTTCTCCACCCGCTAGACACTGCATCCCGCGGGTGAGAACGGCACCCGCAGGCTGTGAGGGCAGGACGCTTTTTGCCTTCCTCCTGGAGGGCAGGGTGCTTTTTGCCCTCCAGAAGGAGGGCAGGGCGCCGCGCCCCACTAAAACAGCCTAGCGGGAACGCTAGTTTCTCAAAACACTCGCAGACACACACATTAAAACCTGTTTTCCACACTCTGACTAAACCTTGTAGTAATATAAATATATATTTGTGCGTATCAGCATTGCGCTGACGCAGAATAGCGTCCGAGCAATTCGTCATCAGACCATAGACGACTAAATCATCAGATAATAATTGCAAGCAATCATATCCAATTATCTGACTTCGACAAGTGTTATGTGTATGTGAACAAAAATGCACTGGGGGACAGTGCATACAGGTTGTATAAACGAAATTTTTTTTTTTTACTTGTTAATTGGTTTTTTACTTTTTCCGCAAATGACAACTGCAGATTCACACTGCTTATATCGCAGTGGGGTATGGACTGCAGAGTAACAGTGCAGCACCAGTGGCGGAAATCCCGGAGACAATGGAGTCATTTGCCGCCGGGTGCCAGCCCTGAAGGGGGCGCCTGGCTCCATTGTCCCCCAGCCGTTCCGGGCACTGCATGGAGAAGGAGCACCGCTGATCGGCGCTCCACCTCCTTTGGCGTAACTATGGGCGGTGCAGGCGAGGAGCAGGCACCGGGGACGACGGCAGCAGCACTGGAGCGGGGTTCAAGGTAAATATTGTTTTTTTTTGTGTGTGTGCATGTGTGGGGGGTGCTCGGTACAGGGGACATTACTGGGGCATACTACAGGGGGCATTACTGGGGCTTACTACAGGGGGCACTACTGGGGCATACTACAGGGGGCATTACTGGGGGTATTACTGGGGCTTACTAAGGGGACACTACTGGGGCTTACTACAGTGGGCACTACTGGGGCTTACTACTGGGGGCACTACAGGGGCCACTATTGGGAGCACTACAACTGGGGGCACTACAGAGGCCCTTACTACTGGGGGCACTTCAAGGGGCATTACTACTGGGGCACTTCAGGGAGCATTACTACTGGGGGCACTTACAAGGGCATTACAACTGGGGGCACTACAGGGGCCCTTACTACCAGGGGCACTGCATAGGGGCACAACTACTGGAGGTACTGCATAGGGGGACCATTACTGGGGGGCACTACA
Source organism: Taudactylus pleione (assembly GCA_031769625.1). Classification (NCBI taxonomy): domain Eukaryota; kingdom Metazoa; phylum Chordata; class Amphibia; order Anura; family Myobatrachidae; genus Taudactylus; species Taudactylus pleione. The sequence goes on along the minus strand of JAUIMM010000005.1, from coordinate 17,924,348 downwards.
TAGGTGGGCACTGCATAGGGGGACCTCTACAGAGGGCACTGCACAGGGGAACCACTACTGGGGGAACTGCGGGGCGTAAGCAGCTGGGGCTGGCATTGGTGCTGGGGGGGATGGTTAATTTATTTTTATTTTTTGGGGGGAGGGGAGGCACCAACATTTATCTTGCCTCCGGGCACCTGGGATGAAGTTATGCCACTGTGCAGCACCACTGTGTGACTGACTACTATAATAATTCCTGCACTATAAAAATAATAAACAATGATTTGCTATCTGCCTGTTCTGTAAATCTAGTTCAGCCAATATTAACACTACAGTCAGTGTTTAACACTAAGGGGACTGGACTGGACACAGCACAGCAGTAGCCACTGTAAGTGGAGAGGATGGTCACAGCAGCCACTGGACACAGGGAGTGGATGGGCATAGCAGCAGCCACTGGACACAGTGACAGGAGTGGGCACACTACAGCAGCAGTCACTGGAGGTGGAGAGGATGAACACAGCATAGCAGCCACTGGACATGTCAGCCTAGACTGGAGTCAGTGTGAAATTGCGCCCAAATCCCCAGCGGGGGGGATTTATATAGAATCTAAAATCCGTAAGAATCTGACTCCGGTATGACGACGTTTTGCCTCAATCCGAGCAAGGTGGGAACACCCGAGCCACTGCTCAGATTCACTTGGATCAGGGAAGTTTGTATGGGCTTGGTTTTTGGAAAACTGAGCACGCACATCTGTAATCATTGCACAGGACTGATGCCTCCCTCGGCCATGGTCAATCTCTTCTGCCCTTCCTACTTTGGACCCTCTTTTATAGTGCCCCAAACTCACCTACTTCTGCACTATAATATATTTAGAGTAGAGCAATATATAAATCAAAACAGAAAGACTGCATAAGGGGCACTACCACTGCAGTGGGCATTGCATAAGGGGCACTACTGCAGTGGGCATTGTATAAGGGGCACTACTACTGTGGACATTGTGTATAAGGAGCACTAATGTGAGCATTGTGTAAAAGGGGAACTACTGTGTTTCATAAAATGAATAATGGACACTACTATGTGGTGTAATGTGAATAAGATTGTGCTACTGTGTGGCATAATTTGAATTGGGGATACTATTGTGTGACCACACCCCTTTCTTTTTGAGACCACACCCCTTTTAGAAACCACACCCCTTTTGTGATACACACCTACGCCGCTGGGACCTCTAGTTCTACTGTAATAGACAATTTTATTAAATCTATTTTTTACACAATCAACCGCCCAGTGGTACCGGAGATAGCCACAGACTATCAGTCCGGGCTTAGGGTACTCTGGAGAGGGGGTTCCCACCTCCCCAGGGATCACTGGCTTGGGCTCACTAGCGGTCAGTGGATAATGCTATGGCCTGGGAACCCGGTGAAAGGGTCTCCCGGCTGTGGCAATACACCCCCACTAGAAAGAGTCTGGTGCTGGTCCTTATTTTGCGGCCGCATCATTGATTGTGCGTTCCTCTGATCCTTCCTTAATTTGGGCGGGAAACTAAACACTATTTATGGGTTGTGGCGTTTCGACTCGAGGTGGCGTTTATTGAATGTTGGAGGTTACGTTGGTTGGAGTTGATTGTTGGCTGGTTTAGGAGATTGCGTTTATTGGTTTTTTTTGGGGGTTAGTGGTTTTTCTTGGTTTTCAGTTCCTTTTTTTTCACTTTTGGTTTTTTGGCTCGTTTCCAGTTTTGGTAAGTTTGGGGAAGTATAACTTCGGGGCAATTTGTCTCTCATTGTGGTGTTGATTTTTCTAATATTTATTTTCCGTCATTTCATCTCTCTTAGGTTTTTTTTTGGCTCTGCCCCAAAGACATTTTGGTCCGGTTTCATAGATATTAGCTCTTGGTAAGTTCATGTGTTAAATTGTTTAGGGAATGTTCTTGTTTGTCTGTACGCAACTTTGGTTGGCCTTCCACATGTGACGTTGTTTTCTGCCAAATTGAACTCTGTGTTTTTTGCTAATTTTTTTTTGCGCCGTTATTGTGCCCTGTATTTGCGATCTAATTAGCGCATTTTTACTACTTGCTATTGTGCCCTGTATTTGCGAACTAATTAGCGCATTTTTACTACTTGCTATTGTGCCCTGTATTTGCGATCTAATTAGCGCATTTTTACTACTTGCTATTGTGCCCTGTATTTGCGAACTAATTAGCGCATTTTTACTACTTGCTTTTGTGCCCTGTATTTGCGATCTAAGTAGCGCATTTTTACTACTTGCTATTGTGCCCTGTATTTGCGAACTAATTCGCGCATTTTTACTACTTGCTATTGTGCCCTGTATTGGCGAACTAATTAGCGCATTGTGAAATGTGTATTTATCCCTTAATAATGTTTTTTGTCGCCTGGAGCATTGGTTGATTACATTTGGCCTCTATTTGGCGTAGTGTGCGTAACGTCATTTTGCTCTTGGGCCAAATGTGTGTGTGTCCCCTTTTATGTTTTGTGTTGCTTAAATTTGTGATAATGACATGGCCAGCATAAAATTATGTATATTTTTGATGTTATTATTTGCAGTTGCAACATATCATGACAATACCCCGGCATGTAAGCATCACTGGATGGTATTTGAAAGCAAAGTTACATGTATTTTTATTGGGTGTTGTAAAAAGGCTGACCTTCCAATGTTGTCATTTCAGGTTGATTTGGGTCGGATTGTTCTGGCCCTGCTCCCGGAAGCCGACCAACCTCAATCTCGTCCCAGGCGTAGGCATCGTAGGCGTGCAAGGCCCCAGATATTTCGAACACGTGTCACCCTTTTTGGAATGCCAGATGATGAGGTTTTAAGATGATACCGTCTTCCTCCAAAAATCATCATAGACACTCTCTCATTAATAGAGAGTGATCTTGAGCGGCAAATTGACAGTCCTACAGAAATTCCACCACTTACGCAATTAATGGCGGTGTTACATTTCTGTGCCTCAGGATCGTTCCAAACCACAGTGGGAATAGTGGCGGGCATCTCACAATCCTCCTTTTCCCGGATCCTGAGGGCAGTGATGGAGGCACTTTTCAAGCACCTCCATCATTTTATTCAAATGCCTTTGGATATGCATGCCCTTAGTGTGGCCAAGGCCAATTTTTACCAAATAGCTGGCTTCCCACACATCATAGGGGTTGTGGATGGTACTCACATACCACTTCAGCCTCCAGCACGGCTGGAGGCAATATTTAGAAACCGTAAACACTATCACTCCCTCAATGTAATGGTGGTATGTGATGCCTCCCTCCAGATCCTGTCCCTGAATGCAAAATTACCAGGAAGTGCACATGACTCCTTCGTCATCCGGCAATCAGGGATATGGCACAAATTAACCAACCTACAAGCTGGTGATGCGTGGCTTCTGGGTAAGTGGAGACCTTTAGTACATAACAATGTTAAGCTTCATTCAGAGTGAGCCTGATGTTGTCTTTTCATTTTCACAGGAGACAGTGGCTACCCTTGCACGCCCTGGCTGCTCACTCCTTATTTGGCTCCCACACCAGGGCCACAAAGTGAGTATATAATTCCGCACTTACTGCCACCAGGCAAGTGGTGAAGCGCTGTATCGGCCTTTTAAAAGGCCGATTCAGATGCCTCCACCGCTCTGGTGGCGAACTCATGTATTTGCCGGATATGGTTTCGAAAATTGTGGTCCTGTGTGGGATATTTCACAACATCGCCATAAGGAGTGGTGTCCCAATGCAGCCAGAGGATGCCTTACCTGAGGATGGCCCCCCCGAGGTTGGTCGGAGGTCAGTATGTGGGGGGCCATACGCGATGATGTGGTGGCCAGATTTTTTAGGTAATTATTTGCAAAAAACCAGTGTTGATACCTAATGTGGTTGGGTTTGTTTGAGAGCATCTAATTTTTTGCTAATTTGTTTCTCCCTCTTCTGTTTTTTGACATAATCTTTGGCACTCCAACGATGACTACTTCCTGCTACCCTTACAAAACCTGTATGTGGATATTTTGTGGCTATATTCTGGAACACTTATTGCCACACCATATATGTGGAATCATGTTGGCATGGTCCTTCGTCAACCAGTTCTTGATTGTTTTTTTTGGGTGTTTGTTTTTTGGTATGTGTTGTATTTGAGATTATCACTGTGTGTTTTGTTTGTGAGTGACCACTTTGAAATTTCTGTTATGTTGGTAATAAATGTTTTTAGAGTGAAATGTTCCTTTTTTGTAACGTTACCACCAAGTGTAACCAGGTTCACACATGTAACATTTGACTAAGGGGTAATCCAGTACTGACGCCATTTGAGCAAAAATGATTCCTTTATTCTGGGTCCAAACCAACACCAAAAGGAAGCCTGTACAATCCTTTTGCTTCGTAATATT